>CM016614.1:123597064-124197064 GCA_005393395.2 Gossypium australe | reverse complement strand
ATGAATTGGTATCTCAAAAAAGACGAACCGAACCCGTATTTTTTTATTTCTATTATATTATATGCAAAATCAATTTATATTTATATGAAAATAGGAAAAATAAAAAGAATTGTTGTGAATCGATTCCAAGTTGAAGAAAGAATCGAATAGAATAGTCATTAATCAAATCATTCACTCCATAGTTTGATAAATCTTTTGAAAAACTGATTAATCGGACGAAAATAAAGATAGAGTCCCGTTCTACATGTCAATATCAATACCGACAACAATGAAATTTATAGTAAGAGGAAAATCCGTCGACTTTAAAAATCGTCAGGGCTCAAGTTCCTCTATCCCCAACCCCAAAAAGCCTGTTTGCTGTCTATTTATTTTATCCTACCTTTTTTGTTAGTGGTTCAAAGTTCCTTATGTTTCTCATTCATCCTATTCTTTGCTGTTTTACAAGCGTATCCTAGCATAGCAGAATTTTGTTCTCTTATCACAAGTCTTGTGATATAGTGTGATATATTGTGATATATATATATATGATATACATAGAAATCTCTTAAGCAAGGAATACCTATTTGAATGATTCATAATACATATGATTACTCATATGGAAATTTACAAAGTCTTCCTTTTGAAGATTAAGAAATTCCTGTTCGAGACTTTTAATTTAATACTTTTTCTTTTTTAATTGACATAGACCCAAGTCATCTAGTATTATGAGGATAACGCGTCGGTAATGGTCGAGATAACTCAGTTGGTAGAGCAGAGGACTGAAAATCCTCGTGTCACTAGTTCAAACCTGGTTCCTAGCATATGATTAATTTGTATGAGTATCTACTCTACAAATTAATTGATATGGATCGACATAATACATACTTATCTAGCTAGGTATCTGAGAGTAAACCCTCTCTTTTTTTTTTTATTTTGTATTTTTTTAAAATGAGCAAAGAGTTTATTATAATGCAGTAAAAGACAAAATTTACTTATCTTTCCTTTTCTTTTTTATTTGTTCACACTGCTCTGGTTGAGGACGATGTAATAATTATTTTTATTTTAAATATCCTACAACATACTTAAAGAAAATACCGTACGGTGGTTTGATTCTAAATAGAGTTCGAAATCGTTGTATTACTTTTTCTTATTATTTACTATTACTATAAATCTATATTGATTTACTATATTGATTGCAACAAAATCTTTTAGGATTTGGTTTTGAGTTAGCAACTTTTATTTCTTTTTTTTTTTCATTCCTTTCTTCTTCGCTTTTGATCAGAAAATAGAAAAATTGGGTGAATTAAAAACTCAAAGGAGGTTCATGGCCAAGAGTAAAGATGTCCGAGTAACGATTATTTTGGAATGTACCAGTTCTGTTCGAAACGGCGTTAATAAGGAATCAATGGGTATTTCCATGTATATTACTCAAAAAAATCAACATAATATGCCCAGTCGGTTGGAATTGAAGAAATTCTGTCCCTATTGTTACAAACATACAATTCACGGGGAGATAAAGATATAAATCGAATCAAGTGCTCGTATGTCACCACTTCCCAAGAATATGAAAATATGACATTAGGTATATAATATATTAAGTATAAGTATATAATTAGTTATATATATAACGCATATTTTCTTTATATATTATATTATTAATATTAATTATATTTTAATATATTTAAATTTATATATATTTAAATTATATATTTAAATGATAAATAATAATAAAATAAACAAACCAAATCCTATTTATTATATTAATTCTATAATTTGAATTTTCAAAATAGGATTTTAGAAATAGAGATAGGGATAGGATTCTTTTTAGAAATAAGGAATAAAGAAATCATGGATAAATCCAAGCGACTCTTTCTTAAATCCAAGCGATCTTTTCCGAGGACCTTATGTGATGGGGGCGCTAGGGGATTCGATTTTTTATGTATGAATTTCTCGTGCAATGCCCCTTATATTAATTGGTTTCGAATATAAAAAAAATATTTTCTTGTATTGGTCCATAACCTGACTTAGGTAAATCCATGAACTCAATTTGTTTATTCTTTTCTATTTTTACTAGTCGTCTGAACCATGAATTGTCTTATGGCTCGTCAATCAGATTGATGAAGTTTTTGAACGAACTCTTCAATTCGAAGAAGAAGCGATCCCTTCTCTCGCTACTGGTTGATCCCCAGATCTACCCCTCCCCCTCCATCAACTAATCTTATTCTTGGTTCTTGTTCGTGAAATTGATAAAAATCAATATTTTTATGTATTTTTATAATTTCTATGTGTATTAAATTACTATAGTCTGATATATATTTCCTTCATTTTATTTCTTTTATTTATTGTTTTCTTTCTCATATTTCCTTCAGATGAATATAAAACAAAAAAACTCCAGAGGCTATTTTTTCATTTCACGGGTCGAGAAACCCACTTCGAATCTTTTTTTATTTACTTTATGTATATCAGAAAAAGATTCGAAGTTCCTATTTTTCTATCTAATACAATATTTAATAATATTAAATTAAATAATAGGAGACTCAAAATGAAAGTTTCTTTTTCGCACTCATTCTCCATCACATTGGCAGAACAAAAGTGTCATATGTATCAATATGGAAATATTTGATATGTGAAGACATGATTTGATTTAGGTTTCTATCTATTATAGAATAGATAGAATATATAGATAGAAATGGATCTTGTTGTGTTCTAGTATCACAGAAAGATAAGATGTTGAAAAAGGCTCTTAGGTTGTAACTTGAAATAAATGTTTTTCTTTATCTAGAAAGGAATAGAATATTAATTTATTCCTAGGAACAAGAAGATTGAATCGGAAATATCGACAAATTCTTGGGGAGTCCAAATAAATATGAAATAAAAAGAAATCGACTGTTCCAATTTCATCTCTATCGAATTTTAATATCAGAATAGTGGATATAGTCACGATTCAATGGGTTAGATCCACTTACTTTTTCTTTTGTTTATTTCTAGTCTTTACAATTCTTTACAATGGATTTGATTGGAATAATCCAATTCAAAATCAAAACAAAATACAAATATATATTTCTCGCTTCAAGAGACGGCTTATCATTATTCATTATAATTTCAACTTTCTTTTAGAATTAGTCTACTCTAACTCATTAGAATAATAACTTAGTAGAGTTAAATTATACAATCTCTAATTCAATTATTATACATATACAGTTGGTAAAAAGAAAATACTTCTAATAAATATTATATTATTTAATACAAATAATATCTGAGGTGACCAAATCGAGGACGATGAGCTATTCAATTCAGACGAAGAATTTGACACAGGTTCAGCAAGGACGGGCTTTTCATCCCAAAGAAGAAGAGCTAGAGGTGAGTGAGCCTACGAACGACCACCGCTTATCCTTTCCTACCCACCGCCCATAGAAGCGAGAGAGACCAGCTATTCATCGGCGGATTACTCCACCGGGATATCAGATGTTGAATAATTGCCCGCTCTTGGTCCGTCTACGAAGGGGTAAGAAAGGAGAGCAAAGCAGACTTCCCCGATTAGTACTATCAGACTCGATGCGAAAAGGCAAGGGGATCTTGGAAGAGTTTTTTAGGATTCTTAAACCCGAAAGCATTGATTGAATGGCTTGGTCGAGGACAGGTAGTTTATAGGCCTGAAAGAGATCTTTGCAAAAGCAAATCCCCTTACCTTCCCACTACCCTTTCTATTCGTAGAGAGGTTACACGACACCAGGCTTATAAGACTTCTCCTTAAAAGAATTAGGTATATGTCTTCCTGGCTTCAAGAGCTGCCTTGACAGCTTTTAGCTTCTGAGTGATACATAGATATGTGTTTGGCAAAGTGAAGCAAGCATCAATAAGTAGAAAGCAATACATGTAAAACTATCTCAACAAGAGCAAGCCGTTAGCGCACTAGCCTTAGGTGTCGAATACGGCCACTCATCCGCTTCCTAGCCGGAAAAGAAGGACTTTCAGGCTTAGAGCCAGGAAGAGCAAGAGTACCGCCCGAGAAGAACTACCAGAGCAAGAAGGATGGAATTCATGAACTTACCGCTCGCATGTGATAGAGAAAGGTACTTGGAGATCTTTCTAGGTTCCTAAATGCGGGGGTCTCATGCATTCAAAATAGCTGAAAAGTGGCAACTTGGATGTTTGAAAGACCGCCAGATTCGCTCGGTTTTTTGAAGGTAAAAATGGTTAAGTAAAAAGATCAAACTGGAAAAGATAAAGATAAAGGTTTGTTCAAGTCTGACTCTTGTTGCTATTATTTTTTTATTGTGTAGCCATTGCCACTTGGAAAATTCACAAAAGAAAAAGAAAGAAGATAAGTTCTTCTTTACTTTTATCACTTAGGAGCCGTGCAAGATGAAAGTCTCATGCACGATTTTGAATGAGAGAAAGAAGTGAGGAATCCTCTTTTCGAATCTGACTCTTCCACTCCAGTCGTTGCTTTTCTTTCTATTACTTCGAAAGTAGATGATTCAGCTTCAGCCACTTGAATTTTCAATATTCCTTTTTATTTCTCATCAAACGAATGGCATCTTCTTCTAGAAATCCTAGCTATTCTTAGCATGATATTGGGGAACCTCATTGCTATTACTCAAACAAGCATGAAACGTATGCTTGCATATTCGTCCATAAGTCAAATCGGATATGTAATTATTGGAATAATTGTTGGAGACTCAAATGGTGGATATGCGAGCGTGATAACTTATATGCTGTTCTATATCTCCATGAATCTAGGAAATTTTGCTTGCATTGTATTATTTGGTCTACATACCGGAACTGATAACATTTGAGATTATGCAGGATTATACACAAAAGATCCTTTTTTGTCTCTCTCTTTAGCTCTATGTCTCTTATCTCTAAGAGGTCTTCCTCCACTAGCAGGTTCTTTTAGAAAACTCCATTTATACTGGTGTGGATGGCAGGTAGGCTATATTTCTTGGTTTCAATAGTACTCCTTACGAGCGTTGTTTCTATTACTATTATCTAAAAATAATTAAGTTATTAATGACTGGACGAAACCAAGAAATAACCCCTCACGTGCAAAATTATAGAAGATCCCCTTTAAGATCAAACAATTCCATCGAATTGAGTATAATTGTATGTGTGATAGCATCTACTATACCAGGAATATCAATGAACCCGATTATTGCAATTGCTTAGGATACCCTTTTTTAGTTTAGCTTCTAGTTAGTTTCTAGAATCTATTTCTTAGTTCAAGGTCCCTCTTTACTAACTGGGATCAAAGAATTAGTAGATTTGTCCAAGTTGCTTCTCTTTTTGTCTAACTCACTTCCTTTTTTCTTTGTGAGTTTCAGGAATATCCCCATTCATAGGTCTGAGATCCACATCTATAAATTGAAAGGTCCGAGTGATCAATTTTGCAATCAGTTGTTAGAATCAATAGGTTTTCAAATCGTTCATTTGAAAAAATTGAAACTTTCCTTATTGGATGATCATAATACTTCTCAAAAATCGAAATTATTGATCAATGGAGGAACAATATCACCATTTTTGGTCAACAAGATACCAAATTGGATGACTGACTCATTCCATACTAGAAATAATTGCAGGAAATCTTTTGATAACATGGATTCCTATTTCTCAATGATATCCCTTGATCAAGACAATTGGCTGAATCAGATGGATTCATATCTGAAAGAGGTTGATAATAAGTTCTTTCAAAATTGACTATTTGTCCCTCTGTTAGAGGTGTTCCAGAAATGTCTGCAATCGATTAAATAGCTTTACGAACTAATGGATCGGATCGAATTGCAAACTGGAAAGATTTGTACAAGTTATACCTTTCGTCACCACTTTGTGGAAAATCATTAGATATGAATATGTTAGATACCTGCGACTCGATTGGTGAAGGTGAAATAGTATCTCTACCCAAAAAAGCATGTTTTTTTTACCACCGTACAAAGAAAATATTTTGTTGCGAATGAACAAGATATTGAAGAATTGTCCATAAGTAAAATCATAATTATTGATACGGGCCTTTTCCACATAAAAAGGGAATCTTTTGTTACAATAGAAGCAGAAGTGATGTGGATTATTCAAGAATCGAAGTCGGTTTGCTTTACAAAAAGAAGATATCAATGAACTTCTATGAAATGGTTTCATGGGATTCAGCCAATTGTCTTGATCGTGGGATATCATTGAGAAATAGGAATCCATGTTATCAAAGATTTCCTGCGATTAATTCTAGTATGGAATGAGTCAAGCATCCACTTTGGTATCTTATTGACCAAAAATGGTGATATTGTTCCTCTATTGATCAATAATTTCGGTTTTTGAGAAGTATTATGATCATCCAATATCAAGGGAGTATTAAACCAATATAATTAATGTAACATCCTGAATAATTGGGTCTGTGCATTTTATGTGTTTGACTGCTTAAAATATTAATTGGAGAATTTAAGGTACAATTGGGGCTCAAATTGGGCTGAGGCCTTGTTTTAAATATTTGGTTTAGACACTCTAAGGGCTTAAATTAAAGTTTTAGTAGTTTAAGTGACATGTTGGGCTTGTGGCCCAGCAATTAGGAGCACAGTAGAGGGGAGATTTAAGTGGCGTCACTTGAGTATAAGGAAGGCCCAAAATTTGGCTGCTTGGAGCCCAAGTTTTAGGGCTGAAATTCGACACTCCAAGGGGGGAAGGGTGGACGGCACACTAGCTACAAAATAGGGGTTTTAATTCTTTTATTTTGATTATTGAATGATGATAATAGGAAGGGAGGAGTTGGTGTCAAGGAAGTCTCTTCTAGTATGAGTAAATTTAGAAAGATAGGAGCTATCCTTAGGAGTTTAATGTTAGCCGAAATTATTAAGAATTTGAAAGGAAAAGGGCATTCGGTTTTGGCTTAAGGTATGTATGCCGAAATTCCTAGCTAGTTCTCTCATCTTTCTCTTTGTTTTGCCGAAATTTCTATACTATTCTCCCTCTCTTTTCTTTTCTTCTCTTCAGTTGGTCGAACCTCTGATAGATTCTTTTCTCATCTCATTCAAGCACTTTAGCCGAAACCTCTAAGCTTCCCTTACTTTTTGCTTACTTTCTTTAAAGCCGAAACACCTCGCTTAGATTTTCTAAAAGCCGAAAACGTGAGATCTAGTCTTCTATATGTGTGCCGAAATCATTCTGGGGTACCTACCTGTGCCGAAATTTTGAAGAAATCAATATGTATGTGTCGATTTTGAGTTTCTAATATTTCTCTGGCTTTTCAAAGTCTTTAGCCGAATGGCTATTTAAGTGACTAATCAAAGGTTTTTCTTATTTTTCGGTATTTTGGGATCTGAAGAGGAGTCCAACGCCTAGATCTTTAAGTCAAAGTTTAGTAACCTTTGAGTCGTGTTATTTTCGGGATTTCAAGGTAAGAGATCTATTAGTTTTAAACGTGTGATTTGGGACTTATTTAACCTTGGCTGATTGTTGAAGGGGCTAAATCTTCGTGTGTTTTTCCGGCTTTTAAGTAAGGCTTTAGATTGAGGATAATAGACCCGAATAACAAGACATCGATTAAGAATATTGGATTCCGCGATATCAGGTGTGTAATTCTCCACACCATCTAGATCTGTTTGATTAATACATGATTATATGTCTTATATGTTTTGATAAATGCCGAAATCCCGGCATAATGACGGAAACCCAAAGAGGGTAAAAGCAAATCACCAGGTTAGTGAATGTTCTGATTAAATGATAGAAGAATATTGATTTTATTTGATTGCATGGGTTGGGTTTGATGAAAGGAGGAAGTTATATGCTATAGTGGTTTTTACCGTGATCTGTTGTAACAGTTCTTTACCGTGATCTGTTGTAGCGGCTTTGGCCGTGATCTGTTGTAGTGGCTATGGCCATAGTCTGATGATGAGCAGCACGACTGCCATCAAGGCGTGTAGCGGCGTGGGTCGATTGTAGAAATTCCCAATGGTGTGAATGGCTGGTACGAGGGCGTGTAGCGAATGGAAACCTAGGATTTGGGTTGGGCTTTGCATACTATTTTTGTTATGTATATTAATTTTGATTATTTTGTTTTATGGGGCTAAAGCCCAAATCTAATGGTGCATGAGGGTTGCACACTGAGTCTCGCGACTCACCCTTTTAATTTAACTATCTCAGGTGACACCTAGTGCATCGAACCGGGCTGGAAAGGAACGCGAGGTGGCCATGCAAAAGAGCAATTGGATTCAGCAAAAAGGCTTTTAGTTTAATGTTTTATATTTTTTATTAATGGGTTCTAAATATGGTTGTAATAAGGCCACGGGCCACTAGACTATTTTTTTTTTTGTTTTGGATTTTACGTTGGGCTTTTATTACTGGGTTTTCAAGTTTTTATGTTTTCAATTAAGTTAAGACATGTATGAATTTTGGGTTTTTATTTAAAATCCACCAAGATAATTGATAACTTATTATTTTATACTCTAATGAATTATTAAGCTTTCGGAATAAAGGTTTAAACCTAGTAAATGTTTTCCAAAATGCGACATGTGTTATAAATTTCCTTAAGTGACATACCAGATCCGGTTGTAGCGTTTGGGCCGGGTTTGGGGTGTTACAAATTGATATCAGAGCCCGGTTCAAAACTCGGCTCTGGGTTTTTTCTCAAAACGTTTTCTAAAAAAATGGGCTTTTAAAACATGCATGTTTTTAAATGATAACAGGTTTGTTAGCTCGGCATGGCACCTGCGTCTCCGGCCCAAGTCCGCCAGGTAAGTACTTTAAACCATTGTGTGAAATATATGTGGGCTTGATGGGCTTATTGGGACGTAGGTTAACTGGATTAGAACTTGATGGACTCTAGGCCTAGCTTAAACCACTTCTTAAATTTCACTAAACAAACCCGTAAATAAGTCGCAAGGCTTGGGTGTGGCAACAGGCATACGCATGTCTAGGATTGGATCCAGAAGAGCCTGGTATTTAAGCAGTCCTAGTGACTCACCTCCTCTTCGCTGGAACCTTACCTGGTGCGTAGTGACTGTTCGCCTTAGCCGAGTTAGGGTGTGGCAATAGACATACGCATGTCTAGGAGTGGATTCAGGGAGAGCCTGGTACTTAAGCAGTCCTAGTGACTCACCTCCTCTTCACTAGAATCTTACCTGGTGCGTAGTGACTATTCATCCTAGCTACAAGGATTTGTTGATGGGCTAAACCTTATAATTAAAACCCGAAAGGGACCAGCCACCCTATCTGAAAAAAAAAATCCCTAAGTTTTGTAGAATTTTCAAAACACCTTTGATTTATGAAAAAATTCCAATCAACCATGTTTTGAAAACTTTGCCCGAAAAACAACATGTTTACAAGAGTAACCCAGACTATGAAACTAGATTTACCAAAAGTACCCCTATTTTTAAAACAACAACAACAACAAAATATCCAAGGTTTGTAAAAATTACCAAATTACCCTTGTTTTGCAAAGTGACCAAAATAACCCTGATTTGTAAAATTACCAAATTACCCTTGTTTTGCAAAATGACCAAAACGACCCTGATTGGCAAAATTATCGAAATACCCCTGGACTTCAAAATTATCGAAATACCCTCAGGATTGCAAAATTACCAAAATACCCTTATTTCACAAAATCACCAAGGAACCCTACTTTGAAAAAATTACGAAAATACCCCTATAGGAAAAATTACGAAAATACCCCTGGGTAGTGAAACAACGAAAAAACCCCTACGTGATGAATGCAAGTTCATGGATGTTCTTTGTATGTTGATTGTATGTATGTGATTCCTAGAACTAGGGGATACGAACGTGAAACTGAATTGTGAATGCGAATTCGAAAGAACTACTCCTAAAATTACTATTCATAAAATTGTTCGTGGTTAATCAGTGGAATGAATTAATGATTCATAAAACTCTATATCAGATAAACGTCGATCGAAATAATGAGTACAAGAGGTAGAGGACGTCCGCCGCGTGGCCGCGGTAGGGGTAGGATCACCTTGTCTGAGCCAGTAAGGTCTGGCCACGGATCAGGAAACAAAATGCCGGATCCTCCAGGTGTGGAGAAGGAATTTTAGGATCAGACTGCCGGAGATGATGCGGTATCACAGGCGATGCTGCGGGTTCTCGGAAGAGTTGCTGGAGTGCGCATGGGCACAGGAGCCCGGAAATCTGTACCGGAACGGCTTGGGGCCAATGGGGCAGAAGTGTTTAGGGGGTTTCTGGCATAGCCCCTAACACAGCTGAGTATTGGATGGAAGCGACTAAGCGCATAATGGATGATTTGGACTTCACAGTGGAGGAGAAGTTGAAAGGGGTCGTGTCTCTTCTTCGAGACGAGGCCTACCAGTGGTGGCTCATGGTGAAAGAGGGTACTGCCGCAGACCAGATTGACTGAGATCTTTAAGGAGTCATTTCAGGGGAAGTATGTTGGGGCTAACTATATGGACGCACAAAGGAAGGCATTCCTGAACTTGGTGCAGGGATGTAAGTCTGTGGTTGAGTATGAGGCAGAGTTTCTGCGCTTGAGCCGCTACACTCGGGGGATGGCAGTAACAGAGTATGAACGTTGTGTACGGTTCGAGGATGGGCTACGGAATGAGTTATGGGTTTTGATAGCACCGCAGTGAGAGAGGGTTTTTGCTGTTTTGGTAGACAAGGTTAAGATAGCTGAGGAAGTGAAACGGGTCGAGAGACAAGAAAGGGATAAGGATCGGGGTAAGAGTAAGAGAAGTTTTGGGCCATCGAGGGCATCTAGGAATTTTCAGAAGAGGTCTAGGACTGATGGGCCAGCTCGTGCTCCGGCGAGCCAGAATCAAACATGTCCTTCATGTGGGAGGACACATTATGGGGAGTGCAGAATGAAAACCAGTGGATGCTTTAGGTGTGGATCCACAGAACATCTGATTAAGGACTGTCCTCGGATGGATCGGGTACAACCAACGGGCCGAGGTTCTGATCAGACTAGGAGAGGTGATCAGTCTGGACCAAGGGGTCGTGGTGCAGTCAGAGGAGGAAATGGATCTGGTCGAGGTCGTGGAGCACCTGGCAGAGGTGCGGGTAATGTAGATGTGAGGCAGCCAGGATTAGTTTATGCAGTTCGTCGACAGGAGGATGGTGACGCACCGGACGTCATAACTGGTACGTTTCTTATTGTTGATAACCCTTTCCTTGCCTTGATTGATATTGGGTCAACCCACTCCTATGTTGCATGTTCAGTATCTGAGACTCTAAGTATAGACTCTGAAACAACTACTAGGAAGATGACCGTGGTTAGTCCCCTAGGACAATCTAGGGTAGTGGATAAGCTATTTAAGGATGTACCGTTAGAAACTCAAGGGGTAGTGTTTCCGGCAGATTTAATGGAATTGCCATTTGGAGAGTTTGATCTTATCTTAGGAATGAATTGGTTGACTAAGCATCGTGCTAAGTTGGATTGTGAGACCAAGCGTGTGGTGTTGAGTACCCCGGAAGGCGGGGAGGTGGTTGTGTTAGGAGAGAGAAAGAACTATTTGTCCAATGTAGTATCGGCATTGAAGGCTATTAAGATGATTCGGAAAGGATGCAACGCATTCCTAGCTTTTATTAGTGCGTTGGATGCTAAGGAGGTGACTGCCGGTGAGGTTCGAACAGTTAGGGATTACACGGATGTCTTTCCGGAGGAGTTGCCAAGGTTACCCCCAGATCGCGAGGTGGAGTTTGGAATAGAGCTACTTCTGGGTACGGCTCCGGTATCCATTGCTCCTTATCAAATGGCACCGAAGGAGTCGGTGGAACTCAAAGCTTAGATCCAGGAGCTGTTGGATCGAGGATTTATTCGACCGAGTGTGTCTCCATGGGGAGCGCCGGTCCTATTCGTGAAAAAGAAAGACGGATCCATGCGTATGTGCGTGGACTATCGTCAACTGAATAAGTTGACGATTAAGAACAAGTACCCATTGCCAAGAATTGACGACCTGTTCGATCAACTTAAAGGAGCTTCGATCTTTTCGAAGATTGATCTAAGGTCGGGTTATCATCAGTTAAAGGTGAAAGAAGGGGACATTCATAAGACGGCGTTTCGAACACGCTACGGTAATTATGAGTTCTTGGTAATGCCGTTCAGCTTGACGAACGCGCCAGCAGCATTTATGGATATGATGAACCGGGTGTTTCAACCATACCTTGATCGATTGTGGTAGTGTTTATCGACGATATTTTGGTTTACTCCAAGTCCGAGGAGGAGCATGACGCACATCTTCGTGTGGTGTTGCAAATTTTGAGGGAGAAGCAATTGTACGCAAAGTTTAGTAAGTGTGAGTTCTGGCTGAGGGAAGTGACTTTCCTAGGGCATGTATTTTTCGCAGAGGGAATTAGGGTAGACCCTTGGAAAATAGAAGCTGTATTAGATTGGAAACCGCCGAAGTCTGTGGCAGAAATTTGAAGTTTCTTGGGATTGGCAGGGTATTACAGGAGATTTGCTGAGGGGTTCTCTTCAATAGCGGCACCTTTAACTAAGTTGTTAAGGAAGGGAGTATTGTTTGTATGGACTGACAAATAGCAGGAGAGCTTTAAAAAGCTGAAGAGAATCTTGACGGAAGCGCCAGTGTTAATTCAGCCAGAGGCGGGAAAAGAATTTACCGTCTACTGTGATGCGTCACACACAGGTTTAGGGTGTGTGCTAATGCAGGATGGAAAAGTTGTTGCATATGCGTCTCGACAGTTGCGACCGCATGAATTGAACTACCCTAAGCACGATTTAGAATTGGCGGTGATAGTGGTTGCTCTGAAGATTTGGAGGCATTACCTGTATGGGGAGAAGTCAGTTATTTACACGGACTATAAGAGTCTGAAGTACCTCCTTACCCAGAAGGAGTTGAATCTGAGGCAGAGAAGGTGGGTCGAGCTGTCAAAGGACTATGACTACTCGATCGAATATCATCCGGGAAAGGCTAACGTGGTGGCAGATGCGCTGAGTAGGAAGCCAATAGCGGATTTGAGGGCGATGTTCGCTCATCTTAGCCTGTATGAAGATGGCAGTTTGGTAGCTGAACTTCAAGTAAGACCTTTGTGGACAAGTCAGATCAAAGAGAAACAACTTTTGGATGCTGTTTTGAGTACTCGAATCTGACAAGTGCAGATTGGTGAAGGAGAGGACTATAGTTTAAATGATGATGGAATTCTGTGTTTTCGTAAAAAGGTTTGTATGCCAAAGGATGTGGAGTTAAGGCAGATGATTCTTCGGGAACCGCATAGTAGCCCTTATGCTATGCATCCTGGAGGAGTTAAGATGTATCGGGATCTGCGAGAGCAGTTTTGGTGGCCAGGTTTGAAGCAAGAAGTTACATAATACGTGGGGAAGTGTTTGACGTGTCAGCAAGTCAAAGCTGAACACAAAGTGCCTTCGGGATTGCTGCAGCCGGTGAAGATTCCCCAATGGAAATGGGAAAGAATCACGATGGATTTTGTTAGTGGGTTACCTCTTACGCCCACTAAGAAGGATTCGATTTGGGTAATCGTGGATCGGTTGACGAAGTCTGCTCACTTCATACCGGTTCGAGCGGACTTTTCTCTGCAAAAGTTGGCTAAGTTGTACGTGGCTGAAGTTGTAAGACTACATGGTGTACCGGTGTCAATCATATCAGATAGGGACCCTAGGTTCACGTCACGATTTTGGAAGGCTCTTCATCAAGCAATACGAACAAGGTTAGACTTTAGTACCGCTTTTCACCCACAGACTGATGGTCAGTCTGAGAGGGTAATTTAGATCTTGGAGGATATGCTAAGGGGTTGCATCATCGATTTTAGGGGTAGTTGGGAGGAGTATTTACCTTTGGCAGAATTTGCATACAATGATAGTTATCAAGCTAGTATTCAGATGGCACCTTACGAAGCGTTATATGGAAGGAGATGTCGTACCCCTACTTGTTGAACGGAGTTAAGTGAACGTCAGGTGTTGGGTCCTGAGCTAGTTTCGAAGACAGAAGAGAAACTTAAGTTAATACGGGCTCGGTTGAAGGAAGCGTCTGATCGGCAGAAGTCTTATACGGATCTAAAGCGAAAGGAGTTGGAATTTGCAGTAGGAGACCAAGTCTTTCTAAAAGTATCTCCATAGAAAAAGGTGATGAGGTTTGGACGAAAGGGTAAGCTAAGTCCTCGGTTTATTGGACCTTATCGGGTATTGGAACGCGTAGGGCCAGTGGCTTATCGGTTGGAGTTGCCTTCAGAGTTAGAACAGATACATGACGTATTCCATGTCTTGATGCTAAGACGTTATCGTTCTGATCCATCACACGTGGTGCCAGTGGAAGAGATTGAAGTAAGGCCAGATTTGTCTTTTGAGGAGGAACTAGTGCAAATCTTGGATCGAGATATAAAAGTGTTGAGAAGGAAGTCCGTTCCTTTGGTCAAAGTTCTATGGCGAAATCACGGCGCAGAAGAGGCGACGTGGGAGCCAAAAGATGTTATGCGACAGCAGTATTCCCATCTCTTTTGACCAGGTAAATTTCGAGGACGAAATTTATTTTAAGGGGGTAGAACTGTAACATCCTGAATAATTGGGTCTGTGCATTTTATGTGTTTGACTGCTTAAAATATTAATTGGAGAATTTAAGGTACAATTGGGGCTCAAATTGGGCTGAGACCTTGTTTTAAATATTTGGTTTAGACACTCTAAGGGCTTAAATTAAAGTTTTAGTAGTTTAAGTGACATGTTGGGCTTGTGGCCCAGCAATTAAGAGCACAGTAGAGGGGAGATTTAAGTGGCATCACTTGAGTATAAGGAAGGCCCAAAATTTGGCTGCTTGGAGCCCAAGTTTTAGGGCTGAAATTTAGCACTCCAAGGGGGGAAGGGTGGACGGCACACTAGCTACAAAATAGGGGTTTTAATTCTTTTATTTTGATTATTGAATGATGATAATAGGAAGGGGGGAGTTGGTGTCAAGGAAGTCTCTTCTAGTATGAGTAAATTTAGAAAGATAGGAGCTATCCTTAGGAGTTTAATGTTAGCCGAAATTATTAAGAATTTGAAAGGAAAAGGGCATTCAGTTTTGGCTTAAGGTATGTGTGCCAAAATTCCTAGCTAGTTCTCTCAGCTTTCTCTTTGTTTTGCAGAAATTTCTATACTATTCTCCCTCTCTTTCCTTTTCTTCTCTTCAGTTGGTCGAACCTCTGACAGATTCTTTTCTCATCTCATTCAAACACTTTAGCCGAAACCTCTAAGCTTCCCTTACTTTTTGCTTACTTTCTTTAAAGCCGAAACACCTCGCTTAGATTTTCTAAAAGCCGAAAACGTGAGATCTAGTCTTCTATATGTGTGCCGAAATCATTCTGGGGTACCTACCTGTGCCGAAATTTTGAAGAAATCAATATGTATGTGTCGATTTTGAGTTTCTAATATTTCTCTGGCTTTTCAAAGTCTTTACCCGAATGGCTATTTAAGTGACTAATCAAAGGTTTTTCTTATTTTTCGGTATTTTGGGATCTGAAGAGGAGTCCAACGCCTAGATCTTTAAGTCAAAGTTCAGTAACCTTTGAGTCGTGTTATTTTCGGGATTTCAAGGTAAGAGATCTATTAGTTTTAAACGTGTGATTTGGGACTTATTTAACCTTGGCTGATTGTTGAAGGGGCTAAATCTTCGTGTGTTTTTCCGACTTTTAAGTAAGGCTTTAGATTGTGGATAATAGACCCGGATAACAAGACATCGATTAAGAATATTGGATTCCGCGATATCAGGTGTGTAATTCTCCACACCATCTAGATCTGTTTGATTAATACATGATTATATGTCTTATATGTTTTGATAAATGCCGAAATCCCGGCATAATGACGGAAACCCAAAGAGGGTAAAAGCAAATCACCAGGTTCTGATTAAATGATATAAGAATATTGATTTTATGTGATTGCATGGGTTGGGTTTGATGAAAGGAGGAAGTTATATGCTGTAGCGGTTTTTACCATGATCTGTTGTAGCGGTTCTTTACCGTGATTTGTTGTAGCGGCTTTTGCCGTGATCTGTTGTAGTGGCTACGGCCATGATCTGATGATGAGCAGCACGACTGCCATCAAGGCGTGTAGCGGTGCCGGTCGATTGTAGAAATCCCCAATGGTGTGAATGGCTGGTACGGGGGCGTGTAGCGGATGGAAACCTAGGATTTGGGTTGGGCTTTGCATACTATTTTTGTTATGTATATTAATTTTGATTATTTTGTTTTATGGGGCTAAAGCCCAAATCTAATGGTGCATGAGGGTTGCACACTGAGTCTCGAGACTCACCCTTTTAATTTAACTATATCAGGTGACACCTAGTGCATCGGACCGGGCTGGAGAGGAACACGAGGTGGCCATGCAAAAGAGCAATTGGATTCAGCAAAAAGGCTTTTAGTTTAATGTTTTATATCTTTTATTAATGGGTTCTAAATATGGTTGTAGTAAGGCCACGGGCCACTAGTCTATTATTTTTTTTGTTTTGGATTTTACGTTGGGCTTTTATTACTGGGTTTTCAAGTTTTATGTTTTCAATTAAGTTAAGACATGTATGAATTTTGGGTTTTTATTTAAAATCCACCAAGATAATTGGTAACTTATTATTTCATACTCTAATGAATTATTAAGCTTTCGGAATAAAGGTTTAAACATAGTAAATGTTTTCCAAAATGCGACATGTGTTATAAATTTCCTTAAGTGACATATCAGATCCGGTTGTAGCGTTTGGGCCGGGTTTGGGGTGTTACAATTAAAAACCATGATTATAAATAGTTAAAAATAGTATTTTCTTATTCAATAATTTAATTATCTTTATCATGTTAAATGCACTTATAATGGTGTTCAATTATCTGAAACTGAATTTCTAAAAAACTGGTTAACAGACGGTGTTCTAATAAAGATCATATTTCCTTTTTGCCTGAAACCTTGGCACAGATTTAAACTACAACCCTCTCACAAACATCCAACAAAAAAAAAAAGAAAGGTCAAAAGAATGATTTTTACTTTTTAACAGTTTGGGGAATGGAAACTGAACTACCTTTAGGCTCTCCTCAAAAACGGTGTAGTGAACCATTTGTGCCCGGGCCCATTCCATTTATACAAAAGCCAACTAATAAAAATAAACAATGTTTTTTTAAAACAGTCCAATACAAGCCCAAACAACAATTAACAGCCTAACACGCACTACCCTTGGCCCAAATTAAACCTGTGGCCTGTTACACTTAGCCCAGATCCTAACCCAAATTACACGACCCAAAGAGGCCCAAAATCTTAAACATTTTTTAGTAAGCCTAGGGTTTTCCGAAACCTAGGCGCCGCCAGAGCCAGCATCCCAACCATCGCACGCAATCAGCTCCTCGCACCCCATTAGCCCTCGGTCACGCCGCCAGTTGCGCCACAGCATGCGCTAATCCCTTGCACCATCGCCATGTTCTCCGCCTTCGACCTGCACAGAAAAGGAAAGAACTGAAGCAGAAAGGGCAAAACAGTGGAAAATCTTTTTATTTCCTTTTATTTTGTTTATTTTGAAGGCTATAAAAGCCTTCCAAAATCTGTAAACAAAGGGATACATAGACACACGAGAACAGACAGAGATATACACAGACACATACACAGAAATAGAATACCAAAAATCCAGAAATAATATACAGAATGTTTTTTCGCAAATGTGATTTTTTTCATTCGGTTTTATTTTTTTGATACATTCATGCATATACAAACGTTTTAAAAAATAAAAGGGGAGTGTTTACCTTTCGAAGACGCCGAAAATTGGAGGTTTTAGGCCTCCAGCCACCGGCCACGGAGGCGCATGTGGCGCGTGCGGTGCGTGGCCTATGACGTCCGACGACTCTTCCGGACATAGGCGACGAGAATTCGAGAGCATTTGGGGGGCTCTCTGATTTTTTTTAAAACGAATGTCAAAATGAATTTTTTTTAAGAAACTGACTTATATAGCCTCATATAAACGATGCCGTTTTTGCTTAAACTGATAAGCGCCAAAACGACGTCGTTTTACAATCAGATCCTCGTGTTGACCCGATAACTCGGGCAAGATTCGCCCGTTTTGTTAAAATGGGCTAATTGCCTCTTTGGTCATTCCGCTTTTTTTTAATATTCTTAATTCGGTCCAATTTGAATTTTTATTCTTTACTCAATTAGGCCTAAATTTTGTTTTTTTTTTTTCAATTTAGTCCCTCGGGCTCTTTGAAGGATAAAATCAGAACGACGTCGTTTTGGGAAGAAGGCATAATTGCCTAATGAGTCCCTACAGTGTGACGCGCATTTTAAATTAGTCCTTTTATATTTGTTTTCTTGCTATTTAGTCTTTACTCATTTTAAAACCCTTTTTTAATTATTCTAGTATTATATTTAGTTATTTGATTATATTAAAATATTAAAATATTCTTATGTATTATTCTTTTTTTTAAAATTATTATTTATCATTTTATTTGTTATTTGTAACTTATACATTAGTATTTACATTATATATAGTATTATATCTTATATTATTTTATGAAATTTTATTCTATCTAAAATTACTTATATTGCATAGTATATTATTCATTCTTAAAATGTAGTTTTATAAATATAAATTATTTATTTAATTTAAAATCTATTTTATTTCTTTTTTCAATACATTATATATATTTTTGTATTTATTTATTAGTTGGTATAGGTTATTGTATGAAAATTTTCAACCTGTATGAAATGTGTTCATATTTATTTTATTGATTATTGTATTTGTTTATACTTCATCATGTATTCACAATTGCTTTAGTGTAGGAATTATTATTTGTCATATTTTGTATTATTATTTCTTTATTGCCTATATTAAATGTTAGTATATTATAATTGCTTTTGATGTTTAATAATGTGTTAATATGATATTTTAATAAGATCATCGTTTTAAAATAAAATGCATTTTACAAAATTACTATATTTTACCTAAAGGTTTTAAAATAATGCAATGTTTAGTATTTAGAAATTCGGAAAATAGTGCCCTAACGTGCTGGATGTGATGTTTGTATTCTTTCGGAACAAAGAAATCTCAAGTTTTAAATCAAATTGTTCAGTTTTTTTTAGTCATATTTTAAATGTTTATTAAATTTCAAACATTTGGACATGATTCTATCGATTACGTACCAATTTTTGGGCGTTATGAGGGTGCTAACCCTTCCTCATACGTAACCGACTCCCGAACTCGTTTTCTTGTTTTTCGTGGACCAAAAATTAGATGTTTTAAAATAAAACATTTTGCAAGGTGATCCAATCACACCTAAGTAAAAAGGGATTGGTGGCGACTCCCACTTTCGTTTTTAAAAGTCGACCCCGTTTTTTAAAAAATTTAAAAATGGTTTCGACAGCTTGGCGACTCCACTGGGGACAAATAAGAGAGTCAAGTCGTAAAATCGATAATTTCATGTCCTTTTGTTCGAATTTAAAATTTTGATTTTTTTTTAAAAAAAGAGCATGATCCATTTATTGTATGTGATTTTAAAATATATTTCTTTGCATTGCACTGCATAACCGTCGTGGTCACACCATTAAGTGGGAGCAAGAAGCTATGCCTTCGTGAGGTTTTCACCTCCGCATGGGCTAGTGGACTGCTTCCAGAATACATCTGTACCTATGTCTTCGTGAAGTTTTCACTTCTGCATGGCCATAGGGAAATGTATTCCCCTGAGCTGAACTCAGTCCGTATGAGCCTATAATGGGTGAGGATCGAGGAATCTGCTGGTTTAGGTACCTCAAATTTAGAACTAAACCACATATAGTAAACCCTAAGAACCCACCTTAGGTAGAGCTATGCCAAACTTTAGTAGTTACCCTGATAGGTGTGCGTTTATTTCACTTGCTTTGTATTTTATTCTGTGGTACTAACTCGTTGTGTTTCATTTTTTTGCATGTCATTTCATATTTTTAGAGGTATCGATTCACGGTTAGTTTCTAAGTTAGAAAGCTGGTTATGGAGAACGAGTTCTTTGATAAAGTGGGAGACAATGCAGCTGTTCACACATGGTCAGAGCAAACGCAATTGGAGAAAGGGAATAGCTTAGTTGACGGGTATGTGTCTGAACTATGGGATTTTACTCGTATTAGTATTACACAGAATGAGTTCCAAGAGTTGAAAGAAATATGGACCCAGTGGGATGATGAGTCAAAGCAGATGTTCTATCGTAATTATGGTGATCTGCCTTACTTGCTCAACATCAAGGTAGATAAGCATCTATTCCGGGCTATGACTCAATTTTGGAATTCTGCTTATAGCTCTTTTACTTTCGGGGAGGTAGATTTAGTGCCCACACTGGAAGAATATATGACCTTGCTTCGCTATTTGAGATTCCAAGTAGACAAAGCTTATTTTAGGGCTACCAGTGTCCCAACTTTTGTGAAGAAGTTGATGAGTATCACAGGGATGAGTGAACAGTGGGTTATAGCTAGAATCCAAGAGAAAGGTGAAGGTAGATGCATATCTTGGGTGAGTTTGAGAGACCTAATCCTAGCACATCCAGATGAGAAGAAGAAGATCGACGTCTTTTCCTTTATGTATTTATGGTTTGGTGATCTTCTCCAAAGCTCTAAGACATATAGATGAAGCAGTTATTGATTTATTCGATCGACTTAACAAAGGGGTCACACCTGTACCTGCTATATTAGCCGAGACGTTCAGATCTTTAAATGCATGTCGGAGAGCTGGTGAAGGTAGATTCATTGGATGTGCACAGTTATTAATGGTTTGGTTTCACAGTCATTTTTGGAAGGTTGACAGGGTTTCTTACCGAGTGTTCTCTGAAAGTTATTCTCCCATAAAGGAGGCCACAGCTACGACAAGGAGAGACGATCTATCAGAAGAAAGGTGGATGGAAATTCTTCAAAACCTCCGAGAAGAAGATGTTGAATGGAAAGCCCCTTGGTTGGTTCCTAACGGAGTCCTTTATCGGTGTGGAAGTTTTGATTGGGTACCTATGCCTGGAATCTGGGTAGTTGTTGGATATGCACCGTTGCTCGTACTAAGGCAATACAAAGCAAGACAGTTAATACCGGCGACACATGGGTTAGCTCAAAGTGAATTATCATATAAGGGGGATAATTATAAGAAGAGGATTCGAGAGATTTCTGAGGCTTGGAAGCGAGCTCACTGTATGAAGATATTGACTGGAGGACCAACGAAAACCCTAGGTACAATGAGTGGACGAGCAAAAGGATCAACGATAACATCCCTGGGCCAAGTTTGGAGGGTGCTCGATCAATGAAGGAGTATTTACAAGTGGTCCCATCGAAGTTAGAGATTATAAAGCAAGACTTCGAAAGGCAAAGTTTAGAGCTCAGAAAGAAGATAGAGAAGATAGAAGAAGAAAAGATATACTTGAGGCTAGATGTGGATGTTCAGAAATCAGAAGCTGAGAAAGTAAGAAAGGAGAAAAGGAAGATCGAGATAGCTTGAAGACAGAGTATAAGAAGATGTGACTGACGATGAAGAACACTGGATTGGGGAAGACTTCTGAACAATGGCAACGAGAGGTCCAGGAGGAAAAGGCCAAAGCTGACTATTGGGAGAGGAAGTTTCGAGAAATGCAAGCGCGAAATGAGGCCTTAGAGAAAAATTTGGCAGAAAGTTTAAATGAAAAGGGAGAATTAAAAGCTAGAGTGGCTGAACTTGGACGGTCTCTTCATCACCATCGAAGCCGTAATTCCGCGATCGAGTTAAAGTCAAGCCTGAACAAGATCGAGGAAATGAAGGGTAAGATTGAAGAGTTAGAATCAGCATTGCACGGTTGTGAACTTCGAATCGAGCTTCTTGAAACAAGAGAAGGGTGTTGGAAGGAAGAGCTTCACCATTCTCAAGATCAAGTTAGAAGTCAGATTACCTCATAGGTGAAGCAATAGTTCAGATTCGAGAGGTAGCTGATCATCTACAAACTTTGGCATCACAGGCTGATACGATCAGCATGAAATATGAGTTGCAGTCCGATCGAAGTCAAGAGCTAGCTTCCTTGCTTAGGAAAATCAAAACCTTATGACTGATAAACCGTAAAAGTAACATCTTTTAATCCCACATTTAGTATGCTTTTGGATGATTTAAGCCTCAATTTATGTAAAAGGTGCTCTTAATCCTTTCTTTTCATGTCTTATACCAGGAAAGCACCCGAGGATGAAAAGAACATAAAACGGGCCCAAAATGGAGTAAATGGGCCATATCATGAAATCCACACGGCCTGGACTTAAGCCCACACGGCCGTGCCGCATTGATCATTTAGAACACGGCCTTACCCCTGATTCACACGGCCGTGCCTCATTAAAGAAGTCCAAACACGGCTTGAAGACTAGTCACAAGGGCGTGTGACATGGCCGTGTCCCTGTCGTGGCAAAGAGCAATTTCATTCGGATTTGGATACTTTGGGGCAAAGAAACACATTCCAAGAGCCTATATAAACCCCATAAGTGTTACCTGAAAGAGGACGGTTAGCTAGGCCAAGGAGCCAAGCCGAAAAGGTCAGAGTTGTGGGAATCACTCGAAGATAGCCAGTTGATTCATCTCAAGAAGCCAGAATTCTACTCAAGACGGCGGATCTCTCCTTCAATTCCTTCAGGGAGTTTTAGGGATTTCTTATGTTTTGTTTTATCTTTTCTTCTGAGATGTTTTCTTTAATTGATATGAACTAAACCCTTCAGATACCTAAAGGGGATGAAACCTAGATGAATCTTGTTATTATTTTCTGAACTATAAGATAAATACTTGATTTATTCTTAATTATGTGCGCTTAATTCTTATGTTAATGTTTCTGGGATATTGATTCAAGTCAGATGTTCTTAGGTGGAGGAGCCAAAGTCCCTGCTGAAGAATAGATCTAGCATAATTAAAGTGGAGTCGTTCGCGCTCCTAGAGATAGGGTGACGAGATTTTGCCGGATTAGGGTGAAACCTAATATGGGAATCCATAGATCGATTTACTACTATTCTAGGGGGTTATTAATTAGAAAGAGATTTCAATTAATTAACCTAGGGTTAGATGTTTTTTGCCTCGAGAGAGGGTTTAATATAAATTAGGGAATCCTGCGGATCAAGTCAAGTGAATAAATCGTATGGTTCAGGGTTAAATAACAAGTGAAGTCTAGGTGGATTCTTCCTGAGGGTATCATCTTAGATCAACTAAGTCTTCCTTCAAGTTATTTCCCAATTCATTCTTTTTTTCTTTGCGTCTTTAGCTTAATAGTAGATTTAAACAACCTCACTTATTTTAGGCTAGATAATAAAAAGAAGGTTAGTATTAGTACTTTTAGTTCCTTTGGGTTCGACAATCCGGTCTTGCCTAAGCTATACTACTATTCGATAGGTACACTTGCCTTTAATCGTTGTCAGAGTTAGTTTGCAGGTTCGATCATTCTCTTTATAAATTTTAAGACTCTGATTCCACCGATCAAGTTTTTGGCACCGTTGTCGGGGAACTAAAATATTAAGAAAGCTCTATTTTTATTACTTTAGCCATTATTTTTATTTTTCGCAATTTACTTTTATTTTAGGTTAAAATTTGATTTTGCTAAATTCTCTTTCTTTCTTCTCCTAGCAAGTACCTCTAGTTTATGACTAGAAGGAACCCGAGAGGACCTTTAGTATACGACAGTGATATTGAAGCTACCGCTCAAAGAAATCACAGAGAAATCAGGCGAGCCCTAAATTACACAGAGGAAAATCGAGAAGGCAGATCCAATCCTACTGAAGGGATGGACGAGAATAATCCATAACCACATGATGTGGGAGAAAACAATGCTCCACGTACTATGTTTGATTATGCTAAACCGCATTTAACAGGAGCAGAATCAAGTATTGTTAGGCCTGCTATAGCTGCTAATAATTTTGAATTAAAGCCTAACACAATACAAATGATTCAACAATTTGTTCAATTTGATGGTTTACAGGACGACGGCATATAGCTAATTTTTTAGAGTTCTGTGATACCTTCAAAATAAATGGTGTTTCTGATGATTCCATACGTCTTTGGTTATTTCCCTTTTCATTAAGAAATAAAGCCAAACTGTGGTTAAACTCGTTACCACGAGGGTCAATCACTATATGGGAACAAATGACTGAAAAATTTCTATTAAAATATTTCCCAGCGGCCAAAATGGCCAAATTACGGAATGATATCTCTTCTTTTGTACAAATGGATTTAGAGACATTATACGACGCATGGGAGAGATACAAGGATCTCTTGAGAAGGTGTCAGCACCATGGTTTACCCTTATGGCTACAAGTCCAAACCTTCTATAACGGTGTAAACCCCTCAACGAGGCAATTAATTAATTCAGCCGTCGGTGGAACCCTGAACAACAGAACTCCTGAAGCAGCCTACGAGTTCATTGAAGAGATGTCACTGAATAACTATCAGTGGCAAGTTACAAGGACTAAACCGACAAAATCAGCCGGAGTTTACAACCTCGATGCAGTGACCATACTATCAACACAGATAGAGATGATGAATAAAAAGTTTGATAGTTTGTGTTCTTCGCAGGCAACCTAGTCATGCAGTACGACAAAAGTGGAACTGTGGCAAATCCTGAGTACCCACCCTACCAACCGGGCGCAGAAAGCGAGCGGATGAACTATATAGGCAATAATTTCAGATCCAATAATAATCCTTATTGTAATACTTACAATCCAGGTTGGAGGAAACACCCAAATTTTTTATGGGGTGGTTAAGGAAATCAAGGAAATCAAAGACAACAACCTCCTCAAAATTTCCAAAATCAGCCATATCTGCAAGAGAAGAAGCCAAACCTTGAAGAGATGCTGACAAAATTCATGACAGCCACAGAAAATCGTCTCCAAGATACTGAGAAAACACTTAAAAGTCAACAAACATCGGTTGAAGAGACCAAGAACCGAGTCAGGGAACTTACTAAGTCAATAGGGGAAGTCACTAAAGCAGTCGGACAACTTGCAAAGTTAATGTCCAAATGACCGCAAGGACGTCTACCAAGTAACACGGAGATTAACCCAAAAGAGCAAATTCAAGCCATCACAGCTCATGATAGTAAAGGGTTAGATGAACCCAACTCAATATAAGAAAACGAGGTAGAAGAAGGTAAAGTAGAGGTAACATATGAAAAGCCAAAATCGGTAATCAAATAGTACCAACCTCGCACACTTTACCCCGAAGCAATGAAAAGAGATGATAAAGAAGAACAGTTCGGTAAGTTTCTTAAACTTTTAAAGAAATTACATATCAACTTACCTCTTCTTGAAGCTCTTTTTCAGATGCCAGACTCGAGAAAATTTCTAAAACAGCTCTTGACGAACAAGCGCAAATTAGACGAGGAACCACATGTGGAATTAAATGCAGTATGCTTAGCAATGTTACAGAATAGACTACCGCGAAAGCAAAAAGATCCAGAAAGTTTTACAATTCCATGTTTAATTGGTAGTTTAACTGTTGATAATGCGTTAGCTGATTTAGGAGCAAGCATAAATGTCATGCCTTACATAATGTTTAAACAACTAGCTCTAGGGAAACCCAAACAGACTAGGATGAGCATTTAATTAGCTGATAAAGCTATTATAATTCCTAAGGGTATTATCGAAGATGTTCTTGTAAAAATTGATAAATTTGTTTTCCCAGTAGATTTTGTTGTCTTAGACATGGATGAGGATAATTCAATTCCCTTAATTTTAGGAAGACCCTTCCTAGCAACTGCCAAGACTAAAATTGATGTTGCCACAGCTGAACTCATACTTTGTGTAGGTGACGAATCAATCAGTCTTCAAGCTCTTGACTAGGCTAGGACAACAATCGATGAAGGTAAGAAAGACAATTCAGTTGATAATCAATTTGTGCAACCTTCATCACAGGAAACACCACAAGGATACAAACCTGAGCCGAATCATGGACCTAATACCAACAAAGAAGAATCAGGAACAAAGCCTTAGGATCGATAAACTAAAAGAGCAGAAAACACAAATCAAAGAGGAACAGGAATCGCACGAAGTAAAGCCGAAGAAGCCCCCAGAAGAGCTCATAGGAACATCAAACCATGTCAAAATAGGAGACCAGGTACTGTTAGACAAAGCCGACCCTCACATCACCACATCAGGCCTGAAAGTAAACGAAGAAATTCCTCTTAAGGTACACAATATCTTCCTACACGAAACAGTCGAGGTAAGCAATCAAACATTCGGCACATTTAAGGTAAACGCTTCTCGACTTAAACTTTATCAAGAAAATAGAACTATAAGCATGAGGGAAGATATTCAAACTTTTAAACTTCCCTGATTCTTTTTCTCAAATACAACGAAAGTCTAGCTTAGGACTATAAATGAGCGCTTCTCGAGAGGCAACCCGAGCACTAACCCTATTTACTTTTGCATTTATTTTTAGTTTCTTTTCTTTTCTTAGTTCTAAAAATTTAGTTATTAAACTAACACAAAAGTACAGATTTCCAAGCCACACGGCCTTGCACACGGCCGTGGCCGTGGCCATGTGGACCACCAAAATCTCCGTACTGACATAGTAGAGGCGATACAAATCAGTCCCAACCAACTTTTGAATTCACGGACTCAACCACTCCCCCACAGGCACCGACAAAATGGCACGGCCGTGCCCTACAACCGTGTGAAGCTATTGACTTGTAAACCACGGGCAAAACACGTCCGTGCCTTCAAACCGTGCTAACACACTGACTTACCACCAACGGGCGTGGCTGGCTGAAAAACGGGCATGGAGAAACAACACGCCTAGACACACGACCGTGTGAAGTGGCCGTGTGCATTGACACGCCCTCAGCCCACGGGCATGGGAAAGTACCAGAATAGAGCCTCTATTTAAACACCAACCCCTCCCCATTCTTCTCATCCACTTTCCATTACTTTTCTGATTCTCTTTTCTTCCTTTTTCTCCCCTCTCCATAACAAAGTCTCCAGACTCTTGAACCACAAATATCAATGTCGAAGAAGCGGAAGAAGGCAAGCATAGTCTCTTAAGGGAGACTGACATTCATATGCTCATGTCGGCTGCTTCATTCCAACAACAAGCCAAGGGTCTTTGAGACCATTTATCTTTTCTTTTTCTTTTCTCTTTTGCTTCAATTTCCTTCTATTTGACAATCTTATGCTTAATTTAGTTTAATATATGTTAATTTCTTAGTGTTAGGTTCTTCAAGCAGCTAGGAAATCACACCTTGGGAATCACGACCACCACCACTGCAGCCTAAGAAGTTCAAAAGGCTACCTGGGAATCACGCCACTTTCGCCACCGCCAGCACCTCTGTCGCCTTAGAAGTTACACCCACCTCACGAACCATCTACCAATAAGGATTCTCAAGCCCTTTTATCTTCCAGTCTTAGTTTATTTTCCTTCTTAGTCTCCTTTCCTTTTTCTTTCTTGTTTTTAGTTATACATTTCGTTTATTTTAAATATGTCTTAATAAATCTGGCTAATTCTCTACGAGCTCCCCAATTTCTTCATCTAGCGCAGAGCTCAGCAGCAGCCACCACCCCTATCAACTTCCGACTCCGGGAAACCATCCAAATTCAGGAAGTTTCACCTCTCCCTCTCTCTTAAATTTTATATACATCTTTGTACATTGAGGGCAATGTACATCTTAAGTGTGGGGGTGAATATTTAATTGAAGAAAGGGCCTAACTTTTTGCATTATTCTCAA
The DNA here is from genome assembly GCA_005393395.2 of Gossypium australe. Taxonomy (NCBI): domain Eukaryota; kingdom Viridiplantae; phylum Streptophyta; class Magnoliopsida; order Malvales; family Malvaceae; genus Gossypium; species Gossypium australe. The sequence goes on along the minus strand of CM016614.1, from coordinate 124,169,515 downwards.
ATCCGGCCTAACTTTCTTCATTATTCTTAAATCCCTAAATTTAGTCTTGTTTTTAAGTAATTTCCTCATATTACTAATTAGGATGAAATTTCTGATGGTTTATGATTTTTATTGATATGTTTTAGATTAAGTCATAGTTAATTATGCATTGATGATTAAATTAGAAGAATATTAGAGAATCAAGCATGATAAGTCTATTCTCCAGAATTAAAATCTTTGCTAGGTTGTCGAGCTGAATCTGAAAATTATATGGAAGTTTGAAATCTACGAGGATGATGTCAAAACACCCATAATTTTTGTGAGATTTTGAGCCTTATAGAGCATATATCCTTTTTCATGCTCACTTTATTGATTATGAGTGTGTCAACTATGAACTCTTATTCTAGAACTTGCCTTGATTATACATGTTAAGAGCACATTTATGATTTGATATACCGAGATGATAAAGGCACCTAGGAATTAACCCACTTACTCCACTAAAAGGCTTACCTTCATAATTAACCCCTAGTGAACCCCGTTGATCCTAACAACCCTTTTTATTGACTCACCAGCTAATATTAACCCCAAAACCCCTTTGTATTTGTTATCACCATTCCTTTTGACTATCCTTTGATCGAGATATGATTTGATTAAGTTGCCTAATTAAATTAGTTCAGTAGTTGAATTCATCTTTTATTATTGTTCTTAAAAAAATCGAAGTATACTAAGTATTAGTGGTGAGCTTATACAGTTAAAAACTATTTTTCGAAAGAAAAGCTCGTGTTAGAAGGATTATTACTTTTCAGTTAATGTAAATATTATCTCAGTATTTTCTAGGTAGGTACTTGTCAATTCAATCTCAATTCTAACCTTGTAATTCAGCCTTATTCCACACCTTTAACCCTAGCCCCGTTACAACCCTGATAAAGACCTTTTGATCTGTTTATCATCTCATTTTACAGTGGTGGAGATTTGATTTTCAGGCAAGCCTATGGGATTAACTTTTCAGGTTCGACTTATGAGTGCTCTTTTACTGAACCTTAAGCACTTAGAGTGATTTAAGTGAATCTTTTGTGAGGATATCAATCCTTGTCGGTTTTGAATCAAAGGTAATTATTTAGATAAGGGGAGACACCTACGTTTTTATACTACAAATGTATGACTTTGACTGTTTGAATCTTTAAGACTCTTCGAGTTAAATCATCCATGTATAAATTATCTATGAATTATGATGAGACATTGTTGATAGGAATTATGAATCATGAAAAGTTTGTTTTAATTGTAAGTTGAGAATTTTGCTTGAAGACAAGCAAAAGCTTAAATGTGGGGGTATTTGATAAACCGTAAAAGTAACATATTTTAATCCCACATTTAGAATGTTTTTGGATGATTTAAGACTCGATTTATGTAAAAGGTGCTCTTAATCCTTTCTTTTCATGTCTTATACCTAGGAAAGCACCCGAGGATGAAAAGAACATAAAACGGGCCCAAAACAGAGTAAATGGGCCATATCACGAAATCCACACGGCCTGGACTTAAGCCCACACGGCCGTGCCGCATTGATCATCTAGAACACGACCTTACCCCCGATTCACATGGCCGTGCCTCATTAAAGAAGTCCGAACACGGCTTGAAGACTAGTCACACGGGTGTGTGACATGGCCGTGTCCCTGTCGTGGCAAAGAGCAATTTCATTCGGATTTGGATACTTTGGGGCAAAGAAACACATTCCAAGAGCTTATATAAACCCCCTAAGTGTTACCTGAAAGAGGGCGGTTAGCTAGGCCAAGGAGCCAAGCCGAAAAGGTCAGACTTGTGGGAATCACTCGAAGATAGCCAGTTGATCCATCTCAAGAAGTCGGAATTCTACTCAAGACGGCGGATCTCTCCTTCAATTCCTTCAAGGAGTTTTAGGGATTTCTTATGTTTTGTTTTATCTTTTCTCCTGAGATGTTTTCTTTAATTGATATGAACCAAACCCTTCAGATACCTGAAGGGGATGAAACCTAGATGAATCTTGTTATTATTTTCTAAACTATAAGATAAATACTTGATTTGTTCTTAATTATGTGCGCTTAATTCTTGTGTTAATGTTTCTAGGATATTGATTCAAGTTAGATGTTCTTAGGTGGAGGAGCAAAAGTCCCTGCTTTAAGAATAGATCTAGCATAATTAAAGTAGAGTCGTTCGCGCGCCTAGAGATAGGGTGACGAGATTTTGCCAGATTAGGGTGAAACCTAATATGGGAATCCATAGATCGATTGACTGCTATTCTAGGGGGTTATTAATTAGAAAGAGATTTCAATTAATTAACCTAGGGTTAGATATTATTCGCCTCGATAGAGGGTTTAATATAAATTAGGGAATCCTACGGATCAAGTCAAGTGAATAAATCGTATGGTTCAGGGTTAAATAACAAGTGAAGTCTAGGTGGATTCTTCCTGAGGGTATCGTCTTAAATCAACTGAGTCTTCCTTCAAGTTATTTCCCAATTCATTCTTTTTGTCTTTGCATCTTTAGCTTAGTAGTAGATTTAAACAACCTCACTTATTTTAGGCTAGATAATAAAAAGAAGGTTATTATTAGTACTTTTAGTTCCTTTGGGTTCGACAATCCGGTCTTGCCTAAGCTATACTATTGTTCGATAGGTACACTTGCCTTTAATCGTTGTCAAAGTTAGTTTGCAGGTTCGATCATTCTCTTTATAAATTTTAAGACTCTGATTCCAGCGATCAAGGACTTAGGGCGAAAACATATCTGTAGTCTATTTTATGTAAATGATTTTGTTTTCTAATAAATTTTTCTAAAATGAAGTTGAATCAGAATCGATGCCTCTTTGCATTCATGCATTTGTATTCCATCATATCATTTGTATTCAAGTCCATAGAGAGAGTCTAATTAGTTGAAATTATAATAGAGAGAGAGAGAGATAAAAAGGGAAGGAAAATCTGGAAGCTGAACATCCTTACGGTACACGTGCCAAATCAAGGAAAATGGATCAAAGATTGGAACAATTCCAAAGAGACATGCAAGACCAGATGCAAGAGCAAATGGCAAAACTCCAACAAGAGATGAGGGACCAGATGTTGGAGGCTCAAAAAATTATAATGACTCAGATGGCCCAGATGTTGAGTGGGGCAATGGACAAGGGAAAGGGTCCCTTAGTTAACGCTGAAGACAATGAGGATTTTCCTAAGGGATTCACTCCACCACACGTGCAAACACAACCTGAGGAATATCCCAGAAGGCCACCTGTCACAATTAGGCCTCAGCAAGGGCAAGCTGACACTGGAATGCCCATGAATTTTCAAGTTGGCATAGGATCCAACCCAGGGGATAACCCTGCCAATCCTGTTATTCCTGATCTGGACATGGCAAAGAGAGAGGGGATCAGAACTGAATCTTCAAGACAGTTGGAAGATCGTTGTAGATGGTTGGAAGAAAAATTCAAGGCTTTGGAAAATGCCGACCATCACCATGGTATTGACGCAAAGAATTTGAGTCTGGTCCCAGATCTGGTGCTTCCTCATAAATTCAAAATGCCGGAATTTGAGAAGTACAATGGGACTAGTTGCCCTGAATCCCACATCACTATGTTCTGTAGACGTATGACTGGCTATGTGAACAACGAACAACTTTGGATTCATTGTTTCCAAGATAGTTTGATGGGAGCAGCGTCTAGGTGGTACAATCAACTTAGCCACGCTAATATTAGGTCATGAAGAGACTTAGCTCATGCCTTCATGAAGTAATACAATCATGTCACAGACATGACTCCTGATAGAATCATGTTGCAAAACATGGAAAAGAAATCGAATGAAAGCTTCAGCCAATACGCACAAAAATGGAGGGAAGTTGCCATGCAAGTTCAACCACCTCTTCTGGAAAAGGAAACCACCATGTTGTTTATCAACATTCTAAAGGTGCCTTTTATCACCCATATGATAGGAAGCACCACTAAAAGCTTCACAGATATAGTGATGGCAGGGGAAATGATAGAAAATGCCATAAGGGGTGGTAAGATTGAAGCAGGAGAAAGTACTAGAAGATCTGCTCCTAGAAAGAAGGACAACGAGGTGAACAATACGGGTACATACAACAAAGGGTACTCAAAGGCAGTTACTGTTAACCAGCCGAAAGTAGTTATTGCCGGGCAACAAGGGTCGACAAGACAAGAATCAGGCCCCAGACAAAATTCTGAAAAGCTCCAATTTACGCCAATCCCGATGACGTATAAGGAGCTATATCAAAGTTTATTCAAAGAATGCGTAGTGTCCCCATATTATCTACAACCATTACAACCCCCAAATCCTAAATGGTATGACTCCAATGCTCATTACGATTACCACGCAGGAATAGCGGGGCATTCGATAGAAAATTGCACTGCCTTCAAAAAGGTAGTTGAAAGGCACATCAAGATAGTGATTGTCAAGTTTGATGATACACCCAGTATGGAGAACCCATTACCCAATCATGGAGATAAGGGAATAAATGCGATTGGAGAGAATGTCATAAGAAGGACAAAGGGGGATATTTTAGAGGTGAAAAATCCATTGAGAATTGTGTGGAAAGAAATGGTAAGAAGAGGAATGATATTATTCGATCCCTTGGAAGGAGGTGAAGAACCAAGGAACTAATGCGAGTTCCACAAAGCTGAAGAACATGAGATCTAGGAATGTGCTGAGTTTAGGGTATTGGTACAGAGCCTTATGGACAATAAGGAATTGGAGTTCTACGAAGAAGGCTCAGAGGGAGGAAACATATATGCAACCGAAGGAGAGTTGACAAATCAAAAAGTCAATTATCCGAGGGTCATTATTTCTCGACTGAGCAACACAGAAGGCGGAGCACAAATCGCGCCTAAAGTTGTAATCCAGAAACCTGTGCCTTTTCTTTACAAGGATTACAAGATGGTACCAATGGAATTACGATTGTAACGTGACGACGCCGGGAGTGGAAAACTCAGCTAGTACTTCCAAGGAGGTCTAAAGTGAGGGATTCTAAACACGAAGTGGGAGGCGTTACGACTCGGAAATTTTCAAAAAAGAACCAGTAAGATCAAATACTGTGGCAGTTGGACCGGAGAAAGGACCTGGCGCCCTTATCAATGAACTTGTGAAAGAGGAAGAGGCTAAAAAATTTTTAAAATTCTTGAAGCACAGTGAATACAGTATGGTAGAGCAGCTGCGTAAGCAATCGGCTCGCATATCGGTGCTAGCCTTGCTCTTAAGTTCAGAAATACATCGTGAGGCTTTGATAAAAGTGCTGAACGAGACTTACGTTACTAAAGATATATCTGTCAATAAACTTGACCGATTAGTTAGTAACATAAGTGCTGACAACTTTATTTCCTTCAGGGACGATGAAATTCCACCTAGAGGTATGGGATCGACCAAGGCTCTACACATAACTACTTGTGGTAAGGGATATACTCTACCGAGTGTGCTAATCGATGATGGATCAGCCTTGAATGTCTTACCGTTGTCGACGCTGAAGAGGTTGCCGATAGACAGTTCTCACATTAAGACATGCCAGGACATAGTCAGAGTATTTAATGGCACCGAGAGAAGAGTGATGGGGAGAATTGACATACCATTGCAGATTGGGCCAAACACATATGAGGTGGACTTTCGGGTGATGGATATAAAAACCTCGTACAATTGCTTGCTGGGAAGGCCCTGGATTCATTCGGCAGGGGCAGTGCCCTCATCCCTTCATCAAAAACTGAAACTGGTGACGGATGGTCGACTGGTCACTATAAATGCCGAGGAAGACATCATAGCGACTGTTACCAATGACGCGCCATATATAAAGACAAATGAGGAGGCCATTGAGTGTTCTTTCCGGTCTTTAGAGTTCGTTAACTCCACATTCATTTTGGAAGGAAATGAAGTTCCGGTGCCCAAGATATCCAAGACCACGAGGATGGGCTTACAAATGATGGTGGGGAAAGGAGCCTTACCAGGAAAAGGACTAGGCAGACATCTCCAAGGGGAAGTTCAAGTGTCGTTGCTGAAAGAGAAAAGAGACCGTTTTGGCTTGGGTTTCAAGCCAAATGTTAAACAAAAGAGGAAGGAAATAGAGAAGAAGTAGGAGAGAAGAAGGGCACGATTGAATGGAGAAGAAGTTAAATGGGAATCGATGACATTCCCCTATATATCCCAGACCTTTGTATCCGGAGGGGTAATACACCCTGAGAGAAGGTTATTGGAAAGTCCTCACGTCAATGCCATACACGAGGATGGAATCGAACAAAGAAACTTGTTGGGCATTCGCCTTTATGAACCTAGAAACGTTCTAAACAATTAGACTGCAAAGGAACTTTCTGTAGTTTATAGAGATTATACAGAGTAATATTCAGAAGGCTCTTATTGTTTTTCTAGCCTAGGAACAATAAGATTTTTTTTTGCGAAATAGGCTCATGTTCAGAAATTATTGTTTCAATAAAATACAATTTTGATAATTAACTTGAGCAAATATTCTTTCATTTCATTTTTTTGACTTTCTAATTTCATTCCAAATTTTATATTTTTCATTCATAAAATGTGAATAGTTGTCCTCGAATTCATTTGTTCTTTTTACATTCTTTGGCACCCATCACAGGTCCCTAGATATTAATGATGTGAGCAACGATAATACAGATCCAAAGGTCCACTTTGAGCAAGACATGTGTTTAGAGGAATCTCAGGATTTTAAAGGTGACCGAGATTGTGACTTATCTCTAGATTTGTTAAGAATGGTAAAGCAAGAGGAGAAACAGATCTTACCCCATGAGGAGGAGGTAGAGAACATAGCCTTGGAAGAAGGAAAGGTTGTGAAAATTGGGACGCGCATAGCCGAGGAGATAAGACAAGACCTTGTCGAGTTACTACAGGAATTCAAAGATGCCTTTGCATAGTCGTACCAAGATATGCCTGGGCTAAGTATCGACATTGTAGTACATCGCCTTCCCATAAGAGAAGAGTGCAAGCTAATTCAGCAAAAGCTACGAAGGATGAGGCCTGACGTAGTGTTGAAAATAACAGAAGAGGTCCAGAAATAGTTTGATGCTGGTTTTCTACAAGTGGTCAAGTACTCAAAGTGGGTGGCCAACATTGTTCCTGTCTCTAAGAAGGACGAAAAGGTCCAAATGTGTGTGGACTATAGGGACTTAAATAAAGCTAGCCCAAAAGACAATTTCCCTTTGCCGCATATCGACACATTGGTGGATAATACGACAGGATATTCACTATTTTCTTTCATGGACGGCTTTTCGGGATATAACCAGATCAAGATGCACCCTGAGGATATAGAGAAAACTGCCTTCATAACATTGTGGGGTACTTTTTGTTATAAGGTAATGTCATTCGGACTAAAAAATGCAGGAGCAACATATCAAAGGGCCATGGTAACACTATTCCATGACATGATACACAAAGAGATTGAAGTATATGTTGATGACATGATTGCCAAATCCCAAACGGAAAAGGAACACATTGAGCTTTTGAAGAAATTGTTTTTGAGGTTGAGAAAATTTCAATTGAAGATCAACCCAGCAAAGTGTACTTTCAGAGCTCGGTTAGGGAAATTACTGGGTTTAGTGGTCAGCGAGAGAGGAATCGAAGTTGACTCAAATAAAGTCAAAGCAATACAAGAGTTGCCTCCACCACGCACTCAAAAAGAAGTTTGGGGCTTTCTTGGAAGATTAAATTACATTGCTCGGTTTATTTCATAATTAACCGAGAAATGTGATCCCATATTTTGTCTTCTCAAGAAACACAACCAAGGTGTATGGGATGATGAATGCTAGAGAGCTTTTGACAAAGTCAAACAGTATCTTTCAAATGCACCAGTACTATCTCTGTCTAGCCCAAATAGACCATTGATACTGCATTTGTCAGTATTCAATAACACCATGGGATGTGTGCTTGGACAACACGATGAGTCAGAAAGAAAAGAAAAGGCGATATACTATCTCAGCAAAAAGTTCAGTGAATGTGAAATGAGATATTCGTCAATTGAAAAATTATGTTGCGCCCTGATTTGGACAACTCGGAGATTGAGGCAGTACATGCTATATCATACTACCTGGTTAATTTCGAAGCTTGATCCATTAAAGTATATGATGGAGTCCACTGCTTTGAATGGAAGGATGGCTAGGTGGCAGATTTTGCTGTCTGAATTCGATATAGTCTATGTGAACCAAAAGGCTATAAAAGGAAGCGCAGTAGCAGAATTTTTGGCTAGCAGAGCTTTGGAAGATTATGAACCTTTGAGCTTTGATTTCCCAAATGAAGAGCTGATGTATGTAGCAAATACTGAAGATTGTCCGTGGAAGCTAAACTTTGATGGAGCATTGAATGCTGTGGGAAATGGAATTAGGGCAATCTTGGTATCCCCTAGTGGTGATCATTACCCATTCACATGCAAATTGGATTTTGATTGCACGAACAACATGGCAGAATATGAAGCATGCATCATGGGACTTCGAGCAGCCTTAGAACGTAAAATCAGAGTGCTAGAAGTATATGGAGATTCTGCCTTAGTAATCTACCAGCTTAAAGGAGAGTGGGAGACAAGAGATCCCAAACTAATTGATTACCAAAAAATAGTTCTGGGATTGATTGAGGAGTTTGATGACATTACTTTCAATTATCTCCCACGCGATGAAAACCAGATGACGGATGCTTTGGCGACCTTGGCTTCTATGATCAAAGTAAACATACCAGAAGAAATGAGACATATTCAGATGAGTATCTTCGAGGTTCCAGCTCATTGTTATGACATGGAAGAGGAGGAAAGAGATGACCACCCTTGGTATCAGGATATATTATGATACGTAAAAAATTATGAATACCCTGAGCACGCAACTAAGAATGAGAAAAGGACTTTAAGAAGATTAGCCTCTGACTATGTTTTAGACGGGGATATCTTGTACAAAAAGAGAAAAGATCAAGTATTATTGAGATGTGTTGATACAGTCGAAGCTAAAAGATCCTAGAGGAAGTCCATGAGGGCGTTTGTGGAACACACGCTAATGGATTCACAATGGCCAGACAGATAATGAGATTTGGATATTATTGGTCCACTATGGAAGGAGATTGTATCAACTATGCCAAGAGATGTCATAAATGCCAGATTTATGGAGACAAAATTCATGTGCCTCCATCACCTTTGCATGTTATGACTTCTCCATGGCCTTTTTCCATGTGGGGCATGGATGTTATTGGACCAATCTCACCGAAAGCTTCGAATGGGCATCGATTCATCTTTGTGGTAATTAACTACTTCACGAAATGGGTGGAAGCAGCTTCATATGCTAGCGTCACTAAGTCAGCAGTTAGTCGATTCTTGAAGAAGGAGATCATTTGTCGATATGGAATGCCCGAGAGGATCATATCAGACAACACGCTGAATTTGAACAACAGCACGATAGCAGGAATTTGTAGTCAATTTGGGATCAAACACCACAACTCATTTCCATATCATCCAAAAATGAATGGGGCAGTGGAAGCAGCTAACAAAAACATCAAGAAGATAGTAGGGAAGATGACTGAGACCTATAAGAATTGGCATGAGAAATTTCCGTTTGCACTATATGCTTATCGAACGTCCATCAGAACCTCTACTGGGGCAACGCCTTTCTCGTTGGTCTATAGAATGGAGGCAGTTTTACCTATTGAAGTGGAAATACCTTCTCTTCAGGTTTTGTCAGAAATAAAACTTGCTGAAGCTGAATGGATTCAGGCACGGTATGATCAGTTGAACTTAATTGAAGAAAAGAGACTAAGGGCTATTCGTCATGGTCAGATGTACCAAAAACGAATGATGCGAGCCTATAATAAGAAAGTTTGCCCAAGAGAGTTCCATGAGGGGGACCTTATATTGAAAAAGATCCTTCCCATACAAAAGGATTCTAGAGGAAAATGGATGCCGAATTGGGAAGGACCATATATGGTGAAGAAGGCTTTCTGGAGGAGCACTGATCTTGACCGAAATGGATGGGAAAAGTTTACCAAACCCTGTGAACTCTGACTTAGTCAAAAAGTATTTTTCTTGAAAAGGAGAAGAGGCCAAAATGTAAACCCGCAAAGGGCACTTTGAGTTTCTAAAAAAATGGAGAGGCCAAGGCGAAAACCCACAAAGGACGCCTTGAGACCAAAGGGGTTTTGAGTTGAAAACCCAAAAAGGGCGGCTCAAATTCAGAATGGACACGCAGTCATCTTGGTACACTTGAATCAACAATAAAATGATGAATGTTACATATTGGGACATCAACAAAGTACTTTGGGTCTTCTAAACACATGTTGAGCTCAAGGCAGTCTTCATAAAGTTTGTATATGAAGCTCAATCGACAATATCTAGGGCTTCTGATTTTTTTTTTGTGTGTGCTATTCATTTTACTATCTTTGGATTCTCTTTTTTTCTCAAAGATATGTTCTCAGTCAGTTTTCTTTGTATTCTTGATAATTTATTCAATTTTAATTCTTTTTTAGATCAATTTATTTGTTACCCGTTATTCATAAATGTGTTGCATTGAAATAATGATTGACGAACTAATAATTTCACAAAAAGAAGTTCTACATATTACTTTGGAAATTTCTAGATAAAACAAGGAACCAAAATAGGACAATTGTTTAGAATTTCTATGTGCATAGAAATATTTGAGAAAGAAGAGTTTGGATAGAGACTATTTCTCTGAATTCTTTGTCCAATTGATAAATGGACAAAGTAAATGAGTTGATGTAATTGAAGTAAGTGATGTTATCAGGTCATAACATTCGGGGTGGTGTGATGAACTAATAAACCCTGAATTGTGGTAGAATGGGTTGAATTCGAAATAAACCCTATACCCTGAAAATTGCAGATGGGTCAGACTGAAAGTTTCAATTCCCATTATGGTAGGAGGGTACAAGCCTTGTGTTCTCAAGATTCAAGCAGAGTTGACTCAGAAATTACATTGGGGAAAACTTGTTGAGCAGAACATGATTGATGAACAAGAATGAAGAACAAATGAGTGATAACACCTAGAGTAGGAATCATACTCATAACATTTTTGTATCATAGCAAATTTCATTAGGAGCATTTGATTCATTCCGATCATTGCGTCCTAATCCTAACCCTTTAAAAGGAATCATCTTCATGACATGTTACATGTAGCTAGAAGCATTTGATTCATTCTGATCATAGCATCTTAGTCATGTGACATAAACATACCAAACCAGTCTACAAGACATGTCCCTTAGTGGACGGTATAGCAATATTGGTGAAGACCGCAGATCATATCTTCCTGAAGTTGCAGGAAGCAGATCAAAAACACTTTCAGCCTTATCTCCCTGAAGTTGCAACGGAGTAGACTGAAGATAGAAGATCTTATCTTCCAGAAGTTGCAGGAAGCAGATCAAAAACACTTTCAGCCTTATCTCCCTGAAGTTGCAGCGGAGCAGACTGAAGATAGAAGATCTTATCTTCCTGAAGTTACAGGAAGCAGATCAAAAACACTTTCAGCCTTATCTCCCTGAAGTTGCAGCGGAGCAGACTGAAGATAGAAGATCTTATCTTCCTGAAGTTGCAGGAAGCAGATCAAAAACACTTTCAGCCTTATCTCCCTGAAGTTGCAGCGGAGTAGACTGAAGATAGAAGATCTTATCTTCCTGAAGTTGTAGGAAGCAGATCAAAAACACTTTCAGCCTTATCTCCCTGAAGTTGCAGCGGAGTAGACTGAAGATAGAAGATCTTATCTTCCTGAAGTTGTAGGAAGCAGATCAAAAACACTTTCAACCTTATCTCCCTGAAGTTGCAGCCGAATAGACTGAAGATAGAAGATCTTATCTTCCTGAAGTTGCAGAAAGCAGATCAAAAGCACTTCAGTTTCATCTCCTTGAAGTTGCAGCGGAGCAGACTGAGGACAGAAGATCTCATCTTCCTGAAGTTGAAGGAAGCAGATCAAAGATACTTTCAGCCTTGTCTCCCTGAAGTTGCAGTGGAGTAGACTGATGATAGAAGGTCTCATCTTCCTGAAGTTGCAGGAAGCAGATCAAAGCGGAGCAGATTAAAGATAGTTGATATTGCCTTCCTAAAATTGTAGTAAAGCAGATTAAAGCTATTAGACTTATTGAAGTCAAGATGAAGTTCTAATACCGTTGAACTTACAGGGGAGTTGGAAGCCATTTGAAGAAAACCAAGAAGTCAAGGCTCAGCTAAGACCGGGCAAAATTGGTCCTTTTATAGTCTTTGCTCTATTCTCGTTACACGAAAATGAGCAAAAAGGGGCAGCTGTAGTGACCCATTTGTGCTCGAGCCCATTCCATTCATACAAAAGCCAAATAATAAAATAAACAATGTTTTTTTTAAAACAGTCCAATACAAACCCAAACAACAATTAACAGCCTAACACCCACTACCCTTGGCCCAAATTAAACCTGTGGCCTATTACACTTAGCCCAGATCCTAACCCAAATTACACGGCCCAAAGGGGCCCAAAATCTTAAACATTTTTCAGTAAGCCTAGGGTTTTCTGAAACCCTAGGCGCCGCCGGAGCCAGCATCCTAACTGTCGCGCCACAATCAGCTCCTCGCACCCCATCAGCCCTCAGTCATGCCGCCAGTCGCTCCGCAGCATGCACGAATCCCCTGCACCATTGCCACATTCTTCGCCTTCGACCTGCACAGAAAAGGAAAGAACCGAAGCAGAAAGGGAAAAACAATGGAAAAATCTTTTTATTTCCTTTTATTTTGTTTATTTTGAAGGCTATAAAAGCCTTCCAAAATCTGTAAACAAATGGATACATAGACACACGAGAACAGACAAAGATATACACAGACACATACACAGAAATAGAATACCAAAAATCCAAAAATAATATACAGAATTCTATTTCGCAAAGGTGATTTTTTTCATTCGGTTTTATTTTTTTGATACATTCATGCATATACAAACGTTTTAAAAATTAAAAGGGGAGTGTTTACCTTTCGAAGACGCCGAATATAGGAGGTTTTAGGGCTCCGGTCATCGGCCACGGAGGCGCGTGTGGTGCATGCGGTGCTTTGCCTATGACATCCGACGACTCCTCCAGACATAGGCGAGGAGAATTCGAGAGCATTTGGGGGGCTCTCTGATTTTTTTTTTAAAACGAATGTCAAAATGAATTTTTTTTTAAGAAACTGAATGTCAAAATGAATTTTTTTTAAGAAACTGACTTATATAGCCTCGTATAAACGACGTCGTTTTTGCTTAAACTGATAAGCGCCAAAACGACGTCGTTTTACAATCAGATCTGCGTGTTGACCCGATAACCCGGGCAGGATCCGCGCGTTTTGTTAAAAGGGGCTAATTGCCTCTTTGGTCCTTTCACTTTTTTTAATATTTTTAATTCAGTCCAATTTGAATTTTTATTCTTTACTAAATTAGCCCTAAATTTTGTTTTTTTCAATTTAGTCCCTTGGGCTCTTTGAAGGATAAAATCAGAACGACATCGTTTTGGGAAGAAGGCATAATTGCCTAATGAGTCCCTACAGTGTGACACGCGTTTTAAATTAGTCCTTTAATATTTTTTTTATTGTTATTTAGTCTTTACTCATTTTAAAACCTTTTTTTAATTATTCTAATATTATATTTAGTTATTTGATTATATTAAAATATTATAATATTCTTATTCTTTATATAAAATTCTTATATATGTATTTATTTTTTTATGTATTATTCTTTTTTAAAAATTATTATTATTTATCATTTTATTTATTATTTGTAGCTTATACATTAGTATTTACATTATATCTTATATATATAGTATTATATCTTATATTATTTTATGAAATTTTATTCTATCTAAAATTACTTATATTGCATAGTATATTATTCATTCTTAAAATGTAGTTTTATAAATATAAATTATTTATTTAATTTAAAATGTATTTTATTTATTTTTTCAATACATATATATTTTTGTATTTATTTATTACTTGGTATAGGTTATTGTATGAAAATTTTCAACCTACATGAAATGTGTTCATATTTATTTATTGATTATTGTATTTATTTATACTTCATCATGTATTTACAATTGCTTTAGTGTAGGAATTATTATTTGTCATATTTTGTATTATTATTTCTTTATTGCCTATATTAAATGTTAGTATATTATAATTGCTTTTGATGTTTAATAATGTGTTAATATGATATTTTCATAAGATCATCGTTTTAAAATAAAATGCATTTTACAAAATTATTATATTTTACCTAAAGGTTTTAAAATAAGGCAATGTTTAGTATTTAGAAATTCGGGAAATAGTGCCCTAGCGTGCTGGGTTTCGATTTTCCGTTTGACTGAGTAATTAAATACCCTTTTAATAAATTTTGTAAATTATGAGATGATTTTAGTTACGAAGGTTTAAAAATATCGTGCCCTAACGTGCTAGATGTGACGTTTGTATTCTTTCGGAACAAAGAAATCTCAAGTTTTAAATCAAATTGTTCAGTTTTTTTTCTAGTTATATTTTAAATGTTTATTAAATTTCAAACATTTGGACATGATTCTATCGATTAGGTACCAATTTTTGGGCATTATGAGGGTGCTAACCCTTCCTCATACGTAACCAACTCCCGAACCCGTTTTCTTGTTTTTCGTGGACCAAAAATCAAATGTTTTAAAATAAAACATTTTGCAAAGTGATCCAATCACACCTAAGTAAAAAGGGATTGGTGGCGACTCTCACTTTCGTTTTTAAAAGTCGACCCCGTTTTTCAAAAAATTAAAAATGGTTTCGACAAACGGAGTTCGTTTTTTGAGCCTATTTTTAAAGAACTAAACAAAAAATAAAAAAAATTGAAAACGAAATGTTTTATAGCTTTAACAATTTTAAAAGAAAAAACTAATGATAAACCGTAAAAGTAACATATTTTAATCCCACATTTAGCATATTTTTGGATGATTTATCCCTTGATTTATGCAAAAAGGTGCTCTTAATCCGTTCTTTTCATGTCTTATATTCAGGAAAGCACCCGAGGATGGAAAGAACGAGAAACGGGCCTAAAACGAACCAAATTGGGCCAAAGTGGAAATAGACACGGCTTGGACTTAAGCCCACATGGTCGTGTCTCATTGCGCAACTAGAACACGGCCCGACCCCAATTCACACGGCCGTGCCTCATTAAAGAAATCCGAACACGACTTAAAGACCATGCACACGGGCGTATGCCATACCTGTGTCCCTGTCGTGGAGAAGAGGTCAAAGAAACCCCCTAAGTGTAACCTGAAAAGGGGGCGATTAGCTAGGCCAAGGAGCCGAGCCGAAAAGGTCAGATTTGTGGGAATCACTCGAGGATAGCCAGTTGATCCATCTTAAGAAGCCGGAATTCTACTCAAAATGGCGGATCTCTCCTTCAATTCCTTCAGGGAGTTTTAGGGATCTCTTATGTTTTGTTTTATCTTTTCTTCTGAGATGTTTTCTTTTATTGTCATGAACTAAACCCTTCAGATACCTGAAGGGGATGAAACCTAAGACGAATCTTGTTATTGTTTTCTAAACTATATGATAAATACTTGATTTATTCTTAATTATGTGTGCTTAATTCTTGTGTTAATATTTCTGGGATATTAATTCAAGTATGATATGCTTAGGTGGAGGAGCAAAAGTCCCTGCTTAAGAGTAGATCTAGCATAATTAAGCCGAGTTGATCGCACGCCTAGAGATAGGGTAACGAGATTTTGCCGGATTAGGGTGAAACCTAATATGGGAGTCCATAGATTGAGTTAATGCGATTCTAGGGGTTTTTAATTAGAAAGAGATTTCAATTAATCAACCTAGGGTTACACGTTATTCGCCTCGAGAGAGGGTCTAATATACATTAGGGAGTCTTACAGATCAAGTCAAGTGAATAAATCATCTAGTTCAGTGTTAAATAACAAGTGAAGTCTAGGTGGATTCTTCCTAAGGTATCGTCTTAATCAACTAAGTCTTCCCAACAGTATTTCCCCAATTCATTCTTTTTGTCTTTGCGTCTTTAGCTTAGTAATTAGTTAATTTTAGATGAAACAACAACTTCACTTATTTTAGGCTAGATAATAAAAAGAAAGTTAGTATTATTACTTTTAGTTCCTTTGGGTTCGACAATCCGGTCTTACCTAAGCTATACTACTATTCGATAGGTGCACTTGCCTTAAATCATTGTCAGAGTTAGTTTCCAGGTTCGCTCATTCTCTTTATAAATTTTAAAACTCGACAAAACAACGATCAAGTGTTTGGCACCGTTGCCAGGGAACTAAAATATTAAGAAAGTTCTATTTTTATTACTTTAGCCATTATTTTTATTTTCCGCAACTTACTTTTATTTTTATTTTTAGGTTAAATTTTGATTTTACTAAATTTTCGTTCTTTCTTTTCTCAGCAGGTACCTCTAGTTTATGACTCGAAGGAACCCAAAAGGACCACTAGTATACGACAGTGATATTGAAGCAACTGCTCCCAAGAATCGTAGGAAAATTAGGCGAACCCTAAATTATACAGAGGAAGAGCGAGAAGGAAGATCCAATCCTACTGAAGGGATGGATGAGAATAATCCACCACCACAAGATATGGCAGAAAATAATGCTCCGCGTACTATGTATGATTACGCTAAACCTCATTTAACATAAGCAGAATCAAGTATTGTTAGGCCTGCTATAGCTGCTAATAATTTTGAATTAAAGCCTAACACTATACAAATGATTCAACAATTTGTTCAATTTGATGGTTTGCAGGACGAAGATCCGAACACTCATATAGCTAATTTTTTAGAGTTCTGTGATACCTTCAAAATAAATGGCGTTTCTGATGATGCCATACGTCTTTGGTTATTTCCCTTTTCATTAAGGAATAAAGCCAAACAGTGGTTAAACTTATTACCACGAGGGTCAATCACTACGTGGAATCAAATGACCAAAAAATTTTTATTAAAATATTTCCCACCGGCCAAAACGGCCAAATTACAGAATGATATCTCTTCTTTTGTGCAGATGGATTTAGAGACATTATACGACGCATGGGAGAGATATAAGGATCTCTTGAGAAGGTGTCTGCACCATGGTTTACCATTGTGGCTCCAAGTCCAAACTTTCTATAACGGTGTGAACCCCTCAACGAGGCAACTAATTGATTCAGCCGCCGGTGGAACCCTGAACAACAGAACTCCCGAAGTAGCCTACGAGTTTATTGAAGAGATGTCACTGAATAACTATCAGTGGCAGGTCACCAGGACAAAACCAACAAAATCAGCTAGAGTTTTCAACCTAGACGCAGTAACCATGCTATCAACGCAAGTAGAGATGATGAATAAAAAGCTTGATAGTTTGTGTTCCTCGCAGGCACATCCAGTAATGCAGTGTGACGCAAGTGGAATTGTAACGAATCCTGAGTACCCACCCTACCAACCAGGCACAGAGAGCGAATAGATGAACTATATAGGTAACAATTTCAAATCTAATAATATCCCTTATAGTAATAATTATAATCCAGGTTGGAGGAACCACCCAAATTTTTCATGGGGAAGTCAAGGAAACCAATGAAATCAAAGACAACAACCTCACCAAAATTTCCAAAATCAGCCTTATCCACAGGAAAAGAGGCCGAAACCTCGAAGAGATGCTGACAAAATTCATGGCAGCCATAGAAACTCGTCCCCAAAAAACCGAGACAACGCTCGATAATCAACAAGCATCAATCAAAGGGATCGAGAGCCAAGTTGGAGAACTTACTAAGTCAGTTGGACAACTTACCAAGATAGTTTCCGAAATTTGATCAAAAATTTCCGAACGACCGCAAGGGCGTCTACCAAGCAACACTGAGATTAACCCAAAGGAGCAAATCCAAGCCATCATAGCTCATGATAGTATAGGGTTAGATGAACCCAATCCAATACAAGAAAACGAGGTAGAAAAAGGTAAAGTTGAGGTAACACAAGAAAAACCAAAACCGATAATCAAAGAGTACCAACCTCGCATTCCTTATCCCGAAGCGATGAACAGAGACGATACAGAGGAACAGTTCGGTAAGTTTCTTAAAATTTTAAAAAAATTACATATCAACTTACCTCTTCTTGAAGCTCTTTCACAGATGCCAGATTCGAGGAAATTTTTAAAACAACTCTTGACGAACAAGCGTAAGTTAGACGATGAGCCACATGTGGAATTAAACGCAATATGCTCAGCAATGTTCCAGAATAGACTACCGCGAAAGCTAAAAGATCCAGGGAGTTTTACAATTCCATGTTTAATTGGTAGACTAACTGTTGATAATGCATTAGTTGATTTAGGGGCAAGTATAAATGTCATGCCTTATAAAATGTTTAAACAACTAGGTCTAGGGAAACCCAAACAAACTAGGATGAGTATTCAATTAGCTGATAAAACTGTTAGAATTCCTAGAGGTATTATCGAAGATGTTCTTGTAAAAATTGATAAATTCGTTTTCCTAGTAGATTTTGTTGTCTTAGACATGGATGAGGATAATTCGATTCCCTTAATTTTAGGAAGACCCTTTTTAGCAACTGCTAGGACTAAAATTAATGTTAGTACAGGAGAACTCATACTTCAGGTAGGTGACGAATCGATCAGTTTACAAGCTCTTGACTCGGCCAGGACAACATATAACGACCCGAATTTGGGCTTAGTAGAATTGGGCCCATTAGGCCTTGGGCATAGGAGTGTTTAAAATTTTTGAGAACAAGAGAACGACATTTTTTCAAGTTGGATTTATTAGGAAGGTGATTTTGGAAAGTTACGAGGTTTCTAGGAAGTTCCGGGTTCAAGTTAGGCTATAGATAAATTTTTGTGTTTAAGCATTTTAAGGAGAGAAGGTAAGTAGCATCAAGGCTTAAGGAAATAAGTGCGTATTTTGCCAGCATAAATGAGCATATGGCAAGGAGGTTATGGCATCAAGTGGAGAGCATGGAGGGAATGGGTTCAAATCCCATCTTTTGCAAATTTTGGATTTATTTTTGTACTCCTATCCCAAGTGTCAGCCATGGTCCTATTTATGGTAAGGGAGACTTTTTATTGATGGAAAGGAGGCTAAGGAATATGGTAAGGAGGAAGATAAGGGAAAAAGAAGGAAAGAGAAGGGAACATGTTGGCCTACAATGTGGAAGATGTTTTGGAGAGAGTTTTTGGTCAATTTTGATCCTTTTGGTAAAAGGATACACGGTTTGGGAGGGGTCTTGGTAGCTGAATTTTTGCATTAGTCTTTTGGAAAATTTTGGTGCTTGTATGGCTTGTTTCTTTTAGCATTTTTGGTGTTCTCTTTCTCCAATTTCTTCCCTTATTGTCGAAACTCCTAAGCCAAAAGTGAGCATCTTTTTCCTTTGTTTTGCCAAAACCATCTAGCCATTGTGTTCAATTTATTTTTGCTCATTTCCCCTTTGATAGACGAATCTAGTTAGCACTCATTCTCCATCTTTTCTTTTCTTTTTTACAAATTCTTCAACCTTTCTTTCTTCTTCTTTAATCCATATTCTCATAGCCGAACCTTTCAACCTTAATCTTTCCTTCACAATTTCTTTCTCATTTGTGTTGACACCCTCTTCTTCGATCAAATTGGTAAGTGGTTTCTTTTCTCTTTTCATTTTCTTTTCTCCCTAGCCGAATGTGTGTCTATTAACATTCGGATGTTTCACTTTTGTTCAAAATCGAAATATCATTCTCTCATAATCTTTTATATCGTGATCATCTTCTAATGTAGTGTTATAGTGGAAAGCCGAATCTCTTATCCTTGTCTCATCCGTAGCCATAAGTCAATCGGTGGAAATCGGATTCATCATCGTTAAGGCAAGGAGTTTCTTCTTAGATTTTTCGTTATATCTCTATTCGGCTATGTTGCAAATCGGATCGAAGTTTTGACTAAACGGTTATTATAGGGATTAAATCGCTCGTTTCATCCACTCGTTGTTTCTTCGGAAATAGTGGTAAGCCGAACCTTTTCCTTAGACAATTGTTTCATATCATCGTAATATCGTTTTGATTAAGACTTTTTCAATGGAGGCAAGTGGTAATGATTTGAAAGGAAAAGCAATAGGAGGAGACAAAAGGAGTGGATTTGCATTTCCTACTCCTAAGTTTAAACGAAGGACGGTATCGGCGGTTCGGGATTTTCCACTAGGTTGTGGACCATCATCCGGTGAAAATAGAAAAATCGTGGTCGTTCACGATACTAAGGGTGCCGACGATCAAGAAGGTTTAATCCTTACCATAATCAAATGTGTAATCTCACATTTAATCCTTACCATAATCAGATGTGTAATCTCACACCGAAATCCCGTGGATTCATGATTAGATATCAGGTTGGAAAATAGATCGTTATTATTTATATGGTTAAAAATCGTAATATGGCACAACTTGAGAAATTTTCTTAAATTACATTATTTCTATAGATTTGTCAAAATCGGTATTAAAATTACTAGAATTACGAAAATACCCTTAATTGGTCGTTTTATCAAAATTGCCTTAACGGGCCGAATTGCTTAAATGCCTTTAAAGTATTGATTTACGAAAATTCCCCTATGGGCCAATTTACGAAAATGCCCCTATGGGCTGAATTACCAAAATGCCCCTATGGGCCGAATTGCTAGAATGCTTTAGTAGGCCGAATTACAAAGTTCTATAATTGGTCGATTTATCGTAATAAATTATTGGATTAATGATTGTTGTACATATATGTGGATATTATGCTTTATTATGTATGTTGCATGTTACATATCGCATGGGTTGGGAAAAATGTTGAAGAGCAGTGTAGCCTAGTGGCATTGCCACAAAATGTTCCTTATTATATTTACTTATGATTTCGGTGGCTTGGCCACAATAAAAATATATAGTATAGTAGCTCGGCTGCAATTTGGTGTAAGCGGCGGGGTGGGTTGACTTGATCCCCACAGGTGTGATTGGCTGGTCGGGTGTATGATGGATGGATGGGTTGGGTTGCATACATATACTTCATTTTGTTATTGATTATGTAAATGGGCTTAAGCCCAAGTTATTGCTAAATGGACTCAGGCCCAGTGGATGACCGTAAGGGGATTATACACTGAGTTCTAGTAACTCACCCCTTTTCCTTAACCCTTGCAGGTAATGCTCAGTGATGTGGACTTGGGCCAGGGATGACTCGATGGAGGCCATACTTCAAAAATGGTGTTTTTGAACTTTAGATTTCGATTTACGTTTACTTTATTACTTTACTATTTTAAGTTTTTAAGTTGTAATAAGGCCTCTGGAATATTTTATTTTTGCTTTATGTTTGACGTACTTATTATCTTGCTTGATTTATTTTAAATGGGAATTTTCTAAAAACCATAAATAACGGTTTCCAAATTTGATTAACAAAGGTTTTTATAAATATGTACAAATGTTTTATCTCAAATTCTCTTTCAGATTTCCAATGACATTTTCAAAAGTCACGGTTTTAACGTTCACTACCTCGATTTATGATCCATCAATCAACCTCTCAAAAATAGTTATATTTTATCAAATATTTACATCAACCTTTTTTTCTTAACCATAACCAAATAAAACTTATTTTAGTACAAGTCACAAGGGCTTTATATGTTTTCCTCATGTGACATGTCAGATCCGATCGTAACGCATGGGCCGGGTTTGGGTGTTACACAACAATTGATGAAGGTGAGAAAGTAAATTCAGTTGATAACCAGATTGCTCAATCTTCACCACAGGAAACACCACAAGATTACAAACCTGAGCCGAATCATGGACCCATGCCAACAAAGATGAATTACATAAGGAATTTAAGCCTTAAGGTCGACAAACTAGAAGAGTGGACGACACACTTTAAAGAGGAACTAGAACCGCACGAAGTAAAACCGAAGGAGCCCCGAGAAGATAGGAACATCAAACCACTTCAAAATAGGAGACCAGGTACTGTTAGATAAAGCAGACCCTCGCATAATCACATCAGACCTGAACATGAACAAAGAAATTCCTCTTGAGGTACACAATATTTTCCCATACGAAACAGTCGAGGTAAGCAACCATATATTCGACACTTTCAAGGTAAACGCTTCTCAACTTAAACTTTATCAATAAAATAGCACTAATAGCATGAGGGGAGATATTCAAACTTTTAAACCACCCTGAGTTTTATGAATACGAGGAAAGTCTAGCTTAAGACTTTAAACGAGCGCTTCTTGGGAGGCAACCCGAGTACTAACCCCATCAACTTTTACATTTTTTTATTTTGTCTTATTTTTTTTGTTTTAGGACCCAACTTTAAACTAACCAAAAAGGGCAGATTTCCAGACCACACGGCCTTGCACACGGCCATCGCTGTGGCCGTGTGGTAGTACAGAATCTCCGTACTAACAATGGCAGAGGCGGTACGAATCAGACTCAACTAATTTTCAAAAGTCACGGACCCAACCACCCCACCACGGGCACCGACAAAGCGCCACGGCCGTGCGACATGGCGGTGGTCGATGCTGACTTATCACCAACGGGTGTGGCAATCTGTAAAACAGGCGTGGGTGAATAAACACGCCTTGACACACAGCCGTGCGAAGCGACCGTGTGAATCGACACGCCCACGGTCCACGGGCGTGGGGGAGCATCAGACTCCAAAACTCTATTTAAACCCACCCCCTCCCTATTCTTCTCATCTACTTTCCACCTCCTTTTTTCCTTTTTCTATCAGAATTCTCCCCTCTCCATAACAAAGTCTCCAACCTCTTGAGCTACACATATCCATGTCGAAGAAGCGGAAGATGACAAACGTAGTCTCCTCAAAGGAGACCCCTATACATAAGTTCATGTCGGTCGTTTCATCCAAACAACAAGCCAAGGGTCTTTGAGACCATTTAGTTTCTATTTTTCTTTTCTCTTTTGCTTCAATTTCCTTCCCTTTGACTATCTTATGCTTAATTTAGTTTATTTAACTTTAGTTTATTAGTGTCAGGCTCAAAAGGCTGCTTGGGAATCACACCACTTCCACCACCACCAGCACCTCCGTCACCTTAGAAGTCACACCCACCTCACGAACCATCTATCAATAAGGATTCTCAAGCCCCTTTATCTTCTAACCTTAGTTTATTTTCCTTCTTAGTCTCTTTCTCTTTCTCTTTCTTGTCATTATTTATATATTTAGTTTATTTTAAATGTGCCTTAATAACTCCTGGCTAATTCTCTACGAGCTCCCCAATTTCTTCATCTAGCGCAGAGCTCGGTAGCAGAGACCACTCCTATCGACTTCCAACTCCAAGAAACCATCCAAATTCAGGAAGTCTCACCTCCCTCTCTCTATTAAATTTAATATACATGTTTGTACATTGAGGGCAATGTACATCTTAAGTGTCGGGGGTGAATATTTATTTTGAGAAAGTGCCTAACTTTTTGCATTATTCTCAAATTCGGCCTAACCTTCTTCATTATTCTCAAATCCCTGAATTATATTCTGTTCTTAAGTAATTTCCTCATATTACTAATTAGGATGAAATTTCTGATGAATTATGATCTTTATTGACGTGTTTCTGAGTAAGCCATAGTTAATTATGCATTGATGATAAAATTAGAAGAATATTAGAGAATCAAGCATGATAAGTTTATTTTTCAGAATAAAATTTTTTGAATAAGTTGTCTACCTGAATCTGAATGTTACCTTGAAATTTGAAATTTACGAGGTTGATGTTAAAAACACCCATAATTTTTGTGAGATTTTGAGCCTTATAGAGCATATATTCTTTTTCTTGCTCACTTTCTGATTATGAGTGTGTCAATATTGAACTGTTATTCTTGAACTTGCCTCGATTATACATGTTGAGACCACACCTATGATTTGATATACCGAGATGATAAAGGCACCTAGGTTTTAACCCACTCACTCCACTAAAAAGCCTACCTTCATAATTAACCCCTAGTAAACCCCGTTGATCCTAACAACCCTTTTTATTGACTCACTCACTAATATTACCCAAAAACCCTTTGTATTTGTTATCACCATTCCTTTTGACTACCCTTATATCGAGATTTGATTTGATTAGTTAACTAATTACATTATTTTAGTAGTTGAACTTATTTTTTATTATTTGATTTGTTCTTAAAAAAATCAAAGTATATTCAGTATTAGTATTATGAAAAGTGAGCTTATACAGTTAAACTCTATCAAAAGAAAAGCTCGTATTGTTAGGGTTATTACTTTTCAGTTGATGTAATTATTTATTATCGTCTCAGTATTTCTAGATAGGTAACTTGTTAGGTCAATCTCGGTTCTAACCTTCTAATTTAGCCTTTATCCGCACCTTTAACCCCAGCCCCGTTACAACCCTGTTAAAGACCTTTTGATCTGTTTATCATCTCATTTTATAGTGGTGGATATTTGATTTTCAAGCAAGCCTATAGGATTAACTTTTCAGGTTCGACTTATGAGTGCTCTTTTTTCTGAACCTTAAACACTTCGAGTGATTTGAGTGAATCTTTTGTGAGGATGTCAATCCTTGTCAGTTTTGAATTAAAGGTAATTATTCAGGTAAGGGGAAACACCTACGTTTTCGTGATACAAATGTATGACTTATATTGTTTGAATCTTTAAGACTCTTCGAGTTAAATCATCCATGTATAAATTTTCTATGAATTATGATGAGACATTGTTGATAGGAATTATGAATCATGGAAAGTTCGTTTTAATTGTAAGTTGAGAATTTTGCTTGAGGACAAGCAAAAGCTCAAGTGTGGGGGGTATGTGATAAACCGTAAATGTAACATATTTCAATCCCACATTTAGCATACTTTTGGATGATTTATCCCTTGATTTATGTAAAAAGGTGCTCTTAATCCTTTCTTTTCATGTCTTATATTCAGGAAAGCACCTGAGGATGGAAAGAACGAGAAACGGACCTAAAACGAACCAAATTGGGCCAAAGTGGAAATCGACACGGCCTGGACTTAAGCCCACATGGTCGTGCCTCATTGCGCAACTAGAACACGGCCCGACCCCGATTCACACTACTGTGCCTCATTAAAGAAATTCGAACACAACTTAAAGACCACGTACACGGGCGTGTGCCATACCCGTGTCCCTGTCGTGGAGAAGAGTAATTCTACTCGGAAAAGGATGCTTAGGGGCAAAGAAACCTATTTCAAAAGCCTATATAAACCCCCCTAAGTGTAACCTGAAAAGGGGGCGATTAGCTAGGCCAAGGAGCCAAGCCGAAAATGTCAGATTTGTGGTAATCACTCGAGGATAGCCAGTTGATCCATCTCAAGAAGCCAAAATTCTACTCAAAACGGCGGATCTCTCCTTCAATTCCTTTAGGGAGTTTTAAGAATCTCTTATGTTTTGTTTTATCTTTTCTTCTGAGATGTTTTCTTTTATTGTCATGAACTAAACCCTTCAGATACCTGAAGGGGATGAAACCTAAGACGAATCTTGTTATTGTTTTCTGAACTATATGATAAATACTTGATTTGTTCTTAATTATGTGTGCTTAATTCTTGTGTTAATATTTCCGGGATATTAATTCAAGTACGATGTGCTTAGGTGGAGGAGCAAAAGTCCCTGCTTAAGAGGAGATCTAGCATAATTAAGTGGAGTTGATCGCACGCCTAGAGATAGGGTGACGAGATTTTGCCGGATTAGGGTGAAACCTAATATGGGAGTCCATAGATCGAGTTAATGCGATTCTAGGGGTTTTAATTAGAAAGAGATTTCAATTAATCAACCTAGGGTTAGACGTTACTCGCCTCGAAAGAGGGTCTAATATACATTAGGGAGTCTTACGGATCAAGTCAAGTGAATAAATTGTCTGGTTCAGTGTTAAATAACAAGTGAAGTCTAGGTGGATTCTTCCTAAGGTATCGTCTTAATCAACTAAGTCTTCCCAACAGTATTTCCCCAATTCATTCTTTTTTTCTTTGCGTCTTTAGCTTAGTAATTAGTTAATTTTAGATTAAACAACAACTTCACTTATTTTAGGCTAGACAATAAAAAGAAAGTTAGTATTAGTACTTTTAGTTCCTTTGGGTTCGACAATCCGGTCTTGCCTAAGCTATACTACTGTTCGATAGGTGCACTTGCCTTAAATCATTGTCAGAGTTAGTTTCCAGGTTCGATCATTCTCTTTATAAATTTTAAAACTCGACAAACAACGATCAACTAAATTGTTTTGAAAAGCTTCAAAAGAAACAAAAAAATGGACCACTCAAAGCATTCTATTTCTAAAGGGAATAATAAAAGAACCTTCAAAAAGAAATCCAATTCCATTTTTAAGGTTGAGAGAACCATATGAATTGGGCGAAACTTGAAATATTTCACATATAAAAATATTTGAAATATCATACCCACAATGTAGATGAAAACAACAATGATATTTGAAATATTTTACATTATGGAGACCTCAGTCAGCTCCCCCACCAATGAGCGGTGGTGCTTCTGTTCCAACTAAACTAGGTACAGTCAGGTGCAACCCATTGGATGCATCAGCCAATGTTCTACACGTAGAAGGAGACTGCACCCACAAAATATATATAATAGGCTATGACTAAGGAAAGACATGAAAAAATTAAACATTTTTTTGTCCTAATTTCGATCCTTTTTTATTATATTTTTCATTTCTATTGATTGGTATGGATTTCAATCTCTTTCTTGTCAAACTCAAATCCATGCTTCTCATCAAAGCTATCCACTTTCTTTTTAGTAGGTTTGGATTTCCATCATCTAAGTCTGAATGATTGTCGGCAATACAGTGGTCGTCATGGTCTGAGCTGAGAACATCATGTATGACCTCTTCCCGTGAAGGTAAGGCCTCTACTTATCGTATTTTTGCCCCTGCTCGGTAGTGGAGTAGTAGGTTTTTTCAGATGTTTTCTAGGATTAGAAGGAACCGTTATAGATTGTAGGCATTATTTTTTTCTTCCAAAAAATAATTAGGAAATACTCATGGTAACTATTAGAGCTGACGAAATTAGTAATATTATCCGTGAATGTATTGAGCAATATAATAGAGAAGTAAAGATTGTAAATACTGGTACCGTCCTTCAAGTGGGCGACGAGTTGCTTAGTGTGTAAGATTGCAGGGAATGGTAAACTTGTTGTTAAAGGTACATATTGAGTCCAGACAATTGAACAAAATAATTTTAACAGTGTAATAGTTGAAACTAAATTATGAGATTTAAAAAGTAGAGGGATTAAATTTCTAGAAATAAAAGTACAAGGACTAAATATTAAATTTACAAGGGTTGCCTATAGTGATATCGACGATGCTAGCATAGAAATATGTGAGGAAAGGTTGCAATGCTTATCTTGCATATGTACTGGATACAAAAGTGTCTGAATCAAAGATTGAATCAGTGCCAATGGTTCTCAAACTGTTTCATTTTAAGAACCAAAAAGATTTGTGCAAAAATAATAGATGCCAAGAAGAACAAAAGACCTTGGACCTGTATATTGCATACAATAACTGTCCTAGCTCTACCTTATCTTTTGTTTCATTTCTTCTGGAACAATCACAAGGACTTTTTTGATCATAGACTTCCTACCAGTAATTCAATGCGTAATCATTTCATGAAAATTAATATATCTCAAACTATAAAATCTTGTTTCTTTCGTTGTTTCTTCCATATGAAACTAGACTCAATAAGCTTTAATTCCATATTTAATTCAATCTCTAGCAAATTTCTGTAATTTTAGGTAAATTTTCAAAGTTAAGTCACAGAACAGACAACAAATGTGAGTTTTCGTAAACTCAGTGTGTAACCCAACAGAAATACGCAGGTAAAACATTCAGAAATCTCATGCTCAATCAGAACACATGTTAGCATGATTGAATATAATTCATGTGAACTTAACATAGATAACCATTATACTTGAGCATGATCCAATTGGATTTATCATCCTTCATAACATATCATATTAATTGTCATGCAATATAAAAGCAAACTAAAATCCTAAATTCCCATGCCACAGTTCAAAAGTAAATCCACATAGAGCACACTCTCGAGCCACATATGATATAACAGGATTGCCAGTCCAAGTTAAATCCTTTCAGTAATGTATGCTCTAAAGGGTTTACTCTCCAGAATGTTTCAGTTTATTCTCTTACCTATTATCTGGATATACCAAGAAAGATGTACGGTCTAATGAGGGTACTACGAAATATTTACTCATGGGTAGGGCAAGCTCTTCTATTATGGTTCATGGTTCCTCTTGGCTATATGGTTTAGGGTAAAAGTACTAGTAATTACCATTTTTCTATTATTTAGCCGACAAATTGAAGTGGTTGTTTTTAATCTAAATTTACTAAACTAATCATTGCTTCTTTTGTGTAATAGGCAATTGTATCAAAGATTATCTAGTCTCCGCTACTGTTTGCCGGATAGCTCATTTCCAGAGGAAAGTTTATAAAGAATCGTGATTAAAGTTTGCTATGATTATTGTTGAAACTTCTGAAGAGACAAAAATATATTTCCCCAAAATTTTCCCTCATTCATGACTTTCAAAAGAATGGTGATATAAATGCTTAACAAATACATTCAAATATTCATTTGAAAAACTAGTATTCAAGATTGAATATGTAGATTATGAGAAAGTATGTGATGTTTTCATGAGGGGTAGTAAATACGTGTTGTACTCTTTTTCTTTTAACTGAGGTTTTATTCCATTAGGTTTTCCTAGTAAGGTTTTTAATGAGGCATCATATTATGCGTATTATAGATATGTGTACTATTTTTCCTTCACTAGGATTTTTTTCCCACAGGGCTTTTATCTTAGTAAGTTTTTAATGATACACATTATCTACTGTGTTATGAATATTTTATTAAGTGGATCTATCAAGATCTAGATAAGTTTTGATATATTTTAAATTCTAATAGTCATTAGAAGTAGATTTCTATTTCATTTATACTTCTTATGTCTAAGTATAAACTTTGGAGAAGTATTGTAGAGGATTCTGATTGATCAATAAAAGACGCTATCTTTTTGCTCTCCTATTCTCTTTATTCTTTATTCTCTTTTTTTATTTTATAACATTTTATAATCTATTTATGTCTTAACGCATATCATATTGAGAAAGATACAAAAAAACTCAATGAATAAATTCTATTTAAGAGTTTCAAATGAATGATGAGTTTGAAAGTAGGCTTTTATAGAGAATAAGAAATAAAGTCAGTGTAACACCCTGAATAATTTATTTCTGTATCTGTAAATTCTGACACAAATGTGTATCTGCTTAAGTGGTTAAGTGTTCTGGGTGTGTGGGGGGGTCTTGGGTTCAAGTCCCACTTTTGCCAAATTTTGTTATTTTAAATCCAAGCCTTACCATTGTCGAGTGGGCTTATATAAAACTTTCTGTTAATCCATATTAGAATGAGCATGTTGGTTTGAGTGGTAAGGGAGTTAGTGTGTTGGAGGTTCTGTGTTTGAATCCCTGCACGAGCGTAGATGTTATTTTTGCTCGGTTGTGTGACAGAGTTTGGATGGAGTTGGAAGTTTGAATAAGTGGGTGGTTATCAGTTGGTTAGTAGTGGATTTAGTGGGATTTTTGGTGGTTTTTATCTTTCTGTCTTTTTTATTTTCTTCCCAAAATTTTTGATGTCAAATTTCTTCTTCTTTTCCCTTTTTGATATTTTTCCCCTTCACTGTAAATCCCCACTTTATTTCTTCTTCGACTCGGTTCGTGAATCTGTCATTCAATCGTACTGTGGGAATTGACAGGTTCCTCATTTGGATTGGTAAGTAGAACTTTATTTGTCATTAGCGATTAGTTTTGAGATGTTAGCAATGTTTATTGGCAGCCATTAATTAGTGATTTATCGATGGAATATGTGTTTAGGTAAAGGTTGTGAGGTGAAAAATTACACTTCAACAGCTTGATTCGAGGTTGTGGTTGTTTTTGTTAGTTGTGAGTCAGTTTATGTGTAATTGGTTAAATCATATTAGACTCGTAAATTGGTTGCTAAAAGGTGATGGGTATTCTATTTTTAGGTGTTGGTGGTCTCAGGAGTGGTTTCGCTGCGAAAACGAACCAGGTGTGTGCCCCTTACGCGAGAAAATCGAGTTTTGACGAAAGCCGAAAGTGCAATCTGTCGACGCCACAAGGGTGTGTGGTCGCCCGTGTGTTGGTCGTGTGCGAGAAACGTCTGTGTGTCTGACGAAGGTGTGGCTGTGTGCAAGACACGGCTTTGTGATGGTGTGGGTATGGTCGTGTGGGCCATACGGGCTAGGCCAAGTTGGGCGTGTGAGTTTTGGGCCAGGTCGTGTGAGCCGCACGGGTATGTAGGTCCATATTTCTAAAATTTTTCCTAGGGTCACATAGTGAATTTCGATTGACTGTAGGCCTACCATAGGGTCGATAAGGGCTAACCAAATCCTAAAATTATGTGATATGATAATCCGATATTCTGCTCTGAGTGGGACACTGTTATGCATATTTGATTATCCTGTTAAGTATATATAACATCTTTATACGAGCACGTTATGCATGATATTACTATATTTTTTATTTCTGTATCTGTGACTGGGGTGGGTTTATATATGTAGAGGAAGTGTTTTGTATGGCGACCTTCGCCTATATTCTGGCAGCTTAGCTGCATATTATCTGATGTGTGTCGTAATGACACGATATGGTGTGTAGGGATGGGTGGATGTTTTTAACCTCACATGGCGTGATGGGATGGTCGAAGTTGATGTGTAGAAGATGGGGGTAGGATTCTGCATATCTGATTCTGTTATCTATATCTGTAAAGGACTTAAGTCCGAATCTGAATCTGAGTGTATATATGATTTCTGTATGTATTGCATGTCTATCTCCGTTGGGTTACACACTGAGTTTACGAAAACTCACATCTGTGTGTCTGTTCTGTTCAAGTAATCCACGGATTTAGGCAGATCAGTGTGACGGAGCCTCTCGGTGACCACAAGTTCGTAAACGGTTTAAGATTTATGGTTTATTTTAATTTAAGGATTATTATGGGAGTTTTGTAATAATTGGACTCTCTGGACTATTTGGTTTAATTTTGGGATTTGGATTTTCGTTTTAACACTTTATTTGCGACGATTATCTAAAAATGTGATTTTTACTAAAACAAAGGTATTCTGAAAATACCAACGGGATTTTCAAGTATAACCTTTTCTATGACTTTCCCTGCAAATTACATTTTTGCAAATAAATTAATTAAATAAACGCTTTCAATAATAGTTATAAACGAACGTGAACTATAAATGTAATATCCGGGATTTATGGCTTATGCATTAATGCTAAATTGTATGAAGTAGCATGCCTATGTGTGTTCTGATTGTGTTGTATGAATTTTGAGAACTTTAGAGTGTAGGTGAATGCCTTAGAAATTATTTAATTTTAAGTCTTTAAGAGGAAGCTAGGCAGAGGAGGCCTTAAGAAAATTAGTAGGGGAAATATGACACAAAAATGGGCTTGTCTAAGTGGCTTGGAGGCGCCACTTAGGGCCTCAGTATGTGACGCCACAAGTAGGGTGCAAGGGCCTAGGTTCGAGCAACGTGGGAAGCAAATAAAAGAGTTTTTATTAAGATTACCATAACCTTGGTTTATAAAATTACCATACTACCCTCAATTTTTATTAAGATCTTCTCACTTTACAAAATACCAAAAACTTCTATTTTGTAAAATACCAAGATACCTTGATTTGGAAAATTTACTAAATTACCCCTGGTTTACGAAATTACCAAAATAACCCTGAATTCCAAAATTTCCGAAATACCTTTGATTTGAAAAATTTATCTTTCAAAAATACCCATGAGTTTTTAGAATTTCGGAGTGCCTTTTTAGATTTTTGGAAATTACCCCGATTTATTACCAAAATACCCCTATAGGACCAATGACAAAAATACCCCTGGGATAGGAACAGACAAAAATGTTCGAAGAGTGAATGTGTATGGTAGATACTACTGAATGGATGTGTTTCTTTGAATTAGGACAGAAGACTTGAAACTCAGAATGATCGGAAAAAACTACTACTAAAACTCCTTTTCATAAAACTTCTTCGCGGTTAATCAGTGGAATAAAGGCTAATGCATAAAACTTTCTTAAATCAGATTAAAGCGTGATCGTAGAAATGAGCTCTAGGGGACGTGGTCATAATGTGCGAGGACGTGGTAGAGGCAGAATGACCGTATCGGAACCCGTTAGGTTGGGTCAAGGGTCTGAAAATGAGGTACCACCACCACCCCCACCACCACCCCCACCACCAGCTGTGGGTGTTGAACAGCAAGATCAGACGGGGGATGATGCAGTATCGCAGGCGGTGCTGCGAGTTCTTGAGATGGTGGCTGGAGCAAGTGGAAATATAGGAGCTCGGAAATCTGTACCCGAGCGACTCCGAGCCAATGGAGCTGAGGTGTTCCGTGGTGTATCTGGTGTGGCACCCAGTACGGCTGAGTATTGGTTGAAGGCGACCGAACGAATTATGGATGAGCTCGATTTAACTACTAAGGAGAAGCTGAAAGGGATGGTGTCGCTTCTCCGTGATGAGTCATATCAATGGTGGCTCACAGTTCGGGATGGTGCTACGGCTGAGGAACTCACTTGGGAATATGTTAAGACGGCATACCAGAAGAAGTATGTTGGTACTAACTACATTGATGCGCAGAGGAAGGCATTTCTGGGGCTGGTTCAAGGGAACAAGTCCGTAGCGGAGTACGAGGCTGAATTCTTAAGGTTAAGCCGGTATGCTCGAGGGATAGTGGCTACGGAGCATGAACGATGTGTCCGGTTTGAGGACGGACTGAGAGATGATCTGAGGTTATTGATAGCCCAACAACAAGAGCGGGAATTTGCTGTGTTGGTAGAGAAGGCTAAGGTAGCCGAAGGAATTAAGGACTCTGTGAGGCAGAACACTGATCGGAATAGGCAGAAGAGAGGCTTTGGATCAGCAGGGTCGTCTGGGAATGTGCAAAAGCGGCCTAGAGTTGATGGGCCGCGAGGTCAGCAGGCTGCGACAGGAGGGCAGTATCGTACTTGTGCTCAGTGTGGAAAGATGCATTTAGGAGAGTGTTGGAAGAAGACAGGGGGCTGTTTTAAGTGCGGGTCTAAGGATCACATGATTAAGGATTGTCCTATGAAACCAGATGGGAATCGACCAGCAGTTCAGGGTTTTAATCAGGCTGGAAGAGGTGGACAACAGCCTCAGCGGGGTCGAGGTTCGAATGGTAGAGGTAATGGTTCTGGTAGAGGACGGGGAACCCCGGGCAGAGGTGTTGGTAATACAGAGGCAAGACAGCCAGGTTTGGTGTATGCAGTTCGCCGGAGGGAGGACGGAGACGCACCGGATGTCATAACTGGTACTTTCCTTATGTTTGGCAAGCCTTACTTTGCTTTGATTGATGTGGGCTCGACCCATTCTTATGTTGCATGTAGAGTAGTGGAAACTCTAGGCATAGCCTCTGAACTATCTGATAGGGAGATGACTGTAGTAAGCCCGTTAGGTCAAACTGTAATGGTGAACAAGATATTTCGGAGTGAACCTCTAGAGTTTCAGGGAGTGATATTTTCTACCGACTTAATGGAACTACCCTTCGGAGAATTCGATTTTATACTTGGCATGGACTTGCTGGTGGAACATCGAGCTATATTGGATTGTGCCACTAGGCGAATGGAGTTAAGGACCCCGGAGGATGAGGAAATCATTATGATAGGAGAAAGAAGAAACTACCTGTCTAACGTAGTTTCAGCACTAAAGGCTGGTAAGATGGTTCGGAAAGGATGCAAGGCATTCTTGGCTTTCGTTAGTGCGTTGGATGCAAAAGAAGGGGGAGTTAGTGGAGTTAGAACCGTAAGGGAATTTGTGGATGTCTTTCCGGAGGAGTTACCTGGAATACCCCCGGATAGGGAAGTGGAGTTCGGAATTGATTTGCTTCCGGGTACAGCTCCTGTGTCAATCGCTCCATACAGAATGGCACTAAAGGAATTGGTTGAGCTCAAGGCTCAAATCCAAGAGTTGCTTGATCGTGGGTTTATCCGACCTAGTGTGTCTCCATGGGGAGCACCGGTCTTGTTCGTGAAGAAGAAGGACGAAACTATGCGTATGTGCATAGATTATCGTCGGTTGAATAAACTGACCATCAAGAACAAGTACCCTTTGCCAAGGATAGACGACTTGTTCGATCAGCTTAAGGGGGCTGCGGTTTTCTCGAAGATAGATTTACGGTCTGGATATCATCAGCTTAAGGTGAAGGAAGTGGATATCCATAAGACGGCTTTCCGGACAAGATACGGGTATTATGAGTTCTTAGTAATGCCGTTTGGGTTGACGAACGCCCCAGCCGTGTTCATGGATATGATCAACTGGGTTTTTCAACCCTACTTGGATAGGTTCGTCGTTGTATTCATAGACGACATCCTAGTGTACTCCGAGTCAGAGGAAGAACATGATGAGCATCTCCGGGTTGTGTTACAAGTGTTGAGGGAGAAGAAGCTCTATGCCAAATTCAATAAGTGTGAATTTTGGCTTAAGAAAGTTGCGTTCTTAGGACATGTAGTGTCTGCCGAAGGAATAAGGGTGGATCCTAGGAAGATTGAGGCAGTGTTGGATTGGAAACCACCTAAGTCGGTGGCTGAGGTTCGTAGTTTCTTGGTATTGGCAGGCTACTACAGAAGGTTTGTGGAAGGATTCTCATCGATAGCCACACCTTTGACAAAGTTGTTGAGAAAGGAAGTACATTTCGTATGGACAGATAAGCAACAGGAGAGCTTTGAGAAGCTTAAGAGGGTTTTGACTGAAGCTCCAGTTTTGATTCAGCTTGAGGCAGGAAAGGATTTCGTGGTGTATTGTGACGCTTCTCATACAGGATTGGGATGCGTATTGATGCAAGATGGGAAGGTAGTTGCTTATGCGTCTCGGCAGTTAAGGCCGCACGAGGTTAACTACCCGACGTATGATTTGGAGCTGGCGGCTGTGGTCTTTGCTCTTAAGGTGTGGAGGCACTATCTTTATGGAGAAAAGTAAGTCATCTACACAGACCACAAGAGCCTTAAGTATCTGCTGACTCAGAAGGAGTTGAACCTGAGACAGCGAAGGTGGGTGGAATTATTGAAAGACTACGATTGTTCTATAGAGTATCACCCGGGCAAGGCGAATGTAGTGGCGGATGCCCTAAGTCGGAAAGTAGTGTCGGATCTGAGAGCGATGTTTGCACATCTGAGCTTGTATAATGATGAAAGTCTGCTGGCAGAATTGCAAGTCAAACCGACATGGTTGAAGGAGGTGAAAGAAAGTCAGTTAATGGATGAGGATCTAAGTACTAAGTTACGGCAAGTACAGAATGGAGAGTTGGAAGATTATGGTATTAATGACGAGGGAGTATTGTGTTTCAAGGGTAAGGTCTGTATGCCGAAGAATGAGGAGTTAAGACAGAGGATTCTTCAGGAATCGCATAGTAGCCCTTATGCTATGCATCCTAGAGGAAGTAAGTTGTACAGAGATTTAAGGGAACAGTTTTGGTGGCCTGGACTTAAGCGGGAATATACAGAGTTTGTAGGCAAGTGCTTGACGTGTCAGCAAGTCAAGGCTGAACACCAAGTTCCGTCAGGATTGCTTCAATCGATAAGAATTCCACAGTGGAAGTGGGAGAGAATCACCATGGACTTCGTTAGTGGGCTTCCCCTTACGCCTACTAAGAAGGACTCGGTATGGGTGATAGTGGATCGGTTGACAAAGTCCGCGCATTTCATTCCAGTGCGGGTTGATTATTCCTTGCAGAAGTTGGCAAGGCTGTATGTGGCAGAGATTGTGAGGTTGCATGGAGTGCCAATATCGATTATCTCATATAGGGATTCGAGGTTTACGTCTCGGTTTTGGAGAGCGCTACATCAGGCTTTAGGCACCAGATTAGACTTCAGTACGGCATTTCATCCACAGTCGGACGGTCAGTCTGAACGAGTAATCCAAGTGTTAGAGAATATGTTGAGGGGCTGTGTGATAGACTTCAGAGGAATTTGGGAAGAGTATTTGCCTTTAGCGGAATTTGCATACAACAACAGCTATCAAGCCAGTATTCGGATGGCACCGTATGAAGCGCTGTATGGTCGGAAGTGTCGCACTCCTACATGTTGGACAGAATTAGGGGAACGTCGAGTTTTAGGTCTAGAGATTGTGGCAGAATCTGAGGAGAAGGTTGAGGTAATTCGGGCACAATTAAAGGAAGCATCTGATAGACAGAAGTCGTACGCAGATCTCAAACAGAAAGAAATAGAATTTGCTATGGGAGATCAAGTGTTTCTTAAAGTGTCGCCTTGGAAGAAGGTGATGAGATTTGGTCGCAAAGGGAAGTTAAGTCCAAGGTTTATAGGACCTTATCGGGTATTGAAGTGGGTTGGACCAGTGGCATACCAGTTAGAGTTGCCTTCGGAATTGAAGCAGATGCACGACGTATTCCATGTTTCTATGCTACGTCGTTATCGATCGGATCCATCTCATGTAGTACCAGTTGAGGAGGTGGAATTAAGACCAGATTTATCCTACGAGGAAGAGCCGATTCAGATTTTGGAGCGAGATGTGAAAGTGCTACGGAGGAAATCAGTTCCTTAAGTCAAAGTGTTATGGCGTAATCATGGATCGGAAGAAGCTTCGTGGGAGCCGGAAGAAGCGATGCGACAGCAATACCCTCACCTATTCTAGCCAGGTAATTTCGAGGCCAAAAATATTTTAAGGGGGGTAGAACTGTAATATCTGGGATTTATGGCTTATGCATTAATGCTAAATTGTATGAAGTAGCATGCCTATGTGTGATCTGATTGTGTTGTATGAATTTTGAGAACTTTAGAGTGTAGGTGAATACCTTAGAAATTATTTAATTTTAAGTCTTTAAGAGGAAGCTAGGCACAGGAGGCCTTAAGAAAATTAGTAGGGGAAATATGACACAAAAATGGGCTTGTCTAAGTGGCTTGGAGGCGCCACTTAGGGCCTCAGTATGTGACGCCACAAGCAGGGTGCAAGGGCCTAGGTTCGAGCAACGTGGGAAGCAAATAAAAGAGTTTTATTTTGCTGCAAGGAGCAAGAGAGGTGGACGGCAATGGGGCACTAAGGGATGAGTTTAAGATGTGGTCTAATCCTTTTAAAATTCGGCTAAGATAAGAGATAAATGTGGATTTATTTTTATTATTTTAAATAAGGTGATAAAGAGAAAAATAAGGGAGCTGATAAGGGGGGAAGTGTTGGCCGGCCTAGGGACTCCTTTGTGGTAATTTTTGGCCAAGTTTAGTAAGGAAGGATAGCCGAAATTCATTAAGCATTTGAGTCTCTCTTTCAATTACTCTTTTCTCTCTAAAGCCATCACTTTTCTCTTCTTTTTCTTGTTCTAGCCGAAACCCCTCTCTAAAGACCACCATTGCCGATTCTTCTTGAGTTCCATACCCTTCCTTTTCACTCTTGTTGAAGCCGATTTCCTATTAAGCTCCAAAAGCCGAAACTTGTTGATCATTACCTAGCCTATAGCCGAATCTCTCAAGTGGTGTCAGGAAGGAAGACTGTCGATTTCAACATTAAAGGTAAGACTGAGTGTCGTTCGATTTCCTATCTTTTTCTTTTAGCCGAAAGTTAAGGACTAACCCTATTAATATTCTTGTTTTCCGAAACTTGGAAGGATCTTTCGGGATTTTTGGAGTAGCCGACTTCTAAGGAGGAGATCTTCGGGATTTCAGATCTAAGGTAGGTAAAATGTAAGATTAGGCCGAAGGCCATTTATTTGAATGTTAGAATTGGATTTAACATATGCCATAGGGATTTCGACAGAGACCAAGGGCAAGTGATATTTCGGGATTTAGATCCACAAGGTAAGTGCATGTGATATTCGGCCAAGGCCCTACTTAGTGACTTAGATCTGTTTCTTATTTATTCAAAAGCCGAAAACTAACTAGTTAAGGGATTTGGTGTCTAGCCGATTGCAAGAGGGAATATCACGGAGTTTCAGGATTTGATTAGTAATCAAATCGGCAGCAAGGTAGGGATTTTGGTTGCAATAATCCTTCGGGATTTGATTATTTAGCCGAATGGCTTGTTGCTAACATGCTTAAGGATGGCCGAATGTAGGAACTGAGGATCTAGAGTATTAGATCGAGATTTTCGGGATTTCAGTGAACTCGTTAAGTGAACCAGGTGTGTACCCCACACTGACTCTTAATAGATTTATGGCATCAATTTAATATATGTGTTTATAATAATGTGAAATGTGGTCAAAGGTACCATGCAATGGTACAAAGTACTCAGGTACGTAATCTTAACATTATGTTAATAAATGATATGAATATTTGGAATTTGGCACATATGTGAATATTGATAAGAATGTGAAATAAGGCATGATTTGCATAATTTGTATGACATGGGGCATATGGGTGATATGAAAAGGGGAAGTAATCCGGTGGTTTATACCACAAAATCTGAATGTGGTGACTTATGTCACAAAATATTATCTGGTGGCTATGCCACAAAATTTATAAGGGCGATGAGCAAGTCGTCTGCAGCGACTGCCTTCGATGATGTGTAGCGGATGGAGGGTCGACTTAGTAGTCCCCACAGTGTGATGGTTGGTATGGGTGGTGTGTAGCGGATGGTTATCTAGGTTTGGGTTCAGGATTGCATCATTATTTATAATTGTTATATGTATATGTATGATCTGATATGCCTGAATTGTTGGGACTTAGTGTTGGCTGTTACACGCTGAGTCTGTTTGACTCACCCCGTTGTGGGATATTTTTCAGGTGACGCTCAGTGATGGACCGGGTCGGCAGGAGCTTAGTGGTGGCCATGCTCAGCACGAAATTTATTTTATTTGGATTTTCTATTTTTAGGTACTTTGAATTTATTTTGGGTTTTGTTTTTGATGTAATAAGGCCACTGGTATGAAACTGTTTATGCATGCATTTTAATTATTTTATTATGACACGATTCCTATCAAATTAAAGTTTAAGTAACTTTTCTTAAAAATAAAACTTAAAATGTTTTGACACCTAACACAAATGGTTTCCAGTTTAAATAGTAAACTCTAAGAACTCGGCAATGTTTTTAACTTAATATTTTGTAAATAAAGTTTTAGTAAAATCTAGACTTCAAAAATAAACTCGTTTACAACTCGAACACAACACCAATCAATTTTTCTCCAAAATCACCCAAAGTTTTCCAAAGAAACAAACAAGTTTTGAACCATTTTACTCAAGGAACATACCAGATCCGGTAAAGGCTCGTAGGCCGGGTTTGGGGTGTTTCAATAAAACTTGAAAGATTTATCGAAACGGCTCAATTTCAAAACCTGTAACACCCCAAACCCGGCTCAGACGTTATGGCCGAATCTTGGTGATGTCACATGGTAGAGTTTTGGAAATAAATGAGTTGTCATAAAAACCTCCTTTCGAATTAGTCTCATTACAAAATCTTATGTTAATTCTAGGATGCGTCATTATTTTCAAAACGTAGTTCATTATCACAAAAGTATTTTCTTTCAAAACGATATTAATTTTCAAAACGTCACTTATCGATGAAGCTTTTTAAATCAGTTTGCGTAGTATTTTGTTAAAACATTTGATTCGTTTTGAAAACTCGATTAACCCTACTACTAGCAGTTGTAAATCAAAATAATACAAGTACCAAATTAACCATGAAAATCCAAAAAAGGCCATTATTACAGTAAAATACCCTAAAATAAAATCAAAATTATATTTAAGTACTAAAATAGAACGAAATGGGTCATGTGGCCACCGTTGAATCCTCCGTCACACCGATCTGCCTATGTTTGGGGGTTACTTGTACAGTTAAAATAGAAGGGTGAGTTTACGAAAACTCAGTGTGTAATCCCAAATAGCACAAACAGACAGACAGAAGGCAATCACAGTCTGGGCCTAAGCCCTATTCAGAATCAGTGACACTATCAGTTTGGGCTTCAGCCCATCTGATAAACTGTAATATATACATATTTTAATCTCACATTTAGCATACTTTTGAATGATCTATTCCCTAAATTGTGGAATTTGGTGCTCCTAATCCTTTAATTTCATGTTTTATACTTAGGAGAGCACCGAAGGATGAAAAGAACGTGAAACGGGCCTAAAACAAAGAAAATGGGCCAAAGTACGAAATGCACACGGCCTGGGCCTATGACCACACGGCCATGCCTCCTTAACAGACCTGAACACGGCCTGGCCACAACTTACACGGGCGTGTGCCCTGAGCGTGTCTCTACCGTGGCAAAGAGGAATTTCATTCGGATTAGGGTACTTAGAGGCAAAGAAATCCATTCCAAAAGCCTATATAAACACCCTAGAGGCCAACCTTCAAGGGGGCGTCTAGTTAGGCCGAAGAGCCAAACCAGATAGGCCAGAATTATGGAATTTACTCGAAGAAAGCTAGTTGATTCATCTCAAGAAGCCGGAGTCATACTCAAGACGGAGGATCTTCCCTTCAATTTCTTCATGGGGTTTTAGGGTTTTTCTTATGTTTTGTTTTATATTTTCTTCTGAGATGTATTCTTTTATTATTATGAACTAAACCTCTCAAATACCTGAGGGGGATGAAACCTAAGACGGATCTTGTTATTGTTTTCTGAACTATATGATAAATACTTGATTTGTTCTTAATTATGTGTTCTTAATTCTTGTTTTGATATTTCAGGATATTAATTCAAGTATTGATGTGCTTAGGCAGAGGAGGAATAGACCCTGTCTAAGAGTAGATCTAGCATAATTAAGCGGAGTTGATCGCAACCCTAGAGATAGGATGACGAAAATCTGCCGGATTAGGGTCAAACCTAATATGGGAGTCCATAGATCGAGTTAATGCAATTCTAGGGGTTTTAATTAGAAAGAGATTTGAATTAATCAACCTAGGGTTAGATGTTAGTAGCCTCGAGAGAGGTATTAATATACATTAGGGAATCCTATGGATCAATTCAAGTGAATAAATCATCTGGTTCAGAGTTTAATAACAAGTGAAGTCTAGGTGGATTCTTCCTCGGGTATTGTCTTAATCAATTGGTTTTTCACACAAGTATTTTCCCAAATTCATTCTCTTTGTCTTAGCATCTTTAGCTTAGTAGTTAGTTAATTTTAGATTAAATAACAATTCCCTTAATTCTTAGGCTAAATAATAAAAAGAAAGTTAGTATTAGTACTTTTGGTTCCTTTGGGTTCGACAATCCGGTCTTGCCACTAAGCTATACTACTGTTCAGTAGGTGCACTTGCCTCAATCGTTGTCATAGTTAGTTTCTAGGCTAGATCATTCTTTATATAAATTTTTAAAACTCTGACACACAATCACCATCTCAGTACAGAGGCAGTCATGCATTTGGGCCTTAGCCCATTTTAGTATTAGTAATCAGTACAGTATTACAATATGCAGTATACAAGTCCTACCCAGCCAGCCTCTACACTCCATCTCCATCCAACCCTACACTCCATGTGGGGATATAATCAACCCACTCATCCCTACACTCCAAGCAGTACCGGTTGCGGCACTAGATAGTAGGTTGCAGCTGAGCTGCCAGTATGTTAGGCTCGAAGCCTTTCAGTACACTTCTTTCGATCCATATTAACCCATCCCCATGCAATGCATCATACAATCATGTCATGCCAAATCATGGTATCATATATGTATTCAGTACAGTTTTAACAGCATGCTCACAATACACTCGTACATGTATATACATATAAAGTACATGGGTATAATAG
Source organism: Gossypium australe (assembly GCA_005393395.2). NCBI lineage: Eukaryota > Viridiplantae > Streptophyta > Magnoliopsida > Malvales > Malvaceae > Gossypium > Gossypium australe. The sequence goes on along the minus strand of CM016614.1, from coordinate 124,127,909 downwards.
TCATTCAGTCAATTAGGGATCTAAGTAATCTTATCGACCCTACAGTAGGTCCACAGTCGACTCAGGCGACCTGTGCAACCTTAGCAGTCAAAACAGTGAAAATGGGCCCATAAGCCCATGTAATTTGCCCATGTGGGCCCACACACCCGTGTGGCCCACAAGGCCCAAAATGGCCTTAGCCGTGTGGATCACACGGCTTGGCCCAATAATCCTACACGCCCGCGTGGTTCACCCGTGTGGGGCCCACACGCTAGTGGGGCCCACACCGCCCAATTCGGCTCGGCCCATGAATCGCACATGGCTTGCCTCGTCAATCACACGCTCGTTTCTGATCACACGGTCTACCACACGGGCGGCCACACGCCCGTGTGGTGTTGACAGTCTCAGATTTCGGTTTTTCACCGATTTCCGTTTGCAATGTTGTGTTTACACACTTGGTTTTGATTCGCTGTGAAAACACTATCGAGCACTCCGAAACCTTCAATCGACAATCAAAAACCCAACATCAATGATACTTAACCAAACTAAACGAAGTTTATAACGTGCCAAATGACTTCCATCACCAAAACCTTACCTTCGAGACCGAGCAACCCCTAATTACGGATCCGAACAAGATAGGTCACCACTCCTACAATTCGCTGTTGACAATTCTGAAAAGACCCAATATTAACATCAATTCACATTTCATAACCAAGAGAAAAGAAAAACTTTCCCCTAACTTCGCCAAAATATAGCCACCTTACCTACTAAACGATAACAGCAGAACCACACTACTCAACGTTAACCGAATCGCTCCAACCCTTAACCTTCATCAATGAAATAGTCGATCGATTCACCAAAAATCCATAAACCAAAATACATCACAGTTACGCCACTTACCAACAACGCAAGAACGAACAGAGGTGACAAGTTGCGGCAACGAAAAAGGGATTAAGGAAGGAATGGATTAAAAGGAGAAACCAAAGCAGTGAAAAGAGAAAATTTCAATAGGCAGTCGGCAGTAACAAAAGAAGAAAATGAAAGTTGGCAAGGGAGGAGGAGGAGGGAAAGATTGCCGTAGGGGAGAATAAAGCCAAAAGGGAACAAAAGAAAAAGCAGAGAATCACCTAGCCAATTTCGGCAAAGGCAAGGAGCAAGATGATGAACGACAGACTTAAGGGGAGGGGAAACTAGCATAAAAAATTTGAGAAAAGTATGGGGAACCGAATTTTTTTGAAAAAGATGACAATAATCAAAATACAATCCCCTATTTTCCTCCTAAAATTCGGCCACAACAATCCCACACTCTTTAAACACTCCAACTACCCACTAGCATCAGAATTCTACTGGCACACAATCACTTACACGGCATCCAGCAAAATAAAACACTCCCCTGCATCGCCAGGACTCAAACTCAAGACCCCCAGCATATTGACACTCCACTTAACCACCAGACCAGCATGCCCATTCTGACATGTTTTTCCAATATTTATTTATAAGCCTACTGGCTAAAGATAGGAGTTTACTCAATTAAAAACAAAATTTTGCCCAAGCTAAGCTTGAACCTAAGACTTCTCAGACACTTCCAGAACACTTAACCACTGAAGCAGATACACACTTGTGTCACAAACATACGAGAATAATTATAAGGGATTTTTGGGGCGTTACAAAACCCTTCTTTGTGACATCTTTGGATTCGGCCATAACATCTAAGTCAGGTTTGGGGTGTTACAGCTAAGATAGTTGGTTCCATTATAAGTTTTAGGTTTTTTTATTTATGTAAATGTAGATTTAATTTTCGACTTTGTTTTCAACCAATGGAATTTGTCATGATTAAATGGTTTTAATTTTTTGTTCAAGATTGTAAGTGTAGGTTGAAAAGGCCAACAACTTAATTGTATATTTTTATTTATAATAAATTTACATGCTAATTTTTTTTAAATGTAAGAGTTAGAGGTTAGTAGTTTTGTTATAAATATGATTTTGGATTTATCAAATTAATCGGATTTGTTATATTATATTATATTAAAATAAACCATAATCAATTTTATTTTAGGTTAAATTTGATAAGTATATCAGTTTTAAAAAAATTTAGGGTTTTGGATCGCTTTATGAGATATTTAAGGAAATAAGTCGATTTTGGAAAGAGAAAAATAAAACATGTCCTGTTGGATGCGTTTTCTGTTTATGTGGCTGAAAACGTGCCCTGTAGGATATGCTTTCTTGCCGGCTCAGCTAAAAATGCGTCCAAAAGGATGCGCTTTATTCTGATTAGGCAGGACGCGTTTTAGGCAACGGTAAAATTTCCAATAGCTAGTTTATTTGCTATGTAAACCCAAACCATTTTCTCCTTTTTGAATTCAAATCCCTTTCTCTTAATTCTCTCAAGTTTTTAGTTCTAAATTTTTCATTAAATTTCTCTTAAATTCTTGTTGTTTTAATTTTTTTCGTAATTTATTTGTTTTAATTAATTTTTATAATGACAATTTCTCTTATTCATTTTAATAACAACCACATTTTTAGTGTCCAATTGCAAATGGTAAGAAAATATTTTTAATATTTTTAATTCTAATTAAGTTCATTACTAAGTTGTTAACATTATTAAATTGATAATTTTTTTATGTTTATATAATCCGGTCAAAGATCGAATTTTGGAGACGTACATACACATTCTATATAACAGCCTATTTTTTAGTGGTATCGAAAATGACAGTTTTGAAACCATATTTCTGATGTTTGAGTTCATAAATATTATTATTTAATATTTAAGATGTTAGTATTAAATTTTATCAAAGTTTAGTCCATTAATTTTGTCAAATTAGTAGTTAATTAATGTATAAGGACTAAATTGTAAAAATTTATCGCTATAGATTTTTAAATTGTCGAATGACCAAATGAGCAATTAGCATTGTTAAATGGCCAAATGGTGGTGAATGTCAATTGGAATTCGTCAATTTTTTTAATCTTGATTAAGTTAAGTTAATTAAAGTTTAAATTAATTAATTTTGATTAATTAATTTAATTATAAGTATATAAGTTAAAAGACAAAGAAAATAAAACATTTGTCTATCTTTTTCTTCTTCAACCCAAACAAAAAGAAAGAAAAGGTTTCAAAGTTTCAAAATTTTAGTCCTTCAATTGATTAGGAATTGAATCAAATTAAGGGTAACAAGAAAAGGATAAAATTATCGATTACTTGTAAATTCAACTTGGTTATTAATTTGACTAGGTATTCATATAGTATAAATGTGTTTAAGTTCTTGTATGTTTGAATTTTTGGTTATATACGTGTTGGTTGTGAATTAGTATAAAGGTGGGAATTTGATTAAATTGTAAAGAAATGTATACATGTGATGAAAATGCTCGAACTGGCAACAATCGAGCCGACTAGGCACATTCGGGCAAAACGGTGACGGTTTGGGTGCTGAGGGAGTCGCGACAGCGGTGGCACTGCCGGGCACGATAGCTGCAACTACAACCATCTGGTGGTCGGCGGATGGTTGATAGCAGTGGTTCTTCAGTGGTAGAGCAGTGGGAAAATTAGACTCCTAGTGGGACTCTATTGGGTAACTTGGTTTCAAATTAACATTTCTAAAGATAATAATATTCTAATGGATTTAATATTAAATTAAATTTAATATTTATCTAGATAATATTTTATTAATTTAATATTAATGTGGTTAATTCTAATTCTAGTTGAAGTCTCTCTAAATTCTCCCTTATAAAGAGAGCATGGGTCAAAGGTCATTATTCTCGTACACTTGAATTCAAGAAAATTTCTAGAGATATTCTTGTTATTTACAACTTGATCCCAAAAATTTTAAAAAATTACGAAATTACCTTATTGGTAATTTTGTGAAAAATTTTCTGATTCAAAGCGAACCCACACTCAGTAGACATGAGCTTGAGGATAACGAAGAAGATTACTCGGTCAAAACATTCATCCTAGACGAATCATAAATGTACGATTTTGATTAAGTTTTTATTACTTTAGATAATACAATCAAGTTCTTGTTTTTGGAAAAAAAAATTAAAAATTTGGTTTTCCCTTAATCCTATTTTCCGTTGTGTTTTCCAAATCCAATTTTTCAACAATACAGTCAAGAGTTGGAGTATAACTTAGGAACCATTTGATGGTGGTTATATGATTATGGGTTCAAGTTTCATGATACCAGAAGATGATACTTTATAAACCCGATACATAAGTTTCAGACCAAAATCGTATTGGAAAACTAAGAGACTTTTCAGTATAATCAACTTATTCTTTTTCTACATCTCCACCAAAGCAACATCTTTAACCTCCGTCTTGTCCGAAACCTATGACAAAGTTGGATGCAAGAGGACTCTTAGGGGGGAGTGACTATGGCGGTGGAGAGAAGGTAAAACTCGAGTTGGGGCGACATCAGTTGTAGTTATTAGTGAGTTATTTAGGCACAACAACCATTCTCTCTTCGAAATGACCTTCACATTTTCTCAATTGTCATAGTCACTCCCCCTGAATGTCCTCTTGCATCCAAATCTATCACAAGTTTCGGACAAGATGAAGGTTAATGATACTGCTTTTGGTCGATATAGAGAAAAAAATAAGTTGATTATACTGGAAAACCCCTTAGTTTTTCCCTGTGATTATGGTCTGAAACTTATGTATTTGGTTTATAAAGCATCCTCTTTCGGTATCATAAAACTTGAACCCATGACTGCATAACCATCGTCAACTAGGACCCCTAGTTATACTTCAACCCGTGACCGTATAAGCATCGTGAACTTGGAGCTTGATTTGCAATATGATGGGCTTCTAAGGTAATGGTTTCATCTCAACAGCAGATGAAATGTGTGAGTCTCCAAGCGCTATCGCATCATCGTCAACTCAAATATACCTTTAAGCTTTCATAATGTCTACCTCAAACACAAACACAAATAAATCTTTTCCCCAAATTTCTAACCTTAAACTCTAAAAAAAAAAACCTTAAACCCTAAAAAAAGGATCGATAAGAGAGAGTGAAAACGCATCCTAAAAATTAGCCCAAAACCCTAATTTTTTTTATATTGGCTTTTTTTTTTATCAAATTTAACCTTTTAATTTACTAGTTTTGCGAATCTTTTTACATGAAATAAACCATAATAAAAAAAAAATACTTTGTGAAGAAATAAATATTGTATTTTAATTAAATTTAAAAAGATTTTTAATTGTTTTTTAAAACATAAATTGTATAATAATTTTAAAATAAACACGTTTTCATAATTTTTAATATTTTATACTTATATTTCACAATTTTAAAAAGATAACGTATTCTATTTTTAAATTCAAAATATTATTATATTTCAAATAATTTTATCCATATATTAAAAAGGAAAACTAGCTTTTAACCTAGAGTGATTAATGTAATTTTTAGTTCAAACCTCAAGGGTATAAATGTCTTTTATTCTTAAAAAAATGTGGTGAATATCAAGTGGGTCAAAACCCTAAAGCCCACTAAGTTGAATATTTTAATATTAATTTAATAAAATAACATTTCCTTTTTTTTTTTTTCAATCTTTAGATACAAAATCTTGGAAATTTTGTTAACCTTTTTCCCAAATGTTATGACCCTAACTCATGATGCAGAAATAGAATGTAATAAAGTAAATAAAAAAGAAGATATTCTTCTTATAAAATAAAGAAAAAGAAAATTGATATTCTTATAACCTAACCCATTTGTAACCCCAATTTGTCAATTCTCTGTCTATTTTCAATCAAAGTTTGCCATTGCAAGAAGGTATGCCGTCATTATAGTTTTAATTTAACTATTTTTATTAAATATAACACAAGGACCTCGTTCAATTTCCAAGCAATTGCAATGGCATTTATACCCTTTGGACACCTATAATTAAAATTTATCATTATTAACCATATGAATTTATGTTTAAATTTAGACATTAATTTCGGATGAATTAATATTTTAATAATTTATTATTGAATTTATTAATATTATATTTGTATAACTAAGATAAAAATATAATTGAAGTTTATCTATTAGGAGTAAGATTGTAATTTGTTATTTTTACTCAAAAATGGGTAAATTAATGCCTATACGTTAGATTAAAGAGTAAATTGATCATTTCTAGTAAAAAAATCATTTATTTTAACATTATTGACAGAATAACTAAAAAATTACACTTGGTATGTAATGTGTACCTTCTCCTAACGTACATAGATCGATTTTTAATAAAAAATAAATTCTTAATGATGTTTTATGGTGTAACTAATTTAATTATACCTTTTGAACCTCCTTCCCAAGTCTTCCGAATAAGGAAAAAAAATATAGTAAGAAATTTCATATTATAAAACCAAATTGTGTGCTACCTAACTAAATCCATAATTAAATAAGAAAAATAGTATTTAAAAAAAAGTGGAAACAGTACGAGAATTTTGTTTGGTTTGATTTGACTTGATTTCAACACTAATACGCTCCAGCAATATACACACCGACGCACGAGGAAAGCACTGTTGGTAAGCCTTTGTTTCTCTCTCTTCTTTCTGCTTATCTAGAACCCTACCACAATTCTCCCCGCTGGCAAAGATTCCTTTCTTTCTTTCTCCTACCCTGAACTTTTCTCCAGAAACAATCACTCTTCTCATGTTTTTCGTTTCCTTCATGTAAAGCAGTTGCTATACTTTGCTGGGTCGTTTTTTTTTTTTTTGGTTTTCGTCAGTGATGGGATGTTCTAGTTCGAAGTTAGATGATCTGCCGGCAGTTGCTCTATGTCGGGAACGATGTAGTTTCTTGGATGAAGCGATTCAACAACGTTTTGCTTTAGCCGAAGCTCATGTTGCTTATACAGCTTCTTTGAAGTTATTTGGACAGTCTTTGAACAATTTTGTTGATAATGATTTCGGGACTTCTTCAGGGGCGTTGCCTCCTTCTCCTCCATCTCCTAATAAACTTAAAAGCAAAGCGGTGGATCCAGTTCAAGTTGGGTCAAGTTCACCCAAGAAAGATGTTATTTCTCACCACCATTCTCATTCCCATTCTGGGTCTCATCTTCACTTCGATTCTGGTTCTGATGAAGATGATTCTGCCGGGTCCTTGCACCATTCAGATCATTCTTCTCCTTTGCACCACGATGGTGGGGGTCCTCATATTGAGTATTTGCACCAAAATTACCCCAATTATGGTGCCTACGAAACCGGGTCTTTCCCTGGTGGGTATATGCATATGAATTTTACGAAGAAGCAACCAACGCCGTCTATTGTTTATGAACAAAGGCCTGTGAATCCAGAGATAGTTTATATGGGTGAATCTTCATCATCATCTTCTTTTTATAATAACAATAATCCTAGTTCTAGTTCATATCCTTATCCGGGTTATCAAAATTACGGCGGTTTTAGTAATTATGCTTTCTATCCGGCGCCTGGTTATCAGTCTTCACTGCAACCGTCGTCAATGGCTGGAGGGTCATCCTCGAAACCACCGCCGCCTCCACCTTCACCTCCGAGAACCTCAGCTTGGGATTTCTTGAACCCGTTCGAGAGTTATGAAAACTACAATCATCCGTATACGCCGAGTAGGGATTTGAGGGAGGTGAGGGAAGCGGAAGGGGAAGGGATCCCTGATTTGGAAGATGAGAATTATCAACATGAAGTAGTTAAAGAAGTGGACGGAGATCAGAAATTTGTTGATAGCGGAGGGTATTCCAAGTCCCCAGCTGAAGAAGCAGCTAAGGGAGTTGCTACTAGTGAAGCAGAGGCCTCGCTTTATCAGAGCAGGCCAAGTGTAGGGGTGGAAAATGATAGGGTGGAATATGAGGTTCATGTGGTGGATAAGAAAGTTGTGAGTGATGAGAGCACTGAGGAGCGTGGTAAAGGGTCAAAAGGCCCTCCAAGGAATGTTTTTGAGGTGATTAGAGAGATACAGGTTCAGTTTGTTAAAGCTTCTGAGTCAGGGAGTGAAATTGCAAAGTTGCTTGAGGTGGGAACACTTCCTTATCACCGTAAACATGGTAATGATTTTCATCATTATTTTACTGGATTGTTGTGTTATTTTATCTATTTGCTCTAATAGTAATACTAACTACGGGGTTTGGTATCATTTCTGCAACAGCTTCGAAGATGTTGCAAGTAGTTACTCCTTCGTTATCATTGGTATCATCTCAGCCATCTACTTCTAAGACTGATTCATCAGCTGACAATACTGATCCGGCTTTTCTAGACTTCAATGAAGAATTGGCCAAGAAACAGAGAAACCTTTCCTCTACATTGCAGAAGTTGTATCTTTGGGAAAAGAAACTCTACAATGAAGTAAAGGTATATTGAGTCTTGATGATGTATTACCTGTTGTTGTACTTGGTAGCTGTTTCTTTCCCCTTCCCAGCCCTTTACCCATCTTCTCTTTAGAATATCAGGTTCATTATTATCTCAAAAATGGCTGTATGGATTACTTGATTCATGTCAATTTTTATTGGTTTATATTTGGTTGCTTTTCATTTCACTGTATTTTCTTAGAATATGTTTGATTATCTATAAATTATATTACCTGCTGATATTTTAGTTTAATTTGAATTGTGTTCTGAAAGTTACTGCTCAGAGATATTCATTTTGAAAGGCTTCATGATGTTAACTCTTGTGCTTTGTTGTGGATAGTGGTTTATATTTCAAATTATGTTGTTTCTGCACCAATTTTAGGAATGCCTTACAAGCACATGAGTTGGTTTTCTGGTGACCAATGACTTAGTTATGCCCCGGATTAAGAGCAGTTTTGTGCCTCTTCTTTTAGTGGTTCCTTAAACTTTATGATTCTCCTTAACTGGAAGTTTTTGATGCAATGCAGGCTGAGGAGAAGATGCGGGTAGCTTATGACAGGAAATGCCGTAAGTTGAAGCGGTTGGATGAAAGGGGTGCTGAAGCTAACAAAGTTGATTCAACCCGGAATATAATCAGGAGCCTATCAACAAAGATAAGAATTGCAATTCAAGTTGTTGACAAGATATCTGTGACAATTAATAAGATCAGAGATGAGGAGCTATGGCCACTGCTCAATGAACTGATTGAAGGGTACTATATCTGCTTGTTTAACTCTTTTCTTCTTTTTACATCTCATTCTATGTTCTCAACAAACATTGCTCTTTGGTCTTAATTTCTTAAATGAGTGTTTTGTTCTAAACTGACATAATTGTCACTTACTCTTGACATTGCCATTTGATTGTGTTCACTTGATTTCTTTACTTAGCATTTTTAATCAGATCATTTTTGCCATATTGGTTGCATTTAGGAATTTCTTTGGCATTTTACTTGTTTGCATTAGTATTCTTTTAGGAGCCTGTTATCCTTGCTGTTGAAGCTTGTAAAAGCGTACAGTCAAGAGTGATGAGAGGTGAATGTCAATGATGGGGGTACTGGCCTGAGAGTTCTTTAAAGGGTATGAAGAGTTGAAGAAAGAATGAAAAGGAGTTAGGAAATTTGCCCCCACCAGTAAATTCTACAACGGTTATTACTTATTAGGATACATTTTATTAGGTCATGCTTTTCTTTTCCTTCCCCCCCCCCCCCCCTTTTTTTGGATACTTGAAATATTTGCAGCTAATAATTGGTGGGTTTGGCCTAAGATGTCTAGCTACCTTGTTTGGAAGATTATTATTTGAGTTCCAGGTTAGTTGTTTAAATATTATATCTACTGAAATCTAGTTAGAATTTGTGAAAAGGCTGTGCCGTATTGCTCTACTAACCCAAAGATACAAAATAGATACTGGTTAGTCTTAAAGTCTATAATATGCATCATTTACTTCTTTTATTTTAATTTAATTATTTATTGGGGTGGGTGGGTGTGGAGTATGTCTTTCACAGAAAGGATTGAACTAGTTATTAGATTCATGGGGATCGAGCAGTAATATGCTTTCAAGGAAGTTCTTAGTGTGAACTGTTTGGGAACATGGATTTCAGATAATGTTTTTGGATTTGGTGTATTATGTAAACTGTTCTAATAACTGTAGTCTATATATTAAGTACTAAAAGATCCAAATGTCTTTGTATTTGATGTATATGGGTAGTATAGTACTGAGTGAGTTGAGTGGCTTTTCATCTCAGTATTTCAAAATGCACCTTCCGTTACCATATATCATATAAATAATATGTGAAACTTTATCACAATTTATATGTTTGAATGCACTTCTATGAGATGCTGTTCACAAATGTAAGCTGGGAATTCTTATTGACCATTTTTGAACGTATACTAATTAATTGCTGTTAAAGGACAAGCTAATAAAATGTTGTTTATGAGGCTATAGAACTGAAGCAAACCTCTTTTGGCTGAAAGAAATATATGCTTTCTGTAGATATTGATTTCAAATTTCCTTTTGTGAACTTGATTACTTTTCTTCTTCTTTAATGGTTTTCATTTCCTTCAAAGTACTGAATTTGCAATTTTTCATCACTCCACAAGCCAAAATTTACTTACCATTTATTATTATCTTTTTCTTTCTTCTGTCTTATGATGTTTTCTTGTAATTTCTTTTTCCAGGTTAAACCGAATGTGGAAATGCATGCTTGAATGCCATCATAGTCAGTGTCAGGTAATTAAAGAAGCCAAAAGCTTAGGTTCTATTGGATCTGGCAAAAAGCTTAGTGATGACCATCTTAAGGCCACTTTGCAGCTTGAGCATGAACTTATTAGTTGGACTATAAGATTCTCTAGTTGGATAGGTGCCCAGAAGGGCTATGTCAGGGCTTTGAATAATTGGCTTCTGAAATGTCTTCACTATGAACCTGAAGTGACTGATGATGGAATAGCTCCCTTCTCACCTAGCAGGGTAGGTGCACCCCCTATATTCGTAATCTGTAATCAGTGGTCACAAGTAATGGATAGAATATCTGAAAGGGAGGTGGTTGACTCCTTGCGGATTTTTGCCATGAGCATATTCCAGCTTTGGGAACAAGATAAGTCGGAAATGCATCGGAGAATGATGGCGAATAAGGATTTAGAGAGAAAGGCTAGGAACTTGGATAGAGACGATCAAAAGCTACAGAAAGAGATCCAAGCGATGGATAAAAAAATCGTTTTGGTCTCTGGAGATGGTAATAGTCTCTCAGTAGCTGGACATGTGTATCAGAGTGACACTAGCAACACCAGTTTGCAGGGTAGCTTGCAACGCATTTTTGATGCGATGGAAAGGTTCAGTTCTGAGTCCTCCAAAGCCTATGAGGAGCTTTTGGAACGTGTTAAAGAAAGGATTGCTCAAGATCATGAAAGAGTTACGTAGGGCTGTAAATAGCAGCTACAAACAGTCTTGCTCTGTGAGAAATGAAGCTCAAGCGGTGGTCAAACATTCTTGTAATGCAGAACTTGGCTGGTTGCTCTTCTGTCAGGGAAAGACTTGGTAATGGCTCATCATCTGCCTCCGGCAACAATAGTTTTAGATAGGCTATGATATGCATAAATGAAGAGAGATCGGGAGACGCAGGCCACTAGGCGTTGCAGATTGCAAAGCCTTCCAACTGAGAACTGTTGGGGTTTGCCTAGATCCCGAGATATTGACGGTTGGTGAGAACCTATCGGTGGTGCCCTTGTAGAAGTACAAATCATCGTATTCTATCAACTAGATGGCATCATGCACCACCTCTGTCATTGAAGAAAATGGGCTATGCTTCTGCAAACAAGAGCAGCAAATGTAATCAAAGCATCTGAGTAAGCAGATTCTCCATCAATTTTGCATTTCAGCATGATTCAAGTTACAGGAGTACCCGCTAATCAAATGTTGTACTATAATGCAATTTTCTTTTCCATTTTGAATTAAATTATTTCAATTTTTGTATAGACGACTGTTTTGGCACACTGCAAGTTGAAGGCACATCAATAAAGCAAAGGTGTCGTGAAGAGCTAAATGAAATCTGCACTACTGAATAAGTTTGCCTGCAATGAACATTTAATATGAATTAACATGTTCTCATTGATCTGATGAGCTGCTCCGCTTAGATGCCGTGTTTTGTTTTTCTAATAAAATTGTTCACATTTGAGGCTACCAATTTAATGAAACGTAGAAGACACACAAAATGGTGTTTTATCGAAATTAGAAAAATCTGTTGTAGTTTTTGATTTTATGTAATTGATATTAGGATCTTGTTAATACATAAGTTTAGGAATTAGTCTTTGCTTTTTCTGTAATATTATATAAAGTTGCATACGCATGAAAAAAAATTCTCTTCCACTTAAAATCTTTATGGTATCAAAGCAGGAATAAAATTTCCCACTATTTATGACTGCAAAAAATTTTGGTATTGCAAATGGTTTGATTCTCGGCGAATAGGAACTATTAAACACTCAATTCATTTTATATGATATTCCTCATCTTCCCGAACTTTCTTGTAATGTTGTGTCTATCAGCAAACTGTCAAGTTCTATTTATCTTATTGCAACTTACAGGAAATGATTTTGGGCAAATATGATGGGCAGTCTTTATTTCCTAAAAAATGGAACCAAAGCAAGTTTCAAACGTTTGCTTAAACTCTAGTTTGATTTTCAATAATGTTATGATATAGCACCGTAGGTTAGGAGTTAGGACTCCAAATTTTATTGTCTAAAATCAAAGAACAATAGGAGGTGTTTCAAATGTCTAAGGCTCCACATTGCCTCCAATTGTTCGAATAAAAAGGTATTCACTATTTTAAAGGTTACCGAAAATGATTCGTATGGAGAATTAGAACCCATATATGAAGAAGTTATGAACGATGAAGAAATGTTCGTGGTAGGGAGAAATCTAAACATGACCTACAAAGAAGACCGGATGGGAAACTATTTTCCACACAAGCTGCAGTTGTAAAGGGAAAGTATGTAATGCTATTATTAACAGAGGAGCATGCGAGAATGTTGTTTCTAGTGAAATGGTGGAGAAATTAAAACTTGTCACAGAGGCTCACCTTTCTCCTTACAAGCTCACTTGATTGGATTCAGACCATGAGAACAAAGTAAATAAATGGTGCCTTATTCGCTTCTCTATCGGAAAGAAACATGGTGTGATATTATACCTATAAATGCTTGTCACTTGCTTCTTGTGTGATGGGACCAGAACTTAAGTCTGGTAAACCGTGCGGCCTTAGGCGAATTTTTTGCTTCAAATCTGCCTAAGTTAGCCTAACTATCAAAAGTGAGAATTCTTTCAAAAAATTCTTTAAAGCATTGAAAAATATAGTGGAAGCAACTCGAAATGAAAGAGCAACAGAGAGTTGAAAAGCCACCAGGAAGTAATGTACACAAGGTGTTTGAGTAAATGCTCTCAATAAATTCTTTAACTTAAAGAATGAATGACGTACAATGAGATGATTTGTAACACCCCTAACCCGTATCCGTCGCCGGAATAGAGTTAAGAGGCATTACCGATCAAATCATAACATTTAACCTTTATAGTTCATACATCATTAAATCATAATCAAACAATGTCACTAAGTTCCTTAATAAGGTCTACGAGACCTTAAAATGCATTAGAAAGGGGTCGGGACTAAACTGAGCACATACGAAATTTTTCCAAAAACTTAACATTTTCAAAGTTATAAAGGTCACACGCCCGTGTGGGCAGGCCGTGTGCCTCACACGGCCTCAGACACACCCGTGTGTCCAAGCAGTGGGAAAACAGGGCATAAATACTGACTTGTCCAGACGGCCAAAGACACGCCCGTGTGCCTAACCCGTGGTTGACACTGACTTAATTCACACGGCTAGTCACACGCCTGTGTATCCAGCTCGTGTGCGAGTCTGACTTGTTTCAATTTGCAAACTTAAGAGACACGGTCGACCCACACGCCCGTGTGCTCAACCGTGTGGGCAAATATAGGCCATTTGCAAGGCCAATTTGCCACCCACACTTTGGGTCATTCCTTCAAGCAATAACCAATACAATACCATATCCCAAATGGCGTCCAAACATACCAAAACATGCTCAATTTAACCTCTTAACATCATCATTCATTTCCCTATACAACTTCAACTCAACTTACCATTCCAAATTATCAATTTCACATCCAAATCATATGATCCATTCATCATTCAATCCTTACCAATTCTGAACATGAATCATACCATTTCCATTATACTAATCCATGCCATAATGCTCATTCACATTAAACACACATACACATATTAATCATCCTTTTCACACATCCAAAGCATATACCAAATTCATTAAACTATCAAGCCATCTCACATGACAAGGTCTAAACATCTCAAAACATATCAAAACCACTAGCCTATACATGCCATATACCAAATATAAAACTTCCAAAAGTACCAAAATAGATAGCCGACAGTGTGATTGAGTCGCTGACAATCCCCGGATCTGAGATAGCTTTAATGACACTATAAAATAGAGAAACACTTCACACCATCATATAATACATTTAACTTAACCATTCGAATTCAATATACAAAATAAACTATCACATGGTTCATTTCACAATGATATACAATTCTCATCCATAGTCATTACTCATATAATCATCCATTTATCCATATATGATATCATCAACCACATAGGTTCCGTACATATCTGTGCCAACACTTAGTTAATGATCACTTTTGCTACTCAATGCTCAATACTGCATTTCGTTCAATCTTCATTAATCATTCAATTTACTCGCACACTTAGTGCCAATTTCTTAGCCAAAGCTTTAATATCATTGATGGTGGTGGGAAAGTCTTAAAATTTATATAATGAATGATCGAGCCTAGAAAATAACTATCACCACGATTGAGGCAAGCACACCTATCGAACAGTAGTATAGTTTAGTGGCAAGACCGAAATGTCGAACCCAAGGGAACCAAAAGTACTAATACTAACTTTCTTTTTGTTATTTAGCCTAAGAATTAAGGGAATTGTTGTTTAATTTAAAATTAACTAACTACTAAGCTAAGGATGCTAAGACAGCCGTGGTACAAAAATCCGTGGTGTCCACACGGCCGTGTGCAAGGCCGTGTGGTATGGAAATCTGCACTTTGGTTAGTTTGTAGTTAGGTGCTAAAAAGGAAAAGTAAAAGTAAAAATAAAAATGTAAAAATTAATGGGGTTAGTGCTCGGGTTGCCTTCTGAGAAGCGCTCGTTTAAAGTCTTAAGCTAGACTTACCTCTCATTCGCATAATCATGGTGGTTTGAGGAGTTGAAATTCCTTTCCCATGCTATCAGTTCTATTATCAATATATAGCTCGAGTCGAGTAGCATTTACTTTAAAAGTGCCAAATTTAGGATTACTTACCTCGACTGTTCCATAAGGGAAGACATTGAGTACCTTAAAAGGGATTTCTTCTTCTGTATGAAGGTGGGGAGGAGATATTCGAGGGTCTGTCTTATTTAACAATACCTGATCTCTGATTTTAAATTTGTTTGTCCCATGGACTGGCGTTGGTTCTGCTTTGTGTATTCCTAATTTCTCTTTGAAATGTGTCTTCCACTCGTCTAGTTCATCGATCTGAAGCCTTCGTTCCTCGTGAGTTATTTCTTTGTTGTCATGAGGTATAGGATCTGGCTCAGTTGTGTAGTTCCGTGGTGCTTCCTGAAAAGAAGGTTTAACTGAATGGTCCTTAATAGAATTTATGTTCTCACCTTGATTACTCGATGTCCTAGCCAAATCAAGAGCCTGAAGAGTGATTGTTTCGTCACCTACACAGAGTATGAGTTCACTTGCGTCGACATCAATTTTAGTCTTGGCAGTTGCTAAAAAGGTATTCCTAAAATTAAAGGAATATGATTGTCCTCATCCATGTCTAAAATGACAAAGTCTACTGGGAATACGGATTTATCAATTTTCACGAGAACATCTTCGATTATACCCTTAGGAATTCTAATAGTTTTATCAGCTAATTGAATGCTCATCCTAGTTTGTTTGGGTTTCCTTGGACCTAGTTGTTTAAACATTTTATAAGGCATAACATTGAAGCTTGCCCCTAAATAAGCTAAAGCATTATCAACAGATAAACTACCAATTAAGCATGGAATTGTAAAACTCCCTGGATCTTTTAATTTTTGTGGTAGTCTATTTTGCAACATTGTTGAGCACACTGTGTTTAGTTCCACATGCGACTCCTCGCCTAACTTCCGCTTATTTGTCAAGAGCTCTTTTAAAAATTTCCTCGAATTTGGCATCTGCGAAAGAGCTTCAAGAAACGGTAAGTTAATATGTAATTTCTTTAAAAGTTTAAGAAATTTACTGAATTGTTCGTCTTTGTTGTCTTTCTTCATCGCATCGGGATCTGGTATACAGGTTGGTATTCTTTAATTACCGGTTTTGGCTTGTCATGACTAACCTTACCTTCCTCTACCATTTTCTCTTGCCTCAATTTTTTTTGATCTAACCTTTCACTATTATGAGCGGTTATGGCTTGAAGTTGCTCTTTTGGGTTAGTTTCTGTGTTGCTTGGTAAGTTGCCTTGTGGTCGTTCTGATATGATCTTGGCAAGTTGTCCTAACTAGTTCTCGATCCCTTGAAACAATGCTTGTTGATTTTTAAGTGTTGTCTCGGTATTTTGGAAATGAGTTTCTGACACCGCGATGAATTTTGTCAGCATCTCTTCAAGGTTCTGCTTCTTCTCTTATGGATAAGGCTGTTGTTGGAAGTTTGGAGGGGGTTGTTGTCTCTGATTTCCTTGACCACCCCATGAAAAATTGGGGTGGTTCCTCCAACCTGGATTATAAGTATTACTATAAAGGTTATTTTGAGGTTTAAAATTGTTACCCATATTGTGAACTTGCTCGTTTTCAGCGCTCAGGTTGTAAGGTGGATATTCTGTATTGCTCATCCCTCCTCCATTCATCTCGCACTGCATAGCTGGATGTACCTGCGAAGGACCACATAACCCATCAATTTTCTTATATAACATCTCTACTTGATTTGATAGCACAGTCACTGGGTCGAGGTTGAAAACACTGGTGACTTTCGTTGGCCTTGTCCTCGTGACT
The DNA here is from genome assembly GCA_005393395.2 of Gossypium australe. Lineage (NCBI taxonomy): Eukaryota > Viridiplantae > Streptophyta > Magnoliopsida > Malvales > Malvaceae > Gossypium > Gossypium australe. The sequence continues at coordinate 124,111,019 of CM016614.1, read as the reverse complement.
TGCCATTGATAGTTATTTAGTGACATCTCTTCAATGAATTCATAGGCAGCCTCAGGTGTTTTGTTATTCCGGGTTCCGCCGGCGGCTGAATCAATCAATTGTCTAGTTGAGGGGTTCACACCATTGTAAAAAGTTTGGACCTATAGCCACAAGGGTAATCCATGGTGTGGGCACCTTCTCAATAGATCTTTGTATCTCTCCTATGCATCGTAAAGTGTTTCTAAATCCATCTGCACAAAAGAAGAGATATCATTCCTCAACTTAGCCATTTTAGCCGGTGGAAAATATTTTAATAAAAATTTTTCGGTCATTTGTTCCCATGTAGTGATTGATCCTCGTGGAAGAGAATTCAACCACTGTTTAGCTTTATTCTTCAAAGAAAAGGGAAATAACCGAAGACAGATGGCATCATCAGAAACGCCATTTATTTTGAAAGTGTCACAAAATTCTAGGAAACTCGCCAAGTGATTATTTGGATCTTCATCCTGCAAACCATCAAACTGAACAAATTGCTGTATCATCTGAATTGTGTTAGGTTTCAGTTCAAAATTATTTGCAGCAATAGCAGGTCTAACAATACTTGACTCAGTTCCTGTTAAATTAGGTTTAACATAATCATACATCGTTCGAGGAGCATGATTTTCGGCCACCTCTGGAGGTAGCAGATTATTCTCAGCCATCTCTTCGGTAGTATTAATTTTGTTTTCTTGCTCTTCTTGTATGTACTGTAGGCTTCTCCTTATTTCTCTTCGGTTTTTGCGAACTGTGCTTTCAATGTCACTATCGTAAAGTAGAGGTCCTGATGGGTTTCTTCTAGTCATAAACTAGAATACCTGTCAGAAGCAAAGAAGAAAATTTAGAAAAGTAAAAATAAAATTTAATTGCGAAAATAAAATATGGCTAAAGTAATAAAAATTGAGTGTTCTTAATATTTCAGTTCCCCGGCAACGGCGCCAAAAACTTGATGGTGGTGGGAAAGTCTTAAATTTTATATAATGAATGATCGAGCCTAGAAACTAACTGTCACCACGATTGAGGCAAACGCACCTATCGAATAGTAGTATAGTTTAGTGGCAAGACCGGAATGTCGAACCCAAGGGAACCAAAAGTACTAATATTAACTTTCTTTTTATTATTTAGCCTAAGAATTATGGGAATTGTTGTTTAATCTAAAATTAACTAACTACTAAGCTAAGGATGCTAAGACAGAGAGAATGAATTGGTGAAAATACTTTTGGGAAAGACTAATTGATTAGGACAATACCCGAGGAAGAATCCACCTAGACTTCACTTGTTATTTAACTCTGAACCAGACGATTTATTCACTTGACCTGATCCGTAGGATTCCCTAATTTATATTAATACCTCTTTCGAGGCTACTAACGTCTAACCCTAGGTTGATTAATTGAAATCTCTTTCTAATTAAAACCCCTAAAATTGTATTAACTCGAGCTATGGACTCCCATATTAGGTTTGACCCTAATCCGACAGATTTTCTTCATCCTATTTCTAGGGTTGTGATCAACTCCGGTTAACTATGCTAGATCTACTCTTAAACAGGGAATTTTGCTCCACCGCCTAAGCACATCAATACTTGAATCAATATCCTGAAATATCAAAGCAAGAATTAAGAACATATAATTAAGAACAAATCAAGTATTTATCATATAGTTCAGAAAACAATAACAAGATCCATCTTAGGTTTCATCCCCCTCAGGAATTTGAGGGGTTTAGTTAATAATCATAAAAGAATACATCTCAGAAGAAAATATAAAACAAACCATAAGAAAAACCCTAAAACCTCCTAAAGGAAATTGAAGGGAAGATCTTCCGTCTTGAGTATAATTCCGGCTTCTTGAGATGAATCAACTGACTTTCTTTGAGTAAATCCCACAATTATGACCTCTTTGGCTTGGCTCCTAAGCCTACCTGGACGCCCCCCTCTTAGGTCACACTTAGGGTGTTTATATAGGCTTTCGAAATGTCTTTCTTCGCCCCTGAGTATCCTAATCCGAGTGGAATTAAAATAGGTCACGGCAGGGACACGCCCGTGGCACACGCCCGTGTAAATCGAGGCCAGGCCGTGTTCGGGTCTGCTAAGGAGGCACGGCCTTGTGGCTTGGGCCCAGGCCGTGTCGATTTCGTACTTTGCCCCATTTCTCTATTTTTGGCCCGTTTCTCATTCTTTTCATCCTCTGGTGCTTCTCTAAGTATAAAACATGAAATTAAAGGATTAGGAGTTCCAAATTCCACAATTCAGGAATAAATCATCCAAAAGTATGCTAAATGTGGGATTAAAATATGTATATATTATGGTTTATCAATCATCGCACACTTAGTGCCTTTACATTAAACCGAATTTAACTCGGTATCGCACACACAGTGCCAATCAATGTAGTCGATGCTTTCTATATTTCGCACACCCAGTGCCTTTCTCTACTGTATCAATTCAATTTCCCACACTTAGTGCCACATTTCTCAAAGCCACATTTAACATTACTAATTCATCAACCACATAATCTTTCATTACATAACACATGAGCATAAATTTAAGCAATTCGTATTATAAACGAACTTACCTCAGACGTAGAAATAATGAAATAAGTCGATCAATCGAGCACTTTGTCTTTGCCTCGATCTCGATCCAAATCTCTCTTTTCTTTATCTATATAATATTAAACTCAACCATTTATTACCAAATCTGTAACACCCCTCACCCGTGTCCAACTCCAGAACAGGGTTCGAGGCGTTACCGTACTTTAACATTCACAATCATACAAAACCGGGTTACCAAATTTCACCGAAAATTTAAAACTTTTCAAAGACATGCATTTGACATTGTCATCTATTTAATTACTTATACCACATAACAAGACATTAACACATACCATGGACAAATAGGCTTATAAGCCAAAATCATTATAAGCCACATCTCATGGCCATAATCAACAAATAACTATATGCCAATACATTTGGCTACTCACAACAACATCCATCATAGAAAAACTAAGTCCTTATACATGCCACTCACTTGAAAACATTTAACATACACATGCCAATACTCCAAGGATAATGACCCGATAGTGTGATACTGCCTCCGACGATCTCCAACGCTGAGCTGACCTGACAAAACTAAAAGAAATGGAAAGGAGGGAGTAAGCTTTACACTTAGTAAGCTCGCATGAAAATAATAAGCAATGTGATAACATGTTATTTTCATATTCTTCCTATTTATTCAAATTCCAGTTAAGCTGTTTTCTTGAGTCACAGTCATTAAATTATTTATATCTGGAGTTACGGAACTCCAAATTAAGATCCGTAAATTTTCCATGAAACTAGACTCACATATATTTTTACCATAAAACAATCAGAATTTTTGGTTTAGCCAATTAGTACAGTTTATTCTTCAAAGTCTCCCCTGTTCTGCTGTCTGACAATTCCGACTATTCTTTGCTAAAATTTAATTATCTTTTTTGTACAGAATTTAAATGATGTTCTAGTTTGCTTCTTCTAAAAATAGACTCAATAAGGAATCTAATCATATAAATTATGTTCCAATATTATTTTTGTACAATTTTCAATGATTTTTCCAAGTCAGAACAGGGGATCTCGAAATCACTCTGAACTAGTCTCACAAAAATCTAAATATCTCAAAATATACCAATCCTTTGCTTTCTCTGTTTCTTTTATATAAAAATAGACTCAATAAGCTTTAAATAAATGTCTCATACAACTTATAATTCAATATTTACCAGTTTTGGTGATTTTTCAAGTTCACCTCACTACTGCTGTCCAAAACAGTTTTATTGTAAAATTTTGCTTTCTCTCACTTTAGTTGTGTTCATCACTTGCCTATACCAATATTTCCAATTTCCGATTCCATATCGAGCATATTGTTCTACGTACATTTGCCACATTTCTCAATTGGTCACATTCAGACTTGCACTTATTCATAACATGATCGCACCAATCATCATTAGTAAATTATCTCGTTGAACCCCTTCGGAAAACGCCCGATACTCGGTGGTTTCAGCACATAGCTCCACCCACACATAATTCGGCTTTCTTGTACACGTGGTGAAGGTCCCTTATCACCCATATGACCTAGCCATTCCATCTCGTTGCTCTCTTGTCTACATGGTGTCCAACACTAGGAACCACTCATGTGACCTAGCTACTCATAACCCGTAACTTTCTTGTACACATGGTATACACACAGTATTACACATGTGACCTAGTTACATATGAAATTATTATCCCGTAGCTTTCTTGCACACATGGTGAAAATCCCTTATCATCCATGTGGCCTAGCTACATATCAAATTTTGCCATCTCGTAGCTTTCTTGTGCACACGGTGAAGTTCCCTTATCACTCGTGTGACCTAGCTACATATTGTCCGTATCTCTCGGTTTTTCGAAGGTTCAATTGAGAATTTCGCATTCCATACATTTTCATATTGTAGTTATCACCCAATGATTTCCATAATATCTAGCAAAATAATTATTGAACAAGTAAAATAAATGCATTATTTACATATAAACTTTCCATTTCACATAATAACCATAGTCATAGAAAACACCTTTAAGCACAACATTTCAACCCATTTTCCATGTCACCTATGTCACCTTTTATCATAAACATATTATTAAATCAATTCACCAACATAATATACTAAACATGTAATTCAGAAAAATCAATTTAATACCACAGTTTAGGTTTGAAATATACATTACGACATTATTGCATTATTATTAACATACCAACTTACCTCGAATGCCGAAACGACCATTTTACCAACTTTCCCAATTTTCGATTTTCCTCCAATTCTAGGTCCAAATCTCGTTTTTCAGGGTCTAAAACATCACATTTCACTTATTTAATTAATGTACTATTCAAAATAGTCCTTAACTCAACTTTTGAAAAATTACAATTTTGCCCCTAAACTTTTACATATTTACACTTTTTCCCCAATACTCGAAAATTAAACTTCAGCCCTTATTCTTATGTTTTATAACATGCTGATCATTTTTCTCTTCTATGGAAACATCAAATTCTCACTCTAACATGTACTTATGAACATTAGGTATTTTTACCGATTATGACGTTTTACTCGTTTTCACGTAAAACCGCTTAGTAAAAGTTGTTTAACATAATTTCAGCCTTCATATTCTATCATAAAACATCAAAATACACACTTTTCACCTATGGGTAATTTTCCAAAGATGAACCCTAGCATGAATTATTGGTAGCATAAGCTAAATCGAGCTACCGGGACTCCAAAACCGTAAATAACTTGAAAAACGGGGCTAGAACGGACTTACCATGAGCTTGGAAAGTTGAGAAAACCCTAGCCATTACTTCTCTTGGTAAATTTCGTCCATATGAAGAAGATGGACATATTTGGCATTTAAATTTTTTTTTTAATTCATTTAATTCACCAAATTACCAAAATGCCCCTTAAAAAAATTCTTTTGAAACATACCCATCCATGTCCATTTTTGTCCACAAACTTAACCAATGGTCTAGTTATCATTTAAGAACCTCCAATTTAAAATTTCATAACAATTGGACACCTCTAACATGTAGAACTCAAATTTTGGACTTTTTACAATTTAGTCAAAAGTGCCCAAACGTCAAAATTTTTGAATGAGATTTTCATGAAATCATTCCGTGAAATTGTAAACCATAAAAATATAAATAAAATAAATTTCTCAACATTGGATTTTTGGTCCCGAAACCACTATTCCTTTTAGGCCTTATTTCGGGATGTTACATTTCTCCCCCCTTAGGGATTTTCGTCCCCGAAAATCTTAACAGAATGAGGTTTAATATACTTCTCATGATTTCTAACATCACTAAATAATCTTTTTCAAGACGATATTTTCAGAAACACTGTAACACCCCAAACCCGGCCCATTCACTACGACCGAATTTGAAATGCCACTGCGGAAAACGTTTGAAAATATTCTTACTTAAAAGTAAAAACCGTTAAAAATCTGTTGCCTTTGATTAAACATTTTCGTAATTTAAAACATTCTAAGTAAAAATTAAGTTGTTATAAAAATACCGGATTCAAAACTTTAATATGTCTTTTGAGATTTAAATAGCTTTTAAAATTAAACTTACAAAATATGAACTTACTTATAAATCCAACTTAAACATAACAAAAATTCAAATACTTTAAGGCCCTTATTACAACAAGTAAATAATTAAAAGTACTGCAATATTAAAAGTCTGATTTAACTAAAATTATCTTCTTCTGCATGGGCCACCTTGTATCCACTCCAAACCCAGTCCAAGCATCACCTGCGATGTTAATAAAATTTGGGTGAGTCATACAGACTCAGTGGGCAATTATTCTACTGAATTCCACCCACATATCAACCACATATTAACCCATATAACAGATATTAGTGTAACTTATTCACATGCTTTCACTTATTGGGCCTGGCCCATATCCATATCTTATGACATATAATAATGCAATTCATTCACATATAGAGTCCACATATTGGGCTTGGCCCATAACCATATCACATTCTTATAATAGTTAATTAACCACATGTTCCCACATACTGGGCTTGGCCCATTACCACATTAGTCCACATCACATACTGGGCTTGGCCCATTTCCACATTTATTCATATCACATGTTGGGCTTGGCCCATTTTCACATATATTCACATACAAAATTATGCAATTATGAAGCCCAACCCAGCCTAGGGTCCATCCTCTACACACCCCCGTATCCAGCCTACCACACACCAGGGGATTATTAAATCACCCTCCCCTTTTTACTCCAATAAGGCAACAAATGCCGTCCACGCGAACTTAATCGCAAATAATCCACAACGTGACCTCAGTCAACGTCAATCCACGATGTAGCCGAAGCTATCATCAAAACCACGATGAGCATAAAGCCATCAGTAACCACAATATGGCACATAGTCTATATCAATCACGATGAGGCACAGAGCCATTCATCAAACCACGTACTCGAAGTACACCCTGTCCTTCTTTCATATCATATCCCACCCATGCACATGCAACATAAAATAATGCCATGATGTTAATGCATGTACATGTTATTTCGCATATTATCACATATACATAACAATAATCACATTTCATCAGATTCGGTACTTACCGGATTATCGACATACCCCATGAGGGTATCCATATCACAAATTCCCACTGCACTAGCTAGCATATTCATAGCACATACACAATATCACATACATAACATAAACCCGGAAAACGGTAGGCTAACTACACACCTTATAACTTGAAGAACTACGCTCTCGATCCCGATGCTATCACTAAGCGATACTACGGCTATCTGCCTACTTTCCTGTTCTGATGCTGGCCCACACCCCGGTGGCCAATCTCGCACTGCAGAGACTGCTCTCCTCTTGAATTTAGGAATAGGGACTATTCCTTGTCCTCCTTGACTGGCACTCGAATCCATTAATGATATCTTAATCAGAAACATTCGGTTAAACAGCAAAGTCATAATCTAAATATCGAATCTTACTAAATATTCCTTACCGAAACAACTTGAATCCCAAAGTTCCTCTTATTCCTGTTGATTTGGCCCTCAATACACATAGCCAAAATCGGTCACACTTAATACCAATAATATGGCCCTAGCTGAATACTAACAACCACATACTTAACTTACCAAATCCCGAAAAGTCACTCCTTGCCTTTGAACTTGTCGAAATCCCTATATGAACTAACTGTTAGAAACAGCTAACTTTAATAACCAATAGGAATTATGGCCGTATTGCACATATCACCTTACCTCTATAATGAACCGATTGGATAACTTGCACCAAAAGAAATAGACAACACCTCCCCCCTTTGATCATTGAGATATTCGGCCACAGGAGAGAACTAGATCAAGGTTTCGGCTTTTGAAACTTGCGATAGAAAAAAAGAATAAGGCCTTCTTGAGATTCGGCTTTGGCTATTAATAAAAGTAAAATACAAATAGAAGAAAAAGCACTTACATGGTTTGGCTAAGCCCTTCAAATGTTGATGGAAAAGTCGGCCACAAGGGGAAAGTGTATTCGGCTATCAAAAGAGCAAGTTTGGAGTTGAAGTAAAGAAGAATGGGAGATTGCTAGAGACTTAGGAGCATTTGGCAAAGGTGCACAATAGAAGAGGGGTTTAATAATTAGAGAAAACGGCAATGGTGCACAATGGTAGCAAAGTTGCGGCTATTGCTTTCAATGGCAAGGGCATTCGGCTTTCAAAGAAGTAGGGAGGAATTTCGGGTTGAAAGAAAATAAGGAAGAAGAGGAGAAGAGTAGAGGATTTTCGGCACTAAGAAAATTAAAGAAGAAAAAGAATATCAAAGATGATTACTCCCCCTTATAAAGAATTCGGCTACTACATCCTTGCTCTTATCAAACTCCTTGATAATCTCCTCTATTATCACCTTAACAAATAAAATAAAATCCATCTCATTATCTCTTAATCACCTATTCAAAATAACTAAAATAAATCAATTATCCTTCACTTAATCTCCTATTTTATCTCTTAATCACTTATTAATAAAAAAAATAAATAAAACAATACTTTATCACCTCATTTATCTCTTACCTACCCATCTAAAATAAATAAAATAAATAAAATACATTTATCCTACCTTAGCCGAAAATTAATAGGAGAATTAAAATCCTCCTCCAATTGAAAGTCCCAAGTGCCGTCCACTTTCTTCCAGCTCTACCTTGACGTAAAAGCAAAATAAAAACACTTCCCTTGCTGCTCACAAGCCTCGAACCCGAGACCTGTTGGAGCCCTTGGACGCAAGCTGCAGATAACGCCCCAGGCCACTTTGTCAAGGCGCTTTCTGTGACATAAACTCCCCAGAATTTCTTTTAAAGCCTCCTTCCCTAGCTCCCCCTTGTCTTAACGCCAAAAACAAAATAAAAACATGCCTCACTGCTGACAACAAGACTCGAACCAAAGCCCTTGCCCACAGCACACGGCGTCATCACCAAGGCCTTAAGTAGCGCCTTGCAGCCACTTTACCAAGCCAACCCTTGTGTCATAAATCCCCTAAAAATTCCTTTAAAGCCTCCTTAGCCCAGTTCCCATTTTTGGCGCAAAAATAAAAGTCTCTAATGCTTCCCACGTTGCTCGAACCTCTTCCCTTCCTCCCAGCTTATGACGTCATGCACCAAGGCCTAAAGTGGCGGCTTGTAGCCACTTTACCAATCCTATTCGTGTGACATAAACTCCACATAAATTCTCTTAAGGCCTCCCTAGCCAAACTTCCCTTTTAACACTTAAAATCCAACATTTTCCAAAGCTTCCACCTTCATCCTAGAGTTCTAAAAACCCTTAAAACATACTCAACCACACTTAAAACCTACTAACACTTGAGTTATGCTCCAAACGCATAACCCCTAATCTAGGATATTACAGTTCTACCCTCCTTAAAAATAATTTCGTCCTCGAAATTACTTACTATCGAACAATCGTGCATCCTTAACTCATCACACTATTCTACTGTTGCGCACTCTGATTTTAATAATACTAACACCTTTCCTATGCACAATCCTAAGGTTCACAATCAAGATTCCATTCACTTCACTAGCACCACCAGAATGAACTATCTCTAAAGCAATAAATAGTATTCCAAAGACAAGGAACTTACCCGCTATCACATCCTTGGTTGGCTCGCATCCGCACCTTCAGTACCTCTGCTTGGTGTTCCACGACCTTGACCTCGAGCCCTATCTACCACTTGAGGACATTTCTTAACCAAATGAGCCTTAGACCCACACCGGAAACATTCCTTATTATTTCCCCAACATTCTCCAGCATGAGCTCTCCCACACTGAGCACATAAACGACTCCGATTCTCAGCAACTGGTACAGGTGCACGTACAGAATTCTCAATCCTTGGTCTTTTCTGAAAATCTCCAGATGCTTCTGACGATCCAAAACTTCTCTTATTCTGTTTCCTATTCTTTTCTCGATTTTGCCTCTTAGTCTTCTTAACTTCTTCAGCTATCCGAGCCTTCTCCACTAAAACAGCAAAGTCTCATTCTCTCTGCGGAGCGATCAACACTCGCAGCTCATCTCGCAATCCATCTTCGAATCGGACACACCTTTCGTAATCAGTGGCCACGATCCCCTTAGCATACTGACTTAACTGCACAAATTCTACTTCGTACTCTGCTACCGACATACTTCCTTGTACCAAATTCAGAAACGCCTTTCTTTGCGAGTCAAAATAACTAGCTCCAACATATTTCCCTTCAAACTTAGCCTTAAAGTACTCCCAATCCACTCGATCTGCAGGGGTACCTTGTCTGACAGTGAGCCACCATCGATAAGCTTCATCTCGAAGCAACGAGACAGCACCTTTCAGCTTTTCCTCAGCAGTTAAATCCAAATCATCCATAATCCTTTCAACTGCTTCTAACCAATACTCTGCCACGTTCGGAGCTACTCCAGACACTCCTCTAAAAATCTCGGCTCCGTTTGACTTAAGTCTTTCAGGCACTGACTCCCGAGCTCCACTGCCCACATTAGCTCCTGCGACTCGCTCTAGCACTCGCAGCATGGCCAACGATACTGCGTCATCTCCTCCGGTCTGATCTTGATCCTCCGCGCCCACTACTGGCGGCGGCGCATCACTATCTGACCCATGGCCAGACCCTACTGGTTCCGATACTGTCATTCTACCTCTTCCAAGTCAACTAGAACTCATATCTAACGTCGCGATTTAATCTGATTAAAAAGTTTTATGCATTAGAAGTTTTGTTTCACTAATTATCCCGCGAACAGTTTTATGAAAAGATTTTGATAGTGGTTCTTTCGATCAATCAAAGTTTCAATTCAAGCTTCTATTCTAATTCAGAGAATCACACATTCATATTCATATTCATCCATCTCGATAGAGACACGTTCATTCATTCACATCATTCAACACACTATTATGGGCATTCTTGTCCATTCCCCACCCAGGGGTAATTTCGTCATTTTTCCTACAGGGGTATTTTGGTAATAAATCGGGGTCAATTTAAAAAAAATCACAAAAGTCATTTCGAAATTTTCCAAACATCGGGATATTTTTGAAAGAAAGATTTTCCAGATCAAGATTTTGCAGAAATTTTGGAAATCGGGGTTTATTCAGTAATTTTGGAAGTCAGGGGCATTTTAGTAAATTTTCCCACCTCAGGGTATCTTGGTATTTTGTAAAATAGGGTTTCTGATATTTTATAAAGTAAGAATGTTTTAACAAAAGTCGAGGGTATTTCGATAATCTTAAAACTAAGGGTATTTTAGTGATTTACAACACAGGGGTAATTAGGTAATTTTGTCAATCAAGGGTAATTTCGTAAAATTTTCAAATCAGGGTATCTTGAATTTTCATAAGTTAGGGTTTCATGAATACTTCTGCAAAGTAAGAAAATTTTATTGAAATCGAGGGTAATATGGTAATTTTAGAAACCAAGGGCATTTTTATAATTTTGTAAATCGGAATTATTTTTCGAGAAATTTTCAAAATAGATTTTGCTACAAATCAAAGGGTAATTTGGTGATTTTAAAACTAGGATTTTTATAAAAATACAGCTAGTCCCTTTCGGGTTTTAATTATCGGTTTAGCCTGTGAATAAGTCCTCTTGGTTAGGGTGAACCGTAGCTACGCACCAGGTAGGATTCGAGTAAAGAGGAGGTGAGTCGCTAGGACTGCTTAAGTACCAAGCTCTTACCGAATCCACTCCTAGACATGCGCACAATGGTTACCACACCTTAACTCGGCGACTTAGACACAAGTTTTTTGGTTGTTCTTAAGTCTTATGCATGTGTTTGAGCGCACTAGCCCTAATATTCTAATCTACGAGCCCAAATATGCCCATAACATTCACATACAAATCACTTCAATAGTCAGAGGTACTTACCTGGTGGACTTCGGGTTGGAGATACAGGTGCCATGCCAGAAAACCTGGAAAAATTTATGAAAGCCCAAATCTTTGAAAAGCCCATCTAAAACATGTTTTTGGACCCAAAACCCTCAAAGCCGAGTTTTGAACCTGGCTCTGATACCAAACTGTAACACCCCAAACCCGGCCCATTCACTACGACCGAATTTGAAATGCCACTGCGGAAAATGTTTGAAAATATTCTTACTTAAAAGTAAAAACCGTTAAAAATCTGTTGCCTTTGATTAAACATTTTCGTAATTTAAAACATTCTAAGTAAAAATTAAGTTGTTATAAAAATACCGGATTCAAAACTTTAATATGTCTTTTGAGATTTAAATAGATTTTAAAATTAAACTTACAAAATATGAACTTACTTATAAATCCAACTTAAACATAACAAAATTCAAATACTTTAAGGCCCTTATTACAACAAGTAAATAATTAAAAGTACTGAAATATAAACAGTCTGATTTAACTAAAATTATCTTCTTCTGCATGGGCCACCTTGTATCCACTCCAAACCCAGTCCAAGCATCACCTGCGATGTTAATAAAATTTTGGTGAGTCATACAGACTCAGTGTACAATTATTCTACTGAATTCCACCCGCATATCAACCACATATTAACCCATATAACAGATATTAATGTAACTTATTCACATGCTTTCACTTATTGGGCTTGGCCCATATCCACATCTTATGACATATAATAATGCAATTCATTCACATATAGAGTCCACATATTGGGCTTGGCCCATAACCATATCACATTCTTATAATAGTGTAATTAACCACATGTTCCCACATACTGGGCTTGGCCCATTACCACATTAGTTCACATCACATACTGGGCTTGGCCCATTTCCACATTTATTCATATCACATGTTGGGCTTGGCCCATTTTCACATATATTCACATACAAAATTATGCAATTATGAAGCCCAACCCAGCCTAGGGTCCATCCTCTACACACCCCCGTATCCAGCCTACCACACACCAGGGGATTATTAAATCACCCTCCCCTTTTTACTCCAATAAGGCAACAAATGCCATCCACGCGAACTTAATCGCAAATAATCCACAACGTGACCTCAGTCAACGTCAATCCACGATGTAGCCGAAGCTATCATCAAAACCACTATGAGCATAAAGCCATCAGTAACCTCGATATGGCACATAGCCTATATCAATCACGATGAGGCACAGAGCCATTCATCAAACCACGTACTCGAAGTACACCCTGTCCTTCTTTCATATCATATCCCACCTATGCACATGCAACATAAAATAATGCCATGATGTTAATGCATGTACATGTTATTTCGCATATTATCACATATTCATAACAATAATCACATTTCATCAGATTCGGTACTTACCGGATTATCGACATACCCCATGAGGGTATCCATATCACAAATTCCCACTGAACTAGCTAGCACATTCATAGCACATATACAATATCACATACATAACATAAACCCGGAAAACGGTAGGCTAACTACACACCTTATAACTTGAAGAACTACGCTCTCGATCCCGATGCTATCACTAAGTGATACTACGGCTATCTGCCTACTTTCCTGTTCTGATGCTGGCCCACACCCCGGTGGCCAATCTCGCACTGCAGAGACTGCTCTCCTCTTGAATTTAGGTATAGGGACTATTCCTTGTCCTCCTTGACTGGCACTCGAATCCATTAATGATATCTTAATCAGAAACATTCGATTAAACAGCAAAGTCATAATCTAAATATCGAATCTTACTAAATACCTTACCGAAACAACTTGAATCCCGGAGTTCCTCTTATTCCTGTCGATTTGGCCCTAAATACTCATAGCCAAAATCGGTCACACTTAATACCAATAATATGGCCCTAGCCGAATACTAACAACCACATACTTAACTTACCAAATCCCGAAAAGTCACTCATTGCCTTTGAACTTGTCGAAATCCCTATATGAACTAACTGTTAGAAACGGCTAACTTTAATAACCAATAGGACTTATGGCCGTATTGCACATATCACCTTACCTCTATAATGAACCGATTGGATAACTTGCACCAAAAGAAATCGACAACACCTCCCCCCTTTGATCACTGAGATATTCGGCCACAGGAGAGAACTAGATCAAGGTTTCGGCTTTTGAAACTTGCGATAGAAGAAAAGAATAAGGCCTTCTTGAGATTCGGCTATGGCTATTAATAAAAGTAAAATACAAATAGAAGAAAAAGCACTTACATGGTTTGGCTAAGCCCTTCAAATGTTGATGGAAAAGTCGGCCACAAGGGGAAAGTGTATTCGGCTATCAAAAGAGCAAGTTTGGAGTTGAAGTAAAGAAGAATGGGAGATTGCTGGAGACTTAGGAGCATTCGGTAAAGGTGCACAATAGAAGAGGGGTTTAATAATTAGAGAAAACGGTAATGGTGCACAATGGTAGCAAAGTTGCGGCTATTGCTTTCAATGGCAAGGGCATTCGGCTTTCAAAGAAGTAGGGAGGAATTTGGGGTTGAAAGAAAATAAGGAAGAAGACGAGAAGAGTAGAGGATTTTCGGCACTAAGAAAATTAAAGAAGAAAAAGAATATTAAAGATGATTACTCCCCCTTATAAAGAATTCGGCTACTACATCCTTACTCTTATCAAACTCCTTGATAATCTCCTCTATTATCACCTTAACAAATAAAATAAAATCCATCTCATTATCTCTTAATCACCTATTCAAAATAACTAAAATAAATCAATTATCCTTCACTTAATCTCCTATTTTATCTCTTAATCACTTATTAATAAAAAAATAAATAAAAAAATACTTTATCACCTCATTTATCTCTTACCTACCCATCTAAAATAAATAAAATAAATAAAATACATTTATCCTACCTTAGCCGAAAATTAAGAGGAGAATTAAAATCCTCCTCCAATTGAAAGTCCCAAGTGCCGTCCACTTTCTTCCAGCTCTACCTTGACGTAAAAGCAAAATAAAAACACTCCCCTTGCTGCTCACAAGCCTCGAACCCGAGACCTGTTGGAGCCCTTGGACGCAAGCTGCAGATAACGCCCCAGGCCACTTTGCCAAGGCACTTTTTGTGACATAAACTCCCCAGAATTTCTTTTAAAGCCTACTTCCCTAGCTCCTCCTTGTCTTAACGCCAAAAGCAAAATAAAAACATGCCTCCCTGCTGACAACAAGACTCGAACCAAAGCCCTTGCCCACAGCACACGGCGTCATCACCAAGGCCTTAAGTAGCGCCTTGCAGCTACTTTGCCAAGCCAACCCTTGTGTCATAAATCCCCTAAAAATTCCTTTAAAGCCTCCTTAGCCCAGTTCCCCTTTTTGGCGCAAAAATAAAAGTCTCTAATGCTTCCCACGTTGCTCGAACCTCTTCCCTTCCTCCCAGCTTATGACGTCATGCGCCAAGGCCCTAAGTGGCGCCTTGTAGCCACTTTACCAAGCCTATTCGTGTGACATAAACTCCACATAAATTCTCTTAAGGCCTCCCTAGCCAAACTTCCCTTTTAACACTTAAAATCCAACATTTTCCCAAAGCTTCCACCTTCATCCTAGAGTTCTAAAAACCCTTAAAACATACTCAACCACACTTAAAACCTACTAACACTTGAGTTATGCTCCAAATGCATAACCCCTAATCTAGGATATTACAGTTCTACCCTCCTTAAAAATAATTTCGTCCTTGAAATTACTTACTATCGAACAATCGTGCATCCTTAACTCATCACACTATTCTACTGCTGCGCACTCTGATTTTAATAATACTAACACCTTTCCTATGCACAATCCCAAGGTTCACAATCAAGATTCCATTCACTTCACTAGCACCACCAGAATGAACTATCTCTAAAGCAATAAATAGTATTCCAAAGACAAGGAACTTACCCGCTATCACATCCTTGGTTGGCTCGCATCCGCACCTTCAGCACCTCTGCTTGGTGTTCCACGACCTTGACCTCGAGCCCTATCCACCACTTGAGGACATTTCTTAACCAAATGAGCCTTAGACCCACACCGGAAACATTCCTTATTATTTCCCCAACATTCTCCAGCATGAGCTCTCCCACACTGAGCACATAAACGACTCCGATTCTTAGCAACTGGTACAGGTGCACGTACAGAATTCTCAATCCTTGGTCTTTTCTGAAAATCTCCAGATGCTTCTGACGATCCAAAACTTCTCTTATTCTGTTTCCTATTCTTTTCTCGATTTTGCCTCATGGTCTTCTTAACTTCCTCAGCTATCTGAGCCTTCTCCACTAAAACAGCAAAGTCTCGTTCTCTCTGCGGAGCGATCAACACTCGCAGCTCATCTCGCAATCCATCTTCGAACCGGACACACCTTTCGTAATCAGTGGCCACGATCCCCTTAGCATACTGACTTAACCACACAAATTCTACTTCGTACTCTGCTACCGACATACTTCCTTGTACCAAATTCAGAAACGCCTTTCTTTGCGAGTCAAAATAACTAGCTCCAACATATTTCCCTTCAAACTTAGCCTTAAAGTACTCCCAATCCACTCGATCTGCAGGGGTACCTTGTCTGACAGTGAGCCACCATCGATAAGCTTCATCTCGAAGCAACGAGACAGCACCTTTCAGCTTTTCCTCAGCAGTTAAATCTAAATCATCCATAATCCTTTCAACTGCTTCTAACCAATACTCTGCCACATTCGGAGCTACTCCAGACACTTCTCTAAAAATCTCAGCTCCGTTTGACTTAAGTCTTTCAGGCACTGACTCCCGAGCTCCACTGCCCACATTAGCTCCTGCGACTCGCTCTAGCACTCGCAGCATGGCCAACGATACTGCGTCATCTCCTCCGGTCTGATCTTGATCCTCCGCGCCCACTACTGGCGGCGGCGCATCACTATCTGACCCATGGCCAGACCCTACTGGTTCCGATACTGTCATTTTACCTCTTCCACGTCCACTAGAACTCATATCTAATGTCGCGATTTAATCTGATTAAAAAGTTTTATGCATTAGAAGTTTTGTTTCACTGATTATCCCGCGAACAGTTTTATGAAAAGATTTTGATAGTGGTTCTTTCGATCAATCAAAGTTTCAATTCAAGCTTCTATTCTAATTCAGAGAATCACACATTCATATTCATATTCATCCATCTCGATAGAGACACATTCATTCATTCACATCATTCAACACACTATTATGGGCATTCTTGTCCATTCCCCACCCAGGGGTAATTTTGTCATTTTTCCTACAGGGGTATTTTGGTAATAAATCAGGGTCAATTTAAAAAAAATCACAAAAGTCATTTCGAAATTTTCCAAACTTCGGGATATTTTTGAAAGAAAGATTTTCCAGATCAAGATTTTGCAGAAATTTTGGAAATCGGGGTTTATTCAGTAATTTTGGAAGTCAGGGGCATTTTAGTAAATTTTCCCACCTCAGGGTATCTTGGTATTTTGTAAAATAGGGTTTCTGATATTTTATAAAGTAAGAATGTTTTAACAAAAGTCGAGGGTATTTCGATAATCTTAAAACTAAGGGTATTTTAGTGATTTACAACACAGGGGTAATTAGGTAATTTTGTCAATCAAGGGTAATTTCGTAAAATTTTCAAATCAGGGTATCTTGAATTTTCATAAGTTAGGGTTTCATGAATACTTCTACAAAGTAAGAAAATTTTATTGAAATTGAGGGTAATATGGTAATTTTAGAAACCAAGGGCATTTTTGTAATTTTGTAAATCGGAATTATTTTTCGACAAATTTTCAAAATAGATTTTGCTACAAATCAAAGGGTAATTTGGTGATTTTAAAACTAGGATTTTTATAAAAATACGGCTAGTCCCTTTCGGGTTTTAATTATCGGTTTAGCCTGTGAATAAGTCCTCTTGGTTAGGGTGAACCGTAGCTACGCACCAGGTAGGATTCGAGTAAAGAGGAGGTGAGTCGCTAGGACTGCTTAAGTACCAAGCTCTTACCGAATCCACTCCTAGACATGCGTACAATGGTTGCCACACCTTAACTCGGCGACTTAGACACAAGTTTTTTTTGTTGTTCTTAAGTCTTATGCATGTGTTTGAGCGCACTAGCCCTAATATTCTAATCTACGAGCCCAAATATGCCCATAACATTCACATACAAATCACTTCAATAGTCAAAGGTACTTACCTGGTGGACTTCGGGTCGGAGATACAGGTGCCATGCCAGAAGACCTGGAAAAATTTATGAAAGCCCAAATCTTTGAAAAGCCCATCTAAAACATGTTTTTGGACCCAAAACCCTCAAAGCCGAGTTTTGAACCTGGCTCTGATACCAAACTGTAACACCCCAAACCCGGCCCATTCACTACGACCGAATTTGAAATGCCACTGCGGAAAACGTTTGAAAATATTCTTACTTAAAAGTAAAAACCGTTAAAAATCTTTTGCCTTTGATTAAACATTTTCGTAATTTAAAACATTTTAAGTAAAAATTAAGTTGTTATAAAAATACCGGATTCAAAACTTTAATATGTCTTTTGAGATTTAAATAGCTTTTAAAATTAAACTTACAAAATATGAACTTACTTATAAATCCAACTTAAACATAACAAAAATTCAAATACTTTAAGGCCCTTATTACAACAAGTAAATAATTAAAAGTACTGAAATATAAAAAGTCTGATTTAACTAAAATTATCTTCTTCTGCATGGGCCACCTTGTATCCACTCCAAACCCAGTCCAAGCATCACCTGCGATGTTAATAAAATTTTGGTGAGTCATACAGACTCAGTGTACAATTATTCTACTGAATTCCACCCGCATATCAACCACATATTAACCCATATAACAGATATTAATGTAACTTATTCACATGCTTTCACTTATTGGGCTTGGCCCATATCCACATCTTATGACATATAATAATGCAATTCATTCACATATAGAGTCCACATATTGGGCTTGGCCCATAACCATATCACATTCTTATAATAGTGTAATTAACCACATGTTCCCACATACTGGGCTTGGCCCATTACCACATTAGTTCACATCACATACTGGGCTTGGCCCATTTCCACATTTATTCATATCACATGTTGGGCTTGGCCCATTTTCACATATATTCACATACAAAATTATGCAATTATGAAGCCCAACCCAGCCTAGGGTCCATCCTCTACACACCCCCGTATCCAGCCTACCACACACCAGGGGATTATTAAATCACCCTCCCCTTTTTACTCCAATAAGGCAACAAATGCCATCCACGCGAACTTAATCGCAAATAATCCACAACGTGACCTCAGTCAACGTCAATCCACGATGTAGCCGAAGCTATCATCAAAACCACTATGAGCATAAAGCCATCAGTAACCTCGATATGGCACATAGCCTATATCAATCACGATGAGGCACAGAGCCATTCATCAAACCACGTACTCGAAGTACACCCTGTCCTTCTTTCATATCATATCCCACCTATGCACATGCAACATAAAATAATGCCATGATGTTAATGCATGTACATGTTATTTCGCATATTATCACATATTCATAACAATAATCACATTTCATCAGATTCGGTACTTACCGGATTATCGACATACCCCATGAGGGTATCCATATCACAAATTCCCACTGAACTAGCTAGCACATTCATAGCACATATACAATATCACATACATAACATAAACCCGGAAAACGGTAGGCTAACTACACACCTTATAACTTGAAGAACTACGCTCTCGATCCCGATGCTATCACTAAGTGATACTACGGCTATCTGCCTACTTTCCTGTTCTGATGCTGGCCCACACCCCGGTGGCCAATCTCGCACTGCAGAGACTGCTCTCCTCTTGAATTTAGGTATAGGGACTATTCCTTGTCCTCCTTGACTGGCACTCGAATCCATTAATGATATCTTAATCAGAAACATTCGATTAAACAGCAAAGTCATAATCTAAATATCGAATCTTACTAAATACCTTACCGAAACAACTTGAATCCCGGAGTTCCTCTTATTCCTGTCGATTTGGCCCTAAATACTCATAGCCAAAATCGGTCACACTTAATACCAATAATATGGCCCTAGCCGAATACTAACAACCACATACTTAACTTACCAAATCCCGAAAAGTCACTCATTGCCTTTGAACTTGTCGAAATCCCTATATGAACTAACTGTTAGAAACGGCTAACTTTAATAACCAATAGGACTTATGGCCGTATTGCACATATCACCTTACCTCTATAATGAACCGATTGGATAACTTGCACCAAAAGAAATCGACAACACCTCCCCCCTTTGATCACTGAGATATTCGGCCACAGGAGAGAACTAGATCAAGGTTTCGGCTTTTGAAACTTGCGATAGAAGAAAAGAATAAGGCCTTCTTGAGATTCGGCTATGGCTATTAATAAAAGTAAAATACAAATAGAAGAAAAAACACTTACATGGTTTGGCTAAGCCCTTCAAATGTTGATGGAAAAGTCGGCCACAAGGGGAAAGTGTATTCGGCTATCAAAAGAGCAAGTTTGGAGTTGAAGTAAAGAAGAATGGGAGATTGTTAGAGACTTAGGAGCATTCGGCAAACGTGCACAATAGAAGAGGGGTTTAATAATTAGAGAAAACGGCAATGGTGCACAATGGTAGCAAAGTTGCGGCTATTGCTTTCAATGGCAAGGGCATTCGGCTTTCAAAGAAGTAGGGAGGAATTTGGGGTTAAAAGAAAATAAGGAAGAAGAAGAGAAGAGTAGAGGATTTTCCGCACTAAGAAAATTAAAGAAGAAAAAGAATATCAAAGATGATTACTCCCCCTTATAAAGAATTCGGCTACTACATCCTTGCTCTTATCAAACTCCTTGATAATCTCCTCTATTATTACCTTAACAAATAAAATAAAATCCATCTCATTATCTCTTAATCACCTATTCAAAATAACTAAAATAAATCAATTATCCTTCACTTAATCTCCTATTTTATCTCTTAATCACTTATTAATAAAAGAAATAAATAAAACAATACTTTATCACCTCATTTATCTCTTATCTACCCATCTAAAATAAATAAAATAAATAAAATACATTTATCCTACCTTAGCCGAAAATTAATAGGAGAATTAAAATCCTCCTCCAATTGAAAGTCCCAAGTGCCGTCCACTTTCTTCCTGCTCTACCTTGACGCAAAAGCAAAATAAAAACACTCCCCTTGCTGCTCACAAGGCTCGAACCCGAGACCTGTTGGAGCCCTTGGACGCAAGCTGCAGATAACGCCCCAGGCCACTTTGCCAAGGCTCTTTTTGTGACATAATCTCCCCAGAATTTCTTTTAAAGCCTCCTTCCCTAGCTCCCCCTTGTCTTAACGCCAAAAGCAAAATAAAAACACGCCTCCCTGCTGACAACAAGACTCGAACCAAAGCCCTTGCCCACAGCACACGGCATCATCACCAAGGCCTTAAGTAGCGCCTTGCAGCCACTTTACCAAGCCAACCCTTGTGTCATAAATCCCCTAAAAATTCCTTTAAAGCCTCCTTAGCCCAGTTCCCCTTTTTGGCACAAAAATAAAAGTCTCTAATGCTTCCCACGTTGCTCGAACCTCTTCCCTTCCTCCTAGTTTATGACGTCATGCACCAAGGCCATAAGTGGCGCCTTGTAGCCACTTTACCAAGCCTATTCGTGTGACATAAACTCCACATAAATTCTCTTAAGGCCTCCCTAGCCAAACTTCCCTTTTAACACTTAAAATCCAACATTTTCCCAAAGCTTCCACCTTCATCCTAGAGTTCTAAAAACCCTTAAAACATACTCAACCACACTTAAAACCTACTAACACTTGAGTTATGCTCCAAACGCATAACCCCTAATCTAGGATATTACAAACACTCTGTCATCGATTTGAATCCTAATAGAACTCAGTGAATTCTGTCAAACAAAGAATC
The DNA here is from genome assembly GCA_005393395.2 of Gossypium australe. Classification (NCBI taxonomy): domain Eukaryota; kingdom Viridiplantae; phylum Streptophyta; class Magnoliopsida; order Malvales; family Malvaceae; genus Gossypium; species Gossypium australe. Next base: position 124,089,162 of record CM016614.1, on the reverse strand, counting down.
GATACATATTGAAATTATTATGCTAATTCCATCAAACGTTCGAAAACAACCCACTAGCATTTCTCTTGGCTCCCCACAGATCAATCGATGATCACTCACAATCTTTCAATAGCTTAATTCATCACCACTGTCTTAAACTCAAATTCTGCTATGCCATCAGATATATTACACTCTCGAAACCAAGAAACATATGACAATCCTCGTTAAACAAGCAGTATCATCAAATTTTTCAATACAGACATAATAATAACCATCTCTAAATTACTAATCGAACAACTCTTTTTAATATAATATTAACTGTCTGAAAACATGAACCATTACTTTACATTTTAGAAAATATACACATTCAAATCCGTTCATTGGTGCGTCACTGAAAAATTATAATTCCATTGTGTTCCAAAGTCGATTATAACAGAGATAAAACATATTCTATACAAATATAAACAGAACAATAGCCAAAAGAAACAGTAGAATCATTTCATATAAGTTCACTGTCACTTTTATCTCAGACGTAATGGAATTAAATTTCAATAAAAGATAGTGGAATACCAATCATAGATCAATCAAACTGATGATTCTTTACTCAGAAAACAAGCAATCATAATTGTCTCTGAAAAGTTACGAAAACATAAAATGCCCAGAAGAGATAGTCGTAAACTGCTCAACTATGACTGTCATATTTAAACATCTTCACATGTCAAACATCATTCTTCTGACTAATTCTGCCCTCACTAATTTCCACATTATTTCTTTCACTAAAGAAAATCAGTTCAGAAAAATTTCAGTTAATACTTCCTTTCAGTATCTTATTTGAATAAGTCAATTTATCAAAGTTAAATTTTTCACTAATTATGATATTGTATAAACCAAATAATTCTTGAGTCAATATGATATTTCTCTAATCCTGTCCTTCATTTTTCAACCATCCTCAGTCTTTGATCATATCTATAGTTATTCTATAACTGAACTCTTTGATTCCACACTTAGGAACTTAATCAACATGATTCTCATGAATTTCCGTTATAAACACCTCATCGGTAAGGGGGTGAGGTCGTACAGCCTCTAACTCGATTCTCACACACACACACACACACATATATATATACACACATATGACACATATTTCATTATCAACATATGTCATTATGACTATACGACCCACTTCGAACAATTTATCATTCATATTTGCCTGACATAAAATTTTCAATTATCTCATTCAAACAAGTGCACTCATTCATACATTCTACAAAATTTGAATAACTTACTCAGCACATTCACTAATCAATTTTTGTCAAGCATGCTACAGTATGTGAAGGTCAGAAAAAATATGAATAAGCATATTACTGTATAAACTTTCATTTCACACATTATCACATATACACATTACGAATTCTTATTCATACTTTTCCGAGTTTAACTCATCATTGCTACACTTTATTCAAATACTTCAATATCACTATTAAATGGTCGGATATAGCTCGGTTGGAGAGTACTTCTCTTTTAATAAGATTATCCTCAATCACGTCGGAAGGCATCACACTATCACATATTGGTGGCATGTATAGCTAGACTCTCACACTTGCTATGTTAGTTCGAGAACCGACTAAACCATAGCTCTGATACCACTAAATGTAACACCCCTCACCCGTGTCCAACTCCAGAACAGGGTTCGAGGCGTTACCGTACTTCAACATTCACAATCATACAAAACCGGGTTACCAAATTTCGCCGAAAATTTAAAACTTTTCAAAGATATGCATTTGACATTGTCATCTATTTAATCACTTATACCACATAACAAGACATTAACACATACCATGGACAAATAGGCTTATAAGCCAAAATCATTATAAGCCACATCTCATGGCCATAATCAACAAATAACTATATGCCAATGCATTTGGCTAATCACAACAACATCCATCATAAAAAAACTAAGTCCCTATACATTCCACTCACTTGAAAACATTTAACATACACATGCCAATACTCCAAGGATAATGACCCGATAGTGTGATACTGCCTCCGACGATCTCCAACGCTGAGCTGACCTGACAAAACTAAAAGAAATGGAAAGGAGGGAGTAAGCTTTACGCTTAGTAAGCTCGCATGAAAATAATAAGCAATGTGATAACATGTTATTTTCATATTCTTCCTATTTATTCAAATTCTAGTTAAGTTGTTTTCTTGAGTCACAGTCATTAAATTATTTATATTTGGAGTTACGGAACTCCAAATTAAGATCCGTAAATTTTCCATGAAACTAGACTCACATATCTTTTTACCATAAAAGTTTCAGAATTTTTGGTTTAGCCAATTAGTACAGTTTATTCTTCAAAGTCTCCCCTGTTCTGCTGTCTGACAATTCCGACTATTCTTTGCTAAAATTTAATTATCTTTTTTGTACAGAATTTAAATGATGTTCTAGTTTTCTTCTTCTAAAAATAGACTCAATAAGGAATCTAATCATATAAATTATGTCCCAATATTATTTTTTTTACAATTTTCAATGATTTTTCCAAGTCAGAACAGGGGATCTCGAAATCACTCTGAAGCAGTCTCACAAAAATCTAAATATCTCAAAATATACCAATCCTTTGCTTTCTTTGTTTCTTTTATATAAAACTAGACTCAATAAGCTTTAAATAAATGTCTCATACAACTTATAATTCAATATTTACCAGTTTTGGTGATTTTTCAAATTCACCTCACTGCTGCTGTCCAAAACAGTTTTATTGTAAAATTTTGCTTTCTCTCACTTTAGTTGTGTTCATCACTTGCCTATACCAATCTTTCCAATTTCCGATTCCATATCGAGCATATTGTTCTACGTACATTTGCCACATTTCTCAATTGGTCACATTCACACTTGCACTTATTCGCAACATGATCGCACCAATCATCATTAGTAAATTATCTCGTTGAACCCCTTCGGAAAACGCCAGATACTCGGTGGTCTCAGCACATAGCTCCACCCACACATAATTCGGCTTTCTTGTACACATGGTGAAGGTCCCTTATCACCCATGTGACCTAGCCATTCCATCTCGTAGCTCTCTTGTCTACGTAGTGTCCAACACTAGGAACCACTCATGTGACCTAGCTACTCATAACCCGTAACTTTCTTGTACACATGGTATACACACAGTATTCCACATGTGACCTAGTTACATATGAAATTATTATCCCGTAGCTTTCTTGCACACATGGTGAAAATCCCTTATCATCCATGTGGCCTAGCTACATATCAAATTTTGCCATCTAGTAGCTTTCTTGTGCACACGGTGAAGTTCTCTTATCACTCGTGTGACCTAGCTACATATTGTCCGTATCTCTCGGTTTTCCGAAGGTTCAATCGAGAATTTCGCATTCCATACATTTTCATATTGTAGTTATCACCCAATGATTTCCATAATATCTAGCAAAATAATTATTGAACAAGTAAAATAAATGCATTATTTACATATAAACTTTCCATTTCACATAATAACCATAGTCATAGAAAACACCTTTAAGCACAACATTTCAACCCATTTTCCATGTCACCTTTTATCATAAACATATTATTAAATCAATTAACCAACATAATATACTAAACATGTAATTCAGAAAAATCAATTTAATACCACAATTTAGGTTTCAAATATACGTTACGACATTATTGCATTATTATTAACACACCAACTTACCTCGAATGTCGAAACGACCATTTTACCAACTTCTCAATTTTCGATTTTCCTCCAATTCTAGGTCCAAATCTCGTTTTTCAGGGTCTAAAACATTATATTTCACTTATTTAATTAATGTACTATTCAAAATAGTCCTTAACTCAACTTTTGCAAAATTACAATTTTGCCCCTAAACTTTTACATATTTACACTTTTTCCCCAATACTCGAAAATTAAACTTCAGCCCTTATTCTTATGTTTTATAACATGCTGATCATTTTTCTCTTCTATGGCAACATCAAATTCTCACTCTAACATGTACTTATGAACATTAGGTATTTTTACCGATTATGACGTTTTACTCGTTTTCACGTAAAACCGCTTAGTAAAAGTTGTTTAACATAATTTTAGCCTTCATATTCTATCATAAAACATCAAAATACACACTTTTCACCTATGGGTAATTTTCCAAAGATGAACCCTAGCATGAATTATTGGTAGCATAAACTAAATCGAGCTACCGGGACTCCAAAACCGTAAATAACTTGAAAAACGGGGCTAGAATGGACTTACCATGAGCTTGGAAAGTTGAGAAAACCCTAGCCATGTCTTCTCTTGGTAAATTTCATCCATATGAAGAAGATGGACATATTTGGCATTTAAATTTTGTTTTTAATTCATTTAATTCACTAAATTACCAAAATGCCCCTTAAAAAAATTCTTTTGAAACATACCCATCCATGTCCATTTTTGTCCACAAACTTAACCAATGGTCTAGTTATCATTTAAGGACCTCCAATTTAAAATTTCATAACAATTGGACACCTCTAACATGTAGAACTCAACTTTTAGACTTTTTACAATTTAGTCCTTTTGACTAAATTGAGTGCCCAAACGTCAAAATTTTCGAATGAGATTTTCATGAAATCATTTCGTGAAATTGTAAACCATAAAAATATAAATAAAATAAATTTCTCAACATTGGATTTGTGGTCCCGAAACCACTGTTCCTTTTAGGCCTTATTTTGGGATGTTACATTTCTCCCCCCTTAGGGATTTTCGTCCCCGAAAATCTTAACAGAATGAGGTTTAATATACTTCTCATGATTTCTAACATCACTAAATAATCTTTTTCAAGACGATATTTTCAGAAACACTCTGTCATCATTTGAATCCTAATAGAACTCAGTGAATTCTGTCAAACAAAGAACCGATACTATTGAAATTATTATGCTAATTCCATCAAACGTTCGAAAACAACCCACTAGCATTTCTCTTGGCTCCCCACAGATCAATCGATGATCACTCACAATCTTTCAATAGCTTAATTCATCACCACTGTCTTAAAATCAAATTTTGCTATGCCATCAGATATATTACACTCTCGAAACCAAGAAACATATGACAATCCTCGTTAAACAAACAGTATCATCAAATTTTTCAATACAGACATAATAATAACCATCTCTAAATTACTAATCGAACAACTCTTTTTAATATAATATTAACTGTCTGAAAACATGAACCATTACTTTACATTTTAGAAAATATACACATTCAAATCCGTTCATTGGTGCGTCACTGAAAAATTATAATTCCATTGTGTTCCAAAGTCGATTATAACAGAGATAAAACATATTCTATACAAATATAAACAGAACAATAGCCAAAAGAAACAGTAGAATCATTTCATATAAGTTCACTGTCACTTTTATCTCAGACGTAATGGAATTAAATTTCAATAAAAGATAGTGGAATACCAATCATAGATCAATCAAACTGATGATTCTTTACTCAGAAAACAAGCAATCATAATTGTCTCTGAAAAGTTACGAAAACATAAAATGCCCAGAAGAGATAGTCGTAAACTGCTCAACTATGACTGTCATATTTAAACATCTTCACATGTCAAACATCATTCTTCTGACTAATTCTGCCCTCACTAATTTCCACATTATTTCTTTCACTAAAGAAAATCAGTTCAGAAAAATTTCAGTTAATACTTCCTTTCAGTATCTTATTTGAATAAGTCGATTTATCAAAGTTAAATTTTTCACTAATTATGATATTGTATAAACCAAATAATTCTTGAGTCAATATGATATTTCTCTAATCCTGTCCTTCATTTTTCAACCATCCTCAGTCTTTGATCATATCTATAGGTATTCTATAATTGAACTCTTTGATTCCACACTTAGGAACTTAATCAACATGATTCTCATGAATTTCCGTTATAAACACCTCATCGGTAAGGGGGTGAGGTCGTACAGCCTCTAGCTCGATTCTCTCTCTCTCACACACACACATATGACACATATTTCATTATCAACATATGTCATTATAACTATACGACCCACTTCAAACAATTTATCATTCATATTTGTCTGACATAAAATTTTCAATTATCTCATTCAAACAAGTGCACTCATTCATACATTCTACAAAATTTGAATAACTTACTCAGCACATTCACTAATCAATTTTTGTCAAGCATGCTACAGTATGTGAAGGTCAGAAAAAATATGAATAAGCATATTACTGTATAAACTTTCATACTTTTCCGAGTTTAACTCATCATTGCTACACTTTATTCAAATACTTCAATATCACTATTAAATGGTCGGATATAGCTCGGTTGGAGAGTACTTCTCTTTTAATAAGATTATCCTCAATCACGTCGGAAGGCATCACACTATCACATATTGGTGGCATGTATAGCTAGACTCTCACACTTGCTATGTTAGTCCGAGAACCGACAAAACCATAGCTCTGATACCACTAAATGTAACACCCCTCACCCGTGTCCAACTCCAGAACAGGGTTCGAGGTGTTACCGTACTTCAACATTCACAATCATACAAAACTGGGTTACCAAATTTCGCCGAAAATTTAAAACTTTTCAAAGATATGCATTTGACATTGTCATCTATTTAATCACTTATACCACATAAGAAGACATTAACACATACCATGGACAAATAGGCTTATAAGCCAAAATCATTATAAGCCACATCTCATGGCCATAATCAACAAATAACTATATGCCAATGCATTTGGCTAATCACAACAACATCCATCATAGAAAAACTAAGTCCCTATACATGCCACTCACTTGAAAACATTTAACATACACATGCCAATACTCCAAGGATAATGACCCGATAGTGTGATATTACCTCCGACGATCTCCAACGCTGAGCTGACCTGACAAAACTAAAAGAAATGGAAAGGAGGGAGTAAGCTTTACGCTTAGTAAGCTCGCATGAAAATAATAAGCAATGTGATAACATGTTATTTTCATATTCTTCCTATTTATTCAAAATCTAGTTAAGCTGTTTTCTTGAGTCACAGTAATTAAATTATTTATATCTGGAGTTACGGAACTCCAAATTAAGATCCGTAAATTTTCCATGAAACTAGACTCACATATATTTTTACCATAAAAGTTTCAGAATTTTTGGTTTAGCCAATTAGTACAGTTTATTCTTCAAAATCTCCCCTGTTCTGCTGTCCGACAATTCCGACTATTCTTTGCTAAAATTTAATTATCTTTTTTGTACAGAATTTAAATGATGTTCTAGTTTGCTTCTTCTAAAAATAGACTCAATAAGGAATCTAATCATATAAATTATGTCCCAATATTATTTTTCTTACAATTTTCAATGATTTTTCCAAGTCAGAACAGGGGATCTCGAAATCACTCTGAACCAGTCTCACAAAAATCTAAATATCTCAAAATATACCAATCCTTTGCTTTCTCTGTTTCTTTTATATAAAAATAGACTCCGTAAGATTTAAATAAATGTCTCATACAACTTATAATTCAATTTCTAACATTTTTGGTGATTTTTCAAATTCACCTCACTGCTGCTGTCCAAAACAGTTTTATTGTAAAATTTTGCTTTCTCTCACTTTAGTTGTGTTCATCACTTGCCTATACCAGTCTTTCCAATTTCCGATTCCATATCGAGCATATTGCTCTACGTACATTTGCCACATTTCTCAATTGGTCACATTCACACTTGCACTTATTCATAACATGATCGCACCAATCATCATTAGTAAATTATCTCGTTGAACCCCTTCGGAAAACGCCCGATACTCGGTGGTCTCAGCACATAGCTCCACCCACACATAATTCAGCTTTCTTGTACACATGGTGAAGGTCCCTTATCACCCATGTGACCTAGCCATTCCATCTCGTAGCTCTCTTGTCTACATGGTGTCCAACACTAGGAACCACTCATGTGACCTAGCTACTCATAACCCGTAACTTTCTTGTACACATGGTATACACACAGTATTCCACATGTGACCTAGTTACATATGAAATTATTATCCCGTAGCTTTCTTGCACACATGGTGAAAATCCCTTATCATCCATGTGGCCTAGCTACATATCAAATTTTGCCATCTCGTAGCTTTCTTGTGCACACGGTGAAGTTCCCTTATCACTCGTGTGACCTAGCTACATATTGTCCGTATCTCTCGGTTTTCCGAAGGTTCAATCGAGAATTTCGCATTCCATACATTTTCATATTGTAGTTATCACCCAATGATTTCCATAATATCTAGCAAAATAATTATTGAACAAGTAAAATAAATGCATTATTTACATATAAACTTTCCATTTCACATAATAACCATAGTCATAGAAAACACCTTTAAGCACAACATTTCAACCCATTTTCCATGTCACCTATGTCACCTTTTATCATAAACATATTATTAAATCAATTCACCAACATAATATACTAAACATGTAATTCAGAAAAATCAATTTAATACCACAGTTTAGGTTTGAAATATACATTACGACATTATTGCATTATTATTAACACACCAACTTACCTCGAATGCCGAAACGACCATTTTACCAACTTTCCCAATTTTTGATTTTCCTCCAATTCTAGGTCCAAATCTCGTTTTTCGGGGTCTAAAACATCACATTTCACTTATTTAATTAATGTACTATTCAAAATAGTCCTTAACTCAACTTTTGCAAAATTACAATTTTGCCCCTAAACTTTTACATATTTACACTTTTTCCCCAATACTCGAAAATTAAACTTCAGCCCTTATTCTTATGTTTTATAACATGCTGATCATTTTTCTCTTCTATGGCAACATCAAATTCTCACTCTAACATGTACTTATGAACATTAGGTATTTTTACCGATTATGACATTTTACTCGTTTTCACGTAAAACTGCTTAGTAAAAGTTGTTTAACATAATTTCAGCCTTCATATTCTATCATAAAACATCAAAATACACACTTTTCACCTATGGGTAATTTTCCAAAGATGAACCCTAGCATGAATTATTGGTAGCATAAGCTAAATCGAGCTACCGGGACTCCAAAACCGTAAATAACTTGAAAAACGGGGCTAGAACGGACTTACCATGAGCTTGGAAAGTTGAGAAAACCCTAGCCATGTCTTCTCTTGGTAAATTTCGTCCATATGAAGAAGATGAACATATTTGGCATTTACATTTTGTTTTTAATTCATTTAATTCACTAAATTACCAAAATGCCCCTTAAAAAAATTCTTTTGAAACATACCCATCCATGTCCATTTTTGTCCACCAACTTAACCAATGGTCTAATTGTCATTTAAGGACCTCCAATTTAAAATTTCATAACAATTGGACACCTCTAACATGTAGAACTCAACTTTTGCACTTTTTACAATTTAGTCCTTTTGACTAAATTGAGTGCCCAAACGTCAAAAGTTTCGAATGAGATTTTCACGAAATCATTCCGTGAAATTGTAGACCATAAAAATATAAATAAAATAAATTTCTCATCGTCGGATTTGTGGTCCCGAAACCACTGTTCTATTTAGGCCTTATTTCGGGATGTTACAAAATCATTCAATTTAATCAAAACACACATATTTAGGGCATTTTACAAAATAACCCTATCATTTTCACATTTTAACGTTTTAGTCCCTGTTTGATAAAATCACCAAATACACATAATTTCACTATACTCATGCTTAACCGAATTTTCTCCTAGCTCATACAAGCCCACATTTTTCATTTATTTTACATTTTAGTCCTCCAACTTCTCATTTTCACAAATTAGCCTATAATACCCAAATTCATAAAAAATCACTTTATAAAACATGTATATCAATCACCAAACTTGCATAATTCATCATCAAACATCACAAAACTCATGAATTCATCAATGACCTAACTCACAATCTTCATCAAAATTAAAATTAAGACATGGGCTTGATAATATGCTAATCAACGTTCACAAAAACGTAAAAATCACTAAAAACCGAGCTCAAAACATACCTTGATTGAGCTATGCAAGTGCCGAAACCCTTAAACTCTTTTTCTTTTTTTTCCTTAGCAATTTCGGCAAGATGAACATGAAATGCCAGTAATTTTATGCTTTGTTTTATTTAATATTAACTTAATTATCATTTTACCATTTTACCCTTGGTTATTAAACCATTTAATCAACAATTATATGCCTATTTATGTCCATCCAATCTATTAATGGCTTAATAACAACATAAGGGCTTCTCATTTAAGAAGCCATGCCAATTAAGCACTTTAACAACTAGCACACAACTTTTGCATTTTATGCGATTAAGTCCTTTTCACAATTCAGCACACAAATGATAAAATTTTCACACAGAATTTTCACACATGCTTAATCATATACTGTAAACACCAAAAATATTATTAAAATATTTTTCTGACCTAGGATTTATGGTCTCGAAACCACTGTTCCGACTAGGGTCTAAACCGAGCTGTTACAACTCTCCCCCTTAGGGATTTTTGTCCCCGAAAATCTTACCAGTGAGTGGATTCGGATATTGCTCTCTCATAACATCTTCAGGCTCCCATGTAGCCTCTTCAACCCTGTGTTTGTGCCACGACACTTTCAATAAAGAAATTTTCTTATTTCTCAACTCTTTGATCTCACATGCCAAAACTCGAATCGGTTCTTCATTATACGACAAATTTGACTAAATCTCAACCTCAGTAGGGGCAATCACATGCGACGGGTCAGATATGTATCGTCGAAGCATCAATACGTGAAACACATTATGAATATTCTCTAACTCAGGTGACAACAACAATTTATAAGCAATTGGCCCAATTCGTTCAATAATCTCATACGGCCCGATAAACCTCAGACTCAATTTACCTTTTTCTGCTGAATCGAAGTATTTTCTTCCACGGAGACACTTTCAAAAACACTTTATCACCGATCTCAAATTCAATATCTTTTCGTTTCAAATCTGCGTAAGACTTCTGACGATCTGACGCTGCTTTCAAACTATCACGGATTACTTTCACTTTCTGTTCAGTCTCTTTGATTAAATCAACCCCGTGAATCTTATTCTCACTAAGCTTAATCCAATATAATGGAGTTCTTCATTTACGACCGTAAAGAGCCTTATATGGTGCCATTTTAATGCTAGATTGAAAATTATTATTGTACGCTAATTCAATCAACGACAAATGCTTTTCCCACATACTTTCATACTCAAGAATACAACATCTCAACATATCCTCGAGAATCTGAATAATTCGTTCAGGTTGACCATCTGTTTGCGGATGAAATGCAGTACTGAAATGCAGCTTTGTACCTAAAGCCTCTTGCAATTTCTTCCAAAACCGCAAGGTAAACCTCAGATCTCTCTCAGACATAATGGATAATGGTATTCCATGCAATCTCACAATCTCAGAAATATACTATTCAACTAACTTATCAAGTGAATAGTCTGTTCTTACCGAAACAAAGTGAGCTGATTTCGTTAATCTGTCAACTATCACCCAGATTGCATCTTTCTTTCTCGGAGATAATGGTAATCCTGACACAAAGTCCATCGTGATTCTCTCCTATTTCCACTCAGGAGTCATGGTCGGTTCTAACAAACCTGATGGCGCCTGATGTTTAGCTTTGACTTGCTGACAAACTAAACATCTCGAGACAAACTTTGAGATATCCCGTTTCATACCATGCCACCAATAAAACTGTTTTAGATCATTATACATTTTCAACTTCTAGGATGAACTGACAAACGGCTATTATGAGCTTCGTTCAAAATCAACTGGATCAACTCTGAATTTCTCAAAATACAAATCTGATCTCGAAATCTCAAACAATCATCATTATCAACTCAAAAACCTGAATCGGAATTCAAACCACACTGATCTCGTTTTTCCATCATCTCAGCATCATTTTTCTAAGCATTACAAATATGATGTATAAGCATTAGCCCCACTTTCAATTCAGCCAAAATCGAACCATCATCACACAGATCTATCTGAGTACTCATTGCTCGTAAAGCAAATAAAGAATTTTGACTCAAAGCGTCAGCAACAACATTAGCTTTCCCCAGATGATAATCAATTACTAATTCATAGTCTATTAGTAATTCTAACCATCTCTGTTGTCTCAAATTCAATTCTTTCTGAGTCATCAAATATTTCAAGCTCTTGTGATCAATATAATGTAAGAGTATGCCTAAAGATCAATCATGAGATGGTTGTAATAACATACTTGATTTACCATGTTTATTAATATAAAGCGTTGTCATTATTATTTCAGTTTTTCCTTCTGTGTGTACAAATAAACTGTTTTATAATAATGTCCTGAGAATAATATGATTATTCTTAAAAGATCCTTAGTCAAGTATTATTGTTGACTAGGACAACAATGATGCATTAAGACTAACATGTAGTTGATTGATGATAAAGAGTTGTCATTGATATGGAGTGTCAAAATCAATGCATGAATATGTGTGTTAGAGAACAACATATTGGACTGACCCGCTATGAGTATGTTTCTTGGATTATTATGTAATTGTCACAACATTACTCATAGTGATTAATATGTAGATGATCCTCAGACTTGAGATAATCATTATCCCAACATCGTGAGTCGTATATTTTGATACAGTCAAACGTACACCGTAACTGGTTGTTCTATAAAGGCTGATGTTGGATATACCACAATCTATGTAGAGGGATATTGTTGATCAATATAGGATAAGTCCCTCCCACATAATGGGAGTAATATCTTAGGCCACTTGATTGAGTGAGACTAGAAATGCATGGCCATGCTCAAATAAGTTGACATGAGATGTCATACTAATTTGTATATCATAGTCTACTCAAGATATCAAGAAACATGGGATGGACTATACAAGTGTGACTATTCCATGACTTGTGTCCATTCCAGAGATAAAGGACTTAAGGATTAATGCATGAAAGGTTAATCAGAAAAAGTTATGTCGAATCATGACTTCTTGTAACTTAGGTAGCAATGATGCATTGCTAGATGCCACTCATTGTTTGTGACATTAGAATCGTTCTAGTATTACTGCTAACGTTACAAGAACCTACAGGGTCACACCCTATGGTTGAAATGAACGGAATAAAACATAGTTGGTATTGTGTTTGATTGTCACATGAATTAAATTAATTAAAGAATTAATTTAATTGGGCGATCAAATATTGAATATATTATATGTACAAGGATGTTGTACACATAATGAGAATTAATATATGAATTTAGTTCGTATATAAATTTAAATAAATATAGTTTACCGAAATCCATGTTATAATTAATGTAATTATAACTTTTTGGGTATAATTAATGTAATTATAATTTTCGGTTAAAACATTATTATATTTATTTAATTTTATAATTCATTAAAGAGATACCGGTTATAAAAGGTAATATGTGATACAAAACTGATTAAGAAAAAACCCTAAGAATTTGTTTGAAAAGTCTAGCAGCCGTCAAGCAAATAAAAACCTCTAAAACAGTTTTAGAGATTTCTGCCGTTCATAGTCAAACCGAGTGGATTACGTATAGGCCGACATCGTAAAGGTTGCGGCTTGGTTTGACAGTAGATTAGAACTCTTGTTTCTGAGGCGTCGCTGTCTACTCAGATTGAAATTTCAGTAACTTCGAAACCTTTATTTCACCCCGATTCGTTCCTCACACATGGATTCATGGTTTGGATCGCCGGATTAATTTTATTTTGCTGCGCCATGGGGGTGCCGGCGTTCCAACATATAAATGTGACACTTCTCACCAAACCAAGTAGTGGCGTCAAATCTTCAATGCAAATACATTAGCTGCCAATTCAAGATCGTGAGTCGGATAGTTCTTTTCATGCGGTTTTAACTGTCTCGAAGCATAAATTATAACTTTACCTTCTTGCATCAACACACAGCCTAAACCATTCAACGATGCATCACTGTAAAATGTGAATTCTTTAGCCGGTTCAGGTTGAACTAACATTGGTGTCTCAGTCAACAATGCTTTCAACTGTTCAAAACTCTGCTGACACTTTTCTAACCACTCAAATTTAACATCTTTCTGTAGCAATTTCGTCAACGGAGTCGCAATCATCGAGAAACCTTTCACAAACCGCCTATAATATCTAGCTAATCCAAAAAAACTACGGACTTCAGACACATTTCTCGGAGGTTTCCAATCTAGAATTGCTGAAATCTTGCTCGGATCAACTCGTACTCCTGCAGCTGACACTATATGTCCCAGAAAACCAACCTCACGCAACCAGAACTCAAATTTACTAAACTTTGCATAGAATTGCTTCTCACGTAGAGTTTGTAATCCGATTCTCAAATGCTCAGCATGTTGCTTCTCATTACAAGAATAAATCAAAATATATTGTCAATAAACACAACGAAATTGATCCAAATACAGTCTGAATATTCGGTTCATCAAATTCATAAATACTGTAGGAGCATTCGTTAGTCCGAAAGGTATAACTAAGAATTCATAATGTTCGTACCTCGTTCTGAAAGTAGTTTTTGGTACATCTAATTCTTTAACTTGTAGCTGATAATACCCGATCTCAAATCTATCTTAGAAAACACTGTAGCTCCTTTCAGCTGATCAAAGAAGTCATCAATACGTGGCAAGGGATATTTATTCTTTATAGTCACCTTGTTGATTTGTCTATAGTCAATGCACATTCTCATAGTTCCATCTTTCTTTTGCACAACCAAAATCAGTGCATCCCAGGGAGAAAAACTCGGTCGCGCAAATCCTCTATCGGTCAACTATTGCAACTGAGACTTCAACTCTTTCAATTCTGTCAGTGCCATTCTATACGGAGCTATTGAGATAGGAGTCGTTCCCGGCACTAAATCAATACCAAACTCGACTTCTTGTATCGAAGGTAATCCCAGTAATTCTTCAGGAAATACATCAGGGAATTCACAAACTGCAGACACAGATTCAACTTTCTTTTTTTCCACTTTTATATCTATCACATACGCAAGATAATCTTCACATCCCTTTTTCACATAATTCAAAGCTTTCATTGTAGATATTACTGCCGGTAGTCCATTCAAATCACTGGATTCAATTAGAACTATCTCACCAATCTGACTTCTCAAATCAATACTCTTTCGTTTACAATTCACAATAGCATTATGCAAAGTGAGCCAATCCATACCCAGAATTATACCAAATTCATCAAAGGGTAGCAACATCAGATTAGCCGGAAAACAAATATCCCGAAACATCGACGAAGAATTCTTGCGTACTTTGTCAACCAGTACACACTTGCCTAAGGGGTTCGATACTCTAATTACAAACTCAGTAGACTCAACAGGTACAGTCTTACTAGATACTAAATTCACACACACAAATGAATGAGTAGATCCTGGACCTATCAATGCAATCACATCAGTATCGAAAAGAGTAAAAGTACCAGTAATGATGCCTGGAGATGACGCTTCTTCTCGAGCGCGAATAGCGTAAGCTCCTCCGATCTCACACCTGTATCTGTTGTTCCTTTCTGACTACACTTACATTTCCAGTGTTTATGGGTGGTCTACCCTAGTTGTCGGGTTATTCGGCCTCGTACTGTGAACATTATCTTTCTCAACTAACTCTAGACAATCCCAAATAAAGTGATCTCGTGATCCACACTTGTAATGTAACATCCTGAATTTGGGGGCTTTGCATTTGATGTGTTTTGTGTGTATTTTAAGCTCAGGGTGTTAATTTGGTGTGTGTGGGGATCCAGGGAAGGCTCGGGGTTAAGTCGAAGTCTAGGCTAAAAATTTCTTTTTAGGCACTTTAGGGGAGAGCTAGTTGAGGTAGGCCTTAAGAGTAGTTAATTGTGATTTGAGGACACAAGTAAGTCAGTGGAAAAGTGGCAAGGTGACGCCACATAGAGTGCTGGTAGGTGACGCCACAGGGGAGCATAGGGAGCAGGTTCAAGTCGCATAGTTCTCATTTTGAGAATTCATTTTGGCGTCAAGGGGAGTAGAGGTAGAGTTCGGCTAGGGCACTTCAGGAGGGGAGACTGGACTGAGTCAAATAATTCAAATGTGTGGCTAAGAGAAGAAATAGGAGGTTGAAGCATTCAAACTTTTTCGAAAGAGTGATCAGGAGCTATTTGATAAACCGTAATTATAACATATTTTAGACCCATATTTAATATGCTTTTGGATGATTTATCCCTCAATTTATGTAAAAAGGTGTCTTAATCCTTTCTTTTCATATTTTATACTCAGGAAAGCACCCAAGGATGAAAAGAACGAGAAAAGGGCTTAAAACGGACCAAATTGGGCCAAGAGAGAAATCGACAGGGCCTGGCCCAAGGCACACACGGCCGTGCCTCGACGAACACCTAGAGCAGGGCCTCAACCTCGTCACACACAGCCGTGCCTCAAGAGAAATCCGAACACGGTCAGGTCTCGACTCACACGGGCGTGTGACATGGCCGTGCCTCTGACGCTGGAAAGAGCAATTTTAGTCGGAAAAGGATACTTAGGGAGAAAGAATCACGTTCCAAGAGCCTATAAATAACCCCCAAGTATCACCTGTTTAAGAGAGCGAAAGCGAGGCCAAGGAGCCAAGCCGAGAAGGTCAGAGTTAGGGAATAACGCAAGGATAGCCAGTTGATCCATCCCAAGAAGCCGGAGTTATACTCAAGATGGCGGAATTCTCCTTCGATTCCTTTAGGGGTTTTAGGGTTTTCCTATGTTTTGTTTTATCTTTTCTCTTGCAATGTCTTCTTTATTCATTATGAACTAAACCCCTCAGATACCTAAAGGCGATGAAACTTAGATGAATTTTATTATTTGATTTTAAGTTATATGATAAATTACTTAGTTTGTTCTTAATTATGTTGCTTAATCCAAATCTAATATGCTTAGGTGGAGGAGGAATAGACCCTGCCTAAGAGAAGATCTAACATAATTAAGAGGAGTTGATCGAACACCTAGAGATAGGGTTACGAGATTTTGCTGGATTAGGGTGAAACCTAATATGGGAGTCCATTGATCGATTTACTGCTGTCTTAGGGGGTTATTATAAGCGAACGAGAGTTCCACTAATTAACCTAGGGTTAGACGTTATTCGCCTCGAGAGAGGGTTTAATATAGGTTAGGGAGTCTCACGGATCAAGCTAAGTAAAAGAAATCATATAATTAAAAGGTTAGATAATAAGAGAAGTCTAGGTGGATTCTTCCCGAGGGTATCATCTAAATCAACTGAGTTTTTCCTCAAGGTTATTTTCCAATTCGTCTTTTTGTCTTTGTGTCCTTAGTTTAGCTGTCGTCAATTTACTTAAAAAGTAATCTTCACTCTAACTTTAAGGCTAAATAATAAAAAGAAAGTGAGTATTAATACTTATAGTTCCTTTGGGTTCGATAACCGGTCTTGCCTAAGCTATACTACTGTTCGATAGGTACACTTGCCTTAATATCATTGTCAGAGTTAGTCTCCAGGTTTGATCATTCTTTTATAAATATTTAAAACTCTGATTTGCAGCGATCAAGTTTTTGGCGCCGTTGCCGGGGAACTAAAATATTAAGAAAGCTTAATTTTTATTACTTTAGCCATTTTTTTTATTATTGCAAAATTTTTATAATTTATTTTACTAATTTTTCTTTGCTTTGATAGGTAATTTTAGTTTAAAGGAGATGGCACTAAATAACTATTAGTGGCAAGTTATGAGGACAACACCAACAAAAGCCGCCAGTGTTTTCAACCTCGACGTGGTCACCAGGTTATCTACCCAGCTAGAGACGATGAATAAAAAGATTAATGGTTTGCATAGGCTCTCGCAGGTACACCCAATAATGTAATATGACTCGAATCCAAGAGGCGTGGCGAATCCTGAGTACCCACCCTACAGATATGGCATAGAAAATGAGCAAGCTCACTATACGGGTAACTATTCTAGACCTTAAAATAATTTTTATAGTGACACTTATAATATAGGTTGGAGGTACCATCCCAATTTCTCATGGGATGATCAAAGTAGCCAAAGACCGGAACTTCTTCCAGATCTTCAACAACCACCTCACCAACAGGAAAAGGAGTCAGACACTGAAGAAATGCCGACAAAATTCATGGCGGCCACAGAAAACTGTTTCAAAGACACTGAAACAAACCAACAAACATCGATTGAAGAGATCCAGAGCCAAGTAAGGGAAGCCACTAAGGCAGTCGAACAACTTGCAAAATTAATGTCTGAACGATCGCAAGGGCGTCTACCAAGCGATACTGAAACTAACCCGAGAGAGCAAATTCAAGCCGTCACAGCTCATAATAGCACAGGGGTAGACAAACCTAATCTAATAAAAGGAAACAAGGTAGACGAAGGTAAAACAGAGGTACCACAAGAGAAGCCAAAACCGGTAATTAAAGAATATCAACCTCGCATACCTTATCCTGAAACCAAAAAAAGAGACGATTCAAAGGAGCAATTCGGTAAACTTCTAAAACTTTTTAAAGAAATTACATATTAACTTACCTCTTCTTGAAGCTCTTGACAAAGAAACGCAAATTAGACGAGGAGCACCACGTGGAATTAAACGCATCATGCTCAGCAATGTTACAGAACAGACTACTGCAGAAGCAAAAGAAACAGGGAGTTTTATAATTCCATGTTTAATTGGTAGTTTATCTATTGATAATGCTTTAGCTGATTTAGGGGCAAGCATCAATGTTATGCCTTATAAAATGTTTAAACTGCTAGGTCTAGGGAAACCCAGACAAACTAGGATGAGCATTCATTTAACTGATAAAACTATCAGAATTCATAGGGGTATAATAGAAAATGTTCTAATCAAAATTGATAAATTCATATTCCCAGTAGATTTTGTTGTCTTAGACATGAATGAGGACAATTCGGTTCCTTTAATTTTAGGAAAACCCTTTCTAGCAACTGCCAGGACTAAAATTGATGTTGGTACAGGAGAACTCATTCTTCGTGTAGGTGACAAATCAATTAGTCTACAAGCTTTTGACTCGGCCAGGACATCAAGTGATGAAGGTGAGAAAGTAAATGCAGTTGATAATAAAATTGTTCAACTTTCACCACAAGAAACACCACAACACTACAAACCTGAGCCGACTCATGGGCCCCAAGCCGTACAAGCTCATAACAGTGAATTGTTAGTGGAATTTGACCCAAAGCAAGAAACTGTGGTAAGTGAAGGTAAGGTTGAGATAAGCCATGATTTACCAAACCCGGTAAATACAGAGTACCAAGCTCCTGTACCATATCCCAATGTAATAAAGAAAGACCACACAGAGGAAGAATTCAGTGAACTCACACTTCGTGTAGACGAAGAAATAATCACTCTTCAAGCTCTTAACTCAGCTAGGAACAAAAAATCACATCAAAACAGAGGATCAGTTATTGTTGAATAAGGAAGACCCTCGAATCACCAATTCAGACCTCAAGACAAATGAAGGAATCACTTTTAAAGTACTTAATGTCTTCCTATACGGCACAGTCGAGGTAAGCAATCCTAAATTCGACACTTTTGAGGTAAACATTACTCGACTTAAACTATATATCCATAACCGAAGTGATCGCATGAGAAACGATTTTCACCTCCTCAAACCACCATGACCATACGGATGAAAGATAAAGTCTAGCTTAAGACTATAAACGAGTGCTTCTCGGGAGGCAACCCGAGCACTAACCCTATTTTTACATTTTTTATTTTTGTCCTTTTATTTTTCCTTTTAAGCACCTAACCATAAACTAACCAAAGAACAGATTTCTAGGACACACGGCCTTACACACGGGCGTGCCCGTGGCCGTGTGGAAGCCAGGGGATGAACCATAGGCGTGCTAGTAACCGTGCACAACCAGAGAAGAATTTCTTTTCCCAACACGGGCTGCGATACTAGGCCACGCCCGTGCTAACTACCCGTGCGAAGTTACTGACTTGTCGAGCACGGGGTACACATGCCCGTGCCCCACGACCGTGTAAACTCACCGACTTGCATACCACGGGCTAAACACGCCCGTGCTACCTACCCGTGTGAAGTTACTGATTTGTCGAGCACGGGCGTGTCAGCTATAACACGGCCGTGGCTATCTCACCTGAACGCACCTAAAATTCAAAATCCCAAAACATGGGCTACATCTCTATTTAAACCTCATTCCCCCTTTTTCTAGTTGTCTTTCATTTTCCTTTATTTATTTTTGTTTTTATTTTAATTTTATTTTCATTTCATTATTTTTGTTTATTTTATTTTATTTTATTTTCTTCTTCTTATTCTTTTTGATATTTAGATTTAACTTAGGATACAATAAAATCAAACCGGCTACCTCGAGGATTCAATTCCAAACGGTTCGAGGCGCTCCCCCAAGTTCACCTACAATCCTATCCGATTTCTTTTCATTGACTTCATCCAAAATTCAGGAAGTTTCACTTCTCTCCCCATCTTATGATTTTTATGATTATTTTACTATTATCCATCTTTGTACATTGAGGGCAATGTACATCTTAAGTGTGGGGGGGTTAACTATAGTATTATTTGAAAATCCCTGAATTATGCCTTGTTCAAAAGTAAAGTCTCTCATATTATGATTAGAATGGAATTTCCTATGATTTATGATCTTTGTTGATATGTTTTGGAGTAAGTCATTGATAATTGTGCATTGATGATTAAATTTGAAGGATACTAGAGAATCAAGCATGATAAGTCTATTGTTCAGAATTAAATTTTTTTTAGGTTGTCTACCTGAATCTGAATATTACTTTGAAGTTTGAAATTTACGAGGTTGACATCAAAATACCCATAATTTTTGTGAGATTTTGAGCCTTTTAGAGCATACATTCTTTCATGCTCACTTTCTATTATGAGTGTGTCAACATTGATTTGTTATTCTAGAACTTGCCTCGATTATACATGTTGAGACCACACCTTTGATTTGATATACAGAGATGATAAAGGCACCTAGGTTTTAACCCACTCACTCCACTAAAAAGCCTACCTCTATAATTAACCCCTAGTGAACCCCGTTTAAGCCTAACAACCTTTTTCATTGACTTACCTACTAACATTAACCCAAAACCCTTTGTATTTGTTAACACCGTTCTTTTTAACTACCCTTTTTGTCGAGATTTGATTTCGAACAATTTCCTAACTATGTTGTATATTTCAGTTGTAAAAGTTGTTTCTTATTATTATGATAGTTTGTTCTTAAAGAAGAAGAAGAAGAAGAAGAAGAAGAATATTCATTATTAGTTATGTGATTAAATGAACTTATACGTTAAATTCCAAGTGTTGAAGAAGAAGCTCGTATTATTAGTATTATAAATTTCCAATTGATGTAATTATTAGTTCATTTTTTTCTAGTTAAGTAAATTGTCAGGTCAATCTCGATTCTAACCTTCTAATTCAGCCTTTTTCCATGCCCTTAACCTAAGCCCCGTTACAACCCTGTTAAAGACCTTTTGATTTGTTTATCATCTCATTTTACAGTGGTGGAGATTTGATTTTCATACAAGCCTATGGGATTAACTCTTCATGTTTGACTTTTGAGTGCTTAATTCTGAACCTTAAACACTTCGAGTGATTTGAGTGAATCTTTAGTGAGGATGTCAATTCTTGTCGATTTTGAATTAAAGGTAATTATTCAGGTAAGGGGAAACTCCTATGTTTTCAGGGCTATAAATGTACGACTTTGATTGTTTGAATCTTTAGGACCCTCTGAGTTGAATTATCCTTGTATGAATTATCTTTGAATTAAGATAAAGCATAATTGATAGGAATTATGAATCAAGGAAGTTCGTTTTGATTGTAAGTTGAGAATTTTGCTTGAGGACAAGAAAAAGCTTAAGTGTGGGGGTATTCGATAAACCATAATTATAACATATTTTAGACCCACATTTAATATGCTTTTGGATGATTTATCCCTCAATTTATGTAAAATGGTGCTCTTAATCCTTTCTTTTCATATTTTATACTCAGGAAAGCACCCAAGGATGAAAAGAACGAGAAACAGGCTTAAAATGGACCAAATTGGGCCAAGAAAGAAATCGACACGGCCTGGCCCAAGGCACACACGGCCGTGCCTCGACGAACACCTAGAGCAGGGCCTCAACCCCGTCACACACGGCCGTGCCTCGAGAGAAATTTGAACACGGTCAGGTCTCGACTCACACGGGCGTGTGACATGGCCGTGCCTCTGATGCTGGAAAGAGCAATTTTAATCGGAAAATGATACTTAGGGAGAAAGAATCGCGTTCCAAGAGCCTATAAATAACCCCCAAGTATCACCTGTTTAAGAGAGTGAAAGCGAGGCCAAGGAGCCAAGCCGAGAAGGTCAGAGTTAGGGAATAACGCAAGGATAGCCAGTTGATCCATCCCAAAAAGCCGGAGTTATACTCAAGACGGCAGAATTCTCCTTCGATTCCTTCAGGGGGTTTTAGGGTTTTCCTATGTTTTGTTTTATCTTTTCTCTTGCGATGTCTTCTTTATTCATTATGAACTAAACCCCTTAGATACCTGAAGGGGATGAAACCTAGATGAATTCTATTATTTGATTTTTAAGTTATATGATAAATTACTTAGTTTATTCTTAATTTTGTTGTTTAATCCAAATCTAATGTGCTTAGGTGGAGGAGGAATAGACTCTGCCTAAGAGAAGATCTAACATAATTAAGCGGAGTTGATCGAACGCCTAGAGATAGGGTTACGAGATTTTGTCGGATTAGGGTGAAACCTAATATGGGAGTCCATTGATCGATTTACTGCTGTCCTAGGGGGGTTATTATAACCGAACAAGAGTTCCACTAATTAACCTAGGGTTAGACGTTATTCGCCTCGAGAGAGGGTTTAATATAGGTTAGGGAGTCTCACGGATCAAGCTAAGTAAAAGAAATCATATAATTAAAAGGTTAGATAATAAGAGAAGTCTAGGTGGATTCTTCCCGAGGGTATCATCTAAATCAACTAAGTTTTTCCTCAAGGTTATTTTCCAATTTGTCTTTTTGTCTTTGTGTCCTTAGTTTAGCTGTCATCAATTTAGTTAAAAAGTAATCTTCACTCTAACTTTAAGGCTAAATAATAAAAAGAAAGTGAGTGTTAATACTTTTAGTTCCTTTGGGTTCGATAACCGGTCTTGCCTAAGCTATACTACTGTTCGGTAGGTACACTTGCCTTAATATCGTTGTCAGAGTTAGTCTCCAGGTTTGATTATTCTTTTATAAATATTTAAAACTCTAATTTGCAGCGATCAAGTTTTTGGTGCCGTTGTCGGGGAACTAAAATATTAAGAAAGCTTAATTTTTATTACTTTAGCCTTTTTTTTATTATTGCAAAATTTTTATTATTTATTTTACTAATTTTTCTTTGCTTTGATAGGTAATTTTAGTTTAGAGGAGATGGCACTAAATAACTATCAGTGGCAAGTTATGAGGACAACGCCAACAAAAGCCGCCAGTGTTTTCAACCTCGACGTGGTCACCAGGTTATCTATCCAGCTAGAGATGATGAATAAAAAGATTGATGGTTTGCATAGTCTCTCGCAGGTACACCCAATAATGCAATATGACTCGAATCCAAGAGGCGTGGCAAATCCTGAGTACCCACCCTACGGATATGGCATGGAAAACGAGCAAGCTCACTATACGGGTAACTACTCTAGACCTGAAAATAATTTTTATAGTGACACTTATAATACAGGTTGGAGGTACCATCCTAATTTCTCCTGGGATGATTAAAGTAGCCAAAGACCGGAAATTCTTCCAGATCTTCAACAACCACCTCACCAACAGGAAAAGGAGTCGGACACTGAAGAAATGCCGACAAAATTCATGGCAGCCACAGAAAACTGTTTCAAAGACACTGAAACAAACCAACGAACATCGATTGAAGAGATCCAGAGCCAAGTAAGGGAAGCCACTAAGGCAGTCGAACAACTTGCAAAATTAATGTCCGAACAATCGCAAGGGCGTCTACCAAGCGATACTGAAACTAACCCGAGAGAGCAAATTCAAGCCGTCACAGCTCATAACAGCACAGGGGTAGACAAACCTAATCCGATAAAAGGAAAAGAAGGTAAAGTTGAGGCAACACAGGAAAAGCCAAAACTGGTAATCGAAGAGTACCAACCTCGCATACCTTATCCCGAAGCAATGAAAAGAGACGATTCAGAAGAATAATTCGGTAAGTTTCTTAAACTTTTAAAGAAATTACATATTAACTTACCTCTTCTTGAAGCTCTTTTTCAGATGCCAGACTCGAGGAAATTTTTAAGACAGCTCTTGACAAACAAACACAAATTAGACGAGGTGCACCACGTGGAAGTAAATGCAGCATGCTCGGTAATGTTACAGAACAAACTACCGCAGAAGCAAAAAGACCTAGGGAGTTTTACAATTCCTTGCTTAATTGGTAGTTTAACCATTGATAATGCGTTAGCTAATTTAGGGGTAAGCATAAATGTCATGCCTTATACATTGTTTAAACGACTAGGTCTAGGGAAACCCAGACAAACTACGATGAGCATTCAGTTAGCTGATAAAACTATCAGAATTCCTAGGGGTATAATAGAAAATGTTCTAATCAAAATTGATAAATTCATATTCCCTGTAGATTTTTTTGTCTTAGACATGAATGAGGACAATTCGATTCCTTTAATATTAGGAAGACCCTTTCTAGCAACTGCCAGGACTAAAATTGATGATGGTACAGGAGAACTCATTCTTCGTGTAGGTGACGAATCAATCAGTCTACAAGCTTTTGACTCGGCCAGGACATCAAGTGATGAAGGTGAGAAAGTAAATTCAGTTGATAATCAAATTGTTCAACTTTCACCACAAGAAACACCACAAGACTACAAACCTAAGCCGAATCATGGGCCCCAAGCCGTACAAGCTCATAATAGTGAATTGTTAGTGGAATTTGACCCAAGGCAAGAAACTGTGGTAAGTGAAGGTAAGGTTGAGGTAAGCCATGATTTACCAAACCTGGTAAATACAGAGTACCAAGCTCATGTACCATATCCCGATGCAATAAAGAAAGACATCACAGAGGAAGAATTCAGTGAACTCACACTTCGTGTAGACGACGAAACAATCACTCTTCAAGCTCTTGACTCGCTAGGACATCGAGTAATAAAGGTACGAACGTTAATTCTATTGATAATCATTTGGTTCAACCTTCTTTACAGGAAGCATCATGAAATCACTTAGCTGAGCTAGATCTTAAACCTCCTGCCAACAAAGAAGAAACACATAAGGAACAAAGCCTTAGGGTTGACAAACTAAAAGAGCAGGAAACACAAATCAGAGAGGAACAGGAGCCGCATGAAGTGAAACTGAAGGAGACCCCAAACAAGCTGATAGGAATAACGAATCCCATCAAAACAGAGGATCAGGTATTGTTGAATAAGGAAGACCCTCGAATCACCAATTCAGACCTCAAGACAAACGAAAAAATCACTTTTGAGGTACTTTATGTCTTCCTATACAGCACGGTCGAGGTAAGCAATCCTAAATTTGACACTTTTGAGGTAAACATTTCTCGACTTAAACTATATATCCATAACCGAAGTGATCGCATGAGAAAGGATTTTCACCTCCTCAAACCACCCTAACCATATGAATGAGAGGTAAAATCTAGCTTAAGACTATAAACGAGCGCTTTTTGGGAGGCAACCCGAGCACTAACCCCATTTTTACATTTTTATTGTTTTTATTTATTTTTTCTTTTCTTTTTCTTTTTAGCACCTAACCATAAACTAACCAAAGCGCAAATTTCTAGGCCACATGGCCCTACACACAGGCGTGCCCGTGGCCGTGTGGAAGCCAGGGGATGAACCATGGGTGTGCCAGTAGCCGTGCACGACATAGAAAATTTTCTTTTCCCCAACAAAGGTGACGATAATAGTCCACGCCCGTGCCGACGCCCTGTGTGAGGTTACTGACTTGTTAAGCATAGGCTAAACACGGCCGTGCCTTCTCACCGTGCCAACATACCGACTTATCGAACACGGGTGTGTCCATGTAACCACGGCCGTGCCAAAAACCCTGAACGCGCCCAAAAATTCAAAATCCCAAAACACGAGCTACATCTCTATTTAAACATCATTCTCCCTTTTTCTAATTGTCTTTCATTTTCCATTATTTATTTTTATTCTCATTATTTTTTCCTTTATTTTATTTTATTCTCTTTATTATTTTCTTCTTATTCTTTATGATATTTAGATGTAGCTTAGGATTCAATAAAATTAGGACGGCTACTTCGAGGATCCAATTTCAAACGGTTCGAGACGCTTCCCCACGTTCACCTCCAATCCTATCCAGTTTCTTTTCATTGACTTCATCCAAAATTCAGGAAGTTTCACTTCTCTCCCCATCTTATGATTTTTATGATTATTTTGCTATTATCCATCTTTGTACATTGAGGGCAATGTACATCTTAAGTGTGGGGGGTTAACTATAGTATTATTTGAAAATCCCTGAATTATGCCTTGGTCAAAAGTAAAGTCTCTCATATTATGATTAGAATGAAATTTCCTATGATTTATGATCTTTGTTGATATATTTTGGAGTAATTCATTGATAATTGTGCATTGATGATTAAATTTGAAGGATACTAGAGAATCAAGCATGATAAGTCTATTTTTCAGAATTAAAATTTTTTAGGTCGTCTACCTAAATCTGAATATTACTTTGAAGTTTGAAATTTACGAGGTTGACATCAAAATACCCATAATTTTTGTGAGATTTTGAGCCTTTTAGAGCATACATTCTTTCATGCTCACTTTCTATTATGAGTGTGTCAACATTGATTTGTTATTCTAGAACTTGCCTCGATTATACATGTTGAGACCACACCTTTGATTTGATATACAGAGATGATAAAGGCACCTAGGTTTTAACCCACTCACTATACTAAAAAGCCTACCTCCACAATTAACCCCTAGTGAACCCCGTTTAAGCCTAACAACCCTTTTTATTGACTTACCGACTAACATTAACCCAAAACCCTTTGTATTTGTTATCACCGTTCTTTTTAACTACCCTTTTTGTCGAGATTTGATTTTGAGCAGTTACCTAACTATGTTCTCTATTTTAGTTGTTAAAGTTCGTTATTATTATTAGCTTGTTCTTAAAAAAAAGCTCGTATTATTAGTTTTCAATTGATGGAATTGTTTAGTATTAATTCATTTTTCCTAGTTAGGTAATTTTCAGGTCAGTCTCGATTCTAACCTTCTAATTCAGCCTTTATCCATACCCTTAACCTAAGCCCCGTTACAACCCTGCTAAAGACCTTTTGATTTGTGTATCATCTCATTTTACAGTGGTGGAGATTTGATTTTCATGCAAGCCTATGGGATTAACTTTTCATGTTCGACTTATTGAGTGCTTAATTTTGAACCTTAAACACTTTGAGTGATTTGAGTGAATCTTTAGTGGGGATGTCACTCTTGTCAATTTTGAATCAGAGGTAACTATTCAGGTAAAGGGAAAATGCCTTTGTTTTCATGCTATAAATGTATGACTTTGATTGTTTGAATCTTTAGGACTCTTCGAGTTGAATTATCCATGTACGAATTATCTTTGAATTATGATAAAGCATGATTGATAAATTTTATGAATCAAGAAAGTTCATTTTAATTATGAGTTGAGAATTTTGCTTGAGGACAAGCAAAAGCTTAAGTGTGGGGGCATTTGATAAACCGTAAAAATAACATATTTTATAGGCTCACCAACAGGAAAAGGAGTCGGACACTGAAAAAATGCCGACAAAATTCATGGCAACCACAAAAAACTGTTTCAAAGACACTGAAACAAACCAACGAACATCGATTGAAGAGATCCAGAGCCAAGTAAGGGAAGCCACTAAGGCAGTCGAACAACTTTATGATTTTGGATGATTTATCCCTCAATATTTGATAAACCGTAATTATAACATATTTTAGACCCAGATTTAATATGATTTTGGATGATTTATCCCTCAATTTATGTAAAAAGGTGCTCTTAATCCTTTCTTTTCATATTTTATACTCAAGAAAGCACCCAAGGATGAAAAGAACGAGAAACGGGCTTAAAACGGACCAAATTGGGCCAAGAGAGAAATCGACACGGCCTGGCCTAAGGCACACACGGCCGTGCCTCGACGAACACCTAGAGCAGGACCTCAACCCCGTCACACACGGCCATGCCTCAAGAGAAATCCAAACACGGCCAGGTCTCGACCCACACGGGCGTGTGACATGGCCGTGCCTCTGACGCTGGAAAGAGCAATTTTAGTCGGAAAATGATACTTAGGGAGAAATAATCGCGTTCTAAGAGCCTATAAATAACCCCCAAGTATCACTTGTTTAAGAGAGTGAAAGCGAGGCTAAGGAGCCAAACCGAGAAGGTCAGAGTAGGGAATAATGCAAGGATAGCCAGTTGATCCATCCCAAGAAGCCGGAGTTATACTCAAAACGGCGGAATTCTCCTTCGATTCCTTCAGGCGGTTTTAGGGTTTTTCTATGTTTTGTTTTATCTTTTCTCTTGCGATGTCTTCTTTATTCATTATGAACTAAACCCCTTAGATACCTGAAGGGGATGAAACCTAGATGAATTTTATTATTTGATTTTTAAGTTATATGATAAATTACTTAGTTTGTTCTTAATTATGTTGCTTAATCCAAATCTAATGTGCTTAGGTGGAGGAGGAATAGACCCTGCCTAAGAGAAGATCTAACATAATTAAGCGGAGTTGATCGAACGCCTAGAGATAGGGTTACGAGATTTTGCCGGATTAGGGTGAAACCAAATATGGGAGTCCATTGATTGATTTACTGCTGTCCTAGGGGGTTATAATAAGCAAACGAGAGTTCCACTAATTAACCTAGGGTTAGACGTTATTCGCCTCGAGAGAGGGTTTAATATAGGTTAGGGAGTCTCACGGATCAAGCTAAGTAAAAGAAATCATATAATTAAAAGGTTAGATAATAAGAGAAGTCTAGGTGGATTCTTCCCGAGGGTATCATCTAAATCAATTGAGTTTTTCCTCAAGGTTATATTCCAATTCGTCTTTTTATCTTTGTGTCCTTAGTTTAGCTGTCGTCAATTTAGTTAAAAAGTAGTCTTCACTCTAACTTTAAGGCTAAATAATAAAAAGAAAGTGAGTATTAATACTTTTAGTTCCTTTGGGTTCGATAACCGGTCTTGCCTAAGCTATACTACTGTTCGATAGGTACACTTGCCTTAATATCGTTGTCAGAGTTAGTCTCCAGGTTTGATCATTCTTTTATAAATATTTAAAACTCTGATTTGCAGCGATCACTAATTAGGGAGGAAAATAAGGGATTAGTAAGTGATGAAGGTGGTGGCCAAATTTCAAATGCTTGGGGGGAGTGTAGGAATCGGTTTTGGCTTGTTATGAGTGTGCT
Organism: Gossypium australe; assembly: GCA_005393395.2. Classification (NCBI taxonomy): domain Eukaryota; kingdom Viridiplantae; phylum Streptophyta; class Magnoliopsida; order Malvales; family Malvaceae; genus Gossypium; species Gossypium australe. The sequence continues at coordinate 124,059,813 of CM016614.1, read as the reverse complement.
GAAAGTCTAGAGGTCTTAGGTTTGACATTTGTGCATTTCGGGCTTCAGGGATGAGTGCCGAGTTTGCTGAGCCGACTTTGTCTCTTCTTTGCTCCTTAGCCGAATTGGGAAAGACTATTGATGCATCTTTATTTTTCTTCTTCACCTTCTCCTTCCACCAAAGACTTCTAAAGCCGTAACCTTTTCTAGCCTCTACCGAATCTTTCCTCCTCTCCACTCATACTCTTAAACTTCATAGCCGACAGCACCCCACTGATTTCTTCTTTGATCATTCCCTTATTCTTTTCTTCTCTACTTTCCTGCAAAAGCTGAAACCTTATTCATCTTCTCTTATTCTTCTTGACCGAATCCTCCATTACTCCCATTCATCTTTTTGATTCCACCCTACTTAGCCGAAACATATCCCTCACCCTCTCATAGGTTTCTTTTTGTAGTCGAAAATCCATTGTTCCTATTCCTTCTATATTTCTTCTTAGCCGTTTGAAGGAGGGGCCTTGTCTTCGCGTTTTCTGGCATCTGGCCATCGATTGAAGGGGGCTTAAGGGACAATCAGTTTCTGTCGAATTAAGGTAAGGGGGACACTATCAATTTTTCCTTTTTGTTCTTCCGGTTCCTGATAGCCAAAGTCAAATGGCTAATTGGCCTGGTGATCTACTGTTGTGTTTACACTCTCTTGTCTTTTCTTTTCTCTTCGGGGGCGCCTATTCCGGGAAATCTTGTTTAGCCGAATCAATCTAACTCCAAGTTGAGGAATCAACCGAATCTTATCTTTTCATTCGAGATCTCAAGGTAGGGGTTTCTCTTTAGTTATTTGATCGGGTATTCCTTTAGTTATTCGTATCTTAACCCAATGTTACGTTAAGCGATCATTGTTCCAATATAGTATCTTCTGGCCAAGATCGTTCATGGACTCAAATGCCAGCAAGGGGTTGGACCCGTAGTCCCAGCCCCTAAGTTCAAGAGGCACACGTGTCGGCTGTTCGAGATTGGCCACCAGGTTGTGGACCGGCTTCAGAATAGAGTCGTAGGCAGATAGCAGTCGTTTCTGCTATTGATAGTGTAGACATAGAGAGTGTTATTTTGCATGTTACCAGGTGTGTAAACCCTAACACACTTTATTTTATCTGTATTATTAATTGTATGGGCTGAAAAGCCGGAGAAGGCTGTGTATACAGTTGAAATACCCTTGTGGGTAAGGCAGGGAGTTCCAGGTACGTGTCTGTAATGACTCAATATGAGGTTGGATGTATGTGATAATTTATTACTTTGTTAATAGCATGTTACATTCATTATGACATATATGTTGAGCATTGGATGTGGGAATGATGATAAAGGGGAAGTGATAAGGTCACGTAGTGATCGGTGGCTCTGCCACATTTGAGTATAAGGTCACATAGTGATCGGTGGCTTTGCCACAAATGATATATAAGGTCACATGGTGATCGGTGGCTAAGCCACAGTGGATTTCAAGGTCACATAGTGATCGGTATTAAAACTGGCAGCATGACTGTCAAGACGGCGTGTAGTGGATGGAGGGTTGATTGTAGAAATCCCCACGGTGTGATGGTTGGTACAGGATGGCGTGTAGAGGATGGAAAATACTAGGTTGGGCTGGGCTTAATGCATTCATGTAATTGTATGATATCCTGTATGAGCTAAAGTCGAGATTGTGGGCCGTAGATCACTTTATGTGTTTGATGGTTTTACACACTGAGTCTCTGTGACTCACCCTTTTCCTAACTTTTCAGGTAATCAGTAGACCGTGGATTTGGGAGCCGAGGCAGACTCGTGGAGGCCATAAAGTCTTTTCTTTTTGCAAACTTTTTACTGCTTTAATTTAATTTTAATTGGGGGATTTTTGATGTAATAAGGCCTTCCTAAATTGATGTTTGGGTTTTAATTTTATTTCTTTATCGTTTATTTAAAACTTGACACTATGCAAACTTAATCACGAAATTAAAAATGGGATTTTCAAAATATGGTGTAACTCAAAACATACGTTTTCTATCAAGTGTCACCAAGCTTAACAAATATTCGCTTAACACAAATTGCTAATTTTTCCTACACTACCAAACTACTGTTTTCAAGACATCGCCTAAATCGAAGAGTTTTCAAATCTACGGTTTTTCCTAAGTTAAACAAGATTCCGTTTTTACTTCACCCTGTAACAAGCTCTATTATTATACTTGCCCCATCATTCTCCGATATGCTATCTCCCACACTGTCTACACTCAGGCTTGTTGCTTTTAACACTAACAACACTCGATTCAATTGGAGTTTGAATTTTAGAACCAGTATTCTGTTTCACATGATCTCTACTCAAATGTCCAAACGAAACATTTGAGCAATTGATTGCATCTCTGAATCTCTTTGATGAAGGTTGATACGACTTACTCATCGACCTTTTTCTTTCGTCTCTAGCCTTTGAATCCGCTTTCTTCTTTTCCTTACTAAGCTCTTCGGCTTTGCAGGCTCTTTCAACCAATACTACGAATTCATTCTGATCAAGAATTCCAACCAACAGATTAATGTCTTCATTCAAACCTTCGAAGAATCGTTTCCACATAGTAGTTTCCGTCGAAACACATTCTCGCGCAAACTGGCTCAATCTTACAAATTTCTGTTCATATTCCGTAACAAACATATGACCCTATTTCAGCTCTAGAAACTCTTTATGTTTCTGGTCTATAAACCGTTGACTAATATATTTCTTCTGAAATTCAGCCTGAAAGAAATCCCAGGTGATTCATTCTCTCGGAACCACATATATCAATGTTTTCCACCAATTATACACTGTATCTCTCAACAATGAAACAACACATTTTAAACATTAATCAGGAGTACATGATAATTCATCAAACACTCTTACGGTATTTGATCGCTGTAAAACAGAGTTTTAAATATTTATAAAAGAATAATCAAACCTGGAGACTAACTTTGGCAACGATATTAAGGCAAGTGTACCTATCGAACAGTAGTATAGCTTAGGCAAGACCGATTATCGAACCCAAAGGAACTAAAAGTACTAATACTCACTTTCTTCTTATTATTTAGTCTTAAAGTTAGAGTAAAGATTACTTTTTAACTAAATCGACGACAGCTAAACTAAGGACACAAAGACAAGAAGAAGAATAGGAAACTAACTTTGAGGGAAAACTTAGTTGATTACGACGATACCCTTAGGAAGAATCCACCTAGACTTCACTTATTAATTAACCCCAAATTATATGATTTCTTTTACTTAGCTTGATCCGTAAGACTCCCTAACCTATATTAAACCCTCTCTCGAGGCGAATAACGTCTAACCCTAGGTTAATTAGTGGAACTCTCGTTCGCTTATAATAACCCCCTAAGATAGCAGTAAATCGATCAATGGACTCCCATATTAGGTTTCACCCTGATCCGGCAAAATCTTGTAACCCTATCTCTAGGCGTTCAATCAACTCCGCTTAATTATGTTAGATCTTCTCTTAGGCAGGGTCTATTCCTCCTCCACCTAAGCACATTAGATTTGGATTAAGCAACATAATTAAGAACAAACTAAGTAATTTATCATATAACTTAAAAAAATCAAATAATAAAATCCATCTAGGTTTCATCCCCTTCAGGTATCTGAGAGGTTTAGTTCATAATGGATAAACAAAACATCGCAAGAGAAAAGATAAAACAAAACATAGAAAAAATCCTAAAACCCTTGAAGAAATCGAAAGAAAATTCCGCCGTCTTGAGTATTGGGATGGATCAACTGGCTATCCTTGCGTTATTCCCTAACTCTGACCTTCTCGGCTTGGCTTCTTGGCCTCGCTTTCGCTCCCTTAAACAGGTGATACTTGGGACTTATTTATAGGCTCTTGGAACGCGATTCTTTCTCCCTAAGTATCCTTTTTCGACTAAAATTGCTCATTCCAGCGTCAGAGGCACGGCAATGTCACACGCCCGTGTGAATCGAGACCTGACCGCGTTTAGATTTCTCTTGAGGCACGGCCGTGTGTGATAGAGTTGAGGCCGTGCTCTAGGTTTTCGTCGAGGCACGACTGTGTGTGCTTTGGGCCAGGCCGTGTCGATTTCGTGTAAAGGCCCATTTACTCCGTTTTAGGCCCGTTTTGTGTTCTTTTCATCCTCAGGTGCTTTTCTGGGTATAAAACATGAAAAGAAAGGATTAAAAGCACCTTTTCTGGGTATAAAACGGCCGTGTGTGACGGGGTTGAGGTCTTGCTCTAGGTGTTCTTCGAGGCACGGCCGTGTGTGCCTTGGGCCAGGCCGTGTCGATTTCTCTCTTGGCCCAATTTGGTCCGTTTTAAGCCCGTTTCTCGTTCTTTTCATCCTTGGGTGCTTTCTTGAGTATAAAATATGAAAAGAAAGGATTAAGAGCACCTTTTTACATAAATTGAGGGATAAATCATCCAAAATCATATTAAATGTGGGTCTAAAATATGTTATAATTACGGTTTATCAAATACCCCACACTTAAGCTTTTGCTTGTCCTCAAGCAAAATTCTCAACTTACAATCAAAACGAACTTCCTTGATTCATAATTCCTATCAATTATGCTTTATCATAATTCAAAGATAATTCATACAAGGATAATTCAACTCAGAGGGTCCTAAAGATTCAAACAATCAAAGTCGTACATTTATAGCCCTGAAAACATAGGAGTTTCCCCTTACCTGAATAATTACCTTTAATTCAAAATTGACAAGAATTGACATCCTAACTAAAGATTCACTCAAATCACTCGAAGTGTTTAAGGTTCAGAATTAAGCACTCAAAAGTCAAACATGAAGAGTTAATCCCATAGGCTTGCATGAAAATCAAATCTCCACCACTGTAAAATGAGATGATAAACAAATCAAAAGGTCTTTAACAGGGTTGTAACGGGGCTTAGGTTAAGGGTATGGATAAAGGCTGAATTAGAAGGTTAGAATCGAGATTGACCTGACAATTTACTTAACTAGAAAAAAATGAACTAATAATTACATCAATTGGAAATTTATAATACTAATAATACGAGCTTCTTCTTCAACATTTGGAATTTAACGTATAAGCTCATTTCATCACATAACTAATAATGAATATTCTTCTTCTTCTTCTTCTTCTTCTTCTTTTTTTAAGAACAAACTATCATAATAATAAGAAAGAACTTTTACAGCTGAAATATAGAACATAGTTAGGAAATTGTTTGAAATCAAATCTCGACAAAAAGGGTAGTTAAAAAGAACGGTGATAACAAATACAAAGGGTTTTGGGTTAATGTTAGTAGGTAAGTCAATGAAAAGGGTTGTTAGGCTTAAACGGGGTTCACTAGGGGTTAATTATGGAGGTAGGCTTTTTAGTGGAGTGAGTGGGTTAAAACCTAGGTGCCTTTATCATCTCTGTATATCAAATCAAAGGTGTGGTCTCAACATGTATAATCGAGGCAAGTTCTAGAATAACAAATCAATGTTGACACACTCATAATAGAAAGTGAGCATGAAAGAATGTATGCTCTAAAAGGCTCAAAATCTCACAAAAATTATGGGTATTTTGATGTCAACCTCGTAAATTTCAAACTTCAAAGTAATATTCAGATTCAGGTAGACAACCTAAAAAAAATTTTAATTCTGAAAAATAGACTTATCATGCTTGATTCTCTAGTATCCTTCAAATTTAATCATCAATGCACAATTATCAATGACTTACTCCAAAACATATCAACAAAGATCATAAATCATAGGAAATTCCATTCTAATCATAATATGAGAGACTTTACTTTTGAACAAGGCATAATTTAGGGATTTTCAAATAATACTCTAGTTAACCCCCCCACACTTAATATGTACATTGCCCTCAATGTACAAAGACGGATAATAGCAAAATAATCATAAAAATCATAAGATGGGGAGAGAAGTGAAACTTCCTGAATTTTGGATGAAGTCAATAAAAAGAAATCAGATAGGATTGTAGGTGAACTTGGGGGAGCGCCTCGAACTGTTTGGAATTGAATCCTCGAGGTAGCCGATTTGATTTTATTGTATCCTAAGCTAAATCTAAATATCATAAAGAATAAGAAGAAGAAAATAAAATAAAATAAAGTAAACAAAAATAATGAAATGAAAATAAAATTAAAATAAGAACGAAAATAAATAAAGGAAAATGAAAGACAACTAGAAAAGGGGAGAATGAGGTTTAAATAGAGATGTAGCCCGTGTTTTGGGATTTTGAATTTTAGGTGCGTTCAGGTGAGGTAGCCACGGCCATGTTATATCTGACACGCCCGTGCTCGACAAATCAGTAACTTCGCACTGGTAGGTAGCACGGGCGTGTTTAGCCCGTGGTATGCAAGTCGGTGAGTTTACAGGGTCGTAGGGCACGGGCATGTGTACCCCGTGCTCGACAAGTCAGTAACTTCACACGGGTAGTTAGCACGAGCGTGGCCTAGTATCGCAGCCCGTGTTGGGAAAAGAAATTCTTCTCTGGTTGTGCACGGCTACTGGCACGCCCATGGTTCATCCCCTGGCTTCCACACGGCCACGGGTACGCCCGTGTGTAAGGCCGTGTGTCCTAGAAATCTGCTCTTTGGTTAGTTTATGGTTAGGTGCTTAAAAGGAAAAATAAAAGGAAAAAAGATAAAAAATGTAAAAATAGGGTTAGTGCTCGGGTTGCCTCCCGAGAAGCGCTCGTTTATAGTCTTAAGCTAGACTTTACCTTTCATCCGTATGGTCATGGTGGTTTGAGGAGGTGAAAATCCTTTCTCATACGATCACTTCGGTTATGGATATATAGTTTAAGTCGAGTAATGTTTACCTCAAAAGTGTCGAATTTAGGATTGCTTACCTCGACTGTGCTGTATAGGAAGACATTAAGTACCTCAAAAGTGATTCCTTCGTTTGTCTTGAGGTCTGAATTGGTAATTCGAGGGTCTTCCTTATTCAACAATACCTGATCCTCTATTTTGATGTGATTTGGTGTTCCTATCAGGTTGTCTGGGGTCTCCTTCAGTTTCACTTCGTGCGGCTCCTGTTCCTCTCTGATTTGTGTTTCCTGCTCTTTTAGTTTGTCAACCCTAAGGCTTTGTTCCTTATGTGGTTCTTCTTTGTTTGCAAGAGGTCTAAGTTCTAGCTCAGCTAAGTGATTTCGTGATGCTTCCTGTAAAGAAGGTTGAACCAAATGATTATCAATAGAGTTAACATTCGTACCTTTATTACTCGATGTCCTAGCTGAGTCAAGAGCTTGAAGAGTGATTGTTTTGTTGTCTACACGAAGTGTGAGTTCACTGAATTCTTCCTCTATGTGGTCTTTCTTTATTGCATCGGGATATTGCACACGAGCTTGGTATTCTGTATTTACCGATTTTGGTATATCATGGCACACCTCAATCTTACCTTCACTCACCACATGTTCTTGCCTTGGGTCAGATTCCTCTAACAATTTACTGTTATGAGCTTGTACGGCTTGGGGCCTATGATTCGGCTCAGGTTTGTAGCCTTGTGGTGTTTCCTGTGGTGAAAGTTGAACAATTTGATTATCAACTGAATCTACTTTCTCACCTTCATCACTTGATGTCCTGGCCGAGTCAAAAGCTTGTAGACTGATTGATTTGTCACCTACAAGAAGAATGAGTTCTCCTGTACCAACATCAATTTTAGTCCTGACAGTTGCTAGAAAGGGTTTTCCTAAAATTAAAGGAATCGAATTGTCCTCATTCATGTCTAAGACAACAAAATCTACTGGGAATATGAATTTATCAATTTTGATTAGAACATTTTCTATATACCCCTAGGAATTCTGATAGTTTTATCAGTTAAGTGAATGCTCATCCTAGTTTGTCTGGGTTTCCCTAGACCTATTTGTTTAAACATTTTATAAGGCATAACATTGATGCTTGCCCCTAAATCAGCTAAAGCATTATCAATAGATAAACTACCAATTAAACATGGAATTGTAAAACTCCCTGTTTCTTTTTGCTTCTGCGGTAGTCTGTTCTGTAACATTGCTGAGCATGCTGCGTTTAATTCCACGTGGTGCTCCTCGTCTAATTTGCGTTTGTTTGTCAAGAGCTTCAAGAAGAGGTAAGTTAATATGTAATTTTTTTAAAAGTTTTAGAAGCTTACCGAATTGTTCCTCTGAATCGTCTCTTTTTATGGTTTCAGGATAAGGTATGCGAGGTTGATATTCTTTAATTACCGGTTTTGGCTTCTCTTGTGGTACCTCTGTTTTACCCTCGTCTACCTTGTTTCCTTTATCGGATTAGGTTTGTCTACCCCTGTGCTGTTATGAGCTGTGACGGCTTGAATTTGCTCTCTCGGGTTAGTTTCAGTATCGCTTGGTAGACGCCCTTGCGATTGTTCGGACATTAATTTTGCAAGTTGTTCGACTGCCTTAGTGGCTTCCCTTACTTGGCTCTGGATCTCTTCAATTGATGTTCGTTGGTTTGTTTTAGTGTCTTTGAAACAGTTTTTTGTGGCTGCCATGAATTTTGTCGGCATTTTTTCAGTGTCCGACTCCTTTTCCTATTGGTGAGGTGGTTGTTGAGATTTGGAAGAAGTTCGGATCTTTGGCTACTTTGATCATCCCATGAGAAACTGGGATGGGACCTCCAACCTGTATTATAAGTGTCACTATAAAAATTATTTTAAGGTCTAGAATAGTTACCCGTATAGTGAGCTTGCTCGTTTTCCATGCCATATCCGTAGGGTGGGTACTCAGGATTCGCCATGCCTCTTGGATTCGAGTCATATTGCATTATTGGGTGTACCTGCGAGAGACTATGCAAACCATCAATCTTTTTATTCATCATCTCTAGCTGGGTAGATAACCTGGTGACCACGTCGAGGTTGAAAACACTGGCAGCTTTTGTTGGCGTTGTCCTCATAACTTGCCACTGATAGTTTTTTAGTGCCATCTCCTCTATACACTATACTTATCTGCCAAAATAAAACAAAAATTAGCAAGGAAAAAATTTAAAAAAAAAAATTGCAATAATAAAAAAAATATGGCTAAAATAATAAAAATTAAGCTTTCTAAATATTTTAGTTCCCCGGCAATGGCGCCAAAAACTTGATCGCTGTAAAATCAGAATTTTAAATATTTATAAAAGAATGATCAAACCTGGAGACTAACTCTGACAACGATATTAAGGCAAGTGTACCTATCGAACAGTAGTATAGCTTAGGCAAGACCGGTTATCGAACCCAAAGGAACTAAAAGTACTAATACTCACTTTCTTCTTATTATTTAGTCTTAAAGTTAGAGTAAAGATTACTTTTTAACTAAATCGACGACAGTTAAACTAAGGACACAAAGACAAGAAGACGAATAGGAAAATAACTTTGAGGGTAAACTCAGTTGATTACGATGATACCCTTAGGAAGAATCCACCTAGACTTCACTTATTAATTAACCCCAAATTATATGATTTCTTTTACTTAGCTTGATCCGTGAGACTCCCTAACCTATATTAAACCCTCTCTCGAGGCGAATAACGTCTAACCCTAGGTTAATTAGTGGAACTCTCGTTCGCTTATAATAACCCCCTAGGATAGCAGTAAATCGATCAATGGACTCCCATATTAGGTTTCACCCTAATCCGACAAAATCTCGTAACCCTATCTCTAGGCGTTCAATCAACTCCGCTTAATTATGTTAGATCTTCTCTTAGGCAGGGTTTATTCCTCCTCCACCTAAGCACATTAGATTTGGATTAAGCAACATAATTAAGAACAAACTAAGTAATTTATCATATAACTTAAAAAAAATCAAATAATAAAATCCATCTAGGTTTCATCCCCTTCAGGTATCTGAGAGGTTTAGTTCATAATAGATAAACAAAACATCGCAAGAGAAAAGATAAAACAAAACATAGAAAAAATCTTAAAACCCCTTGAAGGAATCGAAGGAAAATTTCGCCGTCTTGAGTATAATTCCGGCTTCTTGGGATGGATCAACTGGCTATCCTTGCGTTATTCCTTAACTTTGACCTTCTCAGCTTGGCTCCTTGGCCTCGCTTTCGCTCCCTTAAACAGGTGATACTTGGTACATATTTATAGGCTCTTGGAACGTGATTCTTTCTCCCTAAGTATCCTTTTTCGACTAAAATTGCTCTTTCCAGCGTCAGAGGCACGGCCATGTCACACGCCCGTGTGAATCGAGACCTGACCGTGTTCGGATTTCTCTTGAGGCACAGCCGTGTGTGACGGAGTTGAGGCCGTGCTCTAGGTTTTCGTCGAGGCACGGCCGTGTGTGCTTTGGGCCAGGCCGTGTCGATTTCATGTAAAGGCCCAATTACTCCGTTTTAGGCCCGTTTTGTGTTCTTTTCATCCTCGGGTGCTTTCCTGGGTATAAAACATGAAAAGAAAGGATTAAAAGCACATTTTTTATATAAAACAAGGGATAAATCATCCAAAAGCATACTAAATGTGGGTATAAAATATGTTATTTTTACGGTTTATCAGTATTCTCAAGCCAGAATTCAGCTTGCTCAGTATCAGTATCAACTGTGGCTCTAAACTCTTCAGCCCCGTACTTTCATATTTTATCCACATAAGGCTTACTCAATCGGATCGGATCTAAAACTTGTGGCAGTACAGGTACTTGCGGGGGTGGAGTTTGTTGAGCAGCCGGATTCGTTTGAACGAACTCCGTAAACTACTCACTCATCATTTGGAAGAAGGCTTGCTTTGCCTCTCCCTTGTGACTACTAGCTATCGGCCTAGATCCAGCCGATGCTATCCCTTGAGCGGGAGCAGGCGCATTACTTTCGACATCGTCAACTACTACTCGATTGGGATTCATTTGCTATATAAAAAAAACACATTTTTAACTGTCAGGAATCATCACACTATCACAGCATATACATGACATGTATAGCTAGAATCTCACACGCTACGTTAGACCTAAAATCGACTAAACTGTAGCTCTGATACTAATAAAATGTAACACCTGTAACCCGTATTCGTCGTCGGAATAGGGTTAAGAGGCATTACCGATCAAATCATAACATTTAACCTTTATAGTTCATACATCATTAAATCATAATCAAACAATGTCACTAAGTCCCTTAATAAGGTCTACGAGACCTTAAACATGCATTAGAAAGGGGTTGGGACTAAGCCGAGCACATACAAATTTTTTCCAAAAACTTAACATTTTCAAAGTTATAGAGGTCACACGTCCGTGTGGGCACGCCGTGTGCCTCACATAGCCTCAGACACATCCGTGTGTCCAAGCCGTGGAAAAACATGGCATACATACTAACTTGTCCAGACGGCCAAAGACACGCCCGTGTGCCTAACTCGTGGTCGACACTGACTTAATTCACACGGCCAGTCACACGCCTGTGTATCCAGCCCGTGTGCGAGTCTGACTTGTTTCAATTTCCAAAATTAAGAGGCACGATCGAGCCACACGCCCGTGTGCTCAACCGTGTGGGCAAATATAGGCGATTTGCAAGGCCAATTTGCCACTCACACTTTGGGTCATTCCTTCAAGCAATAACCAATACAATATCATATCCCAAATGGCATCCAAACATACCAAAACATGCTCAATTTAACCTCTTAATATCACCATTCATTTCCCTATACAACTTCAACTCAACTTACCATTCCAAATTATCAACTTCACATCCAAATCATATGATCCATTCATCATTCAATCCTTACCAATTCTGAACATGAATCATACCATTTCCATTATACTAATCCATGCCATAATGGTCATTCATATTAAACACACATACACATATTAACATCCTTTTCACACATCCAAAGCATATACCAAATTCATTAAACTATCAAGCCATATCACATGGCAAGGTCTAAACATCTCAAAACATATCAAAATCACTAGCCTATACATGCCATATACCAAATATACAACTTCCAAAAGTACCAAAATAGATAGCCGATAGTGTGATTGAGTCGCTGACAATCCCCGGATCCGAGAAAGCTTTAATGACACTGTAAAACAGAGAAACACTTCACACAGTAAGCTTAAAGCTTAATAAGTTCGTCATATAATACATTTAACTTAACCATTCGAATTCAATATACAAAATAAACTATCACAGGGTTCATTTCACAATGATATACAATTCTCATTCATAGTCATTACTAATATAATCATCCATTTATCCATATACGATATCATCAACCACATAGGTTCCGTACATATCTGTGCCAACACTTAGTTAACGATCACTTTTACTACAAATGCTCAATACTACATTTCGTTCAATCTTCATTAATCATTTAATTTACTCGCATACTTAGTGCTAATTTCTTAGCCAAAGCTTTAATATAATTGCACACTTAGTGCCTTTACATTAAACCAAATTTAACTCGGTATCGCACACACAGTGCCAATCAATGTAGTCGATGCTTTTTATATTTCGCACACCCAGATTTGTTCTCTACTGTATCAATTCTATTTCGCACACTTAGTGCCACATTTCTCAAAGCCACATTTAACATTACTAATTCATCAACCACATAATCTTTCATTACATAACACATGAGCATAAATTTAAGCAATTCGTATTATAAATGAACTTACCTCGGACGTAGAAATAATGAAACAAGTTGATCAATCGAGCACTTTGTCTTTGCCTCGATCTCGATCAAAATCTCTCTTTTCTTTATCTATATAATATTAAACTCAACTCATTTAATCACCAAATCATTCAATTTAATCCAAACACACATATTTAGGGCATTTTACAAAATAACCCTCTCATTTTCACATTTTAACATTTTAGTCCCTATTTTAGAAAATCACCAAATACAGCTAATTTCACTATCCTCATGCTTAATTGAATTTTCTCCTAGCTCATACAAGCCCACATTTTTCATTTATTTCACATTTTAGTCCTCCAATTTCTCATTTTCATAATTTAGCCCATAATACTCAAATTCATCAAAAATCACTTTATAAAACATGTATATCAATCACCAAGCTTGAGTAATTCATCATCAAACATCACAAAACTCATGAATTCATCAATGACCTAACTCACAATCTTCATCAAAATCTAAAATTAAGACATGGGCTTGATAGTATGTTAAGCAACAATCATAAAAACGTAAAAATCACTAAAAATCGAGCTCAAAACATACCTTGATTGAGCTATGCAAGTGCCGAAACCCTTAAACTCTTTTTCTTTCTTTTTCCTTAGCAATTTCGGCAAGATGAACATGAAATGCCAGTAATTTTATGCTTTGTTTTATTTAATATTAACTTAATTATCATTTTACCATTTTACCCTTGGTTATTAAACCATTTAATCAACAATTATATGCCTATTTATGTCCATCCAATCTATTAATGGCTTAATAACAACATAAGGAATTATTATTTAAGAAGCCATGCCAATTAAGCACTTTAATAACTAGTACACAACTTTTGCATTTTATACGATTAAGTCCTTTTCATAATTTAGGACAGAAACGATAAAATTTTCACACAGAATTTTCACACATGCTTAATCATATACTGTAAACACCAAAAATAATATTAAAATATTTTTCTGACCTCAGTTTTGTGGTCTCGAAACTACAGTTTTGACTAGGGTCTAAACTAGGATGTTACAACTCCCCCTTTAGGGATTTTCGTCCCCGAAAATCTTACCGGTAAATAGATTCGGATATTGCTCTCTCATAACATCTTCAGGCTCCCACGTAGCCTCTTCAACTCCGTGTTTGTGCCACAACACTTTCACTAAAGAAACTTTCTTATTTCTCAACTCTTTGATCTCACGTGCCAAAACTCGAATCAGTTCTTCATTACACGACAAATCTGAGTGAATCTCAACCTCAGTAGGGGCAATCACATGCGACGGGTCAGATCTGTATCGTCAAAGCTTCGATACGTGTAACACATTATGAATCTTCTCTAACTCAGGTGGCAACAACAATTTATAAGCAATTGGCCCAATTCGTTCAATAATCTCATACGCCCCAATAAACCTCAGACTCAATTTGCCTTTTCTACCGGATCGAAGTATTTTCTTGCACGGAGACACTTTCAAAAACACTTTATCACTGATCTCAAATTCAATATCTTTTTGTTTCAAATCTGCGTAAGACTTCTGACGATCTGACGCTGCTTTCAAACTATCACGGATTACTTTCACTTTCTGTTCAGTCTCTTTGATTAAATCAGCCTCGTGAATCTTATTCTCACTAAGCTCAGTCCAATACAATGGAGTTCTGCATTTACAACCGTAAAGAGCCTCGTATGGTGCCATTTTTATGCTAGATTGAAAACTATTATTGTACGCTAATTTAATCAACGACAAATGCTTTTCCCACATACTTTCAAACTGAAGAATACAACATCTCAGCATATCCTCGAGAATCTGAATGATTCGATCAAATAGACCATCCGTTTGCGGATGAAATGCAATACTGAAATGCAGCTTTGTACCTAAAGCCTATTGCAGTTTTTTCCAAAACCGCGAGGTAAACCTCAAATCTCTGTCAGACACAATGGATAATGGTATTCCATGCAATCTCACAATCTCAGAAATATAAAATTTAGCTAACTTATCAAGTGAATAGTCTGTTCTTACCGGAACAAAATGAGCTGATTTCGTTAATCTGTCAACTATCACCCAGATTGCATCTTTCTTTCTCAGAGATAAAGGCAATCCCGACACAAAGTCCATCGTGATTCTCTCCCATTTCCACTCAGGAATCATGATTGATTGTAACAAACCTGATGACACCTGATGTTCAGCTTTGACTTGCTGAAAAACTAAACATCTCGAGACAAACTCTGAGATATCCCATTTCATACCATGCCACTAATAAAACTGTTTCAGATCATTATACATTTTCGTACTTCCCGGATGAACAGACAAACGACTATTATGAGCTTCGTTCAAAATCAACTGGATCAACTCTGAATTTCTCGAAATACAAATCTGATCTCGAAATCTCAAACAATCATCATTATCAACTCAAAATCCGGAATCGAAATTCAAACCACACTGATCTCGTTTTTCCATCATCTCAGCATCGTTTTTCTGAACATCACAAATCTGACGTATAAGCATTGGCTTCACTTTTAATTCAGCCAAAACCAAACCATCGTCACACAGATCTATCTGAGTACTCATTGCTCGTAAAGCAAATAAAGACTTTCGACTCAAAGCATCAGCAACAACATTAGCTTTCCCCGGATGATAATCAATTACTAATTCATAGTCTTTTAGTAATTCTAACCATCTCCGCTGTCTCAAATTCAATTCTTTCCGAGTCATCAAATATTTCAAGCTCTTGTGATCAGTATAAATGTGACACTTCTCATTGAACAAGTAGTGTGCCAAATCTTCAATGCAAATACAATAGTTGCCAATTCAAGATCGTGAGTCGGATAGTTCTTTTCATGCGATTTTAACTGTCTTGAAGCATAAGCTATAACTTTTCCTTCTTGCATCAACACACAGCCTAAACCATTCAATGATGCATCACTGTAAACTATGAATTCTTTACCCGGTTCAGGTTGAACTAACATTGGTGCCTCGGTCAATAATGCTTTCAACTGTTCAAAACTCTCTGACACTTTTCTGACCACTCAAATTTAACATCTTTCTGTAGCAATTTCGTCAACAGATTCGCAATCATCGAGAAACCTTTCACAAACCGTCTATAATATCCTACTAATCCCAAAAAACTACAGACTTCAGGCACATTTCTCAGAGGTTTCCAATCTAGAATTGCTGAAATCTTGCTCGGATCAACTTGTATTCCCGCAGCTGACACTATATGTCCCAGAAAACCAACCTCATGCAACCATAACTCACATTTACTAAACTTTGCATATAATTGCTTCTCACGTGGAGTCTGTAATACGATTCTCAAATGCTCAGCATGTTGCTTTTCATCATAAGATTAAATTAAAATATCATCAATAAACACAATGACAAATCGATCCAAATAGGGTCTGAATATTTGGTTTATCAAATCCGTAAATACTACAGGAGCATTTGTTAGTCCGAAAGGCATAACTAAGAATTCACAATGTCCGTACCTCGTTCTAAAAGTAGTTTTCGGTACATCTGATTCTTTAACTCGTAGCTAATAATAACTTGATCTCAAATCTATCTTAGAAAACACTATAGCTCCTTTCAACTGATCAAACAAATCATGAATACGTGGCAAGGGATATTTATTCTTTATAGTCACCTTGTTGAGTTGTCTATAGTCAATGCACATTCTCATAGTTCCATCTTTCTTTTTCACAAACAAAACCAGTGCACCCCAGGGAGAAAAACTTGATCGTGCAAATCCTCTATCGGTCAACTCTTGCAACTAAGACTTCAACTCTTTCAATTCTGTCGGTTCCATTCTATACGGAGCTATCGAGATAGGAGTAATTTTGATCGCTGAAATCAAAGCTTTAAAATTTATAAAACGAATGATCAAACCTGAAAACTAACTCTGACAACGATTAAAGGCAAGTGTACCTATCGAACAGTAGTATACCTTAGGCAAGACTGGGTTGTCGAACCCAAAGGAACTAAAAGTATTAATACTAACTTTCTTTTTATTATTTAGCCTTAAAAATAAAGTGAAGTTACTTCAACTAAATTAACGGCTCCTAAGCTGAAGACGCAAAGACAAAAAGAACGAATTGGAAAATAACTTAAAGAAAAACTCAGTTGATCACAACGATACCCTCAGGAAGAATCCACCAAGACTTCACTTGTTATCTAACACTGAACCATATGGTTTCTTTACTTAGTTTGATCCGTAGGACTCCCTAACGTATATTAAACCCTCTCTCGAGGCGAATAACGTCTAACCCTAGGTTAATTAGTGGAACTCTCGTTCGCTTATAATAACCCCTTAGAATAGTAGTAAATCGATCTATGGACTCCCATATTAGGTTTCACCCTAATCCGACAAAATCTCGTAACCCTATCTCTAGGATTTCGATCAACTCCGCTTAATTATGCTAGATCTACTCTTAAGCAGGGTCTATTCCTCCTCCACCTAAGCACATCAGATTTGGATTAAGCAACATAATTAAGAACAAACTAAGTGATTATCATATAATTCAGAAATCAAATAACAAGATTCATCTAGGTTTCATCCCCTTCAGGTATCTGAAGGGTTTAGTTTATGAAAAATAAAGAAAACATCTCAAGGGAAAAGATAAAACAAAACATAAGAAATCTCTAAAACTCCCTAAAGAAATTGAAAGAGAAATCCGCCATCTTGAGTATAACTCCGGCTTCTTGGGATGGATCAACTGGCTATCTTCGAGTGATTCCCTCAACTCTGACCTTCTCGGCTTGGCTCTTTGGCCTAGCTTTGACGCCTTTTCAAAGGTGGCACTTGGGGGATATGTATAGGCTCTTGGAATGCGATTCTTTCTCCCTAAGTATCCTTTTCCGACTGAAATTACTCTTTCCAGCGACAGAGGCACAGCCATGTCACACGCCCATGTGGCTCGACTTCAAGCCGTGTTCGGATTTCTAACTTGAAGCACGGTCGTGTAAATCAGGGTGAGGCCGTGTTCTAGATGATCGGCGAGGCATTGCCGTGTGGATTTCGTGATATGGCCCATTTACTCTGTTTTGGGCCCGTTTTGCGTTCTTTTCATCCTCGGGTGCTTTCCTGGGTATAAGACATGAAAAGAAAGGATTAAGAGCACCTTTTTACATAAATTGAGGAATAAATCATCCAAAAGTAAGCTAAATGTGGGATTAAAATATGTTATAATTACGGGTTATCAAATACCCCCACACTTAAGCTTTTGCTTGTCCTCAACCAAAATTCTCAACATACAATTAAAACGAACTTTCCATAATTCACAATTCCCATCAACAATGCCTCATCATAATTCATAGATAATTCATACATGGATAATTCAATTCAAAGAGTCCTAAAGATTCAAACAAAGATAAGTTATTCATTTGTAATTGAAAACGTAGGTGTTTCCCCTTATTTGAAATATTACATTTGATTCGAAATTGACAAGAGTTGACATCCTCACTATAGATTCACTCATATCACTCAAAGTGTTTAAGGTTCATAAAAAGAAGCACTCATACGTCGAACCTGAAAAGTTAATCTCATAGGCTTGCCTGAAAAACAAATCTCCACCATTGTAAAATGAGATGATAAAAAGATCAAAAGGTCTTTGTTAGGGTTGTAATGGGGCTAGGGTTAAGGTGTGGATAAAGGCTGAAATTAGGAGGTTAGAATCGAGATTGACTTGACAAATTACCTAACTAGAAACATGAACTAATAATAAACTTGTACTACTAATAATATTCTGATATGAGCTTCTTCTTCAATAATTGGAATTTGACGTATAAGCTCACCTAATCACAAAACTAATAGTGAATATACTTCATCGTTTTTTTGAAACAAGTCAAATAATAAAGGATAAATTCAACTACTGAAATAATATATTTAGGTAACTGATCAAATCAAATCTCGATATAAGGGTAGCCAAAAGGAATGGTGATAACAAATACAAAGGGGTTTTGGGTTAATATTAGCTGGTAAGTCAATAAAAAGGGTTGTTAGGATCAACGGGGTTCACTAGGGGTTAGTTGTTAAGGTAGGCTATTTAGTGGAGTGAGTGGGTTAAATCCTAGGTGCCTTTATCATCTCTGTATATCAAATCATAAATGTGGTCTCAACATGTATAAACGAGGCAAGTTCTAGAATAACAGTTCAAAGTTGACACACTTATAATCAATAAGTGAGCACGAAAAAGAATTATGCTCTATAAGGCTCAAAATCTCACAAAAATTATGGGTATTTTGACATCAATCTCATAAATTTCAAATTTCAAAGCAATATTCAAATTTAGGTTAATCAACCTAGAAAAAATTTTTATTCTGAAAATTAGACTTATCATGCTTAATTCTCTATTATCTTTAAAATTTAATCATCAATGCACAATTAACTATGATTTAGTCAAAACATGTTAATAAAAATTATAAATCATCAAAAATTTCATCCTAATTAGTAATATGACAAATTTGCACAAAAACAAGACTAAATTCAGGAATTTGAGAAAAATTTAAAAAGTTTGACACTTTTACCCCCCCACACTTAAGATGTACATTGTCTTCAATGTACAAAGATAATGACAATTAGTAGTTAATCAAAAGAGAGGAGGTAAAGTGTTACTTCTTGAATTTCGGATGAGGTCCTTGGAGGATGTGGAGAATATGTGGCGTCAAGTGACTTATTGAATTTCTTCTGGTTATGTGTGTGTGTATGTGGAATGTGTGATTTATTCTGCAAAGTCACTAGTTAACAATCTTGTTGGTGTAATAGATATGTGTTAGGGATGCTAGAATAGTTAGATAGCCAATGATAAAACTGTGCAAAAGGAGTTCAATTAACAGCTAAAAATAAAATAAAATAAAATAAAATATGAAAAACTTTAAAATAAAGAAAAGGAAATTAAAGATAACAATTTAAGAGGACTCAGAGGTCCTCATCATTGGTTGGGTCCGGTGGTGGTGAATTGTGGAGGTGCTGGCATATTTGTTGAAGAGTTGCCTCTATTCCATCAAAGCGTCGAGTATTTTCAATGATATACTGCTCGAACTGGTCGAGGCGTGCAGAGATATGTGCCAATGAGGTTGCTTCATGGGATGGCTGCTGGCTCGGTATCGGTGCCTCTTGTGATGGTTGTGGGACATCATCAGTAATGTCCTCGGGTTCCCCTTCATCTGTGGATGTCGCTAATCGGTATTGAGGGGGGTCGGTCCCTCGACGATGTTTAATCATCCTCATGTATAGCATCGTCTGGATGCCTTGAGTTACCATGTTACCCATCAGTGTGAGGGAGGTGATTTGATCGTCGGTGTTAAGGAGGTTGAAGTGTCGAGCCAACCTCGTTATGTACGGTCCCATTGATAAAATCCCCTTCCTATGTGGTTCTGTCTGGTGCTGAATTGCACATGCGATGAAATATGCCAGGTCGAAAACATGCCCTTCTGACATGCACGATAAGTAGTAGACGTCGTGCTTGTTTACCACGCCTGTGCTTTCACTTCTTCTTGTGATGGTGTGCGCGAGAATGGCATGAATATACCTTATGGGTGGGGGAAGGGCTATCGCCTTAGAGCGACTGGGGTCGTAGTTGCTTGTGGTGGGGCTTAGGTTACGCCAGCAGTTAAGTGGAGTGCAGTAGAGCTAGCGGTTTAACCCAGAGAGTGGGTTTTCTTCTATGAATTCTGGTGTATACAGTCCGAGAGCCGCACCGAATTGCAGTACGCTCAATCGACGTACTGTGCCCCCTAAACGGAATTGGATGGTACTCGGGTCGTCGAACTGTGCCATCACTGTCTGCAATGTGAAAGTGGTGCAGAATTCGAGTGTGAGCTCCAAGTATGTGGGTTCGATGATTGACAAGAACTGCTCCCATGGGTCGGTTGAGAGGAGGGCTCGAATATCGGTTGTGAGCCCTACTTGCCCAACTGCGTTCTGGTCCATGAGCCTACCGGTGCCTAGGGGTCTATCCCGGATTGCCTTGTATCGCTCTTCTTGAGCTGCTTGAAGAAATCTGAGGAACGGGTGTCGAAGCTCGGAAGAGACACTTCCGGAGGATGATCCGGGCCCCTTTCTTTTCTTGCTTGGGGCTATTGTGGATCGTTTGGGTCGTGAAGTTGACATGGTACCTGAAAAAATAATCAAATATAAGGCAAGTTCCTTAACAATAATATAGCCAAAGTATTTCGTACTAAATCAAGAAAAATGGTAATCAGTGGATATTATTTGACAATAGTGATTCTTTCAAACAAAGAAGTATATCAAAGATGCAAAAGTTTATTCCTAAAATGAAGTCAATCAGCACCCAATTCATCAGAGATTTTTACTAAGTATTCATGAGTTTTTGAGAGAAATCTCTTAATATAAATCATGCCTAATACTAAACAAAAGTTAAAAGCAAAATGCCATAATATTTATCAAGTTTTGAGTCAAGAAATTGAAATAGTAAAGGGAACCAGGGGTTGTGATGGTGTGAGATGATCAGGCACAGGCGGAGCACAGCGGTGGTGCGGGTTTTTGTAGCACGAACACGACGGTGGCAGGGGTGTGGCATTCAATAGCACGGCTGTGGTGTGGGCGTGCGAGCGATTTTTGGATGGTTTTTGGAGAGAAATGGAAAGGGAAGGCAGTTTTAGGTGGAGGAGAATGTAGGTGCGGCTGGATTTGGGAGGAAGGGTGTTAAAATCTAATTTTAGGTTTAGGTTTTGGGGAAGAGACGGTTAAATTTTGTTATATAGGGGAAGGGGCACGGTCAATCGCCACGCCCGTGTGAATTTTAAATAGCCCGTGCTTTTCGCGATTTTCAGATTTTGGGCGCATTCAGGGTTTTTGGCACGGCTCTGGTTACATGGGCACGCCCGTGTTCGACAAGTCAGTATGTTGGCACGATGGGGTAACACGGGCGTGTATAGCCCGTGCTTGGCAAATCAGTAACTTCGCACGGTCGCTGGGCACGGCCGTGTTTGGCCCGTGGTGTGTAAGTTAGTAGCTTCACACGGTTATGAAGCACGGACGTGTTCAACTCGTGGTCGACAAGTCAGTGACCTCGCACGGGTAGCTAGCACGGGCGTGGTCTGGTATCGCAGCCCATGTTGAAGAAAGAAATTTTTCCCTGTTTGTACATGGCTATCGGCACGCCCGTGGTTATTCCCATGTCTTGAACACGGCCATTGGCACGCCCGTGTGCAAGGCCGTGTTTAAGAACCTGCACTTCTATTGGACTAATCTTTAGTGTGGAGTTAGAAATGAAAATAAAATGTTAGTGAGTTAGTGCTCGGGTTGCCTCCCGAGAAAGCGCTTGTTTATAGTCTTAAGCTAGACTTTCCCTATTTTCGGTTCTAAAAGAAGGTTTATGGAGCAGAAGCTCCTCTCTCATATCTCCAAAATCTGCACCATTATAAATTTTGAGTCGGTGACCATTTACCTTGAATGTGCCTTTAGTGGGATGAGTTACCTCGATTGTGCCATATGAAAAAATTGTTTTGATCATGAATGGACCTGACCATCTTGATTTCAGCTTTCCCAGAAATAGTTTAAGCCTCGAGTTGTATAGCAGGACCAAGTCCCCTACTTTGAATTGTTTTGATCTCTTGAGACGAGCATCATGGCGTCGCTTTGTTGCTTCCTTGTATAGTTTTGAATTCTCGTAGGCTTTAGTTCTCCATTCGTCCAGCTCGTTCATTTGCATCATTCTTTTCTTTCCTGCCACCTTAAGATCAGAATTCAAAAACTTTATTGCCCAAAAAGCTTTGTGTTCTAATTCGAATGGTAGATGACAGCTTTTCCCGTATACAAGTTTATATGGGGATGTCCCTAGAGGTGTTTTAAATGCTGTTCTATAGGCCCATAAAGCATCATCTACTTTTAATGCCCAATTTTTTCTGTTTGATTCAACCGTTTTTTCTAGGATGCGCTTAAGTTCTCGGTTTGCTACCTCAACTTGCCCACTGGTTTGAGGGTGATATGGGGTGGCTGTCCTGTGGTATACTCAATATTTCTTTAGAACTTTTTCAAATTGAGTATTACAGAAATGAGTACCCCTGTCACTAATGATGGCTCTAGGTGTCCCAAATCGGGAAAATAGTTTCTTGAGAAACCTAACTACTACCCTGGCATCATTGGTAGGTAAAGCTTCCACTTCTACCCTTTTTGACATGTAATCAACTACCACTAGGATGTACTTGTTTCCAAACGAACTAGGGAATGGTCCCATAAAATCAATACCCCATACATCAAATATTTCACATGACAACATATATGTTTGAGGCATTTCATCACGTTTAGAAATATTACCTATTCTTTGGCATCTATCACACGAGGTAACATACCTGTTGGCATCTTTAAATAGAGTGGGCCAATAAAAACCTGATTCGAGTATTTTGTGTGCTGTCTTAATACCACTGTAGTGTCCTCCTGAAGGTCTTGAATGGCAATGTTCTAGGATTTTGCTTGCTTCTGCCTTTGTAATGCATCTTCGAATTACCTGATTTGCACATATGCGGAAAAGAAAAGGATCTTCCCAAAAATAATTTTTCACATCAGCAAAGAATCGCTTCTTTTGGTGATGTGTTAATTTTTTTGGCAAGATGTCAGCTGCTAAATAATTCGCAATATTTGTAAACCATGGTACTTCAGAATGTGTTATAGAAAAGAGTTGTTCTTCGGGAAACAAATCGTTTATTTCACTTTCATCGAGCTATTTGGTATGTGGACTTTCAGGTCTGGAAAGGTGATCCGTTGCAATATTCTCAGCTCCCTTCTTATCTTGTATTTCCAAGTCAAATTCCTGTAAGAGTAAAATCCATCGTATGGGTCTGGGTTTTGCATCAGGTTTGTTTAAAAGATAACGAATAGCTGAATGGTCAGTGTAAACGACAACTTTAGATAATATTAGATACTGTCTAAATTTATCAAAAGCAAAAACTACAGCTAACAATTCTTTTTCTGTGGTGGTGTAGTTTTCTTGTGCGGGTGTTAATGTTCTGCTAGCGTAGTAAATTGGCTGAAAATGCTTGTCTCTTCGTTGTCCCAAAACTACACCTACTGCAAAATCACTTGCATCACACATTAGTTCAAAGGGTAAGTTCCAATCAGGTGCAATTATAATCGGAGCATTTATTAATTTATCTTTAAGGACATTAAATGCATCTAAACATTCCTGATTGAAATCGAAAGGAACATCTTTTTCTAGCAATTTTGTCAAAGGCTTAGCTATTTTAGAAAAATCTTTAATAAATCTTCTATAGAACCCTGCATGTCCTAAAAAGCTTCTAATAGCCTTAACAGAACTAGGGGGAGGTAGTTTTTCTATGGTTTCAACCTTTGCTTTATCTACCTCAATTCCTTTACTAGAAATCTTATGTCCTAACACAATTCCTTCTCTAACCATAAAGTGACATTTTTCCCAGTTCAAAACAAGGTTTGTTTCCTCACATCTCATTAAAACTCGTTTTAGATTTTTAAGGTAAAGATGGAAAGAATTACTGAATACCGAGAAATCATCCATAAATACCTCCATGATGTCTTCCACGAGTTCGTCAAAGATTGCCAACATGCAATGCTGAAAAGTAACAAGAGCATTACATAATCCAAAAGGCATTCTACGATAAGTAAACGTACCATATGTGCATGTAAATGTTATCTTCTCTTGATCTTCAAGAGCTATGGGGATTTGGAAGTAGCCGGAGAGTCCATACAAGAAGCAGTAGTACATATGTCCGGATAGTCTTTCTAACATTTGATCTATGAAGGGTAGAGGAAAATGATCTTTTCTGGTGGCGTCGTTCAGCTTTCTGTAGTCTATGCAGACTCTCCATCGTGTAACTGTTCTTGTAGGGATTAACTTATTCCTTTCATTGGGCACCACCGTCATGCCTCCTTTCTTTGGAACTACCTGCACAGGACTTACCCAAGTGCTGTCAGAAATAGGATAAATTATTCCTGCATCTAGAAGTTTAATTACCTCGGCTTTGACTACTTCTTTCATGTTAGGTTTAACCGTCTGTGGGGTTGCACACACGGCTTGTATTCTTCTTCCATTAAAATTTTATGGGTCCAGAACGAAGGGCTTATACCCTTGATGTCAGAAATTTTCCAAGCTATGGCCCTTTTATGTTCTCTTAGTACCTGTATCAATTCCTCTTTTTCCTTGGGTTCTAATTCTGAAGAGATAATAACCGGTAGCGTAGAATTTTCCCCAAGGAATGCATATTCCAAGTGTTTTGGCAACTGTTTCAATTCCAGACTGGGTGGCTCTTCAATGGAAGATTTTTGTTTTATTTCGTCATTATTTCCAATGCTTTCTTCTTTCATTTGTCGAAATGAAGATGTATTCAAGTTCATCTCTTCGCCTTCATCTTCTTCCCCCTCTTCTTGAGTCTGGAACAGTTCCATCGTGTCGTCATGGATGATTTCCTGTAATGAACATTGAATGATATGATCAGTAGTATCAACAAAATAACAGGAATCATCTTGTTCTTTAGAATATCACATGGCATCATAAATTTGAAAAATAATTTCCTCATCGCCTATCCTTAGTGCAAGTTTCCCGTCACCTATATCAATAACAGCTCTAGCAGTAGCTAAAAAGGGACGCCCTAGAATTAGAGGGACATTAATGTCTTCATCCTTGTCTAAACAACAAAATCAACAAGGAAAAATAAATTTATCAATTTTACCAAGACATCTTCGATAACTCCTCTAGGATATTTAATGGATCTATCAGCTAACTGAATATTCATCCTAGTGGGTTTTGGTTCCCCAATATCTAGTTGTTTAAACATTTTGTAAGGCATTAAATTAATACTGGCACCTAGATCAGCTAATGCTTTCTTAATATTCAGGCTACCAATTAAACAAGGGATAGTAAAACTTCCTGGATCTTTTAATTTGGTTGGTAACTTATTTTGGAGGATGGCTGAGCATTCTTCATTAAGTTCCACTGTCGACACTTCTTCAAGCTTCCTTTTGTTCGTTAGGAGTTCCTTTAAGAATTTTGCGTACTTCGACATCTGTGAAATAGCTTCAAAAAAGGGTAAGTTAATATGTATTTGTTTAAAAAGTTCAAGAAACTTACCGTATTGGGCGTCTAGTCGTTCCTTCTTCATCTTTACTGGATATGAGATTGGTGGTTTGCTTTCATTTCGTACCGGATTTGCTTCCTCAACTCCCTCATTTCTTGGTTTGTTACCTTCGTGTGGGATTTGTTTCTTTGGTTCGACTAATTCCTTTCCACTTCTTAATGTAACCGCTTTTACCTGTTCTGTTCCTTTAGAAAAGATTTCTGCTCGTACTTCACAGATCATTTTAGTAAGTAGTTCAACTGTCTTAGAGAGCTCTCCGAATGACTCAGTAAGTTTTTCAACTGACACTTTTTGATCTTTAAGTTTTGTACCAGTTTTGTGGAAATGATTTTTAGTGTCTGCCGAAAATTTTGTCAGCATCTCTTCGAAGGTTGGTTTCTTCTCTTGTGGATAGGGTTGATTTTGGAAGTTTTGAGGAGGTTGTTGTCTTTGATTTCCTTGGTTTCCTTGACCTCCCTATGAAAAATTTGGGTGGTTCCTCCAACCTGGATTGTAATTGTTACTATAAGGATTATTATTGGGTCTGAAATTGTTACCTATATAGTTCATCTGTTCGCTTCCTGCTTCCGGTTGGTAGGGTGGGTACTCAGGATTCGCCACGGTTCCACTTGCGTCGCACTGCATGACTGGATGTGCCTGTGAAGAACACAAACTATCAACCTTTTTATTTATCATCGCTACCTGTGTTGATAGCATGGTTATCGCCTCCAGATTGTAAACTCCAGCTGATTTTGTCGGTTTCGTCCTTGTAACCTTCCACTAATAATTATTCAGTGACATCTCCTCAATGAACTCGTAGGCTGCTTCAGGAGTCTTGTTATTCAGAGTTCCACCGGCGATTTAATCAATTAGTTGCCTCGTGGAAGGGTTTACACCATTGTAGAAAGTTTGGACTTGTAGCCACAAGGGTAGACCATGGTGTGGACACCTTCTCAAGAGATCTTTGTATCTCTCCCATGCGTCGTATAATATCTCTAAATCCATCTGCACAAAAGAAGAGATATCATTCCGTAATTTAGCCATTTTGGCCGGTGGGAAATATTTCAATAAAAACTTTTCGGTCATTTGTTCCCATGTAGTGATTGACCCTCATGGTAACGAGTTTAACCACTGTTTGGCTTTATTCCTTAATGAAAAACGGAATAACCGAAGACGTATGGCATCATCAGAAATGCCATTTATTTTGAAGGTATCACAGAATTCTAAAAAATTAGCTATATGAGCGTTTGGATCTTCGTCCTGCAAACCATCAAATTGAACAAACTGTTGAATCATTTGTATTGTGTTAGGCTTTAATTCAAAATTGTTAGCAGCTATAGTAGGCATAACAATACTAGATTCTGCTCCTGTTAAATGCGGTTTAGTATAATCAAAAATTGTACGTGGAGCATTGCGTTCCCCCACATCATGTGGTTGTGGATTATTCTCGTCCATCCCTTCAGTAGGATTGGATCTGTTTTCTTGATCTTCCTCTGTGTAATTTAGGGCTCGCCTGATTTCTCTGCGATTCCTGGAGCGGTAGCTTCGATCTCACTATCGTATACCAAGGGTCCTCCCGGGTTCCTTCTAGTCATAAACTAGAGGTACCTGCTAGGAGAAGAAAGAAAGAAAGAAAAATTAGCAAAAATTAAAATTTGACCTAAAAAAATTTGCAAAAAATAAAGTAAAAATAAAATAATGGTTAAAGTAATAAAAATATAGCGTTCTTAATATTTTAGTTCCCCGGCAACGGTGCCAAAAACTTGATCGCTGAAATTAGAGCTTTAAAATTTATAAAACGAATGATCAAACCTGAAAACTAACTCTGACAACGATTAAAGGCAAGTGTACCTATCGAACAGTAGTATACCTTAGGCAAGACCGGGTTGTCAAACCCAAAGGAACTAAGAGTATTAATACTAACTTTCTTTTTATTATTTAGCCTTAAAAATAAAGTGAAGTTACTTTAACTAAATTAACGACTCCTAAGCTGAAGACACAAAGACAAAAAGAACGAATTGGAAAATAACTTAAAGAAAAACTCAGTTGATCACGACAATACCCTCAGGAAGAATCCACCTAGACTTCACTTGTTATCTAGCACTGAACCATATGGTTTCTTTACTTAGTTTGATCCGTAGGACTCCCTAACGTATATTAAACCCTCTCTCGAGGCGAATAACATCTAACCCTAGGTTAATTAGTGGAACTCTCGTTCACTTATAATAACCCCCTAGAATAGCAGTAAATCGATCTATGGACTCCCACATTAGGCTTCACCCTAATTCGGCAAAATCTCGTAACCCTATCTCTAGGATTTCGATCAACTCCGCTTAATTATGCTAGATCTACTCTTAAGCAGGGTCTATTCCTCCTCCACCTAAGTACATCAGATTTGGATCAAGCAACATAATTAAGAACAAACTAAGTAATTATCATATAATTCAGAAATCAAATAACAAGATTCATCTAGGTTTCATCCCCTTCAGGTATCTGAAGGGTTTAGTTCATGACAAATAAAGAAAACATCTCAAGGGAAAAGATAAAACAAAACATAAGAAATCCCTAAAACTCCCTGAAGGAATTGAAGGAGAAATCCGCCATCTTGAGTATAACTCCGGCTTCTTGGGATGGATCAACTGGCTATCTTCGAGTGATTCCCTCAACTCTGACCTTCTCGGCTTGGCTCTTTGGCCTAGCTTTGACGCCTTTTCAAAAGTGGCACTTGGGGGATATATATAGGCTCTTGGAATGCGATTCTTTCTCCCTAAGTATCCTTTTCCGACTGAAATTACTCTTTCCAGCGATAGAGGCACGGCCATGTCACACGCCTGTATGACTCGACTCCAAGCCGTGTTCAGATTTCTAACTTCAAGCACGACCGTATAAATCGGGGTGAGGTCGTGTTCTAGATGATCGACGAGGCACAGCCGTGTGCTATTTGGGCCAGGCCGTGTGGATTTTGTGATATGGCCCATTTACTCCGTTTTGGGCCCGTTTTACGTTCTTTTCATCCTCGGGTGCTTTCCTGGGTATACGACATGAAAAGAAAGGATTAAGAGCAGCTTTTACATAAATTGAGGGATAAATCATCCAAAAGTAAGCTAAATGTGGGATTAAAATATGTTATAATTACGGTTTATCACATTCCCGGCACTAAATCAATACCAAACTCAACTTCTCGTATCGGAGGTAATTTTGGTAATTCTTCAGGAAATACATCAGGGAATTCACAAACTACAGACACTGATTCAACTTTCTTTTTTGCCACTTTTGTATCTATCACATACACAAGATAAGCTTCACATCCATTTTTCACGTAATTCAAAGCTTTCATTGAAGATATTACTGTCGGTAGTCCATTCAAATCACTGGATTCAATTCGAACTATCTCACCAATCTAACTTCTCAAATCAATACTCTTTCGTTTACAATTCACAATAGCATTATGCAAAGTGAGCCAATCCATACCCATAATTATATCAAATTCATCTTTGAATGCCCCAATACTGCTTGTTAGACTTCAAGATTCTTCTCAACCCAAGGATGGAGTGGACAAAGAAGCTTGGACAGCCCAAAAGAGCCAAAACTGTCTACTAAGGGAAGGGGTAACCCGAATCGTCCGCTAAAAAGGAGAAGGGAGCTCAAAACCGTCCATGGACTTGGTCTTTACCTATCTCAACCACCAAATCAACCATGGAGAGAATCAAGCAACTCTTTCTCCACAGATCAAGAAAATTGTCCACCATTCTTCCTCAAAACATGCCAACCGTCTACCTACATGGAGAAAATCAAGGGTGAGATGCCAAAAATAGTAAAGGGAGAAGGGGGCTCACTAGTATAAATAGCGGGCACTAGCTACATTTCAAACATACCACAATTGAGAGCACACAACACAGAGTTAAGAAAACATCTCAAAAACATTAAGAGTAGCAAATTTTGACAAACTTGAAAGCATTTGTGCCTAGAAGCAAGCAAAGGGAAAGAAAGGAGGAAGAGCAACGTGAGCACTGCCTTAAAAAACCATCGGAATCGGTCTTACAATTTTCATTCCTTTAATATTTTACTTTGTTCATAGAGTGGTAAACATGATTGCAACTTATTCTTTTACTTTTAATTTAATTGTGATGACTTAATTTTGTTGATGCTAGAATAATTGTAACACCCCTTACTTGTATTCAACGCCGGAACAGGGTATGAGGCATTACCGGACTTAAACACAAGCAAACATATATAACCGAGACGTAATTTCCATCCAAATTTAAAACTTTTCACATACGTTCCTAAAATAAGCCTATGAGGCCCAAAACATACAGTGGTAGTAGTTCGGGACTAAACCGAGAACTTTTGAAAATTATACAACACTTAGAAAATTTTTCACTAAAACAAGGCCACACGCCCGTGTGGTCTAAGGGACACGCCCGTGTGACCCTTGGACACGCTCGTGCTACAGGCCGTGTTCAAAATAGGGAGCTCTCTAACTTGTGCCACACGCCCGTGTGCTAGACTTTGTGGTTGATTTAATTTCCATAATTTTTCATAAAATAGGTGCAGACTTCAAACGGCCAGGGCACACGCCCGTGTTAGAGGCCATGCCGTCCACACGGCCGAGACACACGCCCGTGTCTTTGCCTGTGTGCTCATTGCTGAACATTCTATTTTGCAACAATTAAGGTGCAGGGGGGACAAGGCTAAAACACTTGCTTGTGGGGCAGACAGTGTGTCGCTCACGGCCTAGACACACGCCCGTATGTCTGCCTGTGTGGACAAAAATAAGGCTATTTACCAAGCCATTTTGCCACCCCTACTTGCACCAACCTACAAGCAACACCAATCCTAGCATATACATACAACCAAATCAGCCACAAATAAGATATCAACACTCATTCATATATTACCACCTATTACATACTTATCAACTCAAATCATGCAATTTCGCACATCCATGAAAAACATCATCATATGCATATATATATATATACTTAAACTAATATTAGCCATTTTCAATGGCCATTTACAAAATGAATTATCAACCAACATAAGCCAACACATTTGGCTAATCAATGATGACACATAACAAAATGACCAAGTCCCTATACATGCCATAACTCAAAATACTTAAATTCATTGGTACCAAAATAATCGTTGTAGATAGTGTGAATGGATCTCCGACAATTTTCGATCCCCGAGCTGGCTTGGTGACTCTATAAGACAAGGGAAAAAGAAAGGGGAGTAAGTTATGTAGCTTAGTAAGTTCCTATGTAAATAATAAGCATTATAATCACACATGTATCATATAATTAAACATGATGAACTTGGCATAAATAGTATCAAGATCTTCTAATTATAACTTACTCATTCATAACCTTATCAAGGGATTCATCACATATCGAGTTCATTAGTAAATGAGTTTTACGTACGTACATGTACCAACTCGCAACATAATCATAGCCTTTTACAACTTTGTCATACTCATTGAATTTCCCGTTGAACCACTTGGAATACTAAAGGATACTCAGGAATTTCGCACACACAATACCATACCAATGTCATATCCCAGATATGGTCTTACATGGATTCTCTTATCGATGCCAATAGCCCAGCTATGGTCTTACACGAAATCTAATATCAATACCATATCCCAGATATGGTCTTACACGTAATCTCAAATAACCCTAATGTCATGACATTTGTATCCTAACTATTCTTATGGTTCAACCGAGATTTCTCGCATGTACTTTGTCGATTACGCTCAAAGAGTAAATCACAATTTATACAATATTAAAGTATATAAAACATAAATAAAACAATGCATTATTTACATACGAACTTACCTCATTGCAAAAATAGTAGAAAATGACCTAATCGTTAAACACCTTGTTTTTCCCTCGATCTAAGTCCGAACCTCATTTCTCTTGATCTATAATAGAAAATTTAACTCATTTATTATTCACATAATTCAATTCAGTCCAAAAATCTTATTATGGAAAAATTACATTTTTGCCCCTAAACTTTGACATATTTACATTTTGGTCCTTAGGCTCGTAAAATGAAACATGTTCAATTTCTTTAATGTACAAGCCTACCTGAACCATTTTTATAACTATAATAGCCTACAATTTCCATTAAAACACACTTTTACTACAGATTTTATAACTTTTACAAATAGGTCCTTTTAAGCATTTCATCAAAAATCACTTAGTAAAATTTGTTTATCTAACACCAAACATTCGTTTTCTACAATTAGAATTCAAAATACACAAATGTCTAAAATGGATCAATCCCTAGACCTTGATTATTCCTTAAATTAATGGTAGAAATAGATAGATCGGATGATAACGACTTCAAAAATGTAAAGAGCATTAAAAACGGGGCTAGGATGTACTTACGATCAAGCTTGGGGGAGAAGATGGACAAGATTTTAGCTTGATTTTCCCTTTTTATTCTTTTATTTACCAAATGACCAAAATGCTTTTAATGCATAACTTTGAAATTTTATCTCACCATGTCCATTTTTGTCCACTAATTTTAAAAAAAAATGGTTTAATTATCATCTAAGGACCTTCAATTTAAAATTTCATAGTAAATAGACACCTCTAGCATGTAGAAATAAACTTTTTCACTTTTTACAATTTAGTCCTTTTTACTAATTAAGTGCCCAAACGTCAAAATTTTTGAACGAAATTTTCACGAATTCATTTCGTAAAATTTTAGACCATAGAAATGTAATAAAAACAAATTTTTCTGTGTCAAATTTGTGGTCCCGAAACAACTATTCTGACTAGGCCCAAAATCGAGTTGTTACAATGATTATGATCCCTTAGCTTGTGCTGTTAATCTCAAATGTTGATGTTCTCAGCATTGGTTATTTATTCATTCAAATAAAATCATGACCATTCTTGTTAATGCGTAATTAGTGTTGGTAAGTATATGAATTAATTCATCAATCTAAACAAGATGGTAATTAGTGGACACACTATTTGAATGGTGCATGTTTGATTTCTTAATAATTGAATTAGTAATGGTATCTAGCAATATTTTTACCTTGCATAACCCGTAGGTATGATGCTTGCATATGAACCTTGAAGTTAATTTAACATAGAAAAATGCTAAAGAAACGAAAAGGTTAAAAGTGAGACGAATTGCCAAATTCCCAATTGCCACGAGTTCACCATAACATTCCTTAGCATCATTTTTAATGATCATAAGTTAGGGGAAAGTTGTTATTCTAGCCTTTCATGTCATTGTGATTAAAACTTGTTAATATTTGCTGCTTATATTCAGTGCTATATTTTAATTGTTGTGCACACTTAGTTAATTTTAATTAGGTTAATTAGTTAACTCAATTCTCTCTTTATTATTTCCATCACCAACTTATTAGTTGTTAATTGCACATTATTTGTCTTACGTACAGTCCCTGTGGAGACGATTTTCTTTGCTTACTACTTTATTACTTGTTGGCGACTGTGTACACTTGCACATCATTCGATAATATCGCAATAAGTTTTTGGCGCCTTTTCTGGGGATTGTTTTAGTCATTATTTATGAAATTAATTATTTTGCAATTTGGTTCATTTTTCTGGCAATATTAACTTAGTTAATTTTTTGAATTTTTAGGTGTTTATGAACATAGATTGAATTATCGATCTACTTCCAGTTGATCCTGAAATGGAATCTACCTTTAGAAGAAGAAGAAGGAAACGTGTGAACCAGAGACAAACCGAAGAAATGAACCAAGATCAAAGAGACGGAGCTGCTAAAGTCAAAATTCGGTCATTGTTGCTGATGACAAAGATCATGCCATCTTTCAATATGTTGTGCCTCTCTTCAATGAATTAAATCCAGGTATTGTAAGACTTGAAATTAAGGCACCATAATGAGAAGTGAAGCTAGTAATGTTCCAAATGTTGCAAATGATGTGCCAATTTAATGGGATGCCTACTAAAGATCCACACCTTCATCTTCGCTTATTTATGGAAGTAAATGACTCCTTCAAATTGGCCGGAGTGACCGAAGATGCTTTGACATTGAAGTTATTCCCATACTCGTTGAGAGATAGAGCACGTGCATGGTTGAATTCTTTACAGTCTGACTCTATATCTATATGTCAAGAATTGGCTGAATGATTCTTGATGAAATACTTTCCTCCCAGTAAAAATGTTGAGCTTCGAGATGAGATCACTGCATTCCAACAACTTGATGACGAATCGCTGTATGAGACATTGGAGTAATTCAAGGAGTTATTGTGAAAGTGCCCTCACCATGGGATTCCACATTGCATTCAATTGAAAACCTTTTACAATGGTCTCAATGCACATACAAGCATGGTGGTAGATGCTTCTGTAAATGGAGCTCTTCTTTCTAAGTTTTACAATGAAGCTTACAAAATTCTTGAAAGAATTTCCATTAACAATTATCAGTAGTCGACTAATTGAACAACCACAGGAAGAAGAGTGGCAAGAGTACATAAATATGATGTACTTACTTCATTGGCAGCTCAAGTATCTTCTATGTCTTCCATGCTTATGAACTTTACTACTAATGGTTTTAATGGGATTCCGATAAGTCAACAACCAAGCCATTTTGAGAGCATTTCATGTGTGTACTGTGGAGACAATAATATGTTCAAAAATTTCCCGTCAACCTCAGAATCCATCTATTTCATGGGAAACCAAAATCAGAATAGGAGTGCTCCAAGTCCGCAATCAAATTTCTATAATCCTTCATGGCAAAAGCATCCAAATTTATCATGGAGTAATCAAGGAACTAGTCCTAGCATCTCTTATATAACTCGGTTTGTGAATCAATTCACTTGTGACGTCTGACTTACCTAAATCTTGAGTTAGTCATTGACCATGCGTATGTAACTCATGTGTTTTGGTATAAGTGGAGGCTTATGCTCTAAAGATGATCGAGTCAATAGCCGGTATGTTGGTTACATGACTTGTGTATGGCATGGATTTACTAGCAACAATGGAATTCATAACTCGATTAAAGAGTTAACGGTATCATCTCATTAGCATTGCGTGGATTGATAAATATGGAACATGACCATGGGTTGCTTGTTCTTGAACAAGCAATTTATCACAATCATTAGTTGACGATTATCATATTAATCATTAAGAAGATACAATGGTGATAATGAGATAAAACAAGATTGTATTAAGTGAACAGATTTAACTCGAAGGAGTCAAAGATATTGTCACACCTAATTTTCTTTAAACCGGAAAATTAGGAATAGTCTGAGGGTTAAATTGAAAGAGACCGTAAGATGGCAGCCTCTATTGAAAAATCAGAGAAATATAGAGGCTGGTTTGGATGTAGTTGAATTTCAAATCTGGTTCAGTTAGATTAGAATAAGTGGGTCTCTTAGTGGAGGATAATATGATTGTCAATGGATGGTTTCTACACGGTTAAAGATTGTGTCAGAAGGGCTATATATAGTTGGGGAAATGACTTCTCGATTTTTTGCTTCACTTTCTTCTGTTCTTCATCTTCCTTGATTGCTTTGAACAAGAGATAACTATGGAAGCTCTACATGGAGCGATAGACCTGAGGGTTTAGTCGGAAAAAAAGGGAATTCAGTAAACTGCTGTTAAGAGGATGAAAGCTCTGGCATTTGGAAAAGCTAAGCTAGTAAGACGAAAAAACATTAGGTGAGATTCTACTTACCATTCCTAGAATGTTGAGTGGCTGGCATGATTCTATGTTAAGTTTTGTGATAATGAATGTTATCTGCTGATTGTTTATGCTAAGCATGGATAGGATTGCCTGGTATATGGGTATCTGCCAATGTAGTTCATTGTGCATGAAATAGTTATGATTCCATGTTTTAAAAGATAGCGTACTCCATGATAGTATGTAAGTGAAATGCATGCATGATCATAGTGGTGAAGTATAGAAGGGAATTATCGATGGGTTAGATGAAGTTAGGATAGAGAAAAGAGTGATTCTATTAGATATCGCCATACGGTGTTGCTGTATGCAAACTGTGATGTGTGAAGCTCTGCACTTTGCAGAGGGGACACTGTTGTATTCAAGCATCAAGGTTAGGAAAGGGAAAAGGAAGAATGGGCGGAAGAATCGGGAAACTAAAATTCCATTATGATTCCGCCATCCAAGATTTCTGGGAGCAAACCATGATGTGCAAAGCTCTGGGCCTTGCGAAAGGGACACTTTGGTGTTCGAGCATCAATTTGGATATGTGATAAGACGATATTGATATTTATTAGGTTCCATAGAGTAACACCGCTATGGTGATTAGCAGGCTTTATGGGGCGACATCGCGATGGTGGTAAGGTTCTATGGAGTGACACCTCAAAGAGGTATAATGTGTAAGACCATAGCTCAACTATGACAACCAATAAAGTCTGTCAAAAAATTAAACATGGGGTTATACTATGTAACACCAAAGCTCAATTTTGACAGCATAAAGAGCCCGTCAAGACAGTAAACACGGGAAGTCCGTCAGGACATTAAACATGAAATGTAACACCCCTAACCCGTATCATCGCCGGAATAGGGCTACAAAACATTACCAAAAAAATGTAACATAAAAACAATCAATTCCAATCATTTTATAAATCATAACATAATCCATTCAAACACATGCATATCGTATCATATTCCAGCCCTCGAGGCCTTAGAAACACTTTAGAAACGATTTAGGACTAAATCAAAAACATTTAAAACTTAATGAAAAAGTATAGAAAATTTCACACTGCAGGGTTCACACGGCTGAGACACACGCTCGTGTCTCAGGCCGTGTATAGAAAATTTCACACTGCAGGGGTCACACGGCTGAGACACATGCCCGTGTCTCAGGCCGTGTGGACATTCAAAATAGGGACACACGGTAGTGTCCCAGCCCATGTTCGTGCCCGTGTAACTCTCTGACTTTAGTCACACAACGAAGCCACACGCCCGTGTTCCAGGCCGTGTAACTCTCGAAGTGCAACCTTTAAAACCTGTAGGGGACACACAGTCATGCCGCATGGCCATGTGTCGCACACGACTAAGACACATGCCCATGTCTTAGGCCATGTGGACAAGAACTGGGCCAATTTCAAGCCATTCCTTTCACACATTTCAAGCTCACACCTACAAGACATTTGCACATACAATCAAGCTTTCAAACATACTAAAGCATTCATATTAAGACTAATTCAATAGGTCATTTATCCATACAACCAATATACCAAAAGACACCTCAAACATAATCATCAAATCAACCTAAACATGTGCACATTTACCATTTATCAACTATTTTGTTTCCATGCCAAAACATATCACAATTGATACATATCAACCATACCATATTAGATTCATGCAATATCAAAATAACCTTACCAATAGGAGAATTCCTCTCATGCTTCATAACCACCTAAATGACATAAACCAACCATTTCCAAATAGTACCATTTCCAAATAGAAACAGTGGTTTGAGACCATCAAATCCGACGAGTAAGCTTGTAAATTTTATTATTTAGTATTTACGAGGCAAATGTGATTTTAGGAAAATTTTTGAATTAGTAATTTGTGTTTTATAAGGATTTATTAGGTTAAATGGTTTAGAAAATGAGTTATCGAGATCTCAATTTTATAAACTGAGCCATAAATATTTTTATAAATATTTACGGAGTGTCATTAAGGTAGTATTAAAGTTTTGTTAGAAAATTTTAACGTTTTGATAGTTAATTAATTAAAAAGGACTAAATTGAAAAAGATGCAAAACTTGCCAATTAAAGAAATAGTGATTAAATAGCTCAAGTGATAAATAATGGAGGACCAAAAGGGTAAATTTCCACACAAGAGATGGCTGAGGCGGCATAAGTAGAGAAAAATCATGGAATTAGGTGAAATAAGGGCAAAATGGGAAATTTTGTAAAAATTAAACAAATAAACTAACAATTAAAAGAGTTTCTAGAAATTTCTTCACAATTTTCAGCCAAAAATAGCCATAGGAGATCTCTTAAGCTAGTTTTTCACATTTTTACTTCATGTGACTTCAATTCTTACTCTTTTCTTAAAATTTTTGTGTTTTTAAGGCTTTTACAATTAGATGAATATTGAATTTTTTTGATGAATTAACATGGATTTAGAGCTTT
Organism: Gossypium australe; assembly: GCA_005393395.2. Classification (NCBI taxonomy): domain Eukaryota; kingdom Viridiplantae; phylum Streptophyta; class Magnoliopsida; order Malvales; family Malvaceae; genus Gossypium; species Gossypium australe. The sequence continues at coordinate 124,022,142 of CM016614.1, read as the reverse complement.
AAATTTGTTTGATGATTTTATAAAGTGAATTTGATAGATATTAGTTTTAGGACTGAATGGAGAAGAATTAAAAAATTAGGGTTTTCTATTAAATTTTTATGTATCAAGGGATGTAAGATATAGCCTAGAATACTTAGATAAGTTTTCAATTGAGAAAAATTAGCTCATTTGATAGATTAATTAGTAAGGGACTAAATTGTAAAAATTGTAAAAGTTAGGGTAAATGTGTAATTTCAAAAATTGAGGGGGTATTAATTGTGAAGTGAATTGAAACTAAAATATATGCTAATGAAGGGATAATTTTATATTTTAGATCAAGAACCCGTAGACAATCATGAAAATGGGAAATTAGCAAAATAGTCCCTAAACTACTACAAATCGTACAAACTAATCCAGGTAAGTCTGTATGGTTAAAATTTAATATTTATTTATTAAATTGATGAATGGTATTATGTATTTATTCATATTTATTGTTGAAAATAAAATATTTGTTAAATTATGAAATTGAATTAATTGTTCATAACGAGTGGAACGCGGGATTGAGTACAATCATTCTGTGGTAAAGGATGAATTGACGGTAAATGCAAAGGATGAATTGACAGAAAATTATCCAAGTAAACCGAGGTTCAACATTTTTTCGAACATTTGTGTTTATTTTCTGTTTAGCTCTCACAAGTTTTTGTTAACTCATATGAGTTTCTGTTTAACCCTAATGGGTTTCTGTTTAGCTCTTTTGAGCTTCAGTTTAACCTTTATGAGTTTCCGTTCAGCTCTTATGGGTTTTCGTTCAGCTCTTGTGAGACACACAGCCTGACCACATGGGCATGTGTCCCTTATTTTGAGAAAAATTTTCTAAGTGTTGAAATTATTTCCTAAGTTATCAGTTTAGTCTCGAACCATTCCCAATGTATGTTTATGGCCTTGTAGGCTTGTATTAGGGAAAAAGTGATTGAGATTCATAAACACGGGGCTGAAGAGTTTAGAGCTAATGTTGATGATGATCCTGAAAGAGCTGAGTTTTAGCTTGAGAATACGATTCGAGTGTTTGATGAGCTTTCTTACACACCGGTTGAATGTTTAAAATGCCTTATATCACTTCTAATAGACTCTGTGTATCAGTTGTGGAGTACATTAGTATCAGTAGTGCCGAGAGAGAGTGTCACTTGGGATTTCTTTCAGACCGAGTTCTGAAAGAAATACATCAGTCAACAGTTTCTGGATCAAAAGCATAAAGAGTTTTTAGAACTGGAACAAGGCCGCATGATTGTAATCGAGTACGAAAGAGAATTTGTGGGGTTGAGCAAGTATGCTCGAGTTCTATTGAAGAGATTATGTGCAAACGGTTTGTTGAGGGGTTGAATGAAGATATTAAACTTCTGGTCGGGATTATAGATTTGAAAGAATTTGTTGTATTGGTTGATCGGGCTTGTAAACTCGAAGACTTTAGCCGAGAAAAGAAGAAAGCTGATGCAAAGATTAGAGATTCAAAGAAGAGATCGATGAATAAACCTTATCATTCTTCATCAAAGAAATCTTGAGATTCGTTTAGTCGATCGAATGCATCAGTGGGATACCAGAATAGAGATCGTAGAAATCAACATGTCAATTCTAAAGCTCAAGCTACTTCTGTCTTAAGCATTGGCAGCGTGAGAAATAACAAACATGAGTGTCAACAATGTGGGAGACGACATTTTGGAGAATGCTGGAATAAGAGTAGTAAAGCTTGCTTCAAATGTGGTTCACCAGATCACTTTATTCGAGACTGCCCAGAGTTATCCGAGAAAGAAAAAGTTCAAAATATAAGATCTAGCAATACGACTGCAAGAGGGAGACCACCGAGAAATACGAGGAATGTATCCAGTGGTAGAGGTATGACTAGGGACTCAGCTGTGAGATCTAAGACCAGAGCACCTGCTAGAGCCTACGCTATTCGCGCTCACGAAGATGCGTCATCACCAGATGTTATTACCGATACATTTTCTCTTTACTACACTAATGTTAATGCATTGATTGATCCTGGATCGACTCATTCGTATATATGTATGAATTTGATGTTTAATAAGAGTTTTCCCGTTGAATCTACTGAGTTTGTGATTAAAGTATCGAACCCCTTAGGCAAGCATGTTCTAGTTGACAAAGTATGTAAGAACTGTCCTTTAATGACTCGGGGTTACTGTTTTTCGACTGACTTGATGCTTTTGCCATTTGATGAGTTCGATGTGATTCTGGGTATGGATTGGTTGACTCTACATGATGCCGTTGTGAATTGTAGACGAAAGATTATAGAATTGAAATGTCAGAATAATGAGACTCTTCGGATCGAATCAAATGATCTGAGTGGTTTACCAGCTGTAATTTCCTCAATGTTAGCTCAGAAATATGTGAAAAAGGGATGTGACACATATCTTGCATACGTACTTAATACAAAAGTGTCAGAATCAAAGATTGAATTAGTACTAGTTGTTTGCGAGTATCCAGATGTGTTTCCAGAAGAGTTACCGAGTTTGCCACCAATAAGAGAGGTTGAGTTTGCTATTGATTTAGTACCGAGAACTTCATCGATATCGATAGCTCTATATAGAATGGCTCCGACAGAGTTGAAAGCTCAGTTGTAAGAGTTAACAGATAGAGGTTTTGCACGACCGATTGTTTTTCCCTGGGGTGCGCCAGTATTGTTTGTTAAGAAGAAAGACTGGTCAATGAGAATGTGTATTGATTATTTTAAGCTCAACAAGTTCACGATAAAGAATAAGTATCTGTTGTCGAGAACAGATGATTTGTTTGACTATTTGAAAGGTGCAACCATGTTTTCAAAGACTGATTTGAGATCTGGTTATTATCAGTTGCGAGTTAAAGACTCAGATGTGCCGAAAACTACGTTCAAAACGAGGTAAAGACACTATGAATTCCTTGTTATGCCTTTTGGACTAACTAATGCTCCTGCCATTTTTATGGATTTGATGAATCAGATCTTCAGACCATATTTAGACAGATTTGTTATTGTGTTCATTGACGACATTCTGATCTATTCTTGAGATGAGTCTGAGCATGCCGAGCATTTAAAGATTGTGTTGCAGACCTTGAGAGATAAACAAAAATATGCTAAATTCAAAAAATATGAGTTTTGGCTCGGGGAAGTAGGATTTTTGGGAGATATAGTTTCAGCGGATGGCATTCGAGTTGATCCAAGCAAGATTTTGGCAGTTATTGACTGGAAACCACCTAGAAATGTATCTGAGGTCAGAAGCTTTCTGGGATTGGCTGGTTACTATCAAAATTTTGTAAAAGGATTCTCGATGATTGCTGCACTGATGACCAGCCTGCTACAGGAAGATGTAAAATTTGAATGGTCTGAAAAATGTCAACAAAGCTTCGATCAATTGAAAGCATTGTTAACTGAGGCACCAGTGTTAGTTCAACCTGAATCGGGTAAAGAACTTGTGATTTACAATGACGCATCATTGAACGGTTTGGATTGCGTGTGGATGTAAGAGGGAAAAGTGATAGCATATGCTTCCAGACAATTGAAACCACACGAAAAGAATTATCCGACGCACAATTAGAGTTGGCTGCCATAATTTTTGCACTAAAAATTTGGCGTCATCATTTGTACGGTGAAAAATGCCACATCTTTACCGATAATAAAAGCTTAAGGTATATTATGACTTAGAAAGATTTGAATTTGCGACAGCGAAGATGGCTCGAGTTATTAAAAGATTATGAGTTAGTAATCGATTATCATCTGGGAAAAGCGAATGTAGTTGCAGATGCTTTAAGTAGAAAATCCTTATTTTCTTTGAGTTAGTATACCCTACAGGATTGGCACGGCCTGACACACGGGCGTGGGTGGCCACTTTGAAGGGCACACAGGCTAGACACATGGGCGTGTGGTTGGCCGTGTGACCCAAGTCAGTAAGCTCACTTGTTTGGGCACGGGGTAAGACACAGGCTGGGACACAGCCATGTGCTTCCATTTCGAATGTTCACAGGCGTGTGTCCCCTGTTTTGAGAAAAAAATTTAAGTGTTGAAATTATTTCCCGAGTTATCAGTTTAGTCCCGAACCATTCCCAATGTATGTTTAGGGCCTCGTAGGCTCGTATTAGGGACAAAGTGATTGAGATTGATTGATGATTGCTTGTAATGTGAAAATTTATGCAAAGTTGAATGTTTAATTGTTTTATAAGTTTGGTAATACTCTGTAACCCTATTCTGGTGTTGAATACGGGTGAGGGGTGTGACACTTATATACCATATGTAAACAGCCCAATTTTGGGCCTAGTAGGAACAGTGGTTTTGGGGCCACAAATTCGACGAGGAAAATCCTATTTTATTATATTTTTATGGTCTACAATTTCACGGAAAGATTCCGTGAAAATTTTGTTCGAAAATTTCGACGTTTGCGCACTCAAATTAGTCAAAAGGACTAAATTGTAAATAGTGCAAAAGTTGAGTTCCACATGTTAGAAGTGTCCAATTTCTATGAAATTTTAAATTGGAGGTCCTTAAATGGTAATTATACCATTGGTTAATTTTTTGGACAAAAATGGACATGAGATAAGTGAAATAGGATATTATTAAGTTAGGGGCATTTTGGTAATTTGGTAATTAAATGGACTAAAAGACAAAATAAAAGCCAAAAACCCTTGTCCATATTCTTGCTTTTCCCAATTTAGCATGGGGGAAGCCATGGCTAGGGTCTTCAAGCTTTCCAGCTCAATAGTAAGTGCATATAAGCCTCGTTTTTAAGGTTTTTTTACATTTTTGAGATCCTCGTAACTCGATTTAGCTATTTCTACCATTATTTTGAAATAGGGCTTGTGTTTAAAAATTTACCCATGGATGACATGCATGTGCTTTGATGTCTAATGGTAGAATATGAATGCTCGGTGTGTATTAAACGACTTTTACTAAGTGATTTTCGATGAAATTGCATAAAAGGACTAGTTTGTAAAAAGTTGAAAAATGTATGAAAATGTGTGAATGAATGCAAATTGTGGACTACTATAGTTATGAAAACATAGGGAAATTGAATAAAAATCATTTTACGAGCCTAGGGGAAAAGTATAAATATGACAAAGTTTAGGGGTAAAAATGTAATTTTTCCATAGTATGATTTTTGGACTGAATTGAATAGTATAATAACTTAATAAGTCAAATGTGATATTTTAGATAAATAAAATGAGTTTCGGGCTTAGAATGGGGGAAAGACGAATATTGGATGACTCGGTCCCTTTCGCCATTTTAAGTCAAGGTAAGTTTCTGTGTAATAATTCAGCATCATGTTATTATGCTTTTAAATGTTTGGCATTTTGTGAAATGTATATTATTTCTATAAAGTTGATTAATAAGGTATCGATGATGAATATGATGAAGTTATATTATGTTGAAGTCCCGGTTGAACCTTAGGAATAGAAAGGATACCACTGTCATGACATGAGATTATTAAGATCCCGTGTAAGACCATGTCTGGGACATGGCATCGGCACCAAATAAAGGTGGTCCCGTATAAGATCATGTCTGGGACATGGCCTCGACACCAAAGAAAGATCTCGTGTAAGACCATGTTTGGGGCATGGCATCTACATCTATATACGATCTCGTATAAGGCCATATCTGGGATATGGCATCGACATCGATATGAGATCCCGTATAAGACCATATCTGGGATATGGCATCGGCATCGACATGTGATCCCATGTAAGACCATATCTGGGATATGGCATTAGCATCTTATTACGTGTATGACGAGTTCGGGTATCCTTCGATATTCTAAGTGGTTCAACGGGGTAAAGAGCTAATTTTATGTTTAAGAAGGAAAAAGTGCTAAAGTTATGCGATGAAGTGATACAGATACATATGAAAAACTCACGAGAAATGAGTCTGATATGTGATATGTGATGATTAAGTGCAAGTATATGTATGTATACACTCATGAGCAATGTGCTCGGGATGTAATCAAATTTTGGTAAGAAGGTAAACGAGTAAGTTATACCTATGAGAATGACCTTGTGATTATAAGATCATGCTTATGATGTATGAATAAGTGGGAAATGTGATTGATGATCACGTGGGAGGCTTTTAAGCCAAATTAAATTGAGAAATGAAATGTTCAAGTCTTTATTGTGGATGTATAGGTTAAATTGGCCAATGAATGGCTTGTAAATATTTGATGATGACGAGCTATTGGCATGGCTAACTATGGATATACTTTAGTGTTATATGTGTGTAAATGAGAATTACTACAAAGAAAACATGATAGAGTAAAATTAGCAACAAAATAGTTTGAACAGCAGTAGTTGTTTCATTTTGAAAATTCACCAAAAATGGTAGAAATTGAACTAGAAGTTTAATAAGATATGAAATTAAATATTATTTAGTTTATTTTTGCATAAAGGAAACAGAATAAGAAAAAGAAATTCATATGATGAGATATTTGGATTTTAGTGAGATAGGGTTAGAATGATTTCAGAATCCCCTGTTCTGACTTGGGAAATTCATTAAAACTTGTACAAAAATAATCAAGGGATAAAATTTATATTCTTGAATTTCTTAATGAGTCTCTTTTTAAGAGAAACAAATAGAAACAAAATTCAAGTTCTGTACTGTGAGAAAATAATTTTTTAGTGAAGAGGGGTTAGAACTGTCGGAAAGCAAAATAAGGGTGACTTTAAAGAATAAACTGTACTGATTGGCTGAACCAAAAATTTTGGAAATTTTATGATAAGAAGATATGTGAGTATAGTTTCAATGAAAATTAGTGGATCTTAATTTGGAGTTCCGTAGCTCCAGATAAAAATAATTTAGTGACTGTAACTCGAGTAGATAGCTCAAGATGAATATAAATGAATCGTGAAATTTTATGCAATTATGATTGTATTACCTAGAGAACATATTTTGAGAATTGGTGAAAAACATGTTAGTAAGTATGAACTAAACCCCTTAAATACCTAAGGGGATGAAACCTAAGACAGATCTTATTATTATTTGATTTATAAGATAAATACTTGTTCTTATTCTTAATTGTGAGTTTTTATTCTTGTTTTGATAATTCAGGTTATTGATTCAAGTTGAATGCGCTTATTCAGTGGAGCAAAAGTCCCTGTTTAAGAGAAGATCAACACAATTAAGTGGTGTTGATTGCAACCCTAGAAATAGGGCAACATAAATCTGCTGGATTAGGGTCAAACCTAATAAGGGGATCCATAGAACGAATTAATGCGACGATAAGGGTTTTAATTAGAAAGAGATTTCAATTAATCAACCTAGAGTTCGTTGTTTTTAGTCTTGAAAGAGATATTAACATAAATTAGGGATTTCTGCGGAGTAAGACAAGTGAATAAATCATATGAATCAAAAGTAATAAGTGAAGTCTAGGTGGATTCTTCCTTAGGTATTGCTTATCTCATATAAGTTGTCCAAAAGTATTTTCCCAATTTACTCTTTGTCACATTTATAGTTAGTTAAATTTAGATTAAAAATAAATCCCCTTAATTATTAGGCTAGATAATAAAAAGATAGTTATTACTAGTAATTTTAGTCCTTGAGGATACGATATTCCGAACTCACCACAGCTATACTACTATTCGATAGGTGCGTTTGCCTTTGTCGAAATAATAGTTAGTTTCGAGTTCCATCAAGTTTTTGGCGTCGTTGTCGGGGACTAAGATATTAGGAACACTAAATTTTTATTACTTTGGCAATTTATTTATTTGCAATTTAATTTCATACATTGCTAATAATCTTTATTTGCTTCTGATAGGTAATTCTAGTTTATGACTAGAAGGAACCCGTCAGGACCTTTGATTTTTAACAGTGATATAGAAGGTATCGTTCACAGAAACTGAAGAGAAATAAGGTGAAGCTTACAATACATAGAAGAAGAGCAAGAGGATGATACTAATACTACCAAAGAGATGGCTGATAATAATCTGCTACCTCCTGTGGTTGCCGTAAACCCGGTGAATCAAAATCCTGCTCCTCGTACTATGTATGATTATGCTAAACCTAATTTAACAGGAACCGAATCAAGTAATTAGACCTGCTATTGCTGCAAATAATTTTGAACTAAAACCTAACACTATTCAAATGATTCAGCAATTTGTTCAGTTTGATGGTTTGTAGGATGAGGATCCAAACAATCACTTGGCAAATTTTCTAGAATTATGCGATACCTTCAAAATCAATGGTGTTTCTGATGATGCCATTCGCCTTCGATTGTTTCCCTTCTTGTTGAGAAACAAAACTCATTACCATAAGGATCAATCACTACATGGGAACAAATGACCGAAAAATTTTTGTTAAAATATTTTCCACCGGTTAAAACGGCTAAGTTGAGGAATGATATCTCTTCCTTTGTGCAAATGGATATAGAAACACTTTATGATGCATGGGAGAGATACAAGGATATACTGAGAAGGTGCCCACACCATAGATTACCTCTATGGTTATAGGTTCAAACCTTTTACAACGGTGTGAACCCCTCAACTAGGTGGTTGATCGATTCAGCCGCCAGTGGAACCCTAAACAACAAAACCCCTGAAGCGGCTTATGAATTTATAGAAGAGATGTCACTGAATAACTATCAGTGGCAAGTTACGAGGACAAAGCCAACAAAAGCCACCAGTGTTTTCAACCTCGACGCAATAACCATGCTATCAAATCAGGTAGACTTTTAAGTAAGAAAATTGATGGTTTGTGTGGTTCTTCGCAGGTACATCCAGTGATGCAGTGCGATACAAATGGAGGAGGGATGAGTAATACAGAATATCCATCCTACAACCCTAGCATAGAAAGCGAATAGATGAACTATATGGGTAACAATTCTAGACCTCAAAATAACCCTTATAGTAACACTTACGATCCAAGTTGGAGGAACCACCCAAATTTCTCATGAGGTGGCCAAGGAAATCAGAGACAACAACCCCCTCCAAGCTTTCAACAGCAACCCTACCCACAAGAGAAAAAGCCGAACCTTGAGGAGATGCTAACAAAGTTCATGCGGTGTTAGAGACAAGCTTCCAAAACACCGGAACAACACTTAAAACTCAATAGCCATTAATTCAGGGGCTCGAGAACCAATTAGGACAGCTTGCTAAGCTGATCTCAGAATGACCGTAAGGCAGCTTGCTAAGCAACACTGAAACTAACCCAAAGGATAAACTTCAAGCCATAACTACTCACGATAGTGAAGGGTTAGATGAACCAACATTGAGGCAAGAGAATATGGTAGACGAAGGTAAGGTTGAGGTAAGCCATGATAAACTAAAACAAGTAATTACAGAGTACCAACCTCGTGTGCCATACCCCAATGCGATGAAGAAAGACCGCATAGATGAACAATTCGGTAAATTTCTTAAACTTCTAAAGAAATTACATATTAACTTACAGTTTCTTAAAGCTCTTTTGCAGATGCCCAATTCAAGGAAATTTTTAAAAGAGCTTTTGACAAACAAACGGAAGTTAGACGATACGTCCCATGTGGAGCAAAATGCAGTGTGCTCAGCAATTTTACAAAACAAACTACCACGAAAGATAAAAGATCCAGGGAGTTTTACAAGGTAGTTTTTTTGTTAATAATGCTTTAGCTGATTTAGGGGCTGATAAACCGCAAAAGTAACATATTTTAAGCCCATATTTAGCATGCTTTTGGATGATTTAAGCTTTGAATTGTGTAATTTGGATGATTTAAGCCCATATTCAGGAGAGCACCTAATGACGAAAAGAACAAAAAACGGGCCCAAAATAGAGTAAATGGGCCATATCGCGAAATCCACACGACCGTGCCTCATTCAAAACCTTGAACACGGCCTGGCCATGACTTACACGGGCGTGTGCCACGGGCGTGTCCCTACCGCGACCAAGAGGAGTTTTACTCGGAATAGGATACTTGGAGGCAAAGAAACACATTCCAAAGCCTATTCAAACACCCTAGTAGGAATTCTACTTGAATTAGGATACTTAGGGCCAAGTAAGGCATCTCAAAGTCTATATAAACACCCAAGGGGGCAAGTTGAAGGGGAGTTCGGCAGAAGCCGGAACCCGAGGCTTTAGTCAAGGGGCATCCGACTAGGCTAGAGGAGGCAGATTGTGGAGATTTACTCAAAGATAACCAGTTGATCCATCTCAAGAAGCCGGAGTTATACTCAAGACGAAGGATCTCTCCTTCAATTCCTTCAGGGGGTTTTAGGGATTTCTTATGTTTTGTTTTATCTTTTCTTTTGAGAGGAATCTTGTTATCGTTTGCTGAACTATATGATAAATATTTGTCTTGTTCTTAATTATGTGTTCTTAATTCTTGTGTTGATATTTCCGAGATATTAATTCAAGCATGATGTTCTTAGGTGGAGGAGCAAAAGTCCCTGCCTAAGAGTAGATCTAGCATAATTAAGCGGAGTTGATAGTGCGCGTAGAGATAGGGTGACGAGATTTTGCCGGATTAGGACCTTTGAGTCCATTTTTTTCTGTTATTTTCATTTTTAAAGTCAGTCCCTTTATCTTTCTTGTCTTTAATTTATATTATTATATTTTGTTTTGTTTAATTTAGGTTCAAAGGGCTATTAAGCAACGGCCACACCACGACCCTAGTATCCACCTCCACCTTCATTATGCCCAACTTACCGTTTCTTTTCCTTGACTCCATCCAAAATTCAGGAAGTTCACTTCTCTCCCTATCTTATGATTTTATATATTGTAGATATCTATCTTTGTACATTGAGGATAATGTACGTCTTAAGTGTGGGGAGGTGTCCACAATACTGAACTATATCTTGTTCTTAAGTAACTTTCTCATATTTACTATTAGAATGAAACTTCTATTGATTTATGATTTTTATTGATATGTTTCGGATTAAGTCATAGGTAATTATGCATTAATGATTTAAACTTTAAGATATTAGAGAATCAAACATGATAAGTCTATTTTCAGAATTCAAAATTTTATTAGGTTGTTTCCCTAATCTTAAATATTACTTTGAAGTTTGAAATCTACAAGGATGACATCAAAAACCATAATTTTTGTGAGATTTTTGAGCCTTTAAGAGCATATATTTTTCTTGGTCACTTTTTTGATTATGAGTGTGTCAATATTGATTTGTTATTCTAGAACTTGCTTCGATTATACATGTCGAGACCACATTTTTGATTTGATATACTTGTCGTAACCATTTTTTAAAAAAAACGGGAATCGACTTGAAATTAGGGAGTCGCCGCCGATCTTTATTAGGGTGTGATCGGATCACCTTGTTTTAATAAAAACATTTTAGTTTACTAAAACAGTGGCTTTAGTTTACGAAATTTTGAGCAAATGGGTTCGGGAGTCGGTTACGTGCGAGGAAGGATCAGCACCCTCGCAACGCCCAAAATTGGTACCAAATTGATTGATCAATGTCCTAATGCTGAAAACTTGAAAACATTTAGGGTAAAAACTAAAAAAACAGAATTTGTTAAATTGGGATTGAATCTCGAGATTATCTCGTCTCAAAGGAATAAAAGTATCACATCCAACACGTTAGGACATGACACCTTTACGCTCTGACGTCGAGATCCTCTTTGATCTTCAAACCATGTGAAAAAAGGGTACTTGAATATTTTAGTCGAACGAAAAATCAACACCCAGCACGTTAGGATGTAATTTTCGTGTTTCTAAACGTACAAATATTGCCGCAGTTTTTCAAGTATGCGCTTTTAAAATCGGCTCGACGTAATAAAATGGTTGGAAAAAGGTTCGAGCATGTTGAAGTCTGAAATTCAGTTAAAGGGTAAGAAGTGTGAGCATTAATCATAAAATACGCAAAATTTAAAAATATTGATCGACGGACTATACGATACTTTACGTAATAAAATAAAATAAAAATCAGTAATGGTAATGGCAAGTAATAAACAAATGATAATATGTATATATACATATATATAAATGATATAATAAAAGTAACAAAAATACTACTAATAACAATAAGAATATAGTGATAATAATATAATAATAACAATAATATGAATATACATGTTCAATATACTAATATGAATATGGTAATAATAGTGATAATAATAATAATAAAATAATTATGATAATAATAATAGTAAGTATAAATACAAGTGATGACACAATAATAGCAATAATAAAAATAAAAATGACATTAATAATAGCAATAATGATGATAAAACTAAAGTAAATAATAATAATAATAACAATAACGACAATAATAATAATAATAACAATAATAATAACTGTAAAATATTTAAAAGGGTCAAATTGGATTAAAGGTGAAGTTTCAAGGTCGAATTTAAAATAAAAGAAGAAGGGAGGGGGTCAATTGCAGCGTGCGCGCAACTTAAGGGGAATAAAGTGGTAATTACTCCCGAAGCTCAAAACGCAGCACCCAGACTGGACCAATTTGAAACAATGTGCGAGTCACAGAGGTCAATTCAAAAAAGCGAATAAACTGTACAAAGGATCGAATTAAAACCACGGCGCAAAGTAAAAGGGCTAAATGCATAAATGTCCCTTTCCCACCAAGACATGCGGTTCCTTAGGATACTAAATGGTGCCGTTTTGTTAAAGGTTTATAAATCCATCTTTACTTCTCAAAAATTAGATTTTTCTTTTTTTTAACCCTAAAGGTTTCTTGAATCAGCCGCCACCCAAGGGTCTCTCTTTCTTTCAGCCGATTAGGCTTCTCTACCCAACATCGGTCGGACCACCACCATAGTCGACGAACGGCGACGCGGGGAGAAGGAGTTTTCACCCCGTTTGGAACCCTTTTCGAAGACCCACTCCTTCAGCCCGATTTCGATACGGAAGAAAGAGAGGATCTCGACACCGAACGTCGATTCAGGTAAGTTTCCTTCTTCTTTTGTTCTTCTCTTTTATTATTATTTTATTCGTTTGTGAAAACTTTTAAAAGAAAACCAAAACAGATGAGACGAAACAACATCCAATAGCAGAAAATGAAATGAACAAGGACTAAAAATAGACCTTTTGAACTCCTATTTTGTTTTGTATTTCTGATGCAAGTAAAGATTTTTGGAAATCCAGCCCGAAGAACCCAAAAAAATCTGTTTGATTCGGTTTATATAACCGATTTACTATATCTTTTTTGTCTTCTTTCGTCCTATTTTTCTGTTATGTTTGTCATTTTCTTGTTAGTCTCGCTCGCGTGCTTCTCTTCTCATTACAGGTATTCGAGGTGTGTGCTTCTTGCAGATGATGGGCCAGGCGTACGAAGGTGGAGGCGTCAGAGGTGTGCAGACGCTAGCCGAGGCCTGGAGAGGGCGCGCGTGGGAAGGACGTGTGGATCCAAGAAGGCTAGCGTGGGAGTGGGAGCGACGCGCGTGTAGGGGACGCGCGGGACAGACGAAAGGTCGGTGGCGGCGCCGGAAACAGAAACCCTAGGGTTTCTGATTAGTTTGTGGTCTTGGACCTTTGGGCCGTTCGGGTTTGTTGGGCTGTATTGGGCTGGAATTGGTTTGTTTGTATTAAATTTGGGCCTGTATTTGGTCTTTGTAATTGGGCTTCGGGTTTTTTTTTTGTAATGGACTTTGGACTTTATTAATTTTGGTTTTTATTTGTTGGGTTTATTTTAACGGGCTGGGCAAATTTAGTTATTACAGCTGCCCCTCTTTGCTCATTGTCGTGTAACGAGAATAGAGCAAAGACCATAGAAGAACCAATTTTGCCCGGTCTTGGCCAAGCCTCGACTTATTGGTCCTCGTCTTCCTCAAACATCTTCAAACCCTGTTGCTTTGATCCATTCTGCCTCTGTTTCCGGGAGATGACCTGTAGCTTCACTTTGCTTTTCCTCAATATTCTAAGGGATGAGATTTGCTTGCTCCAATGTGACTTCACGACAAAAAGATTTGTAGCTTCGATCTAATAATTGCTCCACTAGGACTTTGAGAAAATAAATCTGAACTTTTCAAACTGCTTCCTTATTCTCGCAATGCGTTGACCTTTTCTTTCTTTCTTTCTTTTTTTTTTTTGAGAAACAGAAATTGAAAAAGAGAAATCGAAAAACAGAAACTAAAATACCTCAGCGTGCGACCTGAGGAGTTGATTTTTTCCAACAGAAATTGAAAGACAGAAATTAAAAATACCTCAGCGTGCGTAACCCGAGGCCCAACTCCTTTTTCTCATTATGAGTCGATTTTAGCAGAAATTAAAAAACAAAAATTAAAAACACCTCAGCGTGCGTAACCCGAGGCCCAACTCATTTCTCGCATTATGAGTTGATTTTAACAGTAATTGAAAAACAGAAATTAAAAATACCTCAGCGTGCGTAACCTGAGGCCCAACTCACTTCTCGCATTATGAGTTGATTTTAACAGAAATTTAAAAACAGAAATTAAATACCTCGGTGTGTCCCGAGGCTCAACTCACCTCTCGTATTATGAGTTGATTTTAACAGAAGTTGAAAAACAGAAATTAAAATACCTCAGCGTGCGTAACCCGAGGTCCAACTCACTTCTCACATTATGAGTTGATTTTGGCAGAAATTAAAAAACAAAAATTAAAAATACCTCAGCGTGCGTAACCCGAGGCCGAACTCATTTCTCGTATTATAAGTTGATTTTAACAGTAATTGAAAAATAAAAATTAAAAATACCTCAGCGTGCGTAACCCGAGGCCCAACTCACTTCTCGCATTATGAGTTGATTTTAATAGAAATTTAAAAACAGAAATTAAATACCTTGACGTGTCCCGAGGCTCAACTCACCTCTCGTATTATGAGTTGATTTTAACAGAAGTTGAAAAATAGAAATTAAAATACCTCAGCATGCGTAACCCGAGGTCCAACTCACTTCTCGTATTATGAGTTGATTTTGGCAGAAATTAAAAAAATAGAAATTAAAATACCTCAGCGTGCGTAACCCGAGGCCCAACTCACCTCTCGCAATATGAGTTGATTTTAATAGAAATTTAAAAACAGAAATTAAAATACCTCAGCGTGCGTAACCTGAGGCCCAACTCACTTCTCACATTATGAGTTGATTTTAACAGAAATTTAAAAACAGAAATTAAAATACCTCAGCGTGTGTAACCCGAGGCCCAACTCACTTCTCGCATTATGAGTTGATTTTAACAGAAATTTAAAAACAGAAATTAAAATACCTCAGCGTGCGTAACCTGAGGCCCAACTCACTTCTCGCATTATGAGTTGATTTTAACAGAAATTTAAAAACAGAAATTAAAATACCTCAGCGTGCGTAACCTGAGGCCCAACTCACTTCTCACATTATGAGTTGATTTTAACAGAAATTTAAAAACAGAAATTAAAATACCTCAGCGTGCGTAACCTGCGGCCCAACTCACTTCTCGCATTATGAGTTGATTTTAACAGAAATTTAAAAACAGAAATTAAAATACCTCAGCGTGCGTAACCCGAGGCCCAACTCACTTCTCATGACATGAGTTGATTTTAACAGATATTTAAAAACAGAAATTTAAACGTATCATCTGGTAAAGCTCGGATATCTCCTTTCTCCTTGGTTTGTGTACAGCTATCATCAGAACTTCTTGCTTTACTGGCGTACCTGTATGTGTCATGCGCGAGTCTATCATGAAATGCATGCGTTTGTCCTAAATGCTTTTATGCCTACATGGTTAAGCAATGCGCCCTAGGTTTGTTTGTCCTATATCTCTTTTCGTCACGACCTTCAGGATGACCGGTATTCATCTCTTTGATCCTTGATCCCCCTTTTAGGTTTTGTACCCGTCCTTAAGTTTTACGAGTAATCTGCGTTTCTCGTTTACCACTCTTTTGCCCCCTGTTGAACTTTGCCTTTGCTTTGAGGCCCTTGTACTTACCAGATTTTCATCCAGGTAATGCTCAACATTCCTTTTGTTTAGAGTATGTCATTTCACTATTTATCACTTAAATGGACCAAACATGAGATGCATACAAATGGAAAATAGGTATGAAAGAAACACCTCACCTTCGTATTTATTTCCAAAAGCAATAAGCAAAGAAAATTGACAGGGAATAGTTCAATAAAGAGAACATTATATAGAGAAAAGAAAGCAAATTCAAATGTCACAAATGTTCTAGATATTCAACGCATGAACTTCTCCCCGTTTCTTGATCCTGGATCTTTTCGACAAAGCTTCTTGTGTAGAAGATTTCAAGCTTCCGTGTCCGCTTCTGTAATATCCCGGGTTAGGGGCTATTTTGTGTTGCATGTTATTGCATGTGTTTAGTGTGTTGTGTTGTTGTTTGTGTAGAATCGGGGCTTAATTGTGGGCTAGGAGTGTGCCTGAGTGAATGGGAAAATTTTGGTTTTGGGTGTTAAGTGAAGGGAGCTGAGGAAGCTGGGGTTTAAGAGTTTTCTTTGGTGTTTTATTGCACAAAAGAGGAGTTAGCTTAGTGGCAAAGCATGCGTTACATGGGGAGCTTGGTGTGGCGTCATCTACATGTGGTGGAGGTCTAGTGTTCGAGCTGCAGAGTCTCCATTTTGGCTTCATTTTGGGACGGCATGGAGGAAGAGGTTGAGAGCAATTTGGATTCTACTTGGACCAAGTCTTCACATTCAAATGCAAGGTGGAGAGGAACTTTAGGAGAAAGACTTGGTCTTGTTGTTTGAATGTGAGGATGGGAGTGCATGGGGGGATTTGGCCGAATTTGTTGGGGTGTGTGTTGGGGAAGTGGACGGCTTAGTGTGGTGAGGTGCTAGCCGAATGCATTTTGGCATTTTTTTGGGGGTGTTTGGTCACTTTTTGAGTCAAGAGCAAAAGTTCTCCTTAGTCTTTTGTTAGCCGAAATTCCATTGGTCTTCTCTCATTATTTTGTTTTCTTTGCTTCCTAAAACCGTAAGTCAAAAGGTGTACTTGCCGAATTTCTTTTGCACTTTGTCTTCTACATTTGGGTTGTTGGCCGAATGCTTTCCTTCCTATCTTCCTCTTCTCTATTTTGTGCAAACCGAAACTAGTATTCCCTCTTCTCATATCTCATATTTTTTTTTCTTCCCTTTTGAAACACTAAAGCCGTAATTTACCTTGCCTAAACCGAAAATTCCCATTCACTCCTTCCATTTCTTTTCATCTCAAAACCGAAAAGCACCTACCACTTTTCCATTTTTTTTCTTTCTTCTCTTCTCAAAACCTTGGCCGAATCTTTATTCTTCTTTTGGCACAAGTCTTGGCCGAATCTCTTGTGGTTCTCTTCTAGTGTTGGGTGGCCGAATATAGTGTGTTGGGTTTCTTGCTTCAATCGTTCGGAGGACATTTGGATTTTGGAGGCAAGCAGGAGGAGCCTTCATTCTCTGTTAAGCAATCGGTAAGTAATGGTAAGGCTAGTTCTTTTAGTTAATTCTTTGTATCCTGTTAAGGCAAGTTGTTAAGGTGTGATTGTTGTTGTTTTAGGGGTTGGCCGATCATCAGTAGAATCACTGCTTGATTCAAGATTTGGTAGGAAACCAAATCAAGCATAAAGGTAAAGAGTTAGCATTAACTCCTATTGGTTTGTTAGCATTGGCCGAATGGTCTAGATGTCTAACCCATGTTTGGCCGATTCTAGGAGCAAGGAGTTTAAAGGATTGTAGATCGTTTCTTTGGGATTAAAGCCTTGGTTATTTCAGGTGTGTACCTAACACACCCTTTACTTAGTAACATATGTTAATAACCCTGATTGCCTAATAAGATTGAAACAGTATGATGGATATTTGGATACCCAAATGGGGTATGTGTACGATTCGGGTAAGTCTGTTCTAGTATGAGTACTATTAATGGTATATGATATAATGACCTATGTTATGTATGCTATGAGATATAATGCTTGGTATGATGGCATAATATGCATGACTTGTATGAGAGGCATAATCACATGAGAATGGTATGGTGATGGGTGATATGAGTGGAGGGAGGATGATGATATCCGTGTCTTTGGGACACTGTGTCTTTGGGACACCAGAGGTTTGGCACCTCCAGTGGTTTGGTACCACAGTGATATTTTGTGACTTTGGGTCACCAGAGGTTTGGCACCTCAGCGTCTCGTCCCAGTGGCTTAGTACCACAGTGGGTTGGCCCCACAGTTGATTATACGGGATTGACGCCAGTGATTTGGTATCACACGATGGGTTGGCCCCATCACTCGATTATCGTGACTACGGTCACCAGTGGTTTGGTACCACATTGTGTCTTTGGGACACCAGAGGTTTGGCACCTCATTGCGACTCGTCCCTGTGGTTTGACACCACCGTGGGTTGGCCCCACTTGAGATATGGGATTGTCTACTAGTGATTTGGTATCACACGATGGGTTGGCCCCATCATTGGATTTGTGACTTCGGTCACCAGTGTTTTGGTAACACATTGTGACTATACGTCACCAGTGGTTTGGCACCACAATTATGGATATCGTGACTATGGGTCACCAGTGGTTTGGCACCACCAGTGGTTTGGTACCACACGGGGTAGAAAAGGTGATACGGATGGTTAGGATCGGGTTGCATTAATCATGTTGCTATGTATGATGTGTGTTAGCATGTTGTTTTATCGGGAGCGAGATTTATACACTGAGTCATATGACTCACCCTCTCCTTTGACATTTCAGGTGATTCGTAGACGCGGACATGGAGCCGGGATGGACTCGGGGTGCTCATGCCATGTTAAATAAAGTTTTGCTCAGACTATCCAATTTGGGTACATTAGCTTATCTATTTTTATTTGGGTTTTAAGTTGGATTTGTAAAAGGCCTTTAATTTATGTTTTATGATGGTTATGTTTTAATTAGATTCTTAACATGCCTAACAAAATAAACTTGGTATGGAATTTTACTAAAATTTGGGAAGATAATGTTTTCAAAACTATAACGCAATGTGTTTTAAACTATACCATCGGGTATCTCACTATGTTTTGTTATAACGTAAACCCAAATGAATTTCAAATCAAACTCGATTTTCTACTAAGTCAAAAATGTTTTAAAGTAGCACTAAGAAACTATTGGAATTATTAAATGAAATCAACTCGTTTTTAACTATATACTTTGGATAAGTTTTTCAAAATCTCCGGGTCTCCAATACATCATTTGATTTCAATCAAGCCTACTCCAATTTTCTTCAAGATCACTATGTTTCCACCCCGCTTTTAAACGAAAAATCTGATCTCTCAAAAACGTTTTTCCCCGTAACATACCAGACTCGGACGTGGTGTCTTGTCCGGGTTTGGGGTGTTATAGCTTCAAACATTAATATCTCACCATTCGACTCCCAGTTTAAATCGCTCTTGCTCTTTGAGCCCAGATCTGCTTCTTCAGGACGCCCTTTCGGGTTTTCATCCTAAACCTCTTTTGTTTGCCAAGATGCCCTTTCTGGGTTTTCATCTTGATCCTTTTTTTTAGGCGTAGTACTTCTTTACTGCATCTGAGTTCACTGGATTTGGTACCTCTTTTCCATCCATCTCAGCAAGAATCAAAGCTCCGCCTGAGAAAGCTTTCTTCACGACGTATGACCCTTCCCAATTTGATGCCCATTTTCCTCGAAAGTCCTTTTGTATTGGGAGAATCTTCCTCAGTACGAGTTCTCCCTCGCGAAATTCTCTTGGACGCACCTTCTTGTCATGTGCGTTGATCATTCTCTTCTGGTACATTTGTCCATGACAAATTGCCTTCAAGCGTTTTTCCTCTATAAGATTTAGCTGGTCATATCTAGCTCGAACGCATTCCGATTCTTCTAGTTTTGACTCTATTAAGACTCGCAGGGAGGGGATCTCAACTTCAATGGGCAGCACAGCTTCCATTCCATAGACCAGAGAGAAAGGAGTTGCCCCCGTAGAGGTTCGTACACATGTGCGATATGCATATAGAGCAAATGGTAGCTTCTCGTGCCAGTCTTTATACGACTCGGTAATTTTCCCAATAATCTTTTTAATATTTTTGTTAGCAGCTTCTACCGCCCCGTTCATCTTTGGACGATAGGGTGAGGAATTATGATGCTTTGTTTGAAATTGCTCGCACACTTCTTTCATCATCTTGTTGTTTAGATTCAAGGCGTTATCCGAAATGATTCTCTCTGGCAAACCGTATCGACATATGATCTCCTTTTTTAAGAACTTGCAAACCGCGGTCTTTGTCACATTAGCAAACGAAGCAGCTTCCACCCACTTTGTGAAATAATCTATGACCACGAAAATGAATCGATGTCCATTAGAAGCTTTTGGGCAAATTGGCCCCATAACATCCATGCCCCACATAGAGAAAGGCCACGGAGAAGTCATGACATGAAGGGGTGAAGGTGCTGCATGAATTTTATCGCCGTAAATTTGACATTTGTGACACTTTCGTGCGTGACTAATGCAGTCACTTTCCATCGTCAACCAGTAATAACCGAGTCTCATGATCTTCCTAGCCATAGTAAAACCATTGGCATGCATTCCACAAATTCCTTCGTGGACCTCTTCAAGTATCTTTCTGGCTTCACTATTATCCACACATCTCAGGAGCACTTGGTCTTTTCCCTTTTTGTATAGGATGTCCCTATCAAGAACAAATCCCACAGCCATTCTTCTGATTGTTCTTTTTTCGTTCTCATTTGCTTGTTCGGGATACCTTTGATTCTTGACATATTCTAAGATATCGTGGAACCACGACTGTCCATCTGCCTCTTTTTCGATGCTAAAACCATGCGCTGGGACCTCATATATGCTCATCTGGAGAGGCATTATTTCTGCTTCCCGATTTGCTTTGAACATTGAAGCCAAAGTGGCTAAGGCATCAGCCAATTGGTTTTCTTCTCGTGGGAAGTAGTTAAAAGTTACTTCTTCGAATTCTTTGATCAACTCTGCCACGAGATCACGATATTTAACCAACTTCGAATCTCTCACTTCCCAATCTCTGCGGATTTGGTAAATCACCAGCGCTGAGTCTCCGTATACCTCCAAGACTTCGATGCCTCATTCAATAGCCGTGTGAAGTCCCATGATGCAAGCCTCATATTCCGCTATGTTATTAGTACAGAAGAAATTTAATCTGGCGGTGAATGGGTAATGATTCCCTTCTGGTGACACTAAGACTGCTCCAACCCCATGCCCCAATGCATTTGAGGCACCATCAAAGCTCATCTTCCATGATTTCTCCTTTGATGACTCATATTCTTTTTCTGTAAAGCACATTAAGTCTTCATCAGGAAAATTAAATCTCAACGGCTCATATTCCTCTGTCGTTCGAGTTGCCAAGAAGTCAGCTATCGCGCTCCCTTTTATCGACTTTTGACTCACATAGATGATGTCGTACTCTGATAGCAGAATCTGCCATCGTGCCATTCTTCCTGAGAGTGCAGGTGATTCCATCATGTACTTTATTGGGTCCAGCTTTGAAATTAGCCATGTCGTATGATACAACATATATTGCCTGAGCCTTCGAGCTACCCAGACCAAAGCACAACAGAATTTTTCAATTGACGGGTACTTCGCTTCATACTCGGTGAATTTCTTGCTGAGGTAGTAGATTGCCTTTTCTTTTTTCCCTAACTCATCGTGTTGCCCCAGTACACAACCCATGGAATTTTCGAACACGGTCAGATACAATATTAGCGGTCTCCCAGGCGTTGGCGGTACTAGCACCGGGGGATTGGACAAATATTGTTTTATCTTGTCGAAAGCCAGTTGGCATTCCTCGTTCCATTCTCCAGGATTGTGTTTTCGAAGAAGTCAAAAAATTGGGTCGCATTGGTTGGTACGCTGAGCAATAAATCGGGCGATGTAGTTCAACCTCCCCAAAAATCCTCTGACTTCCTTTTGTGTGCGTGGAGGCGGTAACTCCCGTATGGCTTTTATCTTGTCTGGGTCAACCTCGATACCTCTCTCGCTGACGATGAAGCCCAGTAATTTTCCAGAGGTAGCCCCAAAGGTACATTTGGCTGGGTTGAGCTTCAGCTGGAATTTTCTCAGTCTTTCAAACAACTTCCTGAGGTTCTCGACATGCTCTCTTTCCCCTCTAGATTTGGCAATCATATCGTCGACATAGACTTCTATTTCTTTGTGCATCATGTCATGAAACATCATCACCATTGCCCTCTGATATGTTGCTCCGGCGTTCTTTAGTCCGAATGGCATTACCTTGTAGCAGAACGTTCCCCACATCGTCACGAAGGTAGTTTTCTCCATATCTTCGGGAGCCATCTTTATCTGATTATAACCCGAGAATCCATCCATGAAAGAAAATAATGAATGTCTTGCTGTGTTATCTACCAATGTATCGATGTGTGGCAGGGGAAAATTATCTTTTTGGGCTTGCTCGATTTAGGTCGCGATAATCTACGCACATTCGCACCTTACCGTCTTTTTTCGGTACTGGGACTATATTAGCCACCCATTCTGGATATTTAGAGACTTGTAAGAAGCTAGCATCAAATTGTTTCCTTACTTCTTCTTTTATCTTTAGCAACATTTCAGGTCTCATCCGTCTTAGCTTTTGTTGAATGGGTTTGCATTCTGGCTTTAGCGAGAGTCTATGGACCACTACATCCTCGCTCAAACCTGGCATGTCCTGATACGACCATGCAAATACATCTTTGTACTCCCGAAGCAAGGCGATCAAATCGTGTTTGGTGTGCTCTGAGATGGAGGTCCCAATTTTCACTTCTTGCCTCTTTTCTTCGTTTCCCAAGTTCACTGCCTCAACAGATTCTTCATGGGGCAGAATCTATTTATCTTCTTGTTCTATCATTCTCATTAAGTCAGGGGTTGAGACATAATCTTCAGCATTTTCCTCAGCTTCGGATTCTCCTAAACAAACAGCTTGCTCAAAATCGATTCTAGGACTTGTAACGGGATTGTTCACATCGTCGATATCTGAGCACCTGAAAGGTAAATGGAAAAGAAACTATAGAGGAATATCAAGGTGTTGGGACACACAAACATAGCACCGTGGCATGATATGCAATATATGTAGGGACAAATTATAAGAAGAGGGAATAAATATGAAGCCAATGAGAATGAAGAGACCATAACATAAATGCATCTCTATTGATGTTCATTTAAAAGATAAATTGCAGACATAAACTCTTGTAACAGTTTTCCCAATAACTTGGGGCATAAAAGGGGCGGACATTGAGGATTACTTTGGAGGAGCCCTAGAAACTACAAGAAGGTCCTCAGCAGTCCAATTGCTCAAAACAGATCCAGGAGGACCCAGGCGTATCATTGAAATGTCTTCCATCGTGTCATCCGCTTTGCCAACAATGTTTATATTGAAGTTTTGAAAATCCCTTTCAATCAACAACAGCGTGTTTCGTGCATTATCTCTTTCTGGGCACATCATTCCTGCAGATGTAAACGTTTTCGACAAGGGCGGATACATTATGGGCTCCCATTCCGCTTCCCAACCTGAAGCTCTTGCAATCCTCTTTTCCTGATCTTTCTGCAGTTGTTTCTTTCTTTGTCGCACATCCGGCTTGAACCCTAAACCGTATCGGGCCTTGTGGTGTATCGGCTTTAGCGCTCTAGCTATCCCTTGCTGGTATCTTCCTAAGCCCTTCCTCGCTCGGGCTCCTTTTCCAACCGTCAGTTTGATCCCCATCTTGGCATTCCTTGATAATCTGGGCGTGGGAATCTTGTTTCCCCCAGCCACAAACGTAGCATTAATAAATTCGAGTGAACGGAAGGAACATTCCACTGCATCCTTATTCACTTCGATATAAGGTGTGATAATAGAAATAGATGCAACAATGTCTTCTTCGCCAACAACTGTGATCAAGTGGTTATCCATGATAAACTTCACTTTTTGGTGGAGAGACGAAGGGACTGCCCTAGCAGAGTAGATCCAAGGCCTCCCTAAAAGGCAATTATATGACGGAGTAATGTCCATGACCTGGAACTCTATGTTATACGTGCATGGGCCCACTTCTAGGGGGATTTCAATCTTTCCCATAACCTCTCGTCGTGTCCCGTCAAATGCCCTTACCGTGGAATGACAAGGCCTTAAATAGGACATATCAACTGGCATCCTGGAGAGTGTGGCCAAAGGCATGACATTGAGTGCGGATCCATTGTCGATGAGCACATTCGGCACTATGTAACCCTTGCAACTGGTCGTAATATGTAATGCCTTCACAGAGCCCATACCGTTTGATGGTATCTCATCATCACTAAATGAGATGAAATTATCTGCATTTAGATTGTTCACCCATCTGTCAAGCTTTTCTACAGATACATTGCTTTCTACGTAAGCTTGATCGAGCACTTTTAGCAAGGCGTTCTGATGTGACTCTGAGTTCAACAGTAGGGATAACACCGAGATTTTTGCCGGTTGTTTGTTCAACTGCTCCACGATGCTATATTCGCTGTGCTTGATGAACTTCAAGAATTCATGAGCTTCATCCTCATTCACAGGTCTTTTAGTTTCTAATTCCGACTGTACTTCAACATCCACCTCTACCTCATGCATCGGTGCCTTTCCTTTCTGATTCAAGTCAGCGGCTCTTTTCTTTGGTTCAGCCTTTTCAGGAGAATAGCACCTCCCGCTGCGAGTAAAGTGTCCTACTCTGTCGATATCTCCAACCACAGCCTTTGACTTTTCAACTTCGTGTGCGACAATGTTAACATCGTATTTCCATGGCACCGCCTTATCGTCCTTGTAATGGAAAGGATAAGGTACTTTAATCATCACCGTCGGTTTGACTTCCTCCTTCTTGGCCTCATAATAAATCACCAGAGGCCGATCGGCACTATAACGAGTGACTGGTGGCTGGTTATCAGAGGCACATATTTCCCTTTCTTCGGCCTCATCCATTTTATCAAGGATCTCGACTTCCTTGTTGTTCATCATGTCTTGGAGTAGCTTCCTGAATTCTTCGCAAGACTGGATGTCGTGCTCTTCGATACCATGAAAGGTACAAAAACTTTGTCCTTCCATACTTTCTTCTTCGAAGCTTCTATGGGAATGAATAAACAAACCATGTTCCATCATCACCTTCCAGACCTTTCGCAAGGGTGTTTTTATTTCAGAGACGCAGCTCTTAGCTCGCCGCGTGTCTTCCTTTATCACTGCGCTTACATTCCCTTCGGTATGGTTAGGGAGCGGGTTTCCAGCCACATTACCAGTACCGTCAAATCATAAAATCCCTGCATCTATGAGATCCTGCACCCTCCTTTTGAAGGCTATACAATTTTCCGTGGAGTGCCCTTGGTTTCCCCCATGATACATGCAACTAGTATTGGGATCGTACCATTTCGGGTATGGCGGTTTCAAAGGTGCCATATAATGCGGGGATATTAATTATTTTTCCAGCAATTTTGGGCACAGTTCTCCGTATGACACAGGGATAGGGGTGAGTCGAGGTTTTTCAAGATTGGGTCTCACCGGCCTTTGTTCGTGTTTGGGTAGGCTTGGAGCGGGCGTGTTATTAGGTGGGAACAAAGTGAATGGCCGTTGGTTATTCGTGTTGTAGACAGGGTAAGAAGGAGGTGCTTAATAATAAAGGTTTTGGGGAGGGAGATAGAAATTTGGAGGTGGGCGATATCGGGGATGTGATTGGGTCGGGTATGAATTAGAAGCGTAGTGGCTCTCAGTCCCCACCATATGTGTTCCAGCCTCCTTCTTCTTTATAGGTACTGCCCTTTTCGAGCTCTCGGGGCCTTCCATCCTTCCGCTCTTGATGCCATTTTCAATGAGTTCCCCGGACATTACGACGTCGGCGAAGTCCTTTGTGGCACTTCCCACCAGCTTGTCATAAAATGGCACTTTCAAAGTGTTAATAAGAAGACCGTTACCTCCGTTTTAGTTAGTGGGGGTTCGACTTGGGCTGAGAGGTCCCTCCATCTTTGAGCGTACTGTCTAAAAGTCTCCATTGGCTTCTTTTCCATCATCTGTAACGTTAGTCGATCAGGCGCCATATCGGAGACGTGCTTGTACTGTTCACAGAATGCGGTTGCTAGGTCCTTCCATGATTGGGTCCTCTCTGTGCTAAGTTGATTGTACCACCGGAGGGCTGATCCGATCAAGCTATCTTGAAAACAATGTATTAACAATTTGTCTTCATTCACATAACCGGCCATCTTCCGACAAAACATGATAAGATGCGCTTTGGGACATCTCGTCCCATCGTATTTTTTAAAATCTGGCGCTTTGAATTTCGGAGGTAGGACCAGATCAGGCACTAAACTGAGCTCCTTGGCGCTCAGTGCAGAGAAGGCTCCAGTACCTTCTACCGCTTTGAGTCTTTCTTCTAGACTCCTATACTTGTCCTCAGCATCATGATCCTTCATTCTTAACTTGGCTATTTCTACCGGATCATCCAAGTCTGGAACTATCGGATTAGCGGAATTGTCTCCGGAGTTCGATGCAAACATACCTTGCCCCGGATGAGCAGGTGGTGCAGGTCGTTACTCTAGGCCTACCGGTTCCCCTTGAGGATATCCCCTTTGCGTTACATGGACGTGGGGCGGAGTGAATCCTGGGAGATAGAGCGGATCCTGATTAACTCTCGAATGGGGTTCTGCGACGTCAGGACTTTGCGCGGGCCTTTTCCTTTGACCAGAGTTGATATCATTTCCATCATTTTGGCCATCTAATCCTTCTGCTCGAGCGATTCCTCTCGGGATCTTACCATCAGATCCCTTGCTTCTTGCTGCGACTTAACCAACTGTTCCTGCAACTCTCTCTGGATTCTTTCCATTCTTTCAATTCTTTCGTTTAATTCGGCATCCATGGTTCTAGCTCTGAGACGTGTTCTATAAGGATGATTTGATTCCAGATTCGTAGTGTCGCAACTGTGGATTATATGATTTTAGCCTTAGTAAATGATTAAGGTGATAAGATGTTAATGCATGCAATGGAAATGCAAATGCATAGTATGAATGCAAAAGGTGTCAACTCTGATTCAATTCCCCATAAGAAACTTTCTTAGAAAACGGAGCTCTTTACATAAAGCAGATTACAAATATGGTTTGGCCTTAGCGCCTAGATCCCTAATCTTTTGGAGTAACGAAACCAGCTCCTGTCCTTGGCTTGTCCGTGACTCGTGCCGCACGCTTAATACTTCCGCCTCTGCTGCCAAAATTTGTAAGTGCTCGGCCACCTCTCGAATCTGATTTATGGCTTCTCTCATGAGATAGTCTCTATTTTTGATTTGCTTCTGAGCCTTATGTAACTCCTCCTCCCGTTGCTCCCTACTCTCTTTCAAGTACCCAATATAATTCTGACAGTCCTGCAGTGCTGCTTCTAACTCTTCGGTCTTCTTTTCCATTTCTTCGATTCTGCTCAAGCTTGCCTTTAATTCTATCACCGAGTTGCAATTTCGATAATGATTTAAAGACTTTTCCAACTCCGCCACTCTAGTCTTCAACTCATTTCTTCCGTTTTGGCCTTCTGACACTTGTTTTTCTAAGATCTCTTTCTGAGCTTTAATTTCTTGAAATTTCCTTTCCCATTGCTTGGCCTTAGCTCTTTCTTCTTGTAACTCTTGTTGCCATTGACCCGAAGTCTTTCCTAGCCCTGCAGTTCTCATTGAGAGACGCATCTTTTTGTAGTCCCTCTTTAGGCTATCCAACTCTTCTTCAGTTTTGTTCTTCCCTTCCCTTATCTTTTCTGCTTTGATTTCTGTATTTATACATCCAATTTCAAAAGCATCTTCTCTTCCTCTAACTGCTCGATTTTCTTCTCAAGCTCTGAACTACGCTTTACAAAATCTTGCTTTATAATTTCCAATTCCGTTGGTATCATTTGTAACTGTTCCTCTATAGATTGAGCATTATCTGAACTTGGTCTCGGGATATTGTCGTTGACTCTTTTGTTTAGCCACACTTTATACTCAGAAGTCGCCGTTTCGCCCATAGTCAACCTCTTCATCCGGTAGGTTTGCTTCCAAGCATTTGCAATTTCCTTAATCTTCTTCTTATAACCCTCTCTTGTATAAGAGAATTCGCTTCGATCTAACCCATGTGTTACTGGCACGAACTGTCTAGACTGGTACTGCCTTGCTGCTAGCAAAGGGGCATACCCGATGACTCCCCAAATTCCGGGTAGAGGGACCCAATTAAAGTCTCCGCATCTGTAAAGGATCTCTCCAGGCACCATCCACGGAGCTCTCCACTCAATGTCTTCCTCCTGAAGATTCTGAAGAATTGTCCTCCATCCTTCTTCCGTTATATCTCCTCGTCTTGTCACGGCTACTTCTTCTTTTATCGGTGAATAATCCCTATAAAAGGGTCGACAAGAGAATTTATCCATCTTCCAAAGATGCCCATAAAACCACACCATCAATAGCTGTGCGCATCCGATAAACCTTCCTTCTCCCGCCCTTCTGCATGCATTTAATGATCTGAAAGTCTCCGCCAGAATTGCCGGGACAGGTGTGACTTGTTTTTCCAATCGGTCGAATAGATCCACCACTGCTTCATCGATGTGTCTCAGGGCTTTTGGGAAAACGACTAATCCATAGAGGCTTAAGGCGAAGATATCAACTTTCTTCCCCACATCAGGATGCATCAAAATCAGATCCCTTAAATTTACCCAAGGAATACATCTCCCTTCACCTTTCTGTTGAATCTTGGTCGAGATCCACTGTTCACTCATTCCCGTAATTTTCATCAACTTATTCGCCAAAGGAGGGACATAGGCAGGCCTAATATAAACCTTGTCAACTTGTATTCCGGGAATACGAAGTAAAGTGGTATATTCTTCTATTGTCGGCACCAAATCCACTTTCCCAAAAGTGAAGCAACTGTATGCGGAATTCCAAAACTGGACCATAGCCCGAAACAGGTGTTTATCTATCTTAACATTCAATAAGTGAGAACATCTGTTTAGCTTCATCTTCCCAATGGGTCCAGATATCTCGCAATTCTTGAAGCTCGTTTTGTGTCACGCTAACGCGGGTGAAGTCCCTTAGCTCCGACGTATGACCTTCAACTAAGCTATCTCTTTTTTCTAACTGCAACTTTTTCGACCACGCGCGCACAGCCGCATTGTCCTCTACTTTATCAAGAAAGTCGTTTTCCATAGCAAACTTCCTATCTCAGCAACCGAACAGAAATTGACACCCTTACTATATGAAATGTCATGCAAATCAAACAAATCAACACAAGTTAGTATCGCATAATCAAAACAAGTAAAATATCATTAAACGCTTATCTGGGTAACTATTTCGACATTCTGCCTAGGGTAGGCTCTAGGGTTTCTACATGGAGTTCTGTTCTAAAGAAGGATACCTGAACCAGCAGATTCCTCGATCCTCACCCATTATAGGCTCATACAGATCGAGTTCGGTTCAGGGGGATACATTTCCCTATGGCCATGCGGAGGTGAAAAATCTCACGAAGCACATAGGTACGGATGTATCCCGAAAGCAGTCCACTAGCCCATGCAGAGGTGAAAACCTCACGAAGGCTTAGTTTCTTACTCCACTTAAAGGTGTGACCACAACGGTCATGCAATGTAAATGCAAGTAATATGAGACTCAGTAGTGTAGCAGTTATAGCACGAACAAATGCTTTAGAAAAAAGACGATTTTTTCGTTAAAAAAAAAAAAGAAACAATTTTTCAAGTTTTCAATCAAAAGGACAAAAATCAATCAATTTTGAGGCTTGACTCTCAATTCCCCAGTGGAGTCGCCAAGCTGTTGTAACCATTTTTTAAAAAAAAGGGAATCGACTTGAAATTAGGGAGTCGCCACCGATCTTTATTAGGGTGTGATCGGATCACCTTGTTTCAATAAAAACATTTTAGTTTACTAAAACAGTGGCTTTAGTCTACGAAATTTTGAGAAAACAGGTTCGGGAGTCGGTTACGTGCGAGGAAGGATCAGCACCCTCGCAACGCCCAAAATTGGTACCAAATTGATTGATCAATGTCCTAATGCTGAAAATTTGAAAACATTTAGGGTAAAAACTAAAAAAACAGAATTTGTTAAATTGGGATTGAATCTCGAGATTATCTCGTCTCAAAGGAATAAAAGTATCACATCCAACACGTTAGGACATGACACCTTTATGCTCTGACGTCGAGATCCTCTTTGATCTTCAAACCATGTGAAAAAGGGTACTTGAATATTTTAGTCGAACGGAAAATCAACACCCAGCACGTTAGGATGTAATTTTCGTGTTTCTAAACGTACAAATATTGCCGCAGTTTTTCAAGTATGCGCTTTTAAAATCGGCTCGACGTAATAAAATGGTTGGAAAAAGGTTCGAGCATGTTGAAGTCTGAAATTCAGTTCAAGGGTAAGAAGTGTGAGCATTAATCCTAAAATACGCAAAATTTAAAAATATTGATCGACGGACTATACGATACTTTACGTAATAAAATAAAATAAAAATCAGCACTGGTAATGGCAAGTAATAAACAAATGATAATATGTATATATATATACATATATATAAATGATATAATAAAAGTAACAAAAATACTACTAATAACAATAAGAATATAGTGATAATAAATATAATAATAAAAATAATATGAAATATACATGTTCAATATACTAATATGAATATGGTAATAATAGTGATAATAATAATAATAATAATTATGATAATAATAATAGTAAGTATAAATACAAGTGATGACACAATAATAGCAATAATAAAAATAAAAATGACATTATAATAATAGCAATAATGATGATAAAAACTAAAGTAAATAATAATAATAACAATAACGATAATAATAATAATAATAACAATAATAATAACTGTAAAATATTTAAAAGGGTCAAATTGGATTAAAGGTGAAGTTTCAAGGTCGAATTTAAAATAAAAGAAGAAGGGAGGGGGTCAATTACAGCGTGTGCGCAACTTAAGGGGACTAAAGTGGTAATTACTCCCGAAGCTCAAAACGCAGCACCCAGACTGGACCAATTTGAAACAATGCGCGAGTCACAGAGGTCAATTCAAAAAAGCGAATAAACTGTACAGAGGGTCGAATTAAAACCACGGTGCAAAGTAAAAGGGCTAAATGCATAAATGTCCCTTTCCCACCAAGACATGCGGTTCCTTAGGATACTAAACGGTGCCGTTTTGTTAAAGGTTTATAAATCCATCTTTACTTCTCAAAAATTAGATTTTTCTTTTCTTTAACCCTAAAGGTTTCTTGAATCAGCCGCCACCCAAGGGTCTCTCTTTCTTTCAGCCGATTAGGCTTCTCTACCCAACATCGGTCGGACCACCACCATAGTCGACGAACGGCGACGCGAGGAGAAGGAGTTTTCACCCCGTTTGGAACCCTTTTCGAAGACCCACTCCTTCAGCCCGATTTTGATACGGAAGAAAGAGAGGATCTCGACGCCGAACGCCGATTCAGGTAAGTTTCCTTCTTCTTTTGTTCTTCTCTTTTATTATTATTTTATTCATTTGTGAAAACTTTTAAAAGAAAACCAAAACAGATGAGACGAAACAACATCCAATAACAGAAAATGAAATGAACAAGGACTAAAAATAGACCTTTTGAACTCCTATTTTGTTTTGTATTTCTGATGCAAGTAAAGATTTTTGGAAATCCAGCCCGAAGAACCCAAAAAAATCTGTTTGATTCGGTTTATATAACCGATTTACTATCTCTTTTTTTGTCTTCTTTCGTCCTATTTTTCTGTTATGTTTGCCATTTTCTTGTTAGTCTCGCTCGCGTGCTTCTCTTCTCATTGCATGTATTCGAGGTGTGTGCTTCTTGCAGATGATGGGCCAGGCGTGCAAAGGTGGAGGCGTCAGAGGTATGCGGACGCTGGCCGAGGCCTAGGGAGGGCGCGCGTGGGAAGGACGTATGGATCCAAGAAGGCGCGCGTGGGAGTGGGAGCGATGCGCGTGTAGGGGACGCGCGGGGTAGACGAAAGGTCGGTGGCGGCGCTGGAAACAGAAACCCTAGGGTTTCTAATTAGTTTGTGGTCTTGGGCCTTTGGGCCGTTCGGGTTTGTTGGGCTGTATTGGGCTGGAATTGGTTTGTTTGTATTAAATTTGGGCCTATATTTGGTATTTGTAATTGGGCTTCGTTTTTTTTGTAATGGACTTTGGAGTTTATTAATTTTGGTTTTTATTTGTTGGGTTTATTTAAACGGGCCGGGCAAATTTGGTTATTACAACACTGAAATGATAAAGATACCTTGGATTTATCCCATTTAATCCACCAAAAGGCCTACCTTCATAATTTACTCCTAGTGAACCCTTTGATCCTAATAAACCGTTTCTTGAATTATCCTTAATATTAACCCAAACTCATTCTTTTTGATTCATCAAGAATTTTCCCCATTGAATTAACCCTTTTTGTCGAGATTTGATTTGAGCAGTTGCCTAACTATGACTTTTATTTCAATTGTTAAGTTCTTTCTTATTATTGTAATACTTATTCTAAAAAAAGGAAAAAAAAGTTGAAAGTATAATCATTATTAGTTCTATGTTTTATGAGCTTAAACAGTTAAATTCACATCTTTAGGAGAAGCTCGTGTTATTAATGTAATTATTCATTATTAGTTCATTGTTTCTAGTTAGGTAATTTGTCAATTCAATCTCGATTCTAACCTTCTTATTTAGCCTTTATCCACACCTTTAAACCAAGCCCTGTTACAACCCTTTAAAGACATTTTGATTTGTGTATCATCTCATTTTATAGTGGTGAAGATTTGATTTTCATGCAAGCCTATGGGATTAACTCTTCATGTTTGACTTTTGACTGCTTAATTTGAACCTTAAACACCTTGAGTGATTTGAGTGAATCTTTAGTGAGGATGTCAATTCTTATCGGTTTTGAATTAAGAGGTAATTATTTAGGTAAGGGGAGACACCTATATTTTCGTGCTATAAAAATTTATGACTTAGATTGTTTGAATCTTTAGGACTCTTTTAGTTAAATTATCAATGTATGAATTACCTATGAATTATGATGAAACATTATTGATAAGAATTATGAATTAAGGTAAGTTAATTTTAATTATGAGTTGAGGATTTTGCTTAAGGACAAGCAAAGGCTTAAGTGTGGGGATATTTGATAAACCATAATTTGCACATATTTTAACCCCATGCATGGCTTAATTTTTGGATGATTTTCCATTGAATTTGATGAATTCGATGCTCCTAATCTCTTAATTTCATGTTTTATACCCAGGAGAGCTTAGGGAGTCGAAAAGAACGAGAAAAGGGCCAAAAAGGGACAAAATGGGCCTACACGGCCTGGACCACTACACATGGGTGGACCACACGATCGTATGTGACAAGCAGGATCGAACACGGCCTGGACTATCGACCACGGGCGTGTCACACGGGCGTGTCCCTACCAAAATCAGGATGAATTCTATTCAGAATAGGATACTTGTGGGCCAAGTAAGGCATCTCAAAGCCTATATAAACACCCTAGGGGGCAACCTAAAAAGGAGGTCGATAGGACGTCGAATAGACGTCGAGTAGAAGGAGAAAATACTCCACGACAGCCGTCGGGAGTAGCT
The DNA here is from genome assembly GCA_005393395.2 of Gossypium australe. Taxonomy (NCBI): domain Eukaryota; kingdom Viridiplantae; phylum Streptophyta; class Magnoliopsida; order Malvales; family Malvaceae; genus Gossypium; species Gossypium australe. Next base: position 123,988,794 of record CM016614.1, on the reverse strand, counting down.
TAGGAGAAGGATCCTCATCAAGACGGAGGATTTACCATCAATTCCTCTTGATGTTTTTGGGTTTTTCTTTTGTTTTGTAGTTTTCCTTATTCTATGATGTTTCCTTTATTTAGTATGAACTAAATGTTGGAATGCCGGCACCCCCATGGCGCAGCAAAATAAAATTAATCCCGACAATCCAAACCATGAATCCATGTATGAGGAACGAATCGGGGTGAAATAAAGGTTTAGAAGTTACTGAAATTTCAATCTGAGTAGATAGTGAGGCCTCGGCAACAAGAGTTCTGATCTACTGTCGAACCAAGCCGCAACCTTTATGATGTCGGCCTCTACGTAATCCACCTGGTTTGACTATGAACGGCAGAAATCTCTAAAACTATTTTAGAGGTTTTTATTTGCTTGACGGCTGCTAGACCTATGCAAGCTAATTCTTAGGGTTTTTCTTAATAAGTTTTGTATCACTTATTACCTTTTATAATCGGTATATCTTTAATGAGTTATAAAATTAAATAAATATAATAATGTTTTAACCGAAAATTTTAATTATATTAATTATACCCAAAAAGTTATAATTACATTAATTATAACATGGATTTTGGTAAACTATATTTATTTAAATTTATATACGAACCAAATTCATATATTAATTCTCATTATGTGTACAACATCCTTGTACATATAATATATTCAATATTTGATTGCCCAATTAAATTAATTCTTTAATTAATTTAATTCATGTCACAATCAAACACAATACCAACTATGTTTTATTCCGTTCATTTCAACCATAGGGTGTGACCCTGTAGGTTCTTGTAACATTAGCAGTAATACTAGAACGATTCTAATGTCACAAACAATGAGTGGCATCTAGAAATGCATCATTGCTACCTAAGTTACAAGAAGTCATGATTCGACATAACTTTTTGTGATTAACCTTTCATGCATTAATCCTTAAGTCCTTTATCTCTGGAATGGACAAAAGTCATGTAATAGTCACACATGTATAGTCAATCTCATGTTTCTTGATATCTTGAGTAGACTATGATATACAAATTAGTATGACATCTCATGTCAACTTATTTGAGCATGGCCATGCATTTCTAGTCTCACTCAATCAAGTGGCCTAAGATATTACTCTTATTATGTGGGAGGGACTTATCCTATATTGATCAACAATATCACTCTACATAGATTGTGGTATATCCAACATCAGGCTTTATTGTAACACCCCAAATCCGGTCCATAAGTTTCGACCAGATCTGGCATGTTACGAGTTTGATGTTGCAAACATAGTTCCTTATCGGTTTTGGAAATCGTAAATTAATTAGGCAATAAGTGAATAAATAAGTGACATTTGAAAAAGAAACCTTGTGTTATTATTACTTTGAATAATTAAACCTTTGACATAATTTCATAAGTTGCAAATATTAAGAACTACTTTGTTGAAAATAAACTATGGGGCCTTATTACAAAAATATTCCAAAAATTAAAAACTTAAAGAAAAACCGAAATAATCTATAGAAATAAAAACTTGATGGCCCCTCGAGTCCGTCTCGGCTCCCATGTCCACAATCTACTGCTCATCTGAAAGAGTAGAAAAAAATGAAAGGGGTGAGTCACCAAGACTCAGTGTATAAATCCCGAAACACAACGACCTGAGGCCCACAAACACATTATGAGCCCTGGCCCATACATAAAGGCAACAATCATATTTACAAGACAAATAATAAAATGATGAATAGCCCAGCCCATCCTAGAATTCCATCCTCTACACACCAATCCATACCAACCATCACACCTTGGGGATTTCTACAATCAACCCTCCATCCGCTACACACCATAACGACAGCCGTACTGCCTATTCCTATTATTGAGGAATCATTAAACGTTGCATAGCCACCGATCACTATGTGACCTAACATTTAAATTTATGGTTTAATCACCGATCACCAAGTGACCTATCATGCACTTCCCCTTCATTATCATAATCCCACCCCATGCGTACACATATGAAAATTTAAAACATCATACCATCTTTAAGAAAAAAGGCTTTCATATATATATATATATATATATATATATATATATATATATATATATCGATACACATAGAGATTTCTATGATTACATACCTGGCATCCTTTGCCTAACCCTTTTTGGGTTTTATTCGACTGTCTACACAGCCTCTTTTCGGCTTTGTAGCCCATAACACATAGATTTTACAGTTAACTAGTGTGTTAGAGATCTACACACCTGATTACTGTTAGAATGAGACTTTCTAAGTCGATGCTATCCGTAGCTAACACATTCGTTATCTGCCTTAGGTGTTGTTCAGAAGCTGGTAACGAAACATTAGGTTAAGGCACGACTAACGAAGAGAAAACGGTTGATCATCTTAAAGAGAATTGAAATCCTTACCTTGAAATTCCCTAAAGGTGATATGAGATTCAAGGACTAGCATTTCCGGCTTTTAGATCTAAGAGATCTACTTCAATTCCTGAATGTCGCCCAACAAGAGAATACATAAAACCATTAAACCATTAGCTTTTCGGCTTTTGTCTTCCAAAACTCGAAAGAGGAAGTGAAGAGATAGGAAAATCGGCACTCACCTTAACACAAGGAATTCGACTACCCCTTAGAGATTCCGGCTTTTTGAGAAGATCAGAAGAAAAGATGATAGGAAGGAGTCTATGTAGATTCGGCTTTAGTGAAGAAATCAGTAAAAAAGAATAGGGAGTATTCGGCTATGGAGATGAGGAGAGAGTTCAGGGTTTCGGCTTTTGAAAGAAAAGCTGTTGAGAAAATTTGGAAGGTTTCATGTAACATCCTGAAATTGGGCCCAGAAGAATTGTGCCCAATGGGCCTTGAGCGTAGTAGCGTTTAAATTTTTAAAGAACAAGAGATCGGCTTAAATGCAAGTTGGACTTATTAGATAAGTGATTTTGGAAGGTTAGAGGGCTTCTATGAAATCCCGGGATCGAACTTTGGCTTTGGGGAAATTTTCGTTTTAGGTGAAAAAAACCCTGAAAGTTGGCAGGTAGGCCTTAAGAATAAAATGTGGAGGAAAATGACACAAGTGGAGTGTGTGGTGTAGTGGCAAAGTGACGCCACATAAGAGACAAGGGGGTGACACCACAAGGAAGGAAGGAGGTCCAAGGTTCAAGTCTTGGCTTTTGCATTTTGGTTCTTTTTACTTGGACCTTAGAATTTGGCTATAGGTTTAAATTTAGTTGCGCATGGTTTAAGACACAAGAGGAGCTTGTGGCCAAGTGGTTAGCGGCATGGATTATGTTGCAAGGGAGCCTGGGTTCGAATCTCATGAGAAGCAAGGGAGTATTTATTTTGCGGATTGGACGGCAAGAGTTTCAGTTGAATTTAAACTCTACTGACGAAGGGATCCCACATCAGAAAGATACAAAGAAGAAGGGTGAAGAGCTAGCTATATAAAGAGCATTCCAGGAGGTGAGTTAACATACCTGGTTGGCGTTGGGCAAAGGAGTGCTCGGAGCGCGGTTTAGCAGCTTCAGATTCCTATCACGTGTGTAACTCTCTCTACCCTACTCGTAGAGCGGCAAATGCCGAAGTGCCGGTCATGGCAATAGTAGCCACACGAGCGTGCAAGTGCACGTGTGGGGCTTCGACGCGATAGTTGAGGCCATCAGTAGTATTCTTGTGGGTTGAGGCTACTTAGGGTCGCGATGGGCCGAAGTGGGCCCAATGGGCCCGTGGGCCCAATTGAATAAATTGTATGATAGTGTGGTATAAAGTGAACTAGACTAGGTGGAACTTATATACGTGGCTAGATTTGTGTTAGGTGGGCCACACGAGCGTGTGGGCCCGAATGGGCCAAAATTGGGTTTTAGGCCCAATAGTCCGGTACAACTGGAAATGGTAGCTGAGTCGCTCCGGGCGACATTCAGCCTTCGGAAAGGCCATTGTAGGTGCGAAATTACTGATATACCCTTGAAAGGGTAAAGTACCAAAATACCCTTGAAAGGTAAATTACGAAAATGCCCTTGGTGGGTAAATTACGAAATGCCCTTGGTAGGTAAAATTACGATTATACCCTAGAGGTTGATTAGCGTGATTATGTTGTTTTATGTCTATCTGATTATGATGGTAATTCATGTTATACTTATATTTGATATATGTTAGCATACATGACATACTGCATACCCGAATTATTATGTCATATTGCATGGGTATGATGAGAGGAGGGGGAAGATATGATTATTTGTGACTTTGGGTCACCAGTGGTTTGGCACCACCAATGGTTTGGTACCACATATGATTATTTGTGACTCGTCCCAGTGGTCTGGCACCACAGTGGGTTGGCCCCACATATTATATTAAAAGGGATTGTCAACAGTGGTTTGGCACTACAGTGGGTTGGCCCCACATATGACTATCTGTGACTTTGGGTCACCAGTGGTTTGGCACCACCAGTGGTTTGGTACCACATATGTTTATTTGTGACTTTGGGTTACCAGTGGTTTGGTACCACATATGTTTATTTGTGACTTTGGGTCACCAGTGGTTTGGCACCACCAGTGGTTTGGTACCACACGGGGTAGAATCAGGAGTTTCGGATGGTTAGGTTTTTGGGTTGCATGACATGCATACTTGTTTATGAACTGTGTAAGGGCTTGTTATCTTCAAGATGGGGAATTGCACACTGAGTCTCGGTGACTCACCCCTTCCTTTACATTTTGCAGATAATTCCTAGATCGCGGATATGGAGTCGAGGCAGACTTGTGGTGGCCATACAATGTTTTTCTCATGAACTCGTTCTCTTAGTTAAACTTATTTGTAACTGGGATTTTGCTATGTAATAGGGCCACTTTAACTGTATTTTTGGTATTTTATTTGGTTTAGCTTTTAATATGATTACTGCCTATTGTTATCAAATGTTCAATACGGGAATTTCCTAAACCCTTAATAACCGTTTTCCAAAATGTTAACAAAAGGATAACAAGCGAATAAATATTTAAACTCGAAATTTTTTGACAAACGCGCAGTTTTTAAACAACCCTTTTATGTGACATGCCAGATAGGTCGTAGTGTTAAGGCCGAGTTTGGGGTGTTACAATTATGGTATCAGAGCTTAGGTTCCAAAAACTCGGCTGTGGGTTTGGGTTCAAAAATGTTTTCAAAGAATGGTTTGGAAAATGGTTTAGAAAAATATATATCTGTTTTCTAGAAGTATGGCACCCGAGTCTCCGGCACCAATCCGCACTGTAAGTTTCCTGATACTTTGCTTTGTTATATGCTGTATTTCTGGTATCTATTCTGTGTGTTTGGTTTGGATGTGATGTTCGGATATAGAGGTGGTTGCGTATGAAATATTCGTCTATTTTAATGGCTAGGTGTTTTTGAGTATGTGTAGGAGTTCTAAATTCTAGTTAAAAGTATATTAGTGTTATTAGAATCAGAGTGCGCAGCGTGGGCGTAGTGTTGTAAATTAGGATGTATGACTGTTAGTTAGTTGGAAATATCGAGGACGATATTTCTTTAAGGAGGGTAGATTTGTAACATCCTGAAATTGGGCCTAGAAGAATTAGGCCCAATAGGCCTTGAGCGTAGTAGCGTTTAAATTTTTGGAGAACAAGAGATCGGCTTAAATGTAAGTTGGACTTATTAGATAAGTGATTTTGGAAGGTTAGAGGGCTTCTATGAAGTCCCAGGATCGAACTTTGGCTTTGGGGAAATTTTGGTTTTAGGTGAAAAAAACCCTGGAAGTTGGCAGGTAGGCCTTAAGAATAAAATGTGGAGGAAAATGACACAAGTGGAGTGTGTGGTGTAGTGGCAAAGTGACACCACATAAGAGACAAGGGGGTGACGCCACAAGGAAGGAAGGAGGTCCAAGGTTCAAGTCTTGGCTTTTGTATTTTGGTTTTCTTTTTACTTGGACCTTAGAATTTGGCTATAGGTTTAAATTTAGTTGCGCATGGTTTAAGACACAAGAGGAGCTTGTGGCCAAGTGGTTAGCGGCGTGGATTATGTTACAAGGGAGCCTGGGTTCAAATCTCATGAGAAGCAAGGGAGTATTTATTTTGCGGATTGGACGGCAAGAGTTTCAGTTGAATTTAAACTCTACTGACGAAAGGATCCCACATCGGAAAGATACAAAGAAGAAGAGTGAAGAGCTAGCTATATAAAGAGCATTCCAGGAGGAGAGTTAACATATCTGGTTGGCGTTGGGCAAAAGAGTGCTCGGAGCGCGGTTTAGCAGCTTCAGATTCCTATCAGGTGTGTAACTCTCTCTACCCTAGTCGTAGAGCAGCAAATGCCGAAGTGCTGGTCACGGCAATAGTAGCCACACGAGCATGCGAGCGCACATGTGGGGCTTCGACGCGATAGTTGAGGCCATCAGTAGTATTCTTGTGGATTGAGGCTACTTATGGCCGCGATGGGCCAAAATGGGCCAATGGGCCAGTGGGCCCAATTGAATAAATTGTATGATAGTGTGGTATAAAGTGAACTAGACTAGGTGGAACTTATATACGTGGCTAGATTTGTGTTAGGTGAGCCACACGAGCGTGTGGGCCTGAATAGGCCAAAATTGGGTTTTAGGCCCAATAGTCCGGTACAACCGGAAATAGTAGCTGAGTCGCTCCGGGCGACATTCGGCTTTCGGAAAGGCCATTGCAGGTGCGAAATTACTGATATACCCTTGAAAGGGTAAAGAACCAAAATACCCCTGAAAGGTAAATTACGAAAATGCCCTTGGTGGGTAAATTACGAAATGCCCTTGGTAGGTAAAATTACGATTATACCCTAGAGGTTGATTAGCGTGATTATGTTGTTTTATGTCTATCTGATTATGATGGTAATTCATGTTATACTTATATTTGATATATGTTAGCATACATGACATACTGCATACACGAATTATTATGTCATATTGCATGGGTATGATGAGAGGAGGGGGAAGATATGATTATTTGTGACTTTGGGTCACCAGTGGTTTGGCACCACCAGTGGTTTGGAACCACATATGATTATTTGTGACTTTGGGTCACCAGTGGTTTGGCACCACCAGTGGTTTGGTACCACATATGTTATCTTCGTGACTCGTCCCAGTGGTCTGGCACCACAGGGGGTTGGCCCCACATATTATATTAAAAGGGATTGTCACTAGTGGTTTGGCACCACAGTGGGTTGGCCCCACATATGACTATGTGTGACTTTGGGTCACCAGTGGTTTGGCACCACTAGTGGTTTGGTACCACATATTTTTATTTGTGACTTTGGGTCACCAGTGGTTTGGCACCACTAGTGGTTTGGTACCACATATGTTTATTTGTGACTTTGGGTCACCAGTGGTTTGGCACCACCAGTGGTTTGGTACCACACGGGGTAGAATCAGGAGTTTCGGATGGTTAGGTTTTTGGGTTGCATGACATGCATACTTGTTTATGAACTGTGTAAGGGCTTGTTATCTTCAGGATGGGGAATTGCACACTGAGTCTCGGTGACTCACCCCTTCCTTTACATTTTGGAGATAATTCCTAGATCGCGAATATGGAGCCAAGGCAGACTTGTGGTGGCCATACAATGTTTTTCTCATAAACTCGTTCTCTTAGTTAAACTTATTTGTAACTGGGATTTTGCTATGTAATAGGGCCACTTTAACTGTATTTTTGGTATTTTATTTGGTTTAGCTTTTAATATGATTACTGCCTATTGTTATCAAATGTTCAATACGGGAATTTCCTAAACCCTTAATAACCGTTTTCCAAAATGTTAACAAAAGGATAACAAGCGAATAAATATTTAAACACGAAATTTTTGACAAACGTGCAGCTTTTAAACAACCCTTTTATGTGACATGCCAGATCCGGTGGTAGTGTTAAGGCCGGGTTTGGGGTGTTACATTTCAGCTTTTGAAGAAATCAAAAGAAAAGTAATTGCAGAGAATGATTGATACTTTCGGCTCAGAGAATGAAGTAAAGAATAGGGTTCAAATGCCGAAATTGAAGAGATACCCCCTATTTATAGAGAATTTCGGCACTTACCTATCAAAAACCGAAAGTGCCCTTCCTGATAACTAATAACTAATCAAATAATAAGGGAAAATTTGACACCCCTCTGGCATGTTGAAACCGATTTCTTCCCTCCTCCAAGAGATGGAAATTCGGCCACCACTTCACTCAGCAGATATCTCCTATCTTTTCTCCTTTATCTTCCATATTATCAACTATAATATCTACATTATCCCATTCACATAAATCTTCCTATTTTTGAGCCTTGTTGCCGTCCACTCTACCTAACCTTAATGGCGAAATTAGCTAACTTAAATTAAAAGAATTGGGCTCCCTGAAACTTGAATTTGGGCCTCCTCAGTTGACGCCACCTCCTTGCTCTTTAAGTGGCGCTACTGACCACTGGACCACAAGCCCATTTGCGTCTTCATTAACAAATAATATCTTTTAAACCTTATTCTAACAGGCTCTCCACTAGAGTGCCCAAACAGAAAATTTAACTAAGGCTTCAGCCCAAACCTGAACCCAATTTGGACCCCTAACACTCAAATTTACGCATTAAACACATAGGCTCATTAATTCAGGATGTTACAGTTCTACCCCCTTAGAGAAATTTCGGCCTTGAAATTACCTGCTCAGAATAGATGAGGGTATTGCTGTCGTATTGCTTCCTCTGGTTCCCAAGTAGCCTCCTCAGAACTGTGATTCTGCCATAGGACCTTAACCAACGGAACCGTCTTCCTCCGCAATACTTTGACATCACGATCCAGGATTTCCACTGGTTCCTCTTCAAAAGATAGATCGGGTCTTACCTCGATTTCTTCCACTGGCACAACATGAGACGGATCCGAATGGTAATGTCTCAGCATAGAGACATGAAACACATCGTGAATCTGGCTTAACTCTGAAGGTAACTCCAACTGATAGGCTACTAGTCCTACTTGTTTTAACACCCGATAAGGTCCGATAAATCTTGGACTTAATTTACCTTTCAGTCCAAACCTCAGTACTTTCTTCCAAGGTGATATCTTCAAGAAAACCTTGTTGCCCACTGCAAATTCCACGTCCCTACGCTTCAAGTCAGCATAGGACTTTTGTCTGTCCGACGCCTCCTTTAGTCGAGCCCGAATTAACTCAACCTTCTCTTCTGTCTCGATCACCAGCTCCGGACCCAAAATCTGACGTTCCCCTAATTCCGTTCAACAAGTAGGAGTACGACACTTTCGCCCGTACAATGTTTCATAGGGCGCCATCTAAATACTAGACTGGTAGCTGTTGTTGTAAGCAAACTCTGCTACGGTAGGAACTCTTCCCAACTACCTTTGAAATCAATGACACATCCTCTCAGCATGTCCTCCAGAACCTAAATTTCCCATTCAGACTGTCCATCAGTCTAAGGGTGAAACGCTGTACTGAAATCTAACTTCGTACCCAACGCTTGATGCAACGCCTTCCAAAATCGTGAGGTGAACCTAGGGTCCCTATTTGATATCATCGATACCGGTACTCCATGCAACCTTACTACCTCTGCTATGTATAACTTAGCTAACTTCTGCAAAGAGTAGTCGACACATACGGGTATGAAGTGAGCAGACTTCGTCAAGCGATCTACAATTACCCAAACCGAATCTTTCTTAGTAGGCGTGAGGGGTAGCCCACTAACAAAGTCCATGGTGATTCTTTCCCACTTCCATTGTGGAATCTTCACCGGCTGCAATAACCCTGATGGTAACTGATGCTCCGCCTTTACCTGCTGACGGGTCAAACACTTACACACCAATTCAGTTACCTCTTGCTTCAAACCCGGCCACCGGAACTGATCTCGTAAATCCCGAAACATTTTACTTCCTCCAAGATGCATAGCGTATGCACCACCATGTGCTTCATGCAAAATCCTACGCCTCAACTCTGGATCTTTTGGCATGCAAACTCTCCCTCGAAAACATAACAGTCCTTCCTCATTCATACTGAATTCCGTTGGCCCATCCTTTGAGATTAGCTGCAACTTCCCCTTTAGCAACTCATCGGTCTGTTGCCTCTCTTTCACCTGACTGACCCAAGAGGGTTTCACTTGAAGTTCAGCTAATAAGCTCCCATCCTCGTATAGACTGAGGTGGCAAACATTACTCTTAAGTCAGAGACTACTTTACGACTTAAGGCATCCGCCACTACGTTAGCTTTACCCGGGTGGTACTCGATCGAGCAGTCATAATCCTTTAACAACTCGATCCACCTCCTTTGTCTTAGATTCAACTCCTCCTGGGACAACAGGTACTTCAAGCTCTTATGACCGGTATAAATTACAGATTTCTCCCCATACAGGTAATGCCTCCAGATCTTCAAAGCAAAAACCACCGCCACCAACTCCAAGTCATGGGTGGGATAATTTGACTCGTGCGGTCTTAACTACCGAGATGCATATGCAACCACCTTTCCGTCTTGCATCAACACACATCCTAATCCCGTGTGTGACGCATCACAGTAAATCATGAACTCCTTCCCCGCCTCCGACTGAATCAGCACCGGAGCCTCCGTCAGAATCCTTTTTAACTTCTCGAAGCTCTCTTGCTGCTTGTTAGACCAAACAAATGGAACTCCTTTCCGTAGCAACTTAGTCAACGGTGCCACAATCAGAGAAAATCCTTCAACAAATCTTCTGTAGTACCCAGCTAAACCAAGAAAACTCCTAATCTCAACCACAGACCTAGGTGGCTTCCAATCTAACACCGCTTCAATCTTTCGAGGGTCAACCCTAATCCCCTCTACCGACACAACGTGCCCTAGAAATGTAACTTCCCTTAGCCAAAATTCACACTTACTGAATTTGGCATACAACTGCTTCTCTCTCAGAATCTGCAAAACCATCCGCAGATGAGCATCATGCTCCTTCTCCGACTTTGAATAAACCAATATATCATCTATAAACACCACGACACACCGGTCTAGGTAGGGTTGGAACACTCGGTTCATCATGTCCATAAACGTTGCTGGTGCGTTGGTCAACCCAAATGGCATCACCATGAATTCATAGTGACCATAGCGAGTTTTAAAGGCCGTCTTATGAATATCCGCCTCCTTGACCTTAAGCTGATGGTACCCTGACCTCAGATCTATCTTCGAAAAGACTAAGGCCCCCTTCAACTGATCGAACAAATCGTCGATCCTCGGCAATGGGTATTTATTCTTGATGGTCAACTTATTCAGCTGACAGTAATCAACGCACATACACATTGATCCATCCTTCTTCTTGACGAATAACACGGTGCTCCCCAAGGCGACACACTTGGTCGAATAAACCCTCTATCCAGCAACTCCTAAATCTGCGCTTTCAATTCCACCAACTCCTTTGGCTCCATCCTATATGGAGCAATAGATACTGGCGCCGTTCCTGGAAGAAGATCGATACCAAACTCCACTTCACGATTCGGGGGGTAATCCCGGAAGCTCTTCGGGGAAAACATCAGGAAATTCCTTCACTGTTCTAACGTCCCCAATAGTCAATTCCTTGGCTTCCAAAGCCCGAACAAACATTAAAATGGTCTCGCATCCCCTTCTCACCATCCTTTCTGCTCTTAAGGCGGACACCACATTTGACAAGCAGTTCCCCCTTTCACCTATCACCAACACTTCACCACTCTCGGGGGTTTTTAACACCATACTCTTGGCCGTACAATCTACCTTAGCTTGATACTTCCCCAACCAATCCATACCTAAAATTAAATCAAACTCCCCGAACGGTAATTCCATCAGATCCGTTCGGAAAACTATCCCCTGAACTTCTACAGGTACCTCTCGATAAAGCTTGTTTACCACCACAGAGTGTCCTAATGGGCTAACTACAGTCATCTCCCTAGAGGAAATCTCAGAATCTACACTTAAAGTTTCAGACACCCTACTGGCAACATATGATTGCGTCGACCCAATGTCGATCAATGCAGTGTAAGGCAAACCAAAAATTAAAAACGTACCGATTATGACATCCGGTGCATCAGCCTCCTCTCGACGTCTGACAGCATAGACCAACCCCGGCTGTCTCGCCTCAGTGTTTCCTGCCCCTTGGCCTGCTGCTCCACGACCCCGACCGGAACCGTTACCACCTCTGGCTGGACCTCGACCTCTCAGTGGTTGCTGACCTCCTCTGCCAGGCTGTGCATTCCCTCGACCCGTGGGCCCTTCACTGTCCTATTGCTGCGAATAGTTTCCAACTTGGTGGTCCGTAGATCCACACCTAAAGCACTTCCCAGTGCCTTCCCAACACTCACCAGTATGGAATTTACCACATCGAGCACACTTTTGTGTCTGGTTAGTAGCAGCAGGTCTCTCCTCCTGTTTCGGCCCATCTGACCTAAATCTCTTCTGATTACGCCCAGCTGACCCTGACGGTCCAATATTCCTCTTCTTCCCACTCCTATCTCTATCCCAATTTAGTTTCTCTGTCCACTTTACTTCCTCGGCTATCTTAGCCTTTTCCACTAGGACAGCAAATTCCCTCTCCTGTTGTGGGGCTATCAAAACATGCAAATCATCCCTCAGACCATCTTCGAACCGAACACAACGTTCATGTTCCGTGGCCACAATCCCTCGGGCATATCGGCTAAGGCGTAAGAATTCATCTTCATACGTAGCCACTGACCTACTCCCTTGAACCAGATTCAGAAATGCTCTACGTTGCGCATCCACATAACTCGATCCAATGTACTCTGAAACACCATTTTGAAGAGATCCCTGGTCATACGGTCAGCCACTGCACCATCCTTAACCGTAAGCCACCATTGATAAGCTTCATCCCGCAGGAGAGATATAACCCCTTTCAGCTTCTCCTCCTCTGTGAAATCTAAATCATCCATTATGCGTTCCATCGCCTCCAACCAATACTCAGCTGAACTCGGGGCTATACCAGAAATTCCCCTAAACACTTCTGCCCCATTAGCTCTAAGTCGTTCCGACACAGATTTCCGGGCTCCTGTGCCCATGCCTACCCTAGCAACCCTCTCTAAAACCCTTAACATCGCCTGAGATACTACATCATCTCCAGTCGTCTGATCCTGAAATTCCACCTCCGCAGCTGGTGGTTCTGGCATCTCGTTTCCTGACCCATGGCCAGATCCTACTGGTTCTGACACAGCCATTCTACCCCTACCACGGCCACGCGCAGGACGTCCACGACCCCTTGTACTCATTCTACCGATTCGCGTTTATCTGATTAGAAATTTTATGAATTATTAATTTCTTCCACCAATTAACCACGAACAATCTTATGGAAAGTAGTTTTCAAGAGTACTTCTTTCGAATTCGGACCTATCTACAGTTTCAGTCTCAAGTTCGTGTTTCCTAGTTCTAGGAAGCACATACATTCAATCATCAAACATCAACATGCAAATAGCATCCATGCACTCACATCCATCGCATAAGAGTTTTTTTTTTCATCATTTCTCTACCTAGGGGTATTTTCGTAGTTTTGTCCTACAGGGTATTTTCCAAAATAGAGTATCTTGGTGATTTTTTTCGAATTAGAGGTGCTTTGGTACATTGTTTTTTCTAAAACGAGGGTATTTTGGTAATTTCCTCAAAATAGGGTATCATGGTTTTTTTCTCGAAATAGGGATATTTTGATGTTGTTTTTTTTATAAAGCAGGGGTACTTTGGAAAATCTAATTTCGCAATTCGGGTTACTCTTGTAAATATAGGGTTTTCGGGTAAATTTGCAAAACATAGGTATTTTATAAAATCACGGTTGTTTTGGAAATTTTCACAAACCAAGGGTATTTTGGAAATTTTGCCAACCGGAGTGTTTTGGTAATTTTCACAAATTTTGGTAGTTTTACATATCCATGGTATCTTGGGAAATTTTCACAAATCAAGGGTATTTTCGAAAATTATACAAAACTAGGGGGTATTTTAATAATTTTGCGAAATAGAGTGGCTGGTCCTTTTCGGGTTTTAATTATAAATTTTGGCCCGTCAACAAATCCTCGTGGCTAAGGTGAACAGTCACTACGCACCAGGTAGGATTCCAATGAAGAGGAGGTGAGTCACTAGGACTGCTTAAATACCAAGCTCTTCCTGAATCCAATCCTAGACATGCGTATGCCTATTGCCACACCCTAACCCATTGACTCCTTCACGGGTTTATTTAGTTGGATTAAATCTTATGGAATTGAAGAGTTGTTTAACTAGCCCTAAGGTACATTAATATTATCATACTAGTCTACGTCCATCAAGCCCATCAAACCCAACATGTATATCACATCAAGAGTTAGAATACTTACCTGCGTGGATCGGGTGCCGGTAGACTCGAAGGCCATATCTTCATCCAAGACATTTTTTTCCCAAACTTACGTCAACTTTACAAAACATTACTAGGCCAATTTCACAACCCGAGTTTTGAATCGGGCTCTGATACCAAAATGTAACACCCCAAACCCGGCCCATACGTTTCGACCAGATCTGGAATGTTACGGGTTTGATGTTGCAAACATAGTTCCTTATCGGTTTTGGAAATCGTAAATTAATTAGGCAATAAGTGAATAAATAAGTGACATTTGAAAAAGAAACCTTGTGTTATTATTACTTTGAATAATTAAACCTTTGACATAATTTCATAAGTTACAAATATTAAGAACTACTTTATTGAAAATAAACTATGGGGCCTTATTACATAAATATTCCAAAAATTAAAAACTTAAAGAAAAACCGAAATAATTTGTTGAAATAAAAACTTGATGGCCCCTCGAGTCCATCTCGGCTCCCATGTCCACGATCTACTGCTCATCTGAAAGAGTGGAAAAAAATGAAAGGGTGAGTCACCAAGACTCAGTGTATAAATCCCGAAACACAACGACCTGAGGCCCACAAACACATTATGAGCCCTGGCCCATACATAAAGGCAACAATCATATTTACAAGACAAATAATAAAATGATGAATAGCCAAGCCCATCCTAGAATTCCATCCTTTACACACCAACCCGTACCAACCATCACACCTTGGGGATTTCTACAATCAACCCTCCATCCGCTACACACCATAACGACAGCCGTACTGCCTATTCCTATTATTGAGGAATCATTAAACGTGGCATAGCCACCGATCACTATGTGACCTAAGATTTAAATTTGTGGTTTAACCACCGATCACCAAGTGACCTATCATGCACTTCCCTTTCATTATCATAGTCCCACCCTCATGCGTACACACATGAAAATTTAAAACATCATACCATCTTTAAGAAAACAGGCTTTCATATCTATATATATCGATACACATAGAGATTTCTATGATTACGTACCTGGCATCCTTTGCCTAACCCTTTTTGGGTTTTATTCGACTGTCTACATAGCCTCTTTTCGACTTTTTAGCCCATAACACATATATTTTACAGTTAACTAGTGTGTTAGAGATCTACACACCTGATTACTATTAGAACGAGACTTTCTAAGTTGACGCTATTCGTAGCCAACACAACCGCTATCTGCCTAAGGTGTTGTTTAGAAGCTAGTAACGAAACATTAGGTTAAGGCACGACTAACAAAGAGAAAACGGTTGATCATCTTAAAGAGAATTGAAATCCTTACCTTGAAATTCCATAAAGGTGATATGAGATTCAAGGACTAGCGTTTTCGGCTTTTAGATCTAAGAGATCTACTTCAATTCCCGAATGTCGCCCAACAAGAGAATACATAAAACCATTAAACCATTAGCTTTTCGGCTTTTGTCTTCCAAAACTCGAAAGAGAAAGTGAAGAGATAGGAAAATCGGCACTCACCTTAACACAAGGAATTTGACTACCCCTCAGAGATTCCGGCTTTTTGAGAAGATCAAAAGAAAAGATGATAGGAAGGAGTCTATGTAGATTCGGCTTTAGTGAAAAAATCGGCAAAAAGGAATAGCGAATATTCAGCTATGGAGATGAGAAGAGAGTTCAGGGTTTCGGCTTTTGAAAGAAAAGCTGTTGAGAAAATTTGGGAGGTTTCGGCTTTTGAAGAAATCAAAAGAAAAGAAATTGCAGAGAATGATTGATAGTTTCAGCTCAGAGAATGAAGTAAAGAATAGGGTTCAAATGCCGGAATTGAAGAGATACCCCCTATTTATAGAGAATTTCGGCACTTACCTATCAAAAACCGAAAGTGCCCTTCCTGATAACTAATAACTAATCAAATAATAAGGGAAAATTCGGCAACCCTTTGGCATGTTGAAACCGATTTCTTCCCTCCTCCAAGAGATGGAAATTCGGCCACCACTTCACTCAGCAGATAGCTCCTATCTTTTCTCCTTTATCTTCCATATTATCCACTATAATATCTCCATTATCCCATTCACATAAATCCTCCTATTTTTGAGCCTTGTTGCCGTCCACTCTACCTAACCCTAATGGCGAAATTAGCTAACTTAAATTAAAAGAATTGGGCTCCCTGAAACTTGAATTTGGGCCTCCTCAGTTGACGCCACCTCCTTGCTCTTTAAGTGGCGCTACTGACCACTGGGCCACAAGCCCATTTGCGTCTTCATTAATAAATAATATCTTTTAAACCTCATTCTAACAGTCTCTCCACTAAAGTGCCCAAACGAAAAATTTAACTAAGGCTTCAGCCCAAACTTGAACCCAATTTGGACCCCTAACACTAAAATTTACGCATTAAACGCATAGGCTCATTAATTCAAGATGTTACATTTATAGAACAACCAGTTATGGTGTACGTTTGACTGTATCAAAATATACGACTCACGATGTTGGGATAATGATTATCTCAAGTCTGAGGATCATAGACATATTAATCACTATGAGTAATGTTGTGACAATTACATAATAATCCAAGAAACATACTCATAGCGGGTCATTCCAATATGTTGTTCTCTGACACACATATTCATGCATTGATTTTGACATTCCATATCAATGACAACTCTTTGTCATCAATCAACTACATGTTAGTCTTAATGCATTATTCTTGTCCTAGTCAACAATAATACTTGACTAAGAATATTTTAAGAATAATCATATTATTCTCAGGACATTATTATAAAACAGTTTATTTGTACACACAGAAGGAAAAACTGAAATAATAATGACAACGCTTTATATTAATAAACATGGTAAATCAAGTATGTTATTACAACCATCTCATGATTGATCTTTGGGCATACTCTTACACTAAACCCCTTAAATACCTAAGGGGATGAAACCTAAGACAGATCTTATTATTATTTGATTTATAAGATAAATACTTATCCTTATTATCAATTGTGAGATTTTATTCTTGTTTTGATAATTCAGGTTATTTATTCAAGTTGAATGTGTTTATTCAGTGGAGCAAAAGTCCCTGTTTAAGATAAGATCAACACAATTAAGCGGAGTTAATTGCAACCCTGGAAATAGGGCGACATAAATCTGTCGGATTAGGTCAAACCTAATAAGGGGATTCATAGAACGAGTTAATGCGACGATAGGGGTTTTAATTAGAAAGAGATTTCAATTAATCAACCTAGAGTCAGTTGTTTTTAGTCTTGAAAGAGATATTAACATAAATCAGGGATTTCTACGGATTAAGTAAGTGAATAAATCATATGAATCAAAAGTAATAAGTGAAGTGTAGGTGGATTCTTCTATAGGTATTGCTTATCTCATATAAGTTGTCCAAAAGTATTTTCCCAATTTACTCTCTGTCGCATTCATAGTTAGTTAAATTTAGATTAAAAATAAATCCCCTTAATTACTCGGCTAGATAATAAAAAGATAGTTATTACTAGTAATTTTAGTCCTTGAGGATACGATATTCCGGACTCACCACAGCTATACTACTGTTTGATAGGTGCGCTTGCCTTTTTCGAAATAATAGTTAGTTTCGAGCTCCATCATCAATTGTGTATGTGTCATTTGATTTGGCCAAATGTGCTGGTTCATAATGGTAATATGATTCATTTTGTATACGGCCATGAGATGTGGCTCATATTGGTTAATGAGTTGTAATGCCTATTTATATGTGTGTGCTTATACTAAAGGTTTCATGTGATGTGGTTATATGTGTTTGGTATGGATGGATTTAGGATGTGTTGATGATAATCATGGCATGAAAGTTTGATAAGTTTAAGCTAGGCAAAGTATGGTGCCTTATGCATGAATAAGATTATATGAAATCGCTATGATCATGACTTGTTTGATGATGTTTAAGTGCTCAATTATGCCATGAAAGATGCCACTGAGGTTGTGTTTAAGTATGTTCAAATGAGGGAGCCAAATGGTTTGGTAAATAGCCATTTTCTTGGTCACACGGGCAGAGACACGGCCCCGGGACATGGGCGTGTGCCCAGGGCGTGTGAAGTCTGCATTTATTTTTTGGAATTTAATTCGAAAAACGGCCTAAGCACACGGGCGTGTGACTTGGCCGTGTGACCCTATTTTATTGATGACGTCATAAACAGAAAGTTACACGGGCTGAGGACATGGGCGTGTGTGACCACACGATCTACCCACATGGACATGGGCAGTGACCCTTATTTGATAAAAAAATTTATAAGTCTTCTTAAAGTTTCCTAAGTTCTCGGTTTAGTCTTGAACAGCTTCCAATAAGTGTTTTGGGCCTCGTGGGCCCATATAAGGGGCCATTTGCATGTGAATGAGTTATTTTAAATTGAATGAAATTTTATAGCCCGATTTCATATAAATGTTTATGTTTAAGTCCGGTAATGCCTCGTATCCTGTCCTGGCGTCGAACACGGGTAAGGGATGTTGCATTTAGTGGTATCAGAGCTATGGTTTAGTCAGTTCTCGGACTAACCTAGCATGAATAAGAGTCTAGCTATACATGCCATATGTGGACTGTGATAGTGTGATATCTCCTGGCTCTAACGAAATTGTTTTGTTAAGACAGAGATGACTTCCAACCGAGCTATTTTCGATAATGTTGAAAAATGATATTGAGGTGATTGAAATGTGTTTGTGATGAGATGAAACTTAGAAAGGTATGAATAGAAGTTCATGATATGTATGTGTTAATGTATGAAGTGAGATAACCATGAGTTGAGAAATGTAGGAACGTGGAATAAAATGAAAGTTTATGTGGTGATAAGCCCATTCATGTTTGTTTGGCATACATATGACGTTATGTGCCCAACCTATTTGATTAAGTGAATTTGATAAGTATACTTACACAAATTGACGGAATGTGTGTTTATGTACACTTGTTTGAATAAGTGTAATCAGTATGTTAATGTGGTTGAATTTTATGTTCACTTATTAAATTAGAGATAATATGATGTTATGCTTTACGTCTTTGTTATTGAACCATGAATATTATAATAGTAAGAAAATTGAATTGGAAAGATCAAATTGAGTAGAACGCAGGAAATGAGTGCGATCGTTCAATGATG
The DNA here is from genome assembly GCA_005393395.2 of Gossypium australe. Classification (NCBI taxonomy): domain Eukaryota; kingdom Viridiplantae; phylum Streptophyta; class Magnoliopsida; order Malvales; family Malvaceae; genus Gossypium; species Gossypium australe. The sequence goes on along the minus strand of CM016614.1, from coordinate 123,969,442 downwards.
AATTGACAGATAAGACCATGGTTGGACCATGGCAAAGTATGGAATTTAAGACCATAGCTGGGCTATGGCATTTCAGTGAAAAGTCCATAACTAGGTTATCGCATTGTGGACGTAAGACCATGGTTGGCCATGGCAGTACATTTGTGTACGTGTAAGACCATAACTGGACTGTGGCATCAAGTAAACGACGTACTCAAACCCGTAAGGCGTTCTCTAATTTGACAATTGTTAGTGAGTAAATTCATTGTTTGAAATTGTGGATGGTAGAAAACAGCCGTAAAATGAATAAGTATATTTAATTGCCTGAAGTGAATTATGTGATTATGATGATATTACGTTAATGATGAAGGCTAAGTCATATGTGTGTATTTATGAGAGTCAAGTTAGAGGCTTTACGACCTCACCCCCTTACCAGTGATGCTTTATGACGAAATTTTACGAGAACCATGTTGAATAAGTTCATAAGTGTGAAACTAAAGAGTTCATTGATTAAATAATTAGTAATGTATACAGAGATGAGAATAGTTTGGAAAGTGAAAACAGCTTTAGAAGAAATATCAGATTGTTTTAAAGATTACATAGATTATGCAATGTCACAGATAAAGAATAATTGAGTTATATGTATTTAAAGTATCCTCAAGTATAGTAATGAATTTTGTGCATTCACGAGTATATAGACAGATAGTCTGAATGAGGAAATTATATTCTGGAAAGTATGATACAGAGATATGCCTATTGGATTGTTCTAATCGAATGATGTTATTATGAGTTAAAGTTGTACCGATTGATAAAGTCATCACATTTATGAAAATTTGAATGATCTATGCATGTTAGCAAAGTTCTAAACAGTTGAAAGTATTATTAACTGAAGCTCTAGTTCTGAGTTCTGTTTGAGTTGAGTAAGAAAATTGTGATTTTTCAATGACGTACTATTGAACAGATCGGAATATGTTTTAAGACATGTAAAGAAGTAGTTTGCACATGCAGACGATTAGAGTTACATGAAAAAGAACTATTCGACTAATGATTTAGAGAAGGCCACTTTTATATCTGTGTTGTGAATTGGATGATTTTGTATGTTCGACAAAAAAATGGCATATGCTTCTTGATCCTAATGGGTTAAAGTATTTAATGTCGCAGAAAGATCTAAAATTAAGACAACGTGAATGTTTTGAGATGTTAAAAGACTGTGAGTAATTATCGACTTACCTTCTGGAAAGCAAGTATGGTTACAGATGCTTGAATGAAAAATATTTGTTTATTTTTGTAAGTACTAGTTACTTGATTGATCTTATTTGATGATGGACTAGTTCTAGCTAAGTTAAAAGCTTAAGCGATGCTTTCTTTGTAAATTGAGAAGCTCAGAAATGTGATAGAGAGTGGTGAACTAAACGAGTACAGTGTGAAACGACTTTCAATTTCGAATTTCAAGTTGGACCTGATTCCTGTTATTATTATTGTTCTGAAATGGAATTCGCGTACTAGGTAATCTAGAGTTTGTACAGAAGTTTATTACGAGACTCAGTAGTAGCTCGTCGGTTCATCCAAGAGCAATAAACAGTGCAGTCATATAAAGTAGATGTGCTAATGATTGCGTATGTTACATGATATCTTGGATCCGTATTCAGATGACAATATGTTAACAGATAAAAGTCAAAAATCAAGTGTATTCAAGACTAATACAGTCAGTGGTTGTGCGAGAATGATAATGAGATAGAGTTACCATAGATTTCATATCAGGATTGTCATTATCCCCGAAAAGGAATATGATAATTGGTTTATAGTTGATCATTTGACAAAGAAAGATCTGTATGATCATTTCATTAAATACAGATTTTTTATTTGACAGATTAGCCGAATAATATGGTTCTGAGATTATTCGATTATGCAGAGTACCAGTTCCATTATGTCGGATAGAGATCCGAAGGTTACATCGCAATTATGGAATGAGCCATAGGAAACTCTGAGTGTATAGTTGCATTTTGGCACAGTAATTTGTTTTGAAATCAATGATAAGTCTAAGAGAGTAGTTCAGATTTTGACGGTGTACTCCGGCATTGTGTGATAAAGTTTAAAGGATATTGGTGTAACACCCCAAACCCGGCCTAAACGTTATGATCGCATCTAGCATGTCACATCAAAAGGGTGTTTAAAAGCTTTGCGTTCGTTAAAAACTTAGTATCCTTTTTAAAACTCCGAACTTTGTTGCTTGTGAAAACAAGATTTGCTTAAAATGCTTTCTTGTAAAATGTTATTATTATTTCCGAAAACTTTTTTTATTGCGGAAATCTGACTCAAAGAATTTCAGAAACGTGTTATTTTGAAAACGGTTGTTAGTATTTAAAAATTCGTGATTAATCGATTAATAATTATTAACTAGCAAAATTACCAAACGAAAGTTTAGAAGAAAAATCCAATGGCCTTATTACACAAAATCTTAACCCAAAACAATAACGTAAAATAAATTAAAAACTGAATTTACTAAGTTTTGAAAGAAGCAAATCCGACATATGGCCACTTTCGAGTCCTCCGCAGCTCCAAATCCTCTAACACTGGGGATTACCTGCATGGTTAAAAGAAAGGGGGTGAGTTACAAGAGCTTAGTGTGTAATCCCCTATAGCGGTCACTATCTGGGCCTGAGCCCTTACGGTATCGGTCTGGGCCTAAGCCTTATAAACATGATAAAGCAAACAAAAATGATGCAGCCCAACCCAATCCAACCATCACACCACCCGTACCAACCAATCGCACCATGTGGGGATCAAGTCAACCCACTCGCCAAACGCATCAATATTGCAGTCAAGCTGCTAATCACGGTATATGTGGCATAGCCACTAAAACGGTATGTGGCAGAGCCATCAGAACTGCACTTCCTCCAATCATCAACCCAACCCATGCAACATGATATGAATGCAATGTATTACAAGTGTACATAGTATAAATAAAATCAAATACACGATATTTAACCACAATCGAGGGTATAACGGTCATTTTCTCACCTTAGGGTATAACGGTAATTTTCACCCCTTCGGGGGTATTTTGGTAATTTTACCCATCGAGGGTATTTCGATAATTCACCCACTAAGGGCATTTTGATAATTTTGCAAACCAGGGGTATTTCGGTAATTTCAAAAATTAGGGTATTTCAGTAATTTTACAATCCGAGGGTATTTCAGTAATTTTGTAAATCAAGGGTATTTAAAGATGTCCCAACTTAGCAAAATAAATATCCCTTTTTCCTTATGATGGGATTCGAACTCAAGCTCCCTTGTAGCTTAATCCACGCTGCTAGCCACTAGGCCACAAGCTCCTCTTGTGTCTAAAATCATGCGCAACTAAATATAAGTCTATGGACCAAAGTCTAAGTTCACTTAAAAATAAATCAAAATGAAATGCAAGCGCCAAGACTTGAACCTTGGACCCCTTGCCTCCTTGTGTGGCGTCATTCCCTTGTCTCCCATGTGGTGCCATTTACCACTAGACCACAACTCTTTTTGTGTCATTTTTCTCCACATCTTATTCTTAAAGCCTACTTACTAACTCCCAGGGTTTTATTTACCTAAAACCAAAATTTTCCAAAAGCCCAAGTTTGATCCCGGGACTTCATAGAAGCCCCCTAACCTTCCAAAATCACTCACCTAATAGGTCCAACTTGCATTAGTGCCGTCTTCTTGTTCCCAAAAATTTTAAACGCTCCCCTGGCGAAGGCCCAATAAGCCCAATTCTACTAGGCCCAAATTCGGGTCGTTACAAATCTACCCCCTTAAAAAAATTTCGTCATCAAAATTTCCAACTATATAATAGCCGCACAACACAGGTTACCCCACTACGCTTCCGCTGTGCACTCTCATCCCAATAACACTACAACACTTCTAACTTAATCTTGAAACCTCTTACACACAATCAACCATCTAACCGCAGAAACAAACAGATATTTATCACACATGCATACAATTTCTATATTCAAACATCACATACAAACAAAACGCACACAAAATAAATACAAAATATACAGTCATATAACAAAGTATAGTGTTAGGAAACTTACGGATTTGGTGCCGGAGACTCGGTGTGCCATACTTCCAATAACACTATCACTTTTTTTCTAAACCACAGTTTAAATAGATTTGGAAAATTTTCAAACCCATTCCACAGCCAAGTTTTACAACCGGGCTCTGATACCATTAAATGTAACACCCCAAACCTGGCCTAGACGTTATGATCGGATCTAGCATGTCACATCAAAAGGGTGTTTAAAAGCTTTGCGTTCATTAAAACCTTAGTATCCTTTTTGAAACTCCGAACTTTGTTGCTTGTGAAAACAAGATTTACTTAAAATGCTTTCTTGTAAGATGTTATTATTATTTCCAAAAACTTTGTTTATTGCAGAAATCTGACTCAAAGAATTTCACAAACGTGTTATTTTAAAAACGGTTGTTAGTGTTTAAAAATCCGTGATTAACCGATTAATAATTACTAACTAGTAAAATTACCAAACGAAAGTTTAGAAGAAAAATCCAATGGCCTTATTACACAAAATCTTAACCCAAAATAATAACATAAAATAAATTAAAAACTGAATTTACTAAGTTTCGAAAGAAGCAAATCCGACATATGGCCACTTCCGAGTCCTCCACAGCTCCAAATCCTCTAACGTTGGGGATTACCTACATGGTTAAAAGAAAGGGAGTGAGTTACGAGAACTCAGTGTGTAATCCCCTATAACGGTCACTATCTGGGCCTGAGCCCTTATGGTATCGGTCTGGGCCTAAGCCCTATAAACATGATAAAGCAAACAAAAATGATGCAACCCAACCCAATCCAACCATCACACCGCTCGTACCAACCAATCGCACCATACGGGGATCATGTCAACCCACCCCGCCAAACGCACCAATATTGCAGTCAAGTTGCTAATTACAGTATATGTGGCTGAGCCACTAAAATGGTATGTGGCATAGCCACTAAAACGGTATGTGGCAGAGCCACCAGAACTGCACTTCCTCCAATCATCAACCCAACCCATGCAACATGATATGAATGCAATGTATTACAAGTGTACATAGTATAAATAAAATAAAAAACAATATTTAACCACAATCGAAGGTATAACGGTCATTTTATCACATAAGGGTATAACAGTAATTTTACCTATCGAGGGTATTTCGGTAATTCACCCACTAAGAGCATTTTGGTAATTTACCCTCTAGGGGTATGTCGATAATTTTGCAAACCAGGGGTATTTCGGTAATTTCAGAAATCAGGGGTATTTCGATAATTTTGCAATCCGAGGGTATTTCAGTAATTTTGTAAATCAAAGGTATTTCAGTAATTTTATAAACCAAGGTATTCTAAACAGAGATAACGATGCAAATGAGCCTAGGGCCCATTCTCGGCCCAAATGGACCCACATGTTTGTGTGGCCCATTTAGCCCAAATCTAGCCACTGATATGAGATTCACATAGACCAGTTCACTATCTACTACACAATCATACAATTTATTCATATGGGCCCACGGGCCCATTGGCCCTACATGGCCCATTTCGACCCATCGAGGCCCAAACAGCCTAAACCCACAAGAACACTCATGATGGCCTCAACTATCGCATCGAAGCCCCCACACGTGTGCTCGCACGCTCGTGTGGCTTCCATTGTCGTGTGACCGACATTTCAGCGTTTGCCGCTCTACAGCTAGAGTAGTGCGAAATACACACTTGATAGGAATCTGGAGTTGATCCGTGCTCCAAACACTCGTATGCCCAAACGCCAACCCAAGTATGCTTACTCTCCTCATAGATTGCTCTATTTAAAGCCAGCTTCTCACCTTCCCTCTTGCTAGCTTCCCGATGTGGGATCCCTCCTTCAGCAGAGTTTAATTCCAACACAAACTCTAGCCGTCCCAACTTAGCAAAATAAATATCCCTTTTTGCTTGCGATGGGATTCAAACTCAGGCTCCCCTGTAACTTAATCCACGCCGCTAGCCACTAGACCACAAGCTCCTCTTGTGTCTAAAATCATGCGCAACTAAATATAAGTCTATGGGCCAAAGTCTAAGTTCACTTAAAAATAAACCAAAATGAAATGCAAGCGCCAAGACTTGAACCTTGGACCCCTTGCCTCCTTGTGTGGCGTCATTCCCTTGTCTCCCATGTGGTGCTATTTGTCACTAGACCAAAACTCTTTTTGTGTCATTTTTCTCTACATCTTATTCTTAAAGCCTATTTACTAACTCCCAGGGTTTTATTCACCTAAAACCAAAATTTTCCAAAAGCCCAAGTTTGATCTCGGGACTTCATAGAAGCCCCCTAACCTTCCAAAATCACTCACTTAATAGATCCAACTTGCATTAGTGCCGTCTTCTTGTTCCCAAAAATTTTAAATGCTCCCTTGGCCAAGGCCCAATAAGCCCAATTCTACTAGGCCCAAATTTGGGTCGTTACAATTGGAAAGAGATATATGGAATTAAATCGATTTGTAATTCTGAGAAGATTAGTGAAAATGTTTCAGGAGAGTTGAAAGCAACTTCTTCTGGTTAGATTTTCGGGGACGAAAATCCCTAAAGAGGGGGAGAATTGTAACAGCCTGATTTTGCGCCTAGTTGGAACAGTGGTTTTGGGGCCACAAATCCGACGAGAAGAATCCTATTTTTATTATATTTTTATTGTCTACAATTTCACAAAAATATTTCGTGACAATTTCGTTCGAAAATTTCAACGTTTGGGCACTCAATTTAGTCAAAAGGACTAAATTGTAAATAATGCAAAAGTTGAGTTCCACATTTTAGAAGTGTCCAATTTCTATGAAATTTTAAATTGGAGGACCTTAAATGGTAATTAGACCAGGTTAAATTGTTGGACAAAAATGGACATGAGATAAGTGAAATAGGATATTTTTTATGTTAAGGGCATTTTAGTAATTTGGTAATTAAATGGACTAAAAGACAAAATAAAAGCCAAAAACCCTTGTCCATCTTCTTGCTTGGCCAAATTTAGCATGGGGGAAGTCATGGCTAGGGTTTTCAAGCTTTCAAGCTCAATAGTAAGTGCATCCAAGCCCCATTTTTAATGTTCTTTACATTTTTGAGATCCCCGTAACTCGGTTTAGTTATTTCTACCATTATTTTGAGCTAGGGTTTGTGTTTAAAAATTTACCCATGGATGAAATTGATCGTTGTTTTTCACAATGTCAAAGTCTTAAAATTTATAAAAACAATGATCAAACTTGGAAACTAACTATGACAATGATGTGAGGCAAGCGCACCTATCGAACAGTAGTATAGTTAAGGCAAGACCGGAATGTCGAACCCAAAGGAACCAAAAGTACTAATACTAACTCTCTCTTTATTATTTAGCCTAAGAATTAAAGTGAATTTTATTTAATCTAAAATTAACTAACTACTAAACTAAAAACTCTAAGACAAAGAAGAATGAAATTGGGAAAAATACTTTGAGGAAAAACCAATTGATTAAGACGACACCCAAGGAAGAATCCACCTAGACTTCACTTGTTATCTAACTCTGAACCAGACGATTTATTCATTTGACTTGATCCGTAAGATTCCCTAAGTTATATTAATCCCTCTCTCGAGGTGACTAACGTCTAACCCTAGGTTGATTAATTGAAATTTCTTTCTAATTAAAACCCCTAAAATTGCATTAACTCGATCTATGGACTCCCATATTAGGTTTCACCCTAATCCGGCAAAATCTCGTCACCCTATCTTTAGGCACGTGATCAACTCCTCTTAATTATGCTAGATCTACTCTTAAGAAGGGACTTTTGCTCCTCCACCTAAGCACATCACACTTGAATTAATATCCCGGAAATATCAACACAAGAATTAAGAACACATAATTAAGAACAAGTCAAATATTTATCATATAGTTCAGCAAACGATAACAAGATTCATCTTAGGTTTCATCCCCTCAGGTATCTGAGGGTTTAGTTCGTAACAATAAAGGAAAACATCTCAAAAGAAAAGATAAAACAAAACATAAGAAATCCCTAAAACCCCCTGAAGGAATTGAAGGAGAGATCCTCCGTCTTGAGTATAACTCCGGCTTCTTGAGATGGATCAACTGGCTATCTGCGAGTAAATCCCCACAAATCTGTCCTCTTTGGCCTAGCTGGAAGCCCTCTGACTAAAGCCTTGGGTTTCGGCTTCTGCCGAACTCCCCTTTAAGTTGCCCCCTTGGGTGTTTATATAGACTTTGAGATGCCTTACTTGGCCCCTAAGTATCCTAATTTAAGTAGAATTCCTACTAGGGTGTTTGAATAGGCTTTGGAATGTGTTTCTTTGCCTCCAAGTATCCTTTTCTGACTAAAAATCCTCTTGGTTGCGGCAAGGACACGCCCATGGCACACGCCCGTGTAAATCGTGGCCAAGCCGTGTTCGAGACTGTTGAGTGAGGCACGACCGTGTGGTCTTGGGCCCAGGCCGTATGGATTTCATGATATGGCCCATTTACTCTGTTTTGGGCCCGTTTTCTATTCTTTTCATCATCCGGTTCTCTTCTAAGTATAAAACATGAAAACAAAGGATTAAGAGCACCAAATTACATAATTCAAGGCTTAAATCATCCAAAAGCATGCTAAATGTGGGCTTAAAATATGTTACTTTTACGGTTTATTAGACATGCATGTTCTTTGATTTATAATGGTAGAATATGAATGCTCGGTGTGTAGTAAATGACTTTTACTAAGTGATTTTTGATGAAATCGCATAAAAGGACTAGTTTGTAAAAAAGTTGAAAATATATGAAAATGTGTGAATGAATGCAAATTGTGGACTGCTATAGTTATGAAAATGGTTCGGCTAGGCCAAAAATACAAGGTAATTGAATAAAAATCATTTTACGAGCCTAGGGGCAAAAGTGTAAATATGACAAAGTTTAGGGTCAAAAATGTAAATTTTCCATAATATGATTTTTGGACTGAATTGAATAGTATAATAACTTAATAAGTAAAATGTGATATTTTAGATAAAGAAAATGAGTTTCGGACTTAGAACGGGGGGAAAGACAAATATTGGACGACTCGGTCCCTTTCGCCATTTTAAGTCGAGGTAAGTTTCTGTGTAATAATTCAGCATCATGTTATTATGCTTTTAAATGTTTGACATTTCATGAAATGTATATTATTTCTATGAAGTTGATTAATAAGGTATCGATGATGAATAAGATGAAGTTATATTATGTTGAAGTCTCGGTTGAACCTTAGGAATAGAAAGGATACCACTGCCATGACATGGGATTATTAAGATCCCGTGTAAGACCATGTCTGGGACATGGCATCGGAACCAAATAAAGGAGGTCCCATATAAGACCATGTCTGGGACATGGCCTCTGCACCAAAGAAAGATCTCGTGTAAGACCATATCTGGGACATGACATCGACATCTATATACAATCTCGTATAAGACCATATCTGGGATATGACATCGACATCGATATGAGATCCCGTATAAGACCATATCTGGGATATGACATCGACATCGATATGAGATCCCGTATAAGACCATATCTGGGATATGGCATCGGCATCGAAATGTGATCCCATGTAAGACCATATATGGGATATGGCATTGGCATCTTATTACGTGTATGACGAGTTCGGGTATCCTTCGATATTCCAAGTGGTTCAACGGGGTAAAGAGCTAATTTTATGTTCAAGAAGAAAAAAGTGCTAAAGTTATGTGATGAAGTGATATAGATACATATGAAAAACTCACGAGAAATGAGTCTGATATGTGATGATTAAGTGCAAGTATATGTATGTATACACTCATGAGCAATGTGCTCAGGATGTGATCGAATTTTGGTAAGAAGGTAAACGAGTAAGTTATACTTATGAGAATGACCTTGTGATTATAAGATCATGCTTATGATGTATGAATAAGTGGGAAATGTGATTGATGATCATGTAGAAGGCTTTTAAGCCAAATTAAATTGAGAAATGAAATGTTCAAGTCTTTATTGTGGATGTATAGGTTAAATTGGCCAATGAATGACTTGTAAATATTTGATGACGACTAGCTATTGGCATGGTTAACTATGGATATACTTTAGTGTTATATGTGTGTAAATGAGAATTAATACAAAGAAAACATGACAGAGTAAAATTAGCAACGAAACAGTTTGAACAGCAGCAGTTGTTTCAATTTGAAGATTCACCAAAAATAATGGAAATTGAATTTGAAGTTTAATAAGATATGAAATTAAAGCTTATTGAGTTTATTTTTGCATAAAAGAAACAGAATAAGCAAAAGAAATTCATATGATGAGATATTTGGATTTTAGTGAGACAGGGCCAGAATGATTTCAGAATCCCCTATTCTGACTTGGGAAATTCATTAAAAATTGTACACAAATAATCAAGGGATAAAATTTATATTTTTGAATTTCTTAATGAGTTTATTTTCAAGAGAAATAAATGGAAATAGAATTCGAGTTCTGTACCATGAGAAAATAAATTTTTAGTGAAGAGGGGTCAGAACTGTCGAAAAGCAAAACATGGGAGAATTTAAAGAATAAAATGTACTGATTGGCTAAACCAAAAATTCTAGATATTTTATGATAAGAAGATATGCGAGTATAGTTTCAAGAAAAATTAGCGGATCTTAATTTGGAGTTTCATAGCTCCAGATAAAAATAATTTAGTGACTGTAACTCGAGTAGACAGCTCAAGATGAATATAAATGAATTGTGAAATTTTATGCAATTATGTTTGTATTACCTAGAGAACTTATTGTGAGAATTGGCGAAAAACATGTTAATAAGTTGCTTATTATTTGCATACAAACTTACTAAGCATTGTAGCTTACTCCCCTTCCTTTCTCATATCTTATAGTGTTTTATGTTAGCTTGAGTTGGAGATCGTCGAGATGTTATCACACTATCAAGCTATCATCGTAGGGTAAAAGAGAATACTGACCTCTTAAGTTTATGGCATGTATAGGGACTTAGTCAATTGTGTATGTGTCATTTGATTTGGCCAAATGTGCTGGTTCATAATGGTAATATGATTCATTTTGTATATGGCCATGAGATGTGGCTCATATTGGTTAATGAGTTGTAATGCCTATTTTATATGTGTGTACTTATACTAAAGGTTTCATGTGATGTGGTTATGTGTGTTTGGTATGGATGGATTTAGGATGTGTTGATGATAATCATGGCATGAAAGTTTGATAAGTTTAAGCTAGGCAAAGTATGGTGCCTTATGCATGAATAAGATTATATGAATTCGCTATGATCATGATTTGTTTGATGATGTTTAAGTGCTCAATTATGCCACGAAAGATGCCATTGAGGTTATGTTAAAGTATGTGCAAATGAGGGTGCCAAATGGTTTGGTAAATAGCCATTTTCTTGGCCACACTGGTAGAGACACGACCGTGTGTCTCAGCCGTGTGGAGGACACGGCCCCAGGACATGGGCGTGTGCCCAGGGCGTGTGAAGTCTACATTTATTTTTCAGAATTTAATTTGCCACACGGCCTAAGCACACAGGCATGTGACTTGGTCGTGTGACCCTATTTTGTTGATGATGTCATAAACAGAGAGTTACACGGGCTGAGGACATGGGCGTGTGTGACCACACGATCTACCCACATGGGCGTGTCCCAAGCCACACGGGCGTGTGACCCCTATTTTGATAAAAAAAATTTATAAGTCTTCTTAAAGTTTCCTAAGTTCTCGATTTAGTCCCAAACAGTTCCCAATGATTGTTTTGGGCCTCATGGGCCCATATAAAGGACAATTTGCATGTGAATGAGTGATTTTAAATTGAATGAAATTTTATAGCCTGATTTTGTGTAAATGTTTATGTTTAAGTCCGGTAATGCCTCGTATCCTGTCCCGGCATCGGACACGGGTAAGGGGTGTTACACCATATTTACATCATGCACATCTAGTTGGAAACCTTTCCAAAGTAAACTATATATTCACCATGTTTAGATCAATTTATTACATACCATTTTAGCCAGTTAAAGATGCATTAACACATATCAATTTTGGTCATTTTGAAACATGCATCAGTTTGACCATATTAACCCCAACCAACAAGATATCAATAGTATCTTAAGTACCTCATATCCAAGGCAACATTTCATGTCATAATCATCAACCAAAGTGACATATACATGCCAAACTCATCAATCAAACATTAGACATAGTCCGCCTATACATGCCATTATAACCATGACCAAAACATCAAATTCTATTGATATAATTACTGGATAGTGTGACAGATCTTCGACTAGCTTCCAACCCGATCGAGCTTCCGATAATCTGAAAAGTAAGGGAAAATAAATACGTAAGAAATGTATGCTTAGTAAGCTCGTATAAACTTTAAGCATAATATTTCATCTAAAAAATAAACTTTATAAAATAAACATAAACCAATGCCAATGCCATAAGATTCATAAATCTATATGATCTTCAACTTACAAGTGAGTAAGTTCATTAACGTCGCATATATTTATAATTCATAACATGATAGGATTAATGGGACGTAATATATAATCATCAACCTTTCTATAAGATTATACACCTTTCAAATTACTTACTTTCCGTTCCATTTCTACTGCTTATCATAAGCCTAAACAACATTATCAATTCCCAACTTAGTGTATTTATCCATGATATAGGTATATTCATCCATAGCATACATAAATTTCTCATATATAAGTACATCTTTCAACTCATTATTCCCTTTTCATCATATTTCATTTCAATTATGAACTTAGCATTTCATTACCTTTCCTAACCCGTTTCATAAGCATAACACACAAGATATAAGCATAACATCAACCATGACTATGAGCTAGTGCATTTAACATAGCTCTTTTGAAATCAACAACATGATAAACCATTTCATAAGAAATTACATACTTTAATTTATATTACCTTTTCATGTACATAAGCATATTACCAATTGAACACTTACCATTTCAATGTATTTCATTAAGACTAAGCATGATATAATCCAATCATAAGCTTGGCACAAACCTAAGCATCACCCACAACTCATGTTAGAGCATCAACTCATAAATCACTTGAAATAACATAAGGTAAGTCATATGCATGAACAACATCATTTGAAATCTTCAATTTCATGAGCATAAACATACTTTCTTTGAACATTACCATTTCATAAATTCATGACATGAGTGTAACGACCTGATTGTCAGGGGTGTCGAAAAGTGTATTCCCGAGACTCTATTCCCGTAAATCGGACTCGTAAATATTTATTGAAAATATTTACGAAGCTAGTTATGTAGTTAATTAGGTCTTGGTAAAGAGAATTTGCTTGAATTAAGAGTAATTATGTAAAAGGACTAAATTGCATATAGGGTGAAAGTTGAATTATAGATTAAAGAAAAATTAAAAGGACTAAAGAAGCAATTATGAAATTGTCCTTAAAAGAGGCTGTATAAGAGTAAAAATTATATATATTAATAATAAATTAAAGTTAAAATATATATTATAATATATTTTACTTAAGTATTAAGTATATATTATATTATAATAATAAAAACAAATAATGGAAGAAAAAGAAATGGAAAGAACAAACGAAAAAGAAAGGAAAGAAAAGAAAAAAGGAATGAAAGAAGGAGAAAGCAAGGTTAGGGTTTCAAAGTTCCAAGTTCAATTGGTTAGTCAATTTAGTCCCTTTTCTTGTAATTTTTATGTTTTTGAAATCTCGGTATTAAATACTACCGACTCATGTCAAAATCTTAGAAATTATTAAGTTTTTAAGTGTTGTCTATGTTGAATAATTTTAGTATTAGGGATTGAATTGATAGATTTTTAAGTTAGAAATGAAAAAGGATTGAATTGTAAAATAAATTGTAAATTTTGAGTAATAGGGACTAAACTGTGAAAAATTCAAAATTTAGGGATTTAAGTGAAAATAAGGATTTAAATTTAGTCTAAAGTGGAATTTTTATGAAAATAAAGAATTAAATGTAAAGAAATAAAGTTAGTCTCGGTTTAGGGACTACATTGAAATTTAGGCAATATTTGAGTAAGAATTGAAATATTTAATATGAAATTGAATTGTGTTGTATTGATGATTTTTAATTGTTTTAATTTTGTAGCTAAAGTCGTACTGGAGCCCTCGACTAAAAAGGGAAAAGATAAAGTCGACGAGGAATAGCTCGGAATTTTCGATTTGTATTTTTATAATCCGAACTTAGTTATTAGTTGTTGTATTTTGATTAAATGTTATGGTAAGTGATTGAGGTGAGTATTTGGAATTTTTATATTGAATTGAATTTATATATATGTGATTATATGAAAAATTGATATTGGATATTGATTGTTTTTGAATTGTGGAATTAACCCTATTAATTGTATCGGGCTGAGTTGAATATAGATGACATGCCATAGGATTGGAAGAGTTTAGGGATTTCTTCAACTTCGAGTCGATGAGACATTGGGTGTCAATTTACTACTTCAGATTAATTCGATGAGGTAGAGGGTGCCAATTTACTTCGGTTTAGCCAATGAGACATTGGGTGTCAATTTATTACTTCGAATTATCCAATGAGGCATTGGGTGTCAAATTGGTGTGTTTGGTTGGATCCGCGTATCCGTCCAAGTACGAGTCGTGTTAATAGGGGTAAATGAATAAGAAAGTTTTATAATTGATTTCGAAATGACATGGTATGAGAAATGGAAGTGAAATAGTGAATTGAAAATAGAATGTGAAATATGTTGCAAATATATGGAATATATGAGTTATATACTCATGAAATGAATATGGAATGGATAATACAATTGTATAATGAAATGTGAAATAAATTGTGAAAAGCTATTTATATAGCTAGTATGAGAATTGAAATATTTGTAAAACAAATGAATTAAGATATGATTGTTATAATATTTAAATATTAATATATGTTTATATTTCAATTGTATATTTGTAATTTCTTATCTTTAAATATTTGGATTATAGAAATACCAGTGAGTTTTGCTCAGCGTACGGTTTTGTTTTCCGTGCGCAAATTAAGTATAGTGATTTTGAAGAGTTGTAATTGAGATTGTGAGCATCCATCTCATCACATCTCCAAGTGCCAAGAGAGTATGTTTCAAAATTTTGAATAAAATGGCATGTACTTTGGAAGATCAAGTATGTTCCAAGTAGTAGGGACTAAAATATAAGTTATAAAAATTTATTTTTTTTAATGTTCAAATATTTAAGTTATTAGCCAAAATCACTTTGGCACCAAATGTAATAATCTTATATCAGGTTCCTTGTAACACCCCAAACCCGGCCTAGACGTCATGATCGGATCTGGCCTGTCACATGGAAGGATTGTTAAAGAAAGTTACATGTTTGTTAAAATGTTCGTATTCTCTTTAAAACCTCGAGTTTAGGTGTTTGTTTATAAAAACCCGTTTAACTCCATGTCCATTTTAGAAAAGTTGGGATTAATTTAAAAACTGCTTTTATTAGGAGATTTGAGTTTGAATTGTTGGTAAAATCTTGTTTATATCAGAAATCAGCTTCAGTGAATTTTGAACATGTGATATTTTGAAATCTGTTTCGACGTTTAAGAGAACCTAGTGTTTAATCAATTATAGTTTGAAAAACCGTTCATTAACATTTTGGAAAACAACATGTATTAAGGTTTTAGGAAAATCCCGTATTGAACATTTAATAATAAGCAGCAACCAAGTTAAAAGTTAAAAGTTAAAACCAAATAAAATACCAAAGGCCTTATTACAAAATAAACCCAAATTGAAATAAAAATTTAAAGTAATGTAAAACGGGATTTACTAAAGAAACGATGTATGGCCACCACAGAGTCCACCTCGGCTCCAAATCCTCAATGATGGGGATCACCTGCAAGATTAAGCAGAGGGGGTGAGTTACGAGAACTCAGTGTGTAATCCCCCTAACATTAACTGGGCCTTAGCCTTTACGGAAACAAAATGGGCCTTAGCCCTTACGAAGACAAACTAGGCCTTAGCCTTATCAGCATGATAATACAGACAATGCATGCAATGCAACCCAGCCCAACCTAATATTTCGTCCGCTACACATCACCCGTATCCAGCCTAACACACCTGTGGGGATTTCTACAATCAACCCTCCAACCGCTACACACCTCGATGGTAGTCACGCTGCTCATCGCCGAAATTGTGGCAGAGCCACCAAATTATCGAAATATACGTGGCATAGCCATTGGACAAAATGTGACAGTCACTGAAATATGTGGCAGAGCCACCGAAATACACTTTCCCGATCATCAATATTCCAATCCCATGCAACATATCATGTCATAATAATATAGTGTATGCAAGAACATACTAGCATAGAAAATAATCAGATCACATACAATCATACTAAATCTACTCAAACGGATATAGTAGTAAATTTACTTACCTGGGTTATTCCCAGCTCACCTGCTAGGGGTATCACAATAGCTTACCCATTATGGGTAATTCGACTTTTAGTCGACATATAAAATAATACGAAACAAACGAAATAAGGTGTGAGATTACACACCTGATTACGTGAAGAACTAGACACTCCCAATCGACATCACCCTCACTAGCACAAACCACCACGATTTGCTTGTCCAAATCTGATGTCGTCCCCCTTCCACAACCCGGTGGGAAATCCCGAATCACTAACACCCTACGCCATTTGAACTTGGGAGCAGAGACTATGAGTCCATTCCCTTTAGGCTCCCTTAACGCAATCCCCTTAGATCGGCTAGCACTCGCCTCCGTGAAGAAAGTCTTGATCAGTAAAGTATCACAGTGAAAGAATGGTGGTTGTCTAACAAGAAGGTTTGGTTATGGCAGAGTAAAAAGAAAAGAAAATAATCCCAAAGAAACCAGAGAGAAAACTCCTTACCTTGATAAATGAGGAACCGCACAACAACAGATTCGTCCTCGAATCAGAGATGAGTCGCAAGAGAAACAGAGGTTCGGCCTTGCAAGAAGAATGGATTCGGCTTTTAGAGTGAAGGGAAAAGAAAGAATCGATAAAAAGGAAAAAAATAAAAGAAAAGGTATTACCTTGCTCACCACAGTGCCGAATAGCCGAGGTAGATTCGGCAAACCCAAGTCCCTCACTCTTTAAGCAACTTGGTTCTGACTAACAACAAGGAATAAAGAAGCCAACTTCAATTGGAGAGGAGGGAAAGGTTCGGCCTAAGAAAAAGAGAGTGCAAACGAAGAAAGCAAAACTAATAGATGAGAAAAAGATGAGAGACGAATTAATCAACAAAAGAGAAAAGATGGGTAGATAAATTCGGCTAAAGGTGCTTGTCAACTATCAAGGAAAAGAAGGTGTCTAAAATGAGAAAGAAAAAAGGGAAAAGCAAATAGGGGTTTCGGCTAAGAGAAAGGAAGCAATAAGGTACCCGAAATACTTAAGTAGCAACTATCGAAAATGCAAAAGAAAGAAAAGAGGAAACACTAAGATGCACTAGAGAATTTTGGCACACAACCTCCTCACTAGACCGAATATGCTACCCAACACCCCCTAGCCGAATTTTCACCCCCTCCCTAGTTCCCATTTTCGGCCAACTATCACCACACTCCTAAATCCCCTTGCTTTACTCCTTGATTCACTCCCCCATTCATTCTCCATCCACCATTTGAAATCACCCAACCAGTTTGACCCATTCAAACCTCGCAAACTATTCTCCTCCTTCCATTTTGAATTCTTTGGCTCATTCAACAACCACCCCATCAGAGTCCCATGCCAACACCACATCTTCTCCATCTTGGGTACAAAAATAAATGCCATACTTTGCAGCATGTGGGATTCGAACCCAAGCTCTCCCCTCTGCCATTTCACGCCATCACCACTATGCCACCAGCTCACTTGTGTTAACAAACACAAACAATTATTCTTAAGGCCTGCTTCCACCAGCTTTCCCCCCTTAAGTGCCCAAAAAGCAAAATTTTACCAAGGCCCCAACACGACCTTAGGCCTCCCTATGACCCCCAAACATGCCTAAACAACATAACAAGCACAACACATGCAATTACCCAAATTTTACAGACCCCCATATTTTAGGATATTACATTCCTTGGGTCGAACCGGGTATAGTGGTGTTACAATGAGTCATTTGAATACTTATCGTTCCTTCCCTTTTCATGCCCGTTGAACCATTTTGAATAATATTGGATACACAGGAAAGCTCACACAAAGTGGGCTAAACATATAGTCGTAGCTCATACGAGCTGTAAAATGGGTCTACTCACACAAGCTGCCAGTCGGAATGCAAGCTACACGATACTACTCACACAAGCTATCGAGTATCCGCAACTAATGATGAACCTCAGCCATCAGTAGGACATTCAAGACAGCACCGACATTCAAGACAGCACCCGAAACATAGTAACTTGGGTCTGCTCATACAAGCTGTCGGTCGGAACGTAGCTACAAATGGTGCTGCTCACACAAGCTGTCAAGTATCTGCAACAACTGTCGGAACTCAACCACCGGTAGGACATTCAGGACCAGCACCCAAAACATGGTAACCCTAATGACATGTCATTTGTATCCTATATATTCTTAAGGTTCAAACGGGGCTCGATAGTCGTCATAACGTCGTTGGAATTTCGTCGTTTCATGACATGATAAATTGCATAATAAGATATATATATTGATTCATTTTCAATAGAACCATACATTAAACATTAAATTTAATCAACCATTAAATGATAATAGTTCATACGAACTTACCTGGCTAAATTGCAGAAATGACAAAATACAAAGGCATTTTGGTAATTTTCCATTCTCCTCGATTTTCCACTCGATCTTGATCTAAATTAATAATTTTATTCAATCTATTAATTTAGACAATAAAACAAGGTATTTTATGCAATTTAGTCTTTTTATATTTTTACAAAATTACCCCTACAATTTTACTTTTATTCAATTTAGTCCCTGAGCCTAAAGCATGCAAATTAACCATTTTTATTGAAATTTCATACTAGCTGAATATTCATAGCCTCCATTTCAGCCCATTTTTGCAAAAATTTCACATCAAATCCTTTTACTTTCATTTTTCAACAATTTAGTCCCTAATCAAAAAATTCATCAAAATTACTTAAAAAAATACTTTTAAATATCAACCAACATCTCAAATTCATCAATTAATATTTAAAATCACATATATTCATAAAT
The DNA here is from genome assembly GCA_005393395.2 of Gossypium australe. Lineage (NCBI taxonomy): Eukaryota > Viridiplantae > Streptophyta > Magnoliopsida > Malvales > Malvaceae > Gossypium > Gossypium australe. The sequence goes on along the minus strand of CM016614.1, from coordinate 123,950,279 downwards.
GGAAACATTCACAATTTTTAACAATTTCAAAATCGAAGGTACGAGCTAGCTGGACCTAGTTGCAACGATCTCAAAAACATAAAAATTATTAGAAACAGGGCTAAAATGGACTTACATGAATCTTCAAAGAGAAAGTTGAAGCTTCAAAGCCTTCCACGGAGTTTTTCTTCTTTCCATTTTGGTGAAGAAGACATGAAAATGATGATAACACCTTTTAGTTTTATTTAATTTAATTTAATTATCAAATTACCATTTTAACATTGGTTAAAAATTAAATAAAACACCGAATTCATGCCCATAGTCCACTAACTCCTTGAATGGTTTAATTACCATTCTAGTCCCTTTAACTTTATTCAATAAGCCATTTAATCAATCAAATCATAGTGATCAAATTTTACATCTTTTACGATTTAGTCCTTTTTAATTAATTAACAATCGAAATGTTAAAATTTCTTAGCAAAATTTTAATACCACCTTAATGAAACCCCATAAATATTTTTATAATTATTTACGGCTTAGTTTATAGAAACGAGGTCCCGATACCTCATTTTCTAGAACCACTTGACCTTAGGCTCTTACCACTTAAACTTAATAAATTGCTTAAATAACATAAACTATCAAATTGAAAACCTTTTTAAAATCACATTTAACTCATAAATATTAAATAATAATATTTATGAACTTACTCATTGGATTTGGTGGCCCCGAAACCACTGTTTTTGACATCACTAAAAAATGGGCTGTTACATGAAACCTGAGGAGTAAGACCATAGCTCGGTCATGACAACATTCGGAGTTTGCCGGGGCGTTAAACATGGGGTAATCTGTCAGGACATTAAACATGGAATCATGTTGAGTAAGACTATAGCTCATTTGTGGCAATATAAGGGAGTTCACCGAGACAATAAACACGGGTGGATAATCAGGATAGTAATCGTGAGAAATCCCGCAACAAGGAAAAAGGGTTGGAACAAAAATATAAGTTATGGAAAAACGATAGTGAGCTAATAGATTATTGGGGAATCTGTCGAATAAGGAAATGAAGTAGAAAAGGAAATAGTCTGCCAACACATTGATCAAAAAAGCCAAAAGGGCATATGAGTGGTAACCCAACAAGATTCCTATAGGGGAAATGACGTGCCAGAAATGACTGGGGTAAAGACAAGCGAGAGAAGATGCATCGAAGGATCGTAGATGAGGATTCAGTATTAAGAATCCCTAGAGGGAGACTTCAAGAACTCCTGTATGCTTGTGGTTGATCAAAAATACACAGATTAGTCCATAAGGAAAGGAGGGGTAGTTAGGAACCCAATAAAGAGAGTTACAAAAGGGAAACATCGAGTGACAAATATGTCTGTCATGACTTTTCCTTTTTAAGGGAAACTATTGATGAAGTACTAGTTGAATGGCTTGTTTTGTGGCAAACCAACATGCAAGAAAAATCATGAAATCACATGGCCATTTAGATGATAGTATGTTGAGAACTGTATGCCAAAACAGTCCGTATCAAATGGTCATGTTACATTTAAAAGCAATGTAATATGAACAAGGCGGGTTACAAGGATATAGCCTGATCACTATTTAACCCAAGTGAGATGTAGTCCACCAAAGTGGCGTGGGACCTTATTAGTTATTCCAACGGATGGAATGCGAGCAAGTCCTACGAGATTACGGTAAGGAAAGGAGTTCGTCATGGACTAAGCAAATTCGGAAAGATCGCCAAGGGGGATATGCCCAAGGGCCATTTTAATAAGACAAGATGGAGGGAAGAATCCACATTGGGAATCGTTGGATCAAATAATACAAGTGAAGGAAGGACAGAGTCCATGGGTTTGGCAAAAAATTTGCGAAATCGACGAGACTAATCAAGGGTTGGTAAGATTTCCCAAAGAAAGATTGATTAATGATCTATTCGCCAATGGATAAGTTCAAAAATAAATCAGAACTTGCCACTTTGAGTAGAGAAAGATTGTCCAAAAATGAGCAGGGAGTTAGTCGTGTTTAGTTTCATTATATTTAAACCCCTACAAGATGGGGTCTATTTTAGTGCAATGTAGAGACTCATTAAGTACTTTTGAGCTTACAAGAGTTTTACTTGTGGTTGCAAGATCCACAGGATAAGAAACTCGATGAGGGACTAAGCCAGACTAAATTAATTCATGAATTTGACGTCTGTGCGGTGTCATGCACATAAGAATGGGGCACTATGAGAGGCTTCACCTCGGGGTCCATTACATTGTAATTATGTAGTCTTCTTATAGTCTAAAGCTAAGACAATGAACTTTTGATTAAAAATTAGTGTTTCCATTGTAAGGATTTTTCTTTAAATAAATGGGTATTACAATAGGATTTTAATAGTGAGATCTGAACGTGTACATCAATCCGGTTAAGATGTAATTCTCCAGACCCAGATTCAGCGACCGGGTCGAGTATGAGTGTTTCAAATATCATATGAGGGTAACACACATATGGCAAGGTCATTGGACAAAGTAGTTGGATGAAATGTAACATCCTGAATTATTGGGCCTGTGCATTTTGGTGTATTGTATGTTTAATGTGTTAATTTGAGGGTTAGGGTCCAGATTGGGCTCAGGAATGGGCTGAGGCCCTGACTAAATTCCTGTGTAGACACTCTAGTGCTTTAAAGATAGTCTCTGTAGTTTAAATATCAAGGTGGGCTTGTGGCCCAAAGCAAGGGGCGCAACAAGGGGGGAGCTATAGGGGCGTCAGTGGCAAGGAAGGAAGGAGGCCCAAGTTTGGCCGCATGGGGCCCAAGTAATTGGGCCAAATTCTGCACTTATAAAGGGGCTGAGGGGGACGGCAACAAGGCTAAAATAAAGGGTATTTTTAATGTTTTAATATGTGGATATTAAAGCTGATAAAGGAGTGAGGAGTTGGTGCTAATTAGGTTTCTTCTGGATGTGAGTTTAGATTAAGATAAGGGGAAAAAGGTGAGGAGATAATCCAGGGCCTAGTGTTGGCCAAATGTAGGATTGCTTATTGAGGGGAGAAGTTTCGATTGAGTGTTTAAGTGTGGGAATGTCGAAATTTTGATGATTTTTTTCGGGAAACTCTCTTCTGATTATTTTATTTTCTCTCATCTCTTCTCTATTTTCTTTTGAGTGCCAGCCGAATTCTCCCTACCCGTTTGTTCATCTTTTCTTCCATTCACTAAAAACCAAAACCCTCTAAAGCCTCATCAATTACAGAAACATTGTTATTTTCTGTCTCTTCTCTTTCAAACACATTGGCCGAATATCCCTTGTAAGACAGCATTCCTCTTGTTCATCTTTTCCAAGATTTTCTTAAAAGCCGAAATTCCTATATCTCTAATCTTCTACGCTTTGATCTTCTTCTGTGATTGTCGAATCTTTCTACAATGGGTAGCCGAAACCATCTGTAGAGGTAAGTGTCGATTTGTGTATTCTTTCAATCTTTTCCGGCTTTTAGAGACCATAGCCGAATGGCTAGATAGTTGGCTAATCTCATGTTTTCTTTCATGGGAGGCATTTCGGGATTTGAAGGAGATCTAATCGCCTAGGTTTCTAAAATTGGTAGCACTCGAATCATACTACTTTTGGGATTTAATCAATTTAGGTAAGGAGATTTATCTTCGTCGTTTTATTAAATCGGTTTATCTCCAATCTGACATTTAACCTTGTTGGGTTGTTACTCAAATCAATCTCTTAAAGTGAAGTCTTTGACCGGCAGTATAGTGATCTGATAATCGCGATTCCGGCTAGGGAGAGCATCAATTTTGATAACATAGCATTAAGCGTAATCAGGTGTGTAATTTCTCACACCATCTCTGTTGTCTGTTAGTTTATATATGAATCTGTTTATATTCTGTTAAATGCCGAAATCCCGGTATGGATGTTGAAAACCCGTGCAGGGTAAGGGCGACTCATTAGGTTTGTGATTTCTGTGATCTTCTTTGAGTAAAATGATTCTGCTGAGTTGATATGATATACATGCACGCCGTTTTCTATGTTTGCTTAGGGTTGGGCTTTAGATGTATATGAAAGGGGAAGTGTTCTGTTGTAGTGGCTCTGCCACGATCTGTTGTAGTGGCTCTGCCACGATCTGTTCTGGTGACTATGTCACAAATCTGACGATGAGCAGCTAACTGCAGCATGACTGCCATCGGTGGTGTGTAGCGGTGAGGGTAATTGTAGAAATCCCCATTGGTGTGATTGGCAGGTAAGGGTGGTGTGTAGCAGATGGATCTAGGATTGGGATGGGCGTTGCTAAATTCTGATATGTGATATTTTGCTATTCTATTCTGTGGGGCTAAGGCCCAGTCTGATGGTGCAAGAGGGATTGCACACTGAGTCTTGTGACTTACCCCGTTGTTTAACATTTTTTTCAGGTAGCACTTATGCATCGGACCGGGCTGGAAAGGAGCGCAAGATGGCCAGGCATGGATTTATTATGGCTCAATAAAAGACGTTGTTTTAATTATTTTTCCTTAATACTTTCAATTTATTTGGTTTTATATTTTATTGTAATAAGGCCACTGGCTATTGTTTATTGGTTTTATGTTTTCATTTTCGGGTTTCCATACACTTAGATTTTATGATTAATTGAAACTAAGGCATGTGTTTGAATAATAAAACTCAGAGGCAAAATTTTGGTTTTTATTCCTTAAGGCATTAATTAAAAATTTATTTCTTTTACAAGTTATCAAATTATTAAGTTTCCCATATAAATGCTTAAACTATACTTTAAAAAAAATATGCGACATGTTTTATAAAATCTTCTTAGTGACATGCCAGATCCAGTCGGGGTGTTTGGGCTGAGTTTGGGGTGTTACAAATTGGTATCAGAGCCAGGTTCAAAACTCGGCTTTGGGGTTTTGGGCTCAAAACGTTTTCTAAAGATGGGTTTCAGAAACATGCATGTTTATAAAATGATACAGGATGGTTTTTTCGGCATGGCACCTGCGTCTCCAGCCCAAGTCCGCCAGGTAAGTATTCTGAATTCACTGTGTGTTATATAGGTATGTGGGCTTGATGGGCTTTATGGGACGAAGATTATTTTAATTAGAATTTGATGGACTTTAGGCTTAGTTTAAACAACTCTTTAACTTCATAAGACTTAATCTATCCAAACAAACCCGTGAACAAATCGCTGGGTTAGGGTGTGGCAACAGGCATACGCATGTCTAGGATTGGATTTAGGAAGAGCTTGGTACTTAAGCAGTCCTAGTGACTCACCTCCTCTTCGCTGGAATCCTACCTGGTGCATAGTGACTGTTCACCCTAGCCACGAGAATTTGTTGATAGGCCAAAATCTATAATTAAAACCTGAAAGGGACCAGCCACCCTATTTCGCAACCAAAATACCCCTAAGTTTTGTAAAAGTTCCGAAATACACTTGATTTGTGAAAATTTCCCAGAATACCCCAGAATTGTAAAACTACCAAAATTTGTGGAATTACCGAAACACCCCGGTTGGCAAAATTTCCAAAATACCCTTAGTTGTGAAAATTCCCAAAACAACCGTAATTTTATAAAATACCCATGTTTTGCAAACTGACCCGAAAACCCCTAGATTTACAAAAGTAACCGGGTTTGCAAAATTAAATTTTCCAAAGTACCCCTGCTTCAAACAAAAAAAAAAAACAAACAACAACAACACCAAAATACCCTATTTTGAGGAAATTACCAAAGTACCCTCGTCCTTAAAAAAATGTACCAAGGTACCTCTAAATCAAAGAAAATAACCAAGATATGTTATTTTTGAAAATACCCTATAGGGCAAAACTACGAAAAAACCCCTGGGTAGTGAAATGACGAAAATACTCTTATGTGATGAAAGTGAGTTCATGGATGTTATATGTATGTTGATGTTTGGTGATTGAATGTATGTGCTTCTTAGAACTAGGAGATGCGAACTTGAGACTGAATTGTAGATATAACTGCAAATTCGATAGAACTACTCTTAAAACTATTACTCATAAGACTGTTCAGGGTTAATCAGTGGAAGAAAATTAATAATTCATAAAATTTCTAATCAGATAGACGCGAATTGGTAGAATGAGTACAAGGGGTCGAGGACGTCCGCAGCGTGGTCGTGGTAGGGGTAGGATGACCGTGTCAGAGCCAGTAGGGTCTGGCCACGGGTCAGGAAACGAGATGCCGGATCCGCCAGCTGTGGAGGGAGAATTTCGGGACCAGGCGGTCGGAGATGATGTAGTATCTCAGGCGATGTTGCGGGTCCTTGAGAGAGTTGTTGGGGCAGGCACGGGTTCAGGAGCTCGGAAATCTGTGTCTGAACTACTCCGAGCCAACGGAGCGAAGATGTTTAGGGGTGTTTCTGGCGTAGCCCCTAACACAACTGAGTATTGGTTAGAAGCGAGTGAGCGCATAATGGATGACCTAGACTTCACGGTGGAGGAGAAGTTGAAAGGGGTCGTGTCTCTTCTTCGAGACGAGGCTTACCAGTGGTGGCTCACGGTAAATGAGGGTACTACCACAGATCGAATTGACTGGGAGTTCTTTAAGGAGTCATTTCAGGGAAAGTACGTTGGTGCCAGCTATGTGGATGCACAGAGGAAGGCATTTCTGAATTTGGTACAGAGAAGTAAATCTGTGTCCGAGTATGAGGAGGAATTTTTGCGTTTGAGCCGTTACGCTCGAGGAATTGTAGCGACTGACTATGAACGCTGTGTACGGTTCGAAGATGGATTGCGGGATGAGTTGAGAGTGTTGGTAGCACCGCAGCAAGAAAGGGACTTTGCCATTCTAGTCGAGAAAGCTAAAATATCTGACGAGGTGAAGCGGACTGAGAAGCAAAATAAGGATAAGGATCGAAATAGGAATAAGAGAAATTTTGGGCCATCGAGATCATCTGGGAGTTTTCAGAAAAGGCCTAGGTTTGATGGGCCAGCTCGTGCTCCGACATCTGCTACTGGGAGTCAGAATCGATCATGTAACTTGTGCGAGAAAGTACATTTCGGGGAGTGCAGAAGGAGAACTGGTGGATGCTTCAGGTGTGGGTCTATGGACCATATGGTGAAAGACTGTCCACAGGTGGATCAAGTACAGCCAGCTGGACGAGGTTCTGATCAGGTTAGGAGGGGTGATCAGCCATTACACGAGGGGTCGTGGCCCAGTCAGAGGAGGAAATGGGTCTGGTCGGGGTCGTGGAGCACCTGTTAGGGGTGCAGGTAATGTAGACGCGAGACAGCCGGGTCTAGTTTATGCAACTCGTCGACGGGAGGATGGTGACGCACCGGACATTATAACCGGTACGTTTCTTATTGCTGACAATCTATTCCTTACTTTGATTGATATTGGATCAACCCACTCTTACGTTGCATGTTCGGTATCTGAGACTTTAAGTATAGAATCTGAAACAACTACTAGGAAGATGACTGTGGTTAGCCCGTTAGGACAATCTAGGATAGTGGACAAACTATTTAGAAGTGTACCTTTAGAGACTCAAGGAGTACTGTTTCCGGCAGACCTAATGGAGTTACCGTTTGGGAGTTTGACTTTATCTTGGGAATGGATTGGTTGGCTAAACATCGTGCTAAGCTGGATTGTGAGACTAAGCGCATGGTGTTGAGTACCCCAGAAGGCGGGGAGGTGGTTGTGCTAGGGGAAAGAAGGGATTATTTGTCCAACGTAGTATCTGCATTGAAGGCTGTTAAGATGATTTGGAAGGATGCAATGCATTTCTAGCTTGTATCAGTACTTTGGATGCTAAGGAGGTGACTGTCGATGAGGTAAGAACAGTAAAGGATTTTGTAGATGTCTTTCCTGAGGAGTTGCCAGGGTTACCTCCAGATCGCGAAGTGGAGTTTGGAATAGAGCTACTTCCAGGTACGGCTCCGGTGTCCATTGCTCCTTACAGAATGGCACCGAAGGAGCTGGTGGAGCTCAAAGCTTAGATTCAGGAACTGTTGGATCGAGGTTTTATTCGACCGAGTGTGTCTCCATGGAAAGCGCCGGTCCTATTTGTGAAGAAGAAGGACGGATCCATGTGTATGTGTGTGGACTACCGTCAACTGAATAAGTTAACGACTAAGAACAAGTACCCGCTGCAGAGAATCGACGATCTGTTCGATCAGCTCAAAGGAGCTTCGGTTTTCTCTAAGATTGATTTAAGGTTGGGATATCATCAGTTAAAGGTAAAGGAAGGGGACATTCATAAGACGGCGTTTCGAACTCGCTACGGTCATTATGAATTCTTGGTGATGTCGTTCGGGTTAACGAACGCGCCAGTAGCATTTATGGATATGATGAATCGGGTGTTCCAACCATACCTTGATCAGTTTTTGTGGTGTTCATTGACGATATCCGGGTTTATTCCAAGTACGAGGAGGAGCATGATGCACATATTCGTGTGGTGTTGCAAGTTCTGAGGGAGAAGCAGCTGTTCGCTAAGTTCAGTAAGTGTGAGTTCTGGCTAAGGGAAGTAACTTTCTTAGGGCATGTGGTTTTTGCAGAGGGAATTAGGGTTGACCCTCGGAAGATAGAAGCTGTATTGGATTGGAAACCGCCGAAGTCTGTGGCAGAGATTCGAAGTTTCCTGGGATTGGCAAGGTACTACAGGAGGTTTGTTGAGGGGTTCTCATTAATTGCGGCACTCTAACTAAGTTGTTGAGGAAGGGAGTACCGTTTGTTTGGACCGACAAACAGTAGGAGAGCTTTGAGAAGCTGAAGAAAATTTTGACAGAAACACCGGTGTTAATTCAGCCAGAGGCGGGAAAAGAGTTTACCGTCTACTGTGATGCGTCACACACGGGGTTAGAATGTGTGTTGATGCAAGATGGGAAGGTTGTTGCATATGCGTCCCGATAGTTAAGACTGCATGAATTGAATTACCCTACGCATGATCTAGAATTGGCTGCAGTAGTGTTCGCTCTAAAGATATGGAGACATTATCTGTACGGGGAGAAGTCTGTTATTTACATCGACCATAAAAGTCTGAAGTATCTTTTTACCCAGAATGAGTTGAATCTAAGACAACGTAGGTGGATTGAACTTTTGAAGGACTATGAGTGCTCGATCGAATATCATCCGGGCAAGGCTAACGTGGTGGCGGATGCGTTGAGTCGGAAGGCGATAGCTGATTTAAGGGCGATGTTCGCTCGTCTCAGGCTGTATGAAGATGGCAGTTTGGCAGCTGAACTCCAAGTGAGACCAGTGTGGACTAGTCAAATCAAAGAGAAGCAGCTTCTAGACGATGTCTTGAGTGCTCGATTCCGGCAAGTGCAAAGTGGTGAAAGAGAGGACTATAGTTTGAATGGTGAGGGGGTTCTATGTTTCCGTAAGAGAATTTTTATGCCAAAGGATGTTGAGTTAAGGCAGATGATTCTGCGGGAGGCGCATGGTAGCCCACGCGCTATGCATCCTGGAGGGGTTAAGATGTATCGGGATTTGCGAGAGCAATTCTGGTGGCCAGGTCTAAAGTGAGAGGTAACAGAATTCGTGGGTAAATGTTTTACGTGTCAGCAGGTGAAGGCGGAACACCAATTGCCTTCGGGGTTGTTGCAGTCGGTGAAGATTCAGCAGTGGAAATGGGAAAGAATCACGATGGATTTTGTTAGTGGGTTACCTCTTACGCCCACTAAGAAGGATTCGATTTGGGTGATTGTTGATCGGCTGACGAAGTCTACTCACTTCGTACCGGTTCGTGTTGATTATTCTCTGCAAAGGTTGGCAAAGCTGTACGTGGATGAGGTTGTGAGACTACATGGTATACCTGTGTCGATCATATCAGATAGAGACCCTAGGTTCACGTCACGATTCTGGAAGGCTCTGCATCAGGCAATGGGAACAAGGCTAGACTTCAGTACCGCCTTCCATCCGCAGACTGATGGTCAGTCTGAGAGGGTAATCCAGATCTTGGAGGATATGTTAAGAGGTTGCATCATTGATTTCAGGGGTAGTTGGGAGGAGTATTTACCTTTGGCAGAATTCGCATACAACAACAGCTACCAATCTAGTATTCGGATGGCGCCTTATGAGGCGTTATTGGACGGAGGTGTCGTACTCCTACTTGTTGGACAGAGTTGGGTGAGCGTTAGGTGTTGGGTCCAGAACTGGTTTCGGAAACGGAAGAGAAAGTTAAGTTGATTCGGGCTCGGTTGAAAGAAGCGTCTGATCGGCAGAAATCTTATGGGGATCTAAAACGGAAAGAGTTGGAATTTGCAGTGGGTGATCAAGTTTTTCTGAAAGTCTCACCATGGAAAAGGGTGATGAGGTTTGGTCGGAAGGGCAAGCTAAGTCCTCGGTTTATTGGACCTTATAGGGTACTAGGACGTGTGGGACCAGTGGCGTATCGACTAGAGTTGCCTCCAGAGTTGGAGCAGATACATGACATGTTTCATGTCTCGATGCTAAGACGTTATTGTTCTGATCCATCGCACATCGTGCCAGTGGAAGAGATTGAAGTAAGGCCAGACTTGTCCTTTGAGGAGGAGCCAGTGCAAATCTTGGATCGAGACGTAAAGGTGTTGAGAATGAAATCCGTCCCTTTGGTCAAGGTTTTGTGGCGAAACCACGGCGCAGAGGAAGCGACATGGGAGCCAGAGGATGTTATGCGATAGCAGTATCCCCATCTCTTCTGATCAGGTAAATTTCAGGGCCGAAATTTCTTTAAAGGGGTAGAATTGTAACATCCTGAATTATTGGGCCTGTGCATTTTGGTGTGTTGTATGTTTAATGTGTTAATTTGAGGGTTAGGGGTCCAGATTGGGCTCAAGAATGGGCTGAGGCCCTGACTAAATTCCTGTGTAGACACTCTAGTGCTTTAAAGATCGTCTCTGTAGTTTAAATATCAAGGTGGGCTTGTGGCCCAAAGCAAGGGGCGCAGCAAGGGGGGAGCTATAGGGGGTGTCAGTGGCAAGGAAGGAAGGAGGCCCAAGTTTGGTCGCATGGGGCCCAAGTAATTGGGCCAAATTCGGCACTTATAAAGGGGCTGGGGGACGGGAACAAGGCTAAAATATAGGGGATTTTTAATGTTTTAATATGTGGATATTAAAGCTGATAAAGGAGTAAGGAGTTGGTGCTAATTAGGTTTCTTTTGGATGTGAGTTCAGATTAAGATAAGGGGAAAAAGGTGAGGAGCTAATCCAGGGGGCTAGTGTTGGTCGAATGTAGGATTGCTTATTGAGGGGAGAAGTTTCGATTGAGTGTTTAAGTGTGGGAATGCCGAAATTTTGATGATTTTTTTCAGGAAACTCTCTTCTGATTATTTTATTTTCTCTCATCTCATCTCTATTTTCTTTTGAGTGCCAGCCAAATTCTCCTTACCCATTTGTTCATCTTTTCTTCCATTCACTAAAAATCGAAACCCTCTGAAGCCTCATCAATTGCCGAAACATTGTTATTTTTTGTCTCTTCTCTTTCAAACACATTGGCCGAATATCCCTTGTAAGACAGCATTCCTCTTGTTCATCTTTTCCGGGATTTTCTTAAAAGCCGAAATTCCTATATCTCTAATCTTCTACGCTTCGATCTTCTTCTGTGATTGCCGAATCTTTCTGCAATGGGTAGCCGAAACCATCTGTAGAGGTAAGTGTCGATTTGTGTATTCTTTCAATCTTTTCCGGCTTTTGGAGACCATAGTCGAATGGCTAGATAGTTGGCTAATCTAGTGTTTTCTTTCATGGGCGGCATTCCGGGATTTGAAGGAGATCTAATCGCCTAGGTTTCTAAAATTGGTAGCACTCGAATCATACTATTTTCGGGATTTAATCAATTTAGGTAAGGAGATTTATCTTCGTCGTTTTATTAAATCGGTTTATCTCCAATCTGACATTTAACCTTGTTGGGTGGTTACTCAAATCAATCTCTTAAAGTGAAGTCTTTGACCGGCAGTATAGTGATCTGATAATCGCGATTCCAGCTAGGGAGAGCATCAATTTCGATAACATAGCATTAAGCGTAATCAGGTGTGTAATTTCTCACACCATCTCTGTTGTCTGTTAGTTTATATATGAATATGTTTATATTCTGTTAAATGCCGAAATCTCGGCATGGATGTTGAAAACCTTTGGAGGGTAAGGGCGACTCATCAGGTTAGTGATTTCTGTGATCTTCTTTGAGTAAAATGATTCTGCTGAGTTGATATGATATACATGCATGCCGTTTTCTATGTTTGCTCGGGGTTGGGCGTTAGATGTATATGAAAGGGGAAGTGTTCTGTTGTAGTGGCTCTGCCACGATCTGTTGTAGTGGCTCTGCCACGATCTGTTCTGGTGACTATGTCACAAATCTGATGATGAGCAGCTAACTGCAGCATGACTACCATCGGTGGTGTGTAGCAGTGAGGGTGATTATAGAAATCCCTATTGGTGTGATTGGCAGGTAAGGGTGGTGTGTAGCGGATGGATCTAGGATTGGGATGGGCGTTGCTAAATTCTGATATGTGATGCTTTGCTATTCTATTCTGTGGGGCTAAGGCCCAGTCTGATGGTGCACGAAGGATTGCACACTGAGTCTTGTGACTCACCCTGTTGTTTAACATTTTTTTCAGGTAGCACTTAGTGCATCAGACCGGGCTGGAAAGGAGCGCAAGGTGGCCATGCATGGATTTATTATGACTCAATAAAAGACGTTGTTTTAATTATTTTTCCTTAATACTTTCAATTTGTCTGGTTTTATATTTTATTGTAATAAGGCCACTGGCTATTTTTTATTGGTTTTATGTTTTCGTTTTCGGGTTTCCATACACTTAGATTTTATGATTAATTGAAACTAAGGCATGTGTTTGAATAATAAAACTCAGAGGCAAAATTTTGGTTTTTATTCCTTAAGGCATTAATTAAAAATTTATTTCTTTTACAAGTTATCAAATTATTAAGTTTCCCGTATAAATGCTTAAACTATACTTTTAAAAAAATATATGCGACATGTTTTATAAAATCTTCTTAGTGACATGCCAGATCTGGTCGGGGTGTTTGGGCCGGGTTTGGGGTGTTACATGAAATGTTTTTGTAAATAGTATACAATAAGGAGTTTTCAATCATGATACTTATTGTGGACTGACTCCATGATTAAGTAATTCGCGAATTATCAAAACGATGTTTCTGGACATAATTGCAACTACTTGAGCCTAATTGTATATGTTCGATTGGTCCCTCTGCTAGCTCAACAAAATCTCGATCGGACTGCATTTGAATTAGAAGAAAATTCTACGAATTTGGAAATAATTTAATTGATTTGATTTATTTGATGTGGAATTAAATTAGGTGGTCATATGAATTGTTCAATTAGAGAATTTGAATAAAGAACTTTCTTGAAAAATTTTAGTGATTTTTGGGAAAATTAATTTTGATCAAGGAAAATTAAATTAATCAAATTGATTGAAATAAATATGATATTTTTAGAAATTAAGTTTCAAGTCAAACAATTGCCCCAATGAGTAATTGAACTTGAAAATTGAACCCGAGAACTGATCGTTGTTTTGTTGAGTTTTAAAATCTATAAAGAGAATGATCGAAGCTGGAAACTAACTCTGACAACGATTGAGGGAAGTGCACCTATCGAACAGTAGTATAGCTTAGGCAAGACCGGATTGTCGAACCCAAAGGAACTAAAAGTACTAATGCTAACTTTCTTTTTATTATTTAGCCTAAAATAAGTGAAGTTGTTGTTTAATCTAAAATTAACTAATTATTAAGCTAAAGACGCACAGACAAAAAGAATGAATTGGGGAAATATTGTTCGGAAAACTCAGTTGATTAAGACGATACCCTTAGGAAGAATCCACCTAGACTTCTCTTGTTGTCTAACATTGAACCAGACGATTTATTCACTTGACTTGATCCGTAAGACTCCCTAATGTATATTAAACCCTCTCTCGAGGTGAATAACTTCTAACCCTAGGTTGATTAATTGAAATCTCTTTCTAATTAAAACCCCTAGAATCGCATTAACTCAATCTATGGACTCCCATATTAGGTTTCACCCTAATCTGGCAAAATCTCGTCACCCTATCTCTAGGCGTGCGATCAACTCTGCTTAATTATGCTAGATCTACTCTTAAGAAGGGACTTTTGCTCCTCCACCTAAGCACATCATACTTGAATTAATATCCCAGAAATATTAACACAAGAATTAAGCACACATAATTAAGAACAAATCAAGTATTTATCATATAGTTCAGAAAACAATAACAAGATTCGTCTTAGGTTTCATCCCCTTCAGGTATCTGAAGGGTTTAGTTCATGAAAGTAAAAGAAAACATCTCAGAAGAAAAGATAAGAAAAAACATAAGAGATCCCTAAAACTCCCTGAAGAAATTGAAGGAGAGATCCGCCGTTTTGAGTAGAATTCTGACTTCTTGAGATGGATCAACTGGCTATCCTCGAGTGATTCCCACAAATCTGACCTTTTCAGCTCGGCACCTTGGCCTAGCTAATCACCCCCTTTTCAGGTTACACTTAGGGGGTTTATGTAGGCTTTCGAAATAGGTTTCTTTGCCCCTAAGCATCATTTTCCGAGTAGAATTACTCTTCTCCACGACAAGGACATGGCCGTGGCACACGCCCGTGTGAATCGTCTTAAAGTCGTGTTTGGATTTCTTTAATGAGGCACGGCCATGTGAGTCGGGGTCAGGCCGTGTTCTAGTTGTGCAATGAGACACGGCCGTGTGGGCTTAAGTCCAGGCCATGTCGATTTCCACTTTGGCCCAATTCGGTTCGTTTTAGGTTCGTTTCTTGTTCTTTCCATCCTTGGGTGCTTTCCTGAATATAAGACATGAAAAGAGAGGATTAAGAGAACCTTTTTACATAAATCAAGGGATAAATCATCCAAAAGTATGCTAAATGTGGGATTAAAATATGTTACTTTTACGGTTTATCACATACCCCCACACTTAAGCTTTTGCTTGTCCTCAAGCAAATTTCTCAACTTACAATTAAAACAAACTTTCCATAATTCATAATTCCTATCAACAGTGTCTCATCATAATTCATAGATAATTTATACATGTATAATTTAACTCGAAGAGTCTTAAAGATTCAAACAATATAAGTCATACATTTGTATCACGAAAACGTAGGTGTTTCCCCTTACCTGAATAATTACCTTTAATTCAAAACTGACAAGGATTGACATCCTCACAAAAGATTCACTCAAATTACTCGAAGTGTTTAAGGTTCAGGAAAATAGCACTCAACAGTCGAACTTGAAAAGTTAATCCCATAGGCTTGCCTGAAAATCAAATATACACCATTGTAAAATGAGATGATAAACAGATCAAAAGGTCTTTAACAGGGTTGTAACGGGGCTAGGGTTAAAGGTGTGGATAAAGGCTGAATCAAAAGGTTAGAATCGAGATTGTCCTGACAAGTTACCTATCTAATAATAAGTAACTACATCAACTGAAAAGTAATAACCCTAATAATACGAGCTTTTCTTTTGATAAATAGACTTTTAACTGTATAAGTTTTTTCTTTCATATTACTAATACTGAATATAAATTAACTTTTTTAAAGAATAAATCAAGTAATAAAAGATAAATTCAACTACTGAAATAATATAATTAGGTAACTAATCAAATCAAATCTCGATATAAGAGTAGTCAAAAAGAATGGTGATAACAAATACAACGGGTTTTTGGGTAATATTGTGAGTGACTCAATAAAAAGGGTTGTTAGGATCAACGGGGTTTACTAGGGGTTAATTATGAAGGTAGGCTTTTTAGTGGAGTGAGTGGGTTAAAACCTAGGTGCCTTTATCATCTCGATATATCAAATCATAGGTGTGGTCTCAACATGTATAATCGAGGCAAGTTCTAGAATAATAGTTCAATGTTGACACATTCATAATCAAAAAGTGAGCAAGAAAAAGAATATATACTCTATAAGGCTCAAAATCTCACAAAAATTATGGGTGTTTTTGACATCAACCTCGTAAATTTCAAATTTCAAGGTAACATTCAGATTCAGGTAGACAACCTATTCAAAAATTTTATTCTGAAAAATAGACTTATCATGCTTGATTCTCTAATATTCTTCTAATTTAATCATCAATGCACAATTAACTATGGCTTACCCAGAAACACGTCAATAAAGATCATAATTCATCAGAAATTTCATCCTAATTAGTAGTATGAGGAAATTACTTAAGAACAGAATATAATTCAGGGATTTGAGAATAATGTAGAAAGTTAGGCCGTATTTGAGAAAAATGCAAAAAGTTAGGCACTTTCTCGAAATAAATATTCACCCCCCACACTTAAGATGTACATTGCCCTCAATGTACAAACATGTATATTAAATTTAATAAAGAGAGGGAGGTGAGACTTCTTGAATTTGGATGGTTTCCTGGAGTTGGAAGTCGATACGGGTGGTCTCTGCTACCGAGCTCTGCGCTAGATGAAGAAATTGGGGAGCTCGTAGAGAATTAGCCAGGAGTTATTAAGGCACATTTAAAATAAACTAAATATATAAATAAAGACAAGAAAGATAAAGAGAAAGAGACTAAGAAGGAAAATAAACTAAGGTTATAAGATAAAGGGGCTTGAGAATCCTTATTGATAGATGGTTCGCGAGGTGGGTGTGACTTCTAAGGCGACGGAAGTGCTGGCGGTGGCGGAAGTGACGTGATTCCTAAGCAGCCTTTTGAACCTGACACTAATAAACTAAAGTTAAATAAACTAAATTAAGCATAAGATAGTCAAAGGAAAGGAAATTGAAGCAAAAGAGAAAATAAAAATAGAAACTAAATGGTCTCAAAGACCTTTGGCTTCTTGTTTGGATGAAGCGGCTGGCATGAACTTATGTATAGGGGTCTCCTTTGAGGAGACTACGTTTGTCATCTTCCACTTCTTCGACATGGATATGTGTAGCTCAAGAGGTTAGAGACTTTGTTATGGAGAGGAGAGAATTCTGAGAGAAAAAGGAAGAAAAGAGGTGGAAAGTAGATGAGAAGAATAGGGAGGGGTGGGTTTAAATAGAGTTTTTGGAGTCTGATGCTCCCCCACGCCTGTGGACTGTGGGCGTGTTGATTCACACGACCGTCTCGTACGGCCGTGTGTTTAGGCGTGTTGGTTCACCCACGCCCGTTTTACGGATTGCCACGCCCATTTCTGAGAAGTCAGTGTTGACCATGGCCGCGTCGCACGGTCGTGGGCTTTTGTCGGTGCCCGTGTTGGAGTGGTTAGGTCTGTGACTTCAAAAATTAGTTGAGTCTGATTTGTACCGTCTCTTCCATTGTCAGTACGGAAGAATCTGTACTATCACACGGCCACGGCCACAGTCGTGTGCAAGGCCGTGCGGTCTGGAAATCTGCCCTTTACCCCAAACCCGGTCAAGACGTTACGACTGAATCTGGATTGTTACCGAGAAAGTAGATTTGAAAACTTTGGCAAACATCGCGACTCAAGGAGTTATCTTGTTTAAAGAATCCATGTTAAGGGCTTTTATTATTATTATTATTATTATTATTTAAAACCGTCTTGTTGACTCAAACCCTACTATTTGATTTACTAAGTAGTAGACTAAATGCTAAAAACAGACTCATCTCATCAAAATCGACTTAGAGAAAAATGTTTGAAGGGTGTCAATTGAGTTGAACCCTAAGGTGCGTGATTTCTTTTGAAAACATTATTTGCTATTTTAAGAAAATCCCAAGTTTTAATTATTTACAGTTCATTATCTTCTTGTTGTAAATTTTGGAAAACTTCCTTTTATGCTTTTAGGAAAACCCCGTTTATCAATAGATAGCATGTATAAACCAGCTTATAAACAAAACCCAAAATAAATTTAAAGCGGCCTTATTACAAATTAAAATACCAAAATTAGAAATAAACTTAAAATTTAGTTCGAGTTTACTAAAGAAACCGCAATGCATGGCCACCTCGAGTCTGTCTCGGCCCAAAACTCGCCATCTACTGATTACCTACAAAATTAACAAAGGGGTGAGTCATCGAGACTCAGTGTGTACATCCCCATGTAATGCAAATTGGGCCTTAGCCGACTCAGTACAGCTCATGTTATATGCATGTCATGCAGCCCATCCCAGGATAGCTCTCCGTCCAAAACACCCGTGGCATTATGCCATTGTGGTTCATGACCACCGTGGTCCTAGACCACTCGTGACAATAGTCACGAGTGACCGTAGTCACTATAATATGTACTCATGGGGCCAACCCACTGTGGTCTTAGACCACCGTGACAATCTCTGATAAACAAAACATACGTGGGGCCAACCCACTGTGGTACTTGACCACTGAGATAAGTCACTGATTAGATTATTCGTGGTTTCAACCGCCGTGGTACTTAGACCACTCGTGACAAAAGTCACTTGTGACAGTAGTCACTGCTTCTCCCTCCTCCTTTCATTCAATCCCGAGCCCATGCTCTTTTCATCGTGCACAATATGTATGCAACCAATATCACAGTATATAACAGATCATATTTCATACATGCATACATCAAAATATACATACATGCCTATTAACAGCAATATCAATAACGAAGAACTTACCCGGCGTCTCCAACCTTACCCATAAGGGTAGTTAACCTATCATATCAGTTATTTCGGCTTTCGGCCATTTCAGTTAATAACACAATATCAAAGAAGGCGTGTGAGTAGTACACACATGATAACGCGTAATACCAGACTATCTATGTCGACACTCTCGTTAGCGGAGACGACGGCTATTTGCCTATCCCAAGCAGACGCCGGCTCTCTACCACAGCCCGGCGGAAAGTCCCAAACCGCCGACATAGTACGCTTCTTAAACTTAGGAGCCGAAACTAGGGGTTCGCTCCCTTCCTTGGATTGACTAGTAGTTGGATCCATGAAGAGACTTGATCAGGAAAAAGGGTTAAGGCATTGAAAGAAAACAGAGAGAATAAGAATTCAAATCGATGAAGTCCCTTACCTTGATCAATAGAAGCTGAATGCTAGCAGACTTGGCTTAAGAAATCGATTGAACCCCAAAATCTTCTCGAAAGTAGGCCACACAAAGAAGAAGAGATGGTGATGTACCCCACGAAGCAAGAGATTGCCGAATGGAGGGTCTATATTCGGCTATCAGCAAAAATTGACAGAAAGGGTGCCTCTTCCTGAAGCAAAATGAAAATTCGGCCTTCACACAATAAGAAATAAAGAAGAGAAAAGAAGATAGAACAAGGAGTAAGGTTTGGCTATAGCACTTACAAGTTCGTTTATGAGGGAAGAACAAGAAGAAGATGAACTAGGGAGATTCGGCTACACAAGGCACAAGTATGAGATGAATCGAAAAGGGAAATGGTGACTATGAGAATTTGGCAAAAGGATGGAAACTTGAGAAATGAAGCAAATAAGAGGAAAAGAGAAAAGAAGAGAAGGTAAAAGAGTGTCAAAAGGTTTCGACTTTTACCAAATAAAAGATGAACCAAAATAATCTTGGGAGTTTACGGTAAACAGAAAAAAAGGTTGAAAAGAAAAGAAGCACCAAATGCCGGAAAAGAGAAAACTCTAAACACACAAGATTTTTGTTAAACACATACAAGGATTCGGCACCTAAACCCGTACCAAAACCGAATGCCATCTCCATCCAAAAGACTTCATTTTGACCGAATTTCTTCCCCCAACACTTCCCAAAAATCGGCCAACACCCCTTCTCACCTCAATTCCCTTATTTCCTCCTTGATTCTCTCCTTAATCCCCTCTCCACCACTCATTCAAATACATTTGAATGAGTCTTCAACTCCTCCACTAGAGTCCCATCCGAACTCTCCCACCTTCACCTGACAAGCACACAAAAATTAAACAGATTGTGCTGTAGGTGAGATTCGAACCTCCTCTCTGCTACTCCCCCTTGTGACGCCACTTCCCTGCAACCTAAGTGGCGTTTCCTTGCCACTTTACCACATCACTTCTTGTGTTATCCAACGCAAGTATTTAACCTTAAAGCCTGCCTCAGCTAACACTCCCCTAAAGTGCCTAGAAAATAAAATTTTCATCAAGGCTCAAGCTTAACCCCGAGCCTTCCCGGGACCCCCAAACACACCAAAATAATAAACAAAGCATGCCAAACACACAGTAACACACAATAATGCAGAGTCCCTAATTCCAGGATGTTACATGGTTAGTTTAAAGTTAGGTCTAAAACAAAACAAATAAGATAAAATAAGATAAAAAAATGTAAAAGTTGATGGGGTTAGTACTCGGGTTGCCTCCCAAGAAGCACTCGTTTAAATTCTTAAGCTAGACTTTCCTCGTATTTGCAAAACTCATGGTGGTTTAAAAGTTTGAACATCTTCCGTCATGCTATTAATTCTATCTTCTTGATAAAGTCTAAGTTGAGAAGCGTTTACCTTGAAAGTACCGAATATATGGTTGCTTACTTCGACTGTTCCGTATAGGAAAATATTGCGTACCTCAAGAGGAATTTCTTTGTTCGTGTTCAGGTCTGATGTGATGATGTGAGGATCTGCTTTATTTAACATTACCTGGTCTCCTATTTTGAAGTGGGTTGCTGTTCCTATGAGCTCTTCTGGGGGCTAAATCGGCTTTACTTCGCACGAGTTCTTCTTTAAAGGATGTCGTCCACTCTTCTAGTTTGTCGACCCTAAGGCTTCGTTCCTTGTGTACTTTGTCTTTGTTGGCGTGGGGTCCATGATTCGGCTCAGGTTCGTAATCTTGTGGTATTTCCTGTGGTGAAGATAGAACAATCTAGTTATCAACTGAATTTGCTTTCTCACCTTCATCAATTGTTATCCTGGCCGAGTCAAGAGCTTGTAGACTGATCGATTCGTCCCCTACTTGAAGTATTAGTTCTCCTGTGCTAACATCAATTTTAGTCCTAGCAGATGCTAAAAAGGGTCTTCCTAAAATTAGGGGAATCGAATTATCCTTATCCATGTCTAAGACAACAAAATCTACTGGGAAAACGAATTTATCAATTTTTACAAGAACATCTTCGATAGTACCCCTAGGAATTCTAACAGTTTTATCAGCTAATTAAATGCTCATCCTAGTTTGTTTGGGTTTCCCTAGACCTAGTTGTTTAAACATTTTATAAGGCATGACATTTATACTTGCCCCTAAATCAGGTAATGCATTATCAACAATTAATCTACCAATTAAGCATGGAATTGTAAAACTCCCTGGATCTTTTAGCTTTCGCGATAGTTTATTCAGTAACATTGCTGAGCATACTGCGTTCAATTCCACATGTGGCTCCTCATCTAACTTACGCTTGTTCGTCAAGAGTTGTTTTAAAAATTTCCTCGAATCTGGCATCTGTGAAAGAGCTTTAAGAAGAGGTAGGTTGATGTGTAATTTTTTCAAAAGTTTAAGAAACTTACCGAACTGTTCCTCTGTATCATCTCTCTTCATTGCTTCGGGATAAGGAAT
The DNA here is from genome assembly GCA_005393395.2 of Gossypium australe. Classification (NCBI taxonomy): domain Eukaryota; kingdom Viridiplantae; phylum Streptophyta; class Magnoliopsida; order Malvales; family Malvaceae; genus Gossypium; species Gossypium australe. The sequence continues at coordinate 123,928,965 of CM016614.1, read as the reverse complement.
GCGAGGTTGGTACTCTTTGATTACCGGTTTTGGTTTTTGTTGTGTTACCTCAACTTTACCTTTTTCTACCTTATTTTCTTGTATTGGATTGGGTTCATCTAACCCTCTGCTATCATGAGCTGTGATGGCTTGGATTTGCTCCCTTGGGTTAATCTCAGTGTTGCTCGGTAGACGCCCTTGCGGTCGTTCAGAAATCTCTGATCGAATTTTAGAAACTATCTTGGTAAGTTCTCCAACTGACTTAGTAAGTTCTCCAACTTGGCTCTCGATCCATTTGATTGATGTTTGTTGATTATCGAGCGTTGTCTCAATTTTTTGGAGACGGGTCTCTATGGCTGCCATGAATTTTGTCAGCATCTCTTCGAGGTTCTACCTCTTTTCTTGTTTTGGAAATTTTGAGGAGGTTGTTATCTTAGATTTCCTTGATTTCCTTAACTTCCCCATGAAAAATTTGGGTGGTTCCTCCAACCTGGATTATAATTATTACTATAAGGGTTATTATTAGATCTGAAAGTATTACCTATATAGTTCATCTGTTCGCTCTCTGTGCCCGGTTTGTAGGGTAGGTACTCAGGATTCGCCACAATTCCACTTGCATCGCACTGCATTACTAGATGTGCCTGCGAAGAACACAAACTATCAAGCTTTTTATTCATCATCTCTACCTGCGTTGATAGCATGGTTACTGCGTCTAGGTTGAAAACTCCGGCTGATTTTGTTGGTTTTGTCCTGGTGACCTGCCACTGATAATTATTCAGTGAGTCTCTTTAATAAACTCATAGGCTACTTCAGGAGTTTTATTGTTCAGGGTTCCACCGACGGCTGAATCAATAAGTTGCCTCGTTGAGGGGTTTACACCATTATAGAAAGTTTGGACTTGGAGCCACAATGGTAAACCATGGTGCGGACACCTTCTCAAGAGATCCTTGTATCTCTCCCATGCATCGTATAATGTCTCTAAATTCATCTGCACAAAAGAAGAGATACCATTCAGTAATTTGGCTATTTTGGTCGGTGGGAAATATTTTAATAAAACTTTTTCGGTCATTTGATCCCATGTAGTGATTGACCCTCGTGGTAACGAGTTTAACCACTGTTTGGCTTTATTCCTTAATGAAAGGGAAATAACCGAAGACGTATGGCATCATCAGAAATGCCATTTATTTTGAAGGTATCACAGAACTCTAAAAAAATTAGCTATATGAGTGTTCGGGTCTTCGTCCTGCAAACCATCAAATTGAACAAATTGTTGAATCATTTGTATAGTGTTAGGCTTTAATTCAAAATTATTAGCAGCTATAGCAGGCCTAACAATACTTGATTCTGCTCCTATTAAATGAGGTTTAGCATAATCATACATAGTACGCGGAGCATTATTTTCTGCCACATCTTGTGGTGGTGGATTATTCTCGTCCATCCCTTCAATAGGATTGGATCTGCCTTCTCGCTCTTCTGCTGTGTAATTTAGGGCTCGCCTAATTTCTCCGCGATTCTGCGAGTGGTTGCTTCAATATCACTGTCGTATACTAGTGGTCCTCTCGGGTTCCTTCTAGTCATAAACTAGAGGTACCTGTTAAGAAAAGAAAGAAAGAAAATTTAGCAAAATCAAAATTTAACCTAAAAAATAAAAGTAAGTTGCGGAAAATAAAAAATAATGGCTAAAGTAATAAAAATAGAGCTTTCTTAATATTTTAGTTCCCCGGCAACGGCGCCAAAAACTTGATCGTTGTTTTGTCGAGTTTTAAAATATATAAAGAGAATGATCAAACCTGGAAACTAACTCTGACAATGATTGAGGCAAGTGCACGTATCGAACAGTAGTATAGCTTAGGCAAGACCGGATTGTCGAACCCAAAGGAACTAAAAGTACTAATACTAACTTTCTTTTTATTATCTAGCCTAAAATAAGTGAAGTTGTTGTTTAAACTAAAATTAACTAATTACTAAGCTAAAGACGCAAAGACAAAAAGAATGAATTGGAGAAATACTATTGGGAAAACTCAGTTGATTAAGATGATACCCTTAGGAAGAATCTACCTAGACTTCTCTTGTTATCTAACACTGAACTAGACGATTTATTCACTTGACTTGATCCGTAAGACTCCCTAATGTATATTAAACCCTCTCTCGAGGCGAATAACGTCTAACCCTAGGTTGATTAATTCTAATTAAAACCCCTAGAATCGCATTAACTCGATCTATGGGCTCCCATATTAGGTTTCACCCTAATCCGGCAAAATCTCGTCACCCTATCTCTAGGCGTGCGATCAACTCCGCTTAATTATGCTAGATCTACTCTTAAGAAGGGACTTTTGCTCCTCCACCTAAGCACATCATACTTGAATTAATATCCCATAAATATTAACACAAGAATTAAGCACACATAATTAAGAAAAAATCAAGTATTTATCATATAGTTCAGAAAACAATAACAAGATTCGTCTTAGGTTTCATCCCCTTCATGTATCTGAAGGGTTTAGTTCATGACAATAAAAGAAAACATCTCAGAAGAAAAGATAAAACAAAACATAAGAGATCCCTAAAACTCCCTGAAGGAATTGAAGGAGAGATCTGCCGTTTTGAGTAGAATTCCGGCTTCTTGAGATTGATCAACTGGCTATCCTCGAGTGATTCCCAGAAATCTGACCTTTTCGGCTCGGCTCCTTGGCTTAGCTAATCGCCCCCCTTTTTAGGTTACACTTAGGGAGTTTATATAGGATTTTGAAATAGGTTTCTTTTCCCATAAGCATCCTTTTCCGAGTAGAATTACTCTTCTCCACGACAGGGACACGGCCATGGCACACGCCTGTGTGAATCGTCTTAAAGCCGTGTTTGGATTTTTTTAATGAGGCACGGTCGTGTGAATCGGGGTCAAGCCATGTTCTAGTTACGCAATGAGACACGGCCATGCGGGCTTAAGTCCAGGCCGTGTTGATTTCCCCTTTGGCCCAATTTGGTTCGTTTTAGGCCCGTTTCTCTTTCTTTCCATCCTCGGATGCTTTCCTGAATATAAGACATGAAAATAAAGGATTAAGAGCACCTTTTTGCATAAATCAAGGGATAAATCATCCAAAAGTATGCTAAATGTGGGATTAAAATATGTTACTTTTACGGTTTATCAAGAACCAAAACCTGAGATCGAAACCCAAAAATTGGTTGAACCAGGCCTTATGTATGAAACTAGGTCGATGGTCCAACTAGTGGCTAGACTGGACCGATTGGGTCGTCACTAGCCCAGATAGAATCGATAGTAACCGGATCGGCCATGCCTATTCGGGCAAAATGACGACGGTTCAAGGTGCCAGGAGAGTTGCATCGGCAATGGCACCATCAGGCACGGTGGTTGTGACGGCGACAACGGTTCTTCGGTGGTAGAGCAGTGGAAAAATTAGAGTCCTAGTGGGACTCTACCGAGGAACTTGATTTCAAATTAACTTTTTCAAAGATGATATTGTTTTAATGAATTTAATATTAAATTCAATTTAATATTTATATAGATAATATTTTGTTAATTTAATATTAATGTGACTAATTCTAATACTAGTTGAACTCTCTCTAAACTTTCCCTATATAAAGGGAGCATGGGTCATTATTCTCATACATTTGAATTCAAGAAAAGTTGTTGAGAGAAAATTCTCTGAAGAAATTATTTCAGAAAATTTCTAGAAATATTCTTGTTATTTACAACTTAAGCCCAAAAGTCTAAAAAATTATGAAATTTCCCTATTGGTAATTTTGTGAATATTTTTCTGGATCGAAGAGAGCCTACACTCGGCAAACGTGAGCTAAAAGATAGCGAAGAAGATTCTCGGTCGAAGCATTCACCTTAGACAAATCATAAATGTACGATTTTGATTAAATGTTAATTATTTTAGATAACAAAACCAAGTTCTTGTTTTGGAAAAAAATCAAAATCTAGTTTTCCCTTAAACCTATTTTCTGCTACGTTTTTCGAACCCAATTTTCCAACACTGTGATCCGTGACCCGTGACACTTGGGAGACCATAGCAATATGAAAAAAAGGTTATGCACGATGGGTATGAAAACACAAATACCTTCATGAAAGATGGACAAAAATTAATCTTAGCTCTTTACGATCGCAGGACTAAAAGAAGACACTTACAATTGATAGTGTCCATTTGATTTCTAAGGAAGAGATTGAAGACATTGTAGGATGCTTGACTTTAACCACTCCTATGGAGTTTGAGGAGGGGAATGAGAAGTCGTGCATCCTAAATGAAGTCCTGCAACTTATAAAAAAAAACTATTCAGAGTTATTTCTAGAAGAATTACCTATTGGTTTGCCTCTAAATTGTGACATTCAACTTTGTACTAAGAGATGTGATCCCTAATAAGGCGACATATCGAATAAGTCCAGTAGAGTGTAAACAATTTCAAAGGGAAGTAGCAAAACTATTGAAAAGGGGTTGATTCGGAATAGCAAGAGTCGTTGTGTTATACTTCTTATACTAAAGAAGAATGGAACGTGGAAAATGTGCATTAATAGTAGGGCAGTTACAAAAATTACTATCAATTATCATTTTCCCATTCCACGGCTAGATGATTTGCTGGATCAACTTTGTAGTGCCGTTATTTTCTCCAAAATTGATCATACTAGTGGTTATCACCAAATAAGAATTAGGTTGGGAGACAAAATGGAAGACAACCTTCAAGATAAGAGATGGATTGTATAAAGTTATATAAATGGTTGGCATGCCATTTGGATTATCAAATGCACCTAGTACTTTTATGAAGATGATGAATGATGCATTCAAGTCATTCAATGGTTACTTTGTCCTGGTGTATTTTGATGGCATTCTTGTGTACGGCCAAAACCTGGAGGAGCACTTATATCATCTTTAGCAAGTGCTCGAGAGGCTTAAAGAGGAGAGGTTGTAAGACAACTTAAAGAAATGTTAATTAAATACAGATTCATTAGTGTTTTTTGGTTTTATAGTTTCTGGTGTAGGTATATGCATGGGTCTAAGAAATGTTGAGGCAATCTTATCATGGCTTACACCAAAATCGATTCATGAAATTAGAAGTTTTCTTGGGTTAGCCTCATTTTATAAATGATTTGTCAAGGGGTTTAGCACCATTGCAGCACCAATAATTGATTGTACGAAAGAAGGTGTATTCAAGTGGAACGAAGTAGCCCAACAAGCTTTCAACACTTTGAAGCAAAGGTGATAGAAGAACCAATCCTTTCTTTGCAAAATTTCAACTTGGTGTTTGAAGTTGAATTTGATGCAAGTGGATTTGGAATTGAGGTAGTACTCCCTCAAGAAGGTAAACATATTACCTACTTGAGTGAAAACCTTAATGAATCAAGAAGGGAATATTTTACTTATGACAAGGAAAATATTTAAAGAAAATTATTTACAAGAATACACTAATTTTTTAAAGAAAATTAGGTACTCCTTGAGGTAGTACTCACTCAAGAAGGATTTGCATAGATGATTATGCAATTGTCATAAGTAAAATAATTGATTATGTACATAATCAATCAATAATTGATTGAGGTAGTACTCACTCAAGAAGGATTTGCATAGATGATTATGCAATTGTGAGGGCTATCTAGTGTCAATATTTGCTACCAAAAATTTTTGTTTTGTACTATGATCTTAAAACTTTGAGATACTTGCATAGTCGGTAGAAGCTTAGTCATAGACATGCTCCTTGGGTTAAATTCATACAAATGTTCCATTTTATGATAAAGCATAAATCTGGAGCAACTAATATGGTTGTTGATTCTTTAAGTAGAAGGTATGCACTACTTGGAGCATTACAAACAGAATCTTCGGGTTTGGATGAGATTATTAGCCTCTACCCAACTGATTAGGGTTTTGGAGAAATATAGAAGGTGTGCTAGAATAGAGCTTCAAATGGTTACTTTAACACCCATACCTGACCCGATCGTCGAATTCAAGTATGGAGCGTCACATCTGAACCGAATTGATGTATACGTTTAGATCTTAGTATTAAAATCAAACTGTAATACCTATTTATTTAAAGAAAATTATTTACAACGAATACACTAATTTTTAATCAAAAGTTCATTATCTTAGCTTTAGACTCTAAGAAGACTACATAATCACAACGTAATGGACCCCAAGGCTTAGCTTCTCATAGTACTCCCTTCCTATGTGCATGACACTACACTGATGTCAAATCCGTGAATTTACTCAATTTGGCTTAGTCTCTCATCGAGTTCCATATCCTGTAGGTCTTGTAACCACAAGTCAAAACCCTTGTAAGTTCAAAAAAATTTAGTGAGTCTCTACGTTACACTAAAATAAACCTCATCTTGTAGGGGTTTAAATATAAACTAAATGCGATTAACTCCCTGATCATTTTTGGAAAACCTTTCTTTACCCAAAGTTGTGAGTTCTGATTTATTTTCAAACTTATCCATTGGTGGATAGATCATTAAGCAATCTGGCACTGGGAAATCCTACCAACCCTTGATCAGTCTCATTGGTTCCGCGAAGTTCTCGCCAAATCTGCGGACTTTGTCCTTCATTTACTTGTATTCCTTGATCCAATGATTCCTAATGTGGATTCTTCACTCCATCTTGTCCTATTGAAGTGGCCCTTCAGCCTATTCTCCTAAAGGCCCTTGGGCATATCCTCCTTGTTGATCATTCCAAATATACTTAGTCTATGGAGAACTCCTTTCTTTACCATAATCACGTAGGACTTTCTCACATTCCATCCGTTGGAATAACTAACGAGGCCCCACGCCACTTTGGCAGACTAAATCTCACTTGGGTTAAATAGTGATTGGCCTAATTCTTGTAACCCACATTGTTCGCATTACCTTACTTTTAAATGTAACATGCCCATATGATATGAACCATTTGGTGTACAGTTTTCAACAGACTGTCATCTAAATGGTCATCTGAGTTGATGATTTTTCTTTCATGTTGGTTTCCCATGAAAGTAGCCATTCGACTGGTACTTCCTCAATAGTTTCCCCTTAAAAAGGAATAGTCATGACATACATTTTTTTCACTCGATTATTTCTTTTTTGGTAACTTTTTCTATTGGGTTCTTAACTACCCCTCCTTTCATTATAGACTAAATTGTGTATTTTTTTATCAACCACTAGCATACAAGATTTCTTGGAGCCCCCATTTGGGGTTCTTAATAACGGATCCTCATCTACGATCCTTGAATATATCTTCTCTCGCTTGTCTTTACCCAGTCATTTTTGGCACGTCATTTCCCTTTTATGAGCCGTCGAAACCATTTTAAAATTTGATTTTAAAAATGAGGATCGAATTTAAAATGAAAATGGAGTCGCCACCAATCCCTTTTTACTTAGGTGTGATTGGATCACCTTATAAAACGTTTTATTTCAAAACATTGATTTTGGTCTACGAAATACAAGAAAACGGGTTCGGGAGTCGGTTACGTACGAGGAAGGGTTAGCACCCTCGTAACGACCAAAATTTGGTACCGAATTGATAACCTCATGTCCTAATGTCGAAGATTTGAAAAGATTTTTTTAAAAAACATGATTACTTTAAAATTTGAATAATTTGAGTTAATATTTGAGATTTCTTTGTTCCGAAGGAATATAAACATCACATCTAGCACGTTAGGACACGATGTTTTAAAACCTTTGTAATCAAAATCATCTTATAATTTACAAAACTTGTTAAAAGGATATTTAGTTATTTTGCCAAATGGAAAATCAAAACCCAGCACGTTAGGGCACTATTTCCCAAATTTCTAAATACAAAACATTGCCTTATTTTCAAAAACCTTACCTCGAGATAACATAATGTCATATGCAGCACGTTAGGACACGACATTTTGAATTCCCGAGAATAAGTTTTTATTTAAAATGAGAAGGGATATTTAATATTTTAAGTTCCATGAGAAAAATCGAAACCCAGTGAGTTAGGGCACGATTATTCTCGAAGTCCCCAAATATCATATATCACTTATCAAAAATGCATCAAAAAAGGATTTTTATGAAACAATGGTTTGAATATACAACCTATATATTTAATAGCAATTTTACATAATTACAAATTATATCTAACAATGAATAATAAAAGAATAATATAACATAAATATGTAATGAACTATGCTAAACCCTAATAAACGGTCTAAAGAGTAAAAATAAATAAACATGTTATTTAGACTTTAAATAATCATTATAACAAAGCAAAATAAATAAAAAACAAAAAATGTTAATTTTGTAAAACAATTAATTTGTATAATAATATAAAAAATTTATAAAATATTATAATAAATATAATTTAATACATATAAAAGATAATACATAATAATATATAATAATTTTGAATAAAGATATTTTCAAAAAATATAATATAAATAAAATATGTGAAACATGTTATAAAATATAAATAAATTTTATACAAAAATAAAATATAAAAAAATAATATATGATATAATATAATACTATGTAATATAAAAAATTTTAAAAACATATAATATAGTAATTAATATATAAAAATAATATGTAATGAAAATAATTTTGAGCTAAATAAAAATAATAAATAATAATCATTTAATATATAAAAATATATATTTATACTATTAATATATTAATATATAAATAATAAAGAAAATAATATAGACAATTTAATATAATAAAATAATTTAATACAATATTAAAATAATAAAATAAAAGGAGAAAAACCAGAAAACAGGGGTTAAAAAAGCAATTAAAATAGATACAAAAGGACTGAATTAAAACGTGCATTAAATCACATGGGGTTAAAACGGCAATTAAGCCTCTTTTTCAAAATGGCGTCGTTCCGATTTTTTGCCTTTAAATGGCTCGAGGATCAGATTGAAACGAAATAGAAATTTCAAGGCTAATTTAATAAATAATAAAAGTCTAAATTAAACTAAATTGAAAATAATGAAATTACGGAAGGACTAAAGGGATAAATTTCCCATTTTCTAAAAACACGCGGATCTTGTTAAAGTCTCCGGGTCAACGCGTGGATCCTATAGCTCCGAACGACGTCGTTTTGCACTTATTAGGTTAAGTGAAAACGGCGTCGTTTCTTCTATGTTATAAAAATAAATATTTGGCTTAAAAAACATTTTTAAAACAGTTTTTAAAAAAAAAACTTAAAAATGCTCTAAAGGGCCCTTAGCTCCTTTGACGGAGCCTGGTTATCAGGCTTAGGGGTCCTTCGTCTCCACGCGATGCACGCGCCTACGCACCGTCGCCTACGGTGGCTCTCAGTTACTATTATTTATGAAATATGCAGGAACTCGAAAGCAAAGATAAAAAGAAGTGTAAATCACCTGTAACATCTGGGATTTAGGGGCTCTGCATTTATCTTGTTTCTATGTGTTTGGTATGCTCTTTATGTTGTTTATGTGTGTTTGGGGTCTTTGGGAAGGCCCAGGGTTAAGCCGGAACCTTGGCCAAAATTTTAGTGTTGGGCATTTTCAGGGGAGAGCTGACTGGGGTAGGATTTATGGTTTCTTGCTAGTGTTTGTTGACACAAGAACTAAGGTAGTAAGGTCGCAAGGAGGCGCCACTTAAGGTGCAGGTAGTGACGCCTCAAGGGAGCTGAGAGGGAGCAGGTTCAAGTCGCGTGGAACTCAATTTAGATTTCTTTTTGGTGTCAAGGGGGCAGTGGTGAAGTTCGGCTGGGACACTTCAGGATGGAGTGTTGATTGAGTCAAAAATATTCGAATGTGTGGTTGAGAGAAAATAAAGGAGTTTGAATCATTCAAATCGTTTTGAATGAGTGATCAGGAGTGAGTTAAGGAGAAAAACAAGGGATTTAGCAAGGGGTGAAGGTGGTGGCCGAACTTGGGGGTGTTGGTGGAATTGAATTTCGGCATTTTGGATGGGTGGAGCTGAGGTGAATCATATGCTTGGTGTGGTTAGGTACCGAAAGTTTTAGGGAGTCTTTAGTTTTCATTTTGGTGCACTTTCGGTTTTAGGGGTGTTCTTTTACTCTCTGTTGCAATCGGTGAGCATATGTTCGATTCTTCTCTTCTCTCATTCTCCAACTGAAAGCGTCTCTTGGGGGAGTCCACTTTTGTCATTCACTTTTTCTCTTGTTTTCAATCAAAGCCGAAACTTGAATCTTCTCTTTTTCTTTTGCTCTTACTCATCTTATCTCTCTCATTTTCTTTTTCTTCTTGCCGAACCTTCCTACCATCTTTTCATTTTTTTATTTCTTTCGCATCTCTCAATTTATTCTCTTTAAAACCGAAACTTACCCATTCCTTTTCTCCTTGGATGTTAATTCCACTCCTCTAATCTCTTTTATAAGCCGAATCCCCCTAACCATTCTTTACTACATTTTCCCCTTGATTTCTCTAAAAGCCGAAACTCTTAAGCCTTTATTGAAGTTCTTTTATCTTCATTTTCGGTTCTTTCATCTTGCTCTCTTCTACTCTTGGTTTTTGCCGAAATTAAGCCCTCGCTATCGATCACTTTTCCTTTGTTTTTTATTTCAAAAACCTGTTAGTAAGTATTCAATCGTTCCCTTTTATTTTCTTTCTTGTCAAGGTCGAATCTTCTCTCTGTGCCGAATCTCTGAGTGTTGTTTCCCTTTTCTTCTTTTAGGGGATATTATCGGTGTTAACTTATTACGTGGAGCAAGGTGATAGAGATCTGTTTCAGAACTCTAGTCGATTTGGGTTATTAAGGTAAGAGGAACTCTGTAATCTTTTCCTGTTCTTCTTTTAGTTCTTGGTAGCCAAAGCCGAATGGCTAATTGGCTTGATGATTTGGATGCTTTGGCCGAATATAGGTCGGGGGTCGTGTTCGCATTCTTTTCTACGTCGGGGCTACAGTTAGAAGACTTTCGGGATTCACTCGATTTGTGAACCAAGCCTGAAACTTTCAGCTTCTGTCGATCTAGGTAAGGAAATCTATTCAGTTAAACGTATAATCTTACCCTTATCCTATTCAATGCTTTAACTCGGTCTTCTGACCAAGATCTCTTCCATGGAATCAAATACCAGCATGGCAAAGGAAGGGGTTGGACCCGTAAACCCAGCCCCAAAGTTCAAGAAACGTGCGGTATCTGCTATTCGGGATTGGCCACCGGGTTGTGGACCGGCTTCAGAACAGAGTAGTAGGCAGATAGCAGTGGTTCCTGCTAGCGATAGTGTCGACATAGACAGTATTATTCTACGTGTTATCAGGTGTGTAAATCTCCACACACTTTATTTTACCTGTAATGTTAATTGTGTGGGCTGAAAAGCCGGAAAAGGCTGTGTAGACAATCGTGAAACCCTTATGGGTAAGGCTAAGGATGCCAGGTACGTGATTGTATCATTTTCTTGTATGGATGAATGTATGTGGTAAACTTTTATATTGTCGATGGCATGTTGCATTTATCCTGACGTGTATGTCATGCATGGGATATGGAAATGATGTTAAGGGGAAGTGCTTGATTATAAGGTCACATGGTGATCGGTGGCTATGCCACGCTATATTATGAGGTCATATAATGATCGGTGGCTAAGCCACGCTATGTTATGAGGTCACATTGTGATCGGTGTTATGACTGACAGCAGGACTGTCAAAGTGGCGTGTAGCGGATGGAGGGTCGATTGTAGAAATCCCCACGGTGTGATAGGCTGGTACGGGTTGGCGTGTAGAGGATGGAAAAACTAGGTTGGGCTGGGACATGATGCATTCATCTATTTCTATGCCATATTGAGTGGGCTAAGGCCCAATATGCATTTGTAGGCTACGAGCCATTTATGTGTTACGGGGAATTTACACACTGAGTCTCGGTGACTCACCCCCTTTTACTTAACCTTTCAGGTAATCAGTAGATCGTGGATATGGGAGCCGAGGCGGACTCGTGGAGGCCATAAAGTCTTTTCTTTTCGTAAACCTTTTTCCTGCTTTACTTAAATCTTTATTGGGAATTTTATTTGTGTAATAAGGCCTTCCTAAACTAATATTTGGTTTTTATTTTATTTTATTTATTTATTTTTCTTAAGATTGACGCTATGCAACTTAATCACTAGATAAATAAAAATGGGGTATTCAAAATGCGAGAAACTCAAAACACACGTTTTCTTTCACGTATTATTAATCATAATGAATGTTCGATTAATACAAGTTGGAATTTTTCTTGATCCAATAAATCACTGTTTTAAAGACATCACCTTAAACGAGAAGTTTTAGAAAATCTATGGTTTTTTCCTAAATCTAACAAAAATTCGTTTTTGCTTCACCTTGTGACATACCGGATCCGGTCGTAACGTTTTGGCCGGGTTTGGGGTGTTACAATTTTGGTATCAGAGCCAGGTTGCAAAACCCGGGCTGTGAAATGGGTTCAACAGTGTTTTTCAAAAATCGATGTGAATGTTAATTGAAGAAAATGTTTTGATTGAAATATGGCATCCGGGTCTACTGGCACCCGATCCACCCAGGTAAGTGTTCTAATTATTTGATGGTGCATGCATAGAATGATTGTTAGCATGAAGAAATATGCTTGTTAGTCTTAGGGGATTCAAACTTTAGAGACTGAAACCTCTAGGTTGTGATGTGTTTTGCGAAAACTACTCTCTAAAGCTATTTCCCATAAAAATCGCTCGGTATTAAACAGTGAAAGATACTAACTCATAAAACTTTTAATCAGATTAAATTGCGACAGTAGACATGAGTACTAGGGGACGTGGATGTAATGTGCGTGGACGTGGTAGAGGCAGGATCACTATGTCGAAACCAGTAGGGTCTGGTCATGGGTCAAGAAATGGGGTGCCACTACCGCCAGCTGCGAAAGCAGATTTTCAAGACCAAATGGGTGGAGACGATGCGGTGTCTCAAGCGATGTTACGGGTTTTGGAGAGAGTTGTTGGGGCAGGCTTGGGTGCAGGGGCTCAGAAATCTGTGTCAGAACGACTTCGAGCTAATGGATCAGGAATGTTTAGAGGTGTTTCCGGCGTAGCTCCTAATGCAGCTGAGTATTGGCTGAAGGCCGTTGAGCGTATAATGGATGACCTCGATTTCACGGAGGAGGAAAAGTTGAAAGGAGTTGTATCTCTCCTTTGGGACGAAGCTTATCAATGGTGGCTTACGGTGAGGGATGGTACAGTGGCTGACCGCATTACCTGGGATTTCTTTAAGTCGTCATTCCAGAGTAAGTACATTGGGTCGAGTTATGTGGATGTGCAGCGAAGGGCATTTCTGAATCTGGTTCAGGGGAACAAATCGGTGGCTGAGTATGAGGCGAAATTCCTACGCCTTAGACATTATGCCTGGAGAATGATGGCCACGGACCACGAGCGTTTCAGTTCGAAGATGGTCTGAGAGATGAATTGCGGGTGCTGATAGCTCTACAGCGAGAAAGAGAATTTGCTGTCTTGGTGGAAAATGCTAAGATAGCCGAGGAAGTGAAACGGTCCAAAAAGCAAAATCAGGACAGAGATAAAGGTAGGAATAAAAGGAATTTTGGATCGTCGGGGTCAGCTGGGCGTTTTCAGAAAAGACCTAGGTTGGATGGGCCGAGTCGGGTTGTGAGATCTGTTGCTGATAGTCGGTCTCAGAGGTGTGCTCGATGTGGAAAATTTCATGTGGGCGAGTGTTGGATGAGTAACGGAAGATGTTTCAGGTGTGGGTCTACTGATCATCAGATTAGAGACTGTCCACAAGAGCGGAGCAGTGCAAGACCGGTAGGCCAGGGTTATGCTCATCCGGGTAGAGGTGGTCAGCAACCACAAAGAGGTCGTGGTCCAGCCAGAGGAGGTAATAGTTTCAGTCGGGGCCGTGGAACACCAGGCAGAGGTGTAGGGAGTATTGAGGTGAGACAGTCAGGGTTAGTCTATGCAGCTAGACACCGAGAAGAGGGTGATGCACCGGACGTCATAACCGGTACGTTTCTTATTTATGGGTTGCCTTATTCTGCTTTGATTGATATCGGGTCAACACATTTTTATGTTGCTAGTGTGGTATCTGGAACTTTAAGTTTAGACTTTGAGATTACCCCTAGGGAGATGACTGTACTTAGCTCGCTAGGACAAATTATAGTGGTGAACAAACTTTATAGGGATATACCTCTAGAAGTGCAAGGGGTAGTTTTTCCAGCTGATTTGATGGAGTTGCCGTTCGAGGAGTTTGATTTAATCTTGGGTATGGACTGGTTCGTAAAGTATCAAGCAAATTTGGATTGTGCAGCCAAGCGCATGGTGTTAAGAACTCTCAGGGGTGAAGAAGTGGTGGTAATAGGTGAGAGAAGGAACTACCTATCTAATGTGGTGTCCGTCTTAAAAGCTGAGAGAATGGTGAGGAAAGGATGTGAGGCGTTTATAGCTTATATTTGCACTTTGGAAGCCAAGGAATCAACTGTGGAGGATGTTCGAACAGTGAAGGAATTTTCTGATGTTTTTTCGGAAGAGCTTCCAGGGTTGCTCCTGATCGCGAGGTGGAGTTTGGTATTGACCTTTTTCCGGGAACAGCGCCTGTATCCATCGCACCATATAGGATGGCGCCAAAGGAGTTGAAGGAGTTGAAAGCGCAGATTCAGGAACTGTTAGATCAGGGTTTTATTCGACTGAGTGTATCACCTTGGGGAGCACCGGTGCTATTCGTTAAGAAGAAGGATGGATCAATGCATATGTGCATCGATTACCGTCAGTTGAACAAGTTGACGATCATAAACAAATACCCGTTGCCAAGGATTGACGACTTGTTCGACCAATTTGAAGGGGGCATCAGTTTTCTCAAAGATAGATTTGAGGTCAGGATATCATCAGCTTAAGGTCAAGGAAGCAAATATTCATAAGACGGCTTTCAGGACTCGCATGGCCATTACGAATTCCTAGTAATGCCGTTCGGGTTGACCAATGCACCAGTAGCGTTTATGGACATGATGAATCAGGTTTTCCAACCCTACCTGGACCAGTTCGTTGTGGTATTTATAGATGATATCTTGGTCTATTCAAGATCGGAAGAGGAGCATGATTCGCATCTTCGGATGGTTCTGCAAATCCTGAGGGAGAAGCAGTTGTTCTCCAAATTTAGTAAGTGTGAATTCTGGCTAAGAGAAGTTACCTTTTTGGGCCATGTGGTGTCTGTTGAGGGGATTAGGGTTGATCCCCAGAAAATCGAGGCCGTGTTGGAGTGGAAGCCACCTAAGTCTGTGGAAGAAATCAGGAGTTTTCTTGGTCTGGCTGGGTACTATAGAAGGTTTGTGGAAGGGTTCTCATTAATTGCAGCACCGCTAACCAAGTTGTTAAGGAAAGGGGTACCTTTTGTTTGGTTTGATAAGCAGCAAGAGAGTTTTGAAAGGTATTTTGACGGAGGCTCCGGTGTTGATACAGCCTGAGGCTGGGAAAGAGTTTGTGGTTTTTTTGTGATGCATCGCACACAGGTTTGGGATGTGTGTTGATGCAGGATGGGAAATTGGTAGCGTATGCGTCTCGGCAGTTGAGACCGCATGAGTTGAATTATCTCACGCATGATTTGGAATTGGCGGCAGTGGTGTTTACTCTGAAAAATTGGAGGCATTATCTGTATGGGGAGAAGTCCGTTATTTATACAGACCACAAGAGCCTAAAATATCTCCTTACCCAGAAGGAGTTAAACTTAAGGCAGCGAAGGTGGATCGAGTTGTTAAAAGATTACGACTGCTCAATCGAGTACCATCTAGGTAAAGCTAACGTAGTGGCGGATGCATTAAGTCGTAGGGTAATCTCTGACTTGAGAGCAATGTTTGCTCACCTCAGTTTATACGATGATGGGAGTATATTACCTGAACTGCAAGTGAAACCTTCTTGGGTCAGTCAGATTAAAGAGAAGCAGTGGGCTGATGAGTTGTTAAAGTCAAAATTTCAGGTAGGAGTAGGTGATGGGACCGCAGAATTCAGTGTGAATAATGACGGGGTAGTGTTCTTTCGAGGAAAGAGTTGCATGCCAAGGGATCCTGAGTTAAGGGGTAAGATCTTACAGGAAGCGCATAGCAGTCCATACGCTATGCATCCTGGGGGAAGTAAGATGTATCAAGATCTGCGAGAGCAATTTTGGTAGTCGGGGTTGAAGCGAGAGGTAACCGAATTTGTGAGTAAGTGTTTGACGTGTCAGTAGGTAAAAGCAGAACATCAGTTGCCTTCGGGGTTGTTGCAGCTAATAAAGATTCCGCAGTGGAAGTGGGAAAGGATCACGATGGATTTTGTTGGTTGGCTACCCCTTACGCCTACCAAGAAAGACTCGGTATGGGTGATAGTTGATCATTTGACGAAGTCTGCCCATTTCATGCCAGTTCGGGTCGACTACTCTTTACAGAAATTGGCTAAGTTCTATGTAGCAGAGATCGTGAGGTTGCATGGGGTACCAGTGTCTATCATCTCAGACAGGGACCCTAGGTTTATGTCGAGATTCTGGAAAGCGTTGCATCAAGCGTTGGGTACGAAGTTAGATTTCAGCACAGTGTTTCATCCACAGTCGGATGGACAGTCAGAGAAGGTGATTCAGATCTTGGAAGATATGTTAAGAGGTTGTGTCATAGACTTCAGGGGTAGTTGGGAAGAATTTTTACCATTAGCGGAATTCGCGTACAACAATAGTTACCAATCTAGTATCCAGATGGCACCATATGAAGCGTTGTATGGTCGGAAGTGTCGCACTCCTACTTGTTAGACAGAGTTGAATGAGCGTTAGTTGTTGGGTACAGAATCGGTTGCTGAGACGGAAGAGAAGGTTAAGCTAATTAGGGCTCGGTTGAAAGAAGCATCCGATAGGCAGAAATCTTATGCAAACCCGAAGCGGAAGGAAATATAATTCACAGTGGGTGACCGGGTCTTCTTAAAGGTTTCACCGTGGAAGAAGGTTCTAAGATTTGGACAAAAGGGCAAGCTAAGTCCTAGGTTCATCGGGCCTTATCGTATGTTGAAACGTGTGGGACCAGTGGCTTATCAGCTCGAGCTACCTTTAGAATTTAGTCAGATTCATGATGTATTTCATGTTTTTATGTTAAGGCGCTATTGTTCGGATCCATCTCATGTTGTGCCAGTGGAAGAGATTGAAGTAAGGCCTGATCTATCGTTTGAAGAAGAACTAGTGCAGATCTTGGATCGTGATGTCAAAGTATTGCACAAGAAATCAGTTCCTTTGGTTAAAGTATTGTGGCAGAACCATGGATCAGAAGACGCTACGTGGGAGCCAGAGGATGTTATGCGGCAGCAATACCCTCATCTCTTTTGACCAGGTAATTTTGAGGCCGAAATTTCTTTAAGGGGGTAGAACTGTAACATCCAGGATTTAGGGGCTCTGCATTTATCTTGTTTCTATGTGTTTGGTATGCTCTTTATGTTTTTTATGTGTGTTCGGGGTCTTGGGGAAGGCCCAGGGTTAAGCCGGAACCTTGGCCAAAATTTTAGTTTTGGGCATTTTCAGGGGAGAGCTGATTGGGGTAGGATTTATGGTTTCTTGCTAGTGTTTGTTGACACAAGAACTAAGGTAGTAAGGTGGCAAGGAGGCGCCACTTAAGGTGCAGGTAGTGATGCCTCAAGGGAGCTGAGAGGGAGCAGGTTCAAGTCGCGTGGAACTCAATTTAGATTTCTTTTTGGCGTCAAGGGGGCAGTGGTGAAGTTCGGCTGGGACACTTCAGGATGGAGTGTTGATTGAGTCACAAATATTCGAATGTGTGGGTGAGAGAAAATAAAGGAGTTTGAATCATTCAAATCATTTTGAATGAGTGATCAGGAGTGAGTTAAGGAGAAAAACAAGGAATTTAGCAAGGGGTGAAGGTGGTGGCCGAACTTGAGGGTGTTGGTGGAATTGAATTTCGGCATTGTGGATGGGTGGAGCTGAGGTGAATCGTATGCTTGGTGTGGTTAGGTGCCGAAAGTTTTAGGGAGTCTTTAGTTTTCATTTTGGTGCACTTTCGGTTTTAGGGGTGTTCTTTTACTCTCTGTTGCAATCGGTGAGCATATGTTCGATTCTTCTCTTCTCTCATTCTCCAACTGAAAGCGTCTCTTGGGGGAGTCCACTTTTATCATTCACTTTTTCTCTTGTTTTCAATCAAAGCCGAAACTTGAATCTTCTCTTTTTCTTTTGCTCTTACTCATCTTATCTCTCTCATTTTCTTTTTCTTCTTGCCAAACCTTCCTACCATCTTTTCATTTTTTTATTTCTTTCGCATCTCTCAATTTATTCTCTTCAAAACCGAAACTTACCCATTCCTTTTCTCCTTGGACGTTAATTCCACTCCTCTAATCTCTTCTATAAGCCGAATCCCCCTAACCATTCTTTACTACATTTTCCCCTTGATTTCTCTAAAAGCTGAAACTCTTAAGCCTTCATTGAAGTTCTTTTATCTTCATTTTCGGTTCTTTCATCTTGCTCTCTTCTACTCTTGGTTTTTGCCGAAATTAAGCCCTCGCTATCGATCACTTTTCCTTTGGTTTTTATTTCAAAAACCTGTTAGTAAGTATTCAATCGTTCCCTTTTATTTTCTTTCTTGTCAAGGCTGAATCTTCTCTCTGTGCCGAATCTCTGAGTGTTGTTTCTCTTTTCTTCTTTTAGGGGATATTATCGGTGTTAACTTATTTCGTGGAGCAAGGTGATAGAGATCTGTTTCAGAACTCTAGTCGATTTGGGTTATTAAGGTAAGAGGAACTCTGTAATCTTTTCCTGTTCTTCTTTTAGTTCTTGGTAGCCAAAGCCGAATGGCTAATTGGCTTGATGATTTGGATGCTTTGGCCGAATATAGGTCGGGGGTCGTGTTCGCATTCTTTTCTACGTCGGGGCTGCAGTTAGAAGACTTTCGGGATTCACTCGATTTGTGAACCAAGCCTGAAACTTTCGGCTTCTGTCGATCTAGGTAAGGAAATCTATTCAGTTAAACGTATAATCTTACCCTTATCCTATTCAATGCTTTAACTCGGTCTTCAGACCAAGATCTCTTCCATGGAATCAAATACCAGCAAGGCAAAGGAAGGGGTTGGACCCGTAAACCCAGCCCCAAAGTTCAAGAAACGTGCGGTATCTGCTATTCGGGATTGGCCACCAGGTTGTGGACCGGCTTCAGAACAGAGTAGTAGGCAGATAGCAGTGGTTCCTGCTAGCGATAGTGTCGACATAGACAGTATTATTCTGCGTGTTATCAGGTGTGTAAATCTCCACACACTTTATTTTACCTGTAATGTTAATTGTGTGGGCTGAAAAGCCGGAAAAGGCTGTGTAGACAATCGTGAAACCCTTATGGGTAAGGCTAAGGATGTCAGGTACGTGATTGTATCATTTTCTTGTATGGATGAATGTATGTGGTAAACTTTTATATTGTCGATGGCATGTTGCATTTATCCTGACTTGTATGTCATGCATGGGATATGGAAATGATGTTAAGGGGAAGTGCTTGATTATAAGGTCACATGGTGATCGGTGGCTATGCCACGGTATATTATGAGGTCATATAATGATCGGTGGCTATGCCACGCTATGTTATGAGGTCACATTGTGATCGGTGTTATGACTGACAGCAGGACTGTCAAAGTGGCGTGCAGCGGATGGAGGGTCGATTGTAGAAATCCCCACGGTGTGATAGGCTGGTACGGGTTGGCGTGTAGAGGATGGAAAAACTAGGTTGGGCTGGGACATGAGGCATTCATCTATTTCTATGCCATATTGAGTGGGCTAAGGCCCAACATGCATTTGTAGGCTACGAGCCGTTTATGTGTTACGGGAATTTACACACTGAGTCTCGGTGACTCACCCCCTTTTGCTTAACCTTTCAGGTAATCAGTAGATCGTGGATATGGGAGCCGAGGCGGACTCGTGGAGGCCATAAAGTCTTTTCTTTTCGTAAACCTTTTTCCTGCTTTACTTAAATTTTTATTGGGAATTTTATTTGTGTAATAAGTCCTTCCTAAACTAATATTTGGTTTTTATTTTATTTTATTTATTTATTTTTCTTAAGATTTGACGCTATGCAACTTAATCACTAGATAAATAAAAATAGGGTATTCAAAATGCGAGAAACTCAAAACACACGTTTTCTTTCACGTATTATTAATCATAATGAATATTCGATTAATACAAGTTGGAATTTTTCTTGATCCAACAAATCACTGTTTTAAAGACATCACCTTAAACGAGAAGTTTTAAAAAATCTACGGTTTTTTTTCTAAATCCAACAAAAATTCATTTTCGCTTCACCTTGTGACATACCAGATCCGGTCGTAACGTTTTGGCCGGGTTTGGGGTGTTACATCACCTCTGAGAAGGCTTTTTATTTCTCTGTATTCGAATGATTTTTTTTTGTATTCTGTTTGTTTTCTCTGTGTGTTTTTTTTTTGTCTATTGTCCTCTGTGTGTGTCCGTGTGTCCTCCGATTTACAGAATAATCAGCTTTTATAGCCTTGAAAAATGAAAATAAAAAAGGAAAACCCATTGTTGCCATTCTTGCTTCTGTCTCCTTTCCTTTCTTTTGCAGGTGGGCGCAAAGGTTTCGGCAGTGGTGAGGTGCGCTAATTGCGGCATGAATGGTGGATTCAGCGCGAATGAGGGGCTGCTTTCGGCGCGATATTTCCCTAGGGTTTCCAGAAACCCTTAATTTTCTGATTAGGTTTTGGGCCTGTTGTGATTTTGGGCTTGTTGGGTTAGTCTTTAGGTTTGGGTCTATAAGTGGGCTAATCGGGTTTTGGTGTTGGGTAGTGGTTTAGTATTTGAGCCTCTGGACCAGGTTATTTTGTAACAAGACATTTTAAAAAATGGACATTTATTATTTTTTCACTTTTGATTTCTTCAAGGGATCGCAACTTTCTTGTCTCCTCCTTCAATTATCGCATTTACTGCCTCATTAAAGTGATCAGTTTTTGCTGAATTGTTGAATTTTACAATTCCCATTTTAATGAACCTTTCAACCAACTTTTTAAACGTAGTACAATTTTCGATTGAGTGATCCGTTATTCCTGCATGGTAGTCGCATTGAGTATTCGAGTCATACCATTTATGATATGGGGGTTGTATCGGCTTCAGATAAAATGGAGACACTACATGTGCGTCAAATAAACTTTGATACAGCTCCTTATACGTCATTAGGATTGACGTAAATTGGAGCTTTTCAAAGTTTTGCCTTGGGGAAACCTGATTGCTGGTAGCTACCATCCTTGGTTGGTTTACTATAATCGGCTCTGAATGGCTCTTGTTATACCTACCGGCACTATTCGTTTTCTTTTCCTTCTTCTTCAGGGCCTTTGAGGTCCATTCTCCTCTTTCCCTTGTTTCTACTAGAACAACCGGCTTGGCTTGGTCGTCGCTCGGGTTAAAACCCATTGGGGAGTAAACGATGTCTTCCTCATCATCCACACTGTTGACCATTGGACCACTCCTTTTTTCAAGTCCTCCAGCTAGTAACTAGGTTAACTGGCCAATCATATTCTTTTGAAATTCCAGCATTTGTTCCTACATCTCTTGTTGGATCTTGGTCAATTGCCCCTGCATCTGTATTTGCATTTGTTATATTCTCTCCAATCTTTGTTCCATGTTTTCCAAGTTAACTGAAATATTTTTACCTAATTAGGGCCCTTTTGTAAAAGTCTAATGCAAATGATGCAATGTAATGCGAATGCATGAATGCAAATAGGCATCGATTCTGATTCAACTTCATTTTAGAAAACTTTATTAGAAAACAAAATCCTTTACATAAAATGGACTACAAACATGCTTTCGCTCTAAGTCCTAAAGTTTTGATTTTCCCAAACAATGAAGTTAGCTCTTGACTACGATCGAACTGTAGCTTATACTTCAAGTCCAACGTATCCACCTGTGATGCCAAAGTCTGTAGATGATCAGCTATTTCTAAACTATTGCCTCACCCATGAGGTAATCTCGACTTCTAACTTGGTCATGGGAATGATGAAGCTCTTCCTTCCAATGCCTTTCTCTTGTTTTAAGAAGCTCGATCTGAAGTTCATAACTGTGCAATGCTACTTCTAACTTACCTTTCAGGCTTGACTTTAACTGAATCGCAGAATTATGGCTTCGATAGTGATGAAGAGACCGTCCAAGCTTAGCATTGATCTTCAGAAGAAGATTTGTAAAGTATTGATCATACACCCTAGCTGTTGTCATACACTGAGTCACAATGCCATACTCAGAAAGATTCTTCCGCTTCCGTGGCCCATAAAGATCAGAATTTTTCCTATCAAGGAGCAGACAAAGAAGGAACTGCGAAGTTCCAGGAAGTTTAGATTGTCTCTGTTCAAACATTTTTCCAACTCTAACCATAGGTGAAAGGCGTCTATTCTGGTTCATCTTTTTGAATATATCAAATGGGGGATCAATACGAATTCCTTTCATTTCTCCACAATGAATTAAATCCCTTGCAATGTTGTTTGGATCACAGCGAGGAGCCGAGAAGTTTACAATAGCCCATCTTTCAATCCTAGATGGCTCCACCAATTTCTTGAATGATACAGTCTTCTTAATCTCCTTTTTTCCACATCCATTTGGGTTATCCCGGCCATCAGGGCTTGCATTTCCATTGTTTCTGGTAGGTTCAACATCCTCAAGCACAACAGTAAACTCAAGCTTGTTGTTTGGTAGCAGACCTATAATAAATAAACCCTTTTTACCATCATAGGCAAAATTCTTTCCATCCAAATCATTTTTGTAGGTCTCATGCACTCTGTCAGTCACTTTCCTTCCAACACCCTTACCATCCACAGGGCAACCATCTTTATATGAAAAGGAAATGCTCTAATGGTAGAAGTGTCCATCCTTAATCCCCACGCTCACTTTGAAGTGATTGGTGAGTATAGTTACCTTCTGCCCTTTAGTTCCAACACCACGCCTTGCCATAGGGTGTCGTACAATCTTCTTCGTATCTGATTCTGCTTTGATCGGAACAACATCAGAAGGCACAGGTGGCGGAGGAGGCAGGGATTCCAGCGCTGCCCCATTTCCCTCTTGCTCAAATGAATCCACACCCTGAGATCCGGAGAGAAAAAACCGAAATATATATATTTGAAACAAGAAACTCTAAGGAACTCAAAGAGACAACAAAATTCTATGACCCCCTTTCTCTAATTGCCTTTGCTCTGGCCATATACGAACGACTGCATTGTCTTCCACTTTATCAAGGAATTCGTTCTCCATAACCAGCTTTCTAACTTAAAAACTGACCGTGAATCGATACCTCTTAAAATATGAAATGATATGCACAAAAGAATAAAACACAACAAGTTAGTACCATGGAATATAAAGCAAGTAAAATAAACAAACACCTATCTGGGTAACCACTAAGGTTTGACATAGTTCTACCTAAGATGGGCTCTTAGGGTTCACTATATGCGGTTTAGTTCTAAAGTTGTGGTACCCGAACCAGCAGATTCCTCGATCCTCACCAATTATAGGCTCATACGGACTGAGTTCAGTTCAGGGGAATACATTTCCCTATGGCTATGCGGAGGTGAAAACCTCACGAAGACATAGGTACGGATGTATCTCGGAAGCAGCCCACTAGCCCATGCGAAGGTGAAAACCTCACGAAGGCATAGTTTCTCACTCCCACTTAAGGGTGTGACCACAACGGTCATGCAATGCAATGTGTGTAAGAAAACAATAAGTTCAAACCAAAATTTTTAAATTTTCAAATCAAATTTTTCAAATTTTCGACAAAGGACAGAAAATAATCAATTTTACGGCTTGACCCTCTTAAGCCCCCAGTGGAGTAGCCAAGCTGTCGAAACCATTTTAAAATTTGATTTTAAAAACGGGGATCGACTTTAAAACGAAAATAGAGTCGCCACCAATCCCTTTTTACTTAGGTGTGATTGGATCACCTTATAAAACGTTTTATTTCAAAACATTGATTTTGGCCCGTGAAATATGAGAAAACGGGTTCGGGAATCGGTTACGTACGAGGAAGGGTTAGCACCCTCGTAACGCCCAAAATTTGGTACCGAGTTGATAACCTCATGTCCTAATGTCGAAGAATTGAAAAGATTTTTTTAAAAAACATGATTACTTTAAAACTTGAATAATTTGAGTTAATATTTGAGATTTCTTTGTTCTGAAGGAATATAAACATCACATCTAGCACGTTAGGACACGATGTTTTAAAACCTTCGTAATCAAAATCATCTTATAATTTAAAAACTTGTTAAAAGGATATTTAGTTATTTAGCCAAACGGAAAATCAAAACCCAGCACGTAAGGGCACTATTTCCCGAATTTCTAAATACAAAACATTGCCTTATTTTCAAAAACCTTACCTCGAGATAACATAATGTCATATCCAGCACGTTAGGACACGACATTTTGAATTCCCGAGAATAAGTTTTTATTTGAAATGAGAAGGGATATTTAATATTTTAAGTTCCATGAGAAAAATCGAAACCCGGTAAGTTAGGGCACGATTATTCTCGAAGTCCCCAAATATCATATATCACTTATTAAAAATGCATCAAAAAAGGATTTTTATGAAACAATGGTTTGAATATACAACCTATATATTTAGTAGCAATTTTACATAATTACAAATTATACTAACAATGAATAATAAGAGAATAATATAACATAAATATATAATGAACTATGCTAAACCCTAATAAATGGTCTAAAGAGTAAAAATAAATAAACATGTAATTTAGACTCTAAATAATCATTATAACAAAGCAAAATAAATAAAAACAAAAAAATGTTAATTTTGTAAAACAATTAATATGTATAACAATATAATAAATTTATAAAATATTATAATAAATATAATTTAATACATATAAAAGATAATACATAATATATATAATAATTTTGAATAAAGATATTTTCAAAAATATAGTATAAATAATATATGAGAAACATGTTATAAAATATAAATAAATTTTATACAAAAATAAAATTTAAAAAAAATAATATATGATATAATATAATACTATGTAATATAAAAAATTTTAAAACATATAATATAGTAATTAATATATAAAAATAATAAGTAATGAAAATAATTTGAGCTAAATAAAAATAATAAATAATAATCATTTAATATATAAAAATATATATATACTATTAATATATTAATATAAATAATAAAGAAAATAATATAGACAATTTAATATAATAAAATAATTTAATACAATATTAAAATAATAAAATAAAAGGAGAAAAAAAAACAAAGAAAATAGGGGTTAAAAAAAGCAATTAAAACAGATACAAAAGGACTGAATTAAAACGCGCATTAAATCACAGGGGTTAAAACGACAATTAAGCCTCTTTTTCAAAACGGCGTCGTTCTGATTTTTTACCTTTAAATGGCTCGAGGATCAGATTGAAACGAAATAGAAATTTCAAGGCTAATTTAATAAATAATAAAACACGCGGATCTTGTTTGGGTCTCCGGGTCAACTCGCGGATCCTATAGCTCCGAACGACATCGTTTTGCACTTATTAGGTTAAGTGAAAACGGCGTTGTTTCTTCTATGTTATAAAAATAAAGATTTGGCTTAAAAAAACATTTTTAAAACAGTTTTTAAAAAAAAAACTTAAAAATGCTCTGAAGGGCCCTTAGCTCCTTTGACGGAGCCTGGTCATCGGGCTTAGGGGGCCTTGGTCTCCACGCGATGCACGCGCCTACGCGCCGTCGCCTACGGTGGCTCTCAGGTATGAAACTCGTCCCTTTTTTACTATTATTTATGAAATATGCAGGAACTCGAAAGCAAAGATAAAAAGAAGTGTAAATCACCTCTGAGAAGGCTTTTTATTTCTCTGTATTTGAATGATTTTTTTGTATTCTGTTTGTTTTCTCTGTGTGTTTTTTTTGTCTATTATCCTTTGTGTGTGTCCGTGTGTCCTCCGATTTACAGAATAATCGGCTTTTATAGCCTTGAAAAATGAAAATAAAAAAGGAAAACCCATTGTTGCCATTCTTGCTGCTGTCTTCTTTCCTTTCTTTTGCAGGTGGACGCGAAGGTTTCGGCTGTGGTGAGGCGCGCTAACTGCGGCGCGAATGGTGGCTTCGGCGCAAAAGAGGGGCTACTTGTGGCGCGATATTTCCCTAGGGTTTCCAGAAACCCTTAATTTTCTGATTAGGTTTTGAGCCTGTTGTGATTTTGGGCTTGTTGGGTTAGTCTTTAGGTTTGGGTCTGTAAGTGGGCTAATCGGGTTTTGGTGTTGGGTAGTGGTTTAGTATTTGGGCCTCTGGACCAGGTTATTTTGTAACAAGACATTTTAAAAAATGGACATTTATTATTTTTTTATTTTGTTTCTTTTTCTGAATGGGCCCAGGCAAAATTGGGTACTTACATGAGTTTTGTTGGGTTACCACCCATATGCCCCCATATGGCCTTCTGGCTTTTCTAATCACTATGTTGGTAGACTATTTCATTTTCTACTTTCTTTTCGTTATTCCACGGATTCCTCAATAATCCATTAGCGCACTATCATTTATCCATTACTTACATTTTTGTTCCAACCCTTTTTCCTTGTTGCGGGATTTCCCACGATTACTATCCTAATTATCCACCTGTGTTTATTGTCTCGGTAGACTACCCTGTGTTTAGTGTCTTAGCGAACCACCTCGTGTTTACTGTCCTAACGGAGCACCCCGTGTTTACTGTCTCGGTGAACTCGATATGTTGCCATAGTCAAGCTATGGTTTTACATAATATGCCTTCATGTTTAACATCCTGACGGACTCCGTTGGTTGCCATGGCCGAGCTATGGTTTTACACCTTAACCCTATGTGAGGTGTCACCCAGAAGGATCTTACTATTGTCGTGATGTTGCCTCATAAAGCCTGCTGATCGTTATCGTGGTGTTACTCTATGGAACCTAACAACCGTCAATATCATCTCATCTTATATCCACATTGATGCTCAAACACCGAAGTCTCCCTTTCATAAGGCTCAAAGTTTTGCACATCACGGTTTTCTCCCAGCAATCCCGAATGATGGTATCTTAACGGAATTCTAATTTCCCCATTCCAACATTTATTCCTTCATTTCGTCATTCCTAACATTGATGCTCAAACACCATAGTGTCCCTTCTACAAGGCCCGTAGCTTTGCACATCATGGTTTGCACACAGCAGCACTGTATGGTGGTATCTAACAAAATCACTCTTTCTCAATCTTAACTTCATCTAACCCATCATTAATTCTCTTCCATATTCCCTTATCAGAACATGTAATGCATACATTTCATAGATTAAATACCATGGAATCATAACTAATTCATGCATTTTGAACTAAAGTGGTGAATACTCATATGCCTATATGATCTTACTCATTCTTAGTATTCCAAGGATGGAATGCAAAGACTCACCTGACACCTCTTTTGCCTCATCAACTTTTACCAAATGTTGAGCTTCCATTCTCCTGGAAACTAAGCATCACAATCAAGGCCATAAACTGAACTCAACATTTTCAACTTAAAATTTTAGTTTCCCAAAAACATGCAAAACCCCTTAAATGGTTTTGAAAACTTTTAACTTTGTTTTCTAAGCCTTGCATGCTCTAAAGGAATTAAAACTTTTGCAACACCCCTTAACCCGAATCCGTCGCCAGAATGAGGTTACGAGGCATTACCAAGCAAAGCACAACTCAGAACAGACATTCATATTTTTTTTTTTATCTTTAAAACATTTCACATATACGAATCAGGATTCATTAATACAAAGTTCGAATCGTATGAACATCAATTGCATGGCTATCGAATGCCTAAAACATTATCAAACATACTTCAATCATATCACATTACATCATAGCTGAACATAATTTTAATATTATTATAACATACTCATATCAGTAAAGTCACATTAAACATTAATGAATACAAAGAATAAATCCTGGTATACCAAATTTGCATGCTTTATAATCAATCCAATTCAAATGTTTAATCAAACTAACACACAAAAACTAAAATTCAGACTATACGACATAAATTCATAACATTCTTACATGTGTACCACTTAACCAACTAACCAAACATATTTTTCTATTATTAAACATCATATCGTAATTCATATGCATCATAATTCCATTAGCCGAATCTTATGGCTATATAGTAATGCATTTGGACACCTAAATAAACATCAATCATATGTCTCTTTCATATACTCAACTTCCACAATACATCCATTACATCAACTTACTCACTTGCGCATATCTAATCCACAACTACCGTATCAATAGAAACTTTAACTAATATAAATATTAGTTATATATGAACTATGTACATGTACATATTAGCTTAATCTGAAGTATCCACACGGCAAAATGGACAATATTATACAAGTACATACAAACATTTCTAAATGACCTAATTTCAATTGTAAAAATTTAACCAATTCATGCATTGCCCACTTGACTAACCTTAACCATTTTCTAAGTTCAATAATCCAATTGCACATGCCAATTTCACATGCTATGTACCATGCTAAAATTTCATATACAGAACCAAATCCATTAACCCAATATTCGGCTAACAAATTTAGCCTCCAAAAATTCATACATTTCCATCTTGAACCGTTTCTATAAAGTCAATCATTCAAGCTTATAATATGTGCATACTTAACCATTACAAACCGATTTTAACTAACCTTTATACAGTCGAACATAAATTCATCAATTTACTTCATCACCGAACCAAATTACAAAACCAACCACGAATACAAATCTAATCATGTTTCAAGCTTACTAAATGAGCTAATTATAAGTTATTCATATCATTACACAACCAAGATATGTAACCCAAAACACCATTCATACATGTCATGGAACATACTTACAAAAACATGCAAATACCATGAACAAAATTACACAACTATCAATTGACTCATTAATCAAATCAAACTATATAACCAAATACCATGCATAAACACACCATGAAATATACTTCCATAATAAGCTAATGCCATAACCGAATACACATAAGCCTTAATACCAAGATTAAGCCATTTTAGCATGGCTATATATATATATATATATACATGCCCAAAAATCAAACATTTTAACTATGCTATACATGCCATATGCCTAAAAATCAGCTTAGTAAAATACCGAAAGAAACAGTAGCTAGTGTGATAGGCTTTGCTGACGATCCTCAAGCTCGTAACATGACTTCAAAATCTATAAAATAGAGGTAAACAAGAACACATAGAGTAAGCTATTTAAGCTTAGTAAGTCATAAGCAAAAACATATATATAAACACTTGCATAATAACATTAAGTTAATAAGGCCGAATACTCCAAAATATCAATCACCATTATCATTTAGTACTAAGATCACATTTTACTTTCATACATAAGGTTCAGATAGCCAATTACACATATTAACTTCATAAGGCCGAATAAGTAATGTTCACATAATCTATCACATAATTCACATAACATTTTATCATTTCAAATAACCAACTTAGCTTGTTTCCATATAAACAAATAACTAACACATACCTGAACCTGTAATTCAATTACACATTCGGTATTTACTTTACATTGCCCGTTGAACCGTCCAAAATTTAAAAAGGATATGTGGATAATCGGAAGCTCGTACAATGCTAACGTTCTAGACGTGGTCTTACATGTAATCACATATCGATGCCACTGTCCCAGACAGGGTCTTACACGAATCACATACGATGCCAATGTCCCAGACATGGTCTTACACGTAAACACAAGTCGATGCCAACGTCCCAGACATGGTCTTACACTATAACACATATCGGAAATCCTATGTCATGATATATGCATCCTATCTATTCCTAAGGTTCATACGAAGCTTTCGGACATTGAATCTCGATCGGATCGAACTCGAAATATAGCTCCTTTGCTCAGTACACAATCTGCCATACACAAATATATTCAAAAAAATTCCATTCATTATGTAACACACACACACACACACACACACACACACACACACACACACACACACACACACACACACACACACACAGACACACACACACACACACATATATATATATTAATCAAATTTAATAACATTTATAAGCTTATTGACTTACCTCGAATGTCGACGGACGAAATCAACTACTCGACTACTTTTGACTTCCCCCGATCTAATTCCATTTGCTTTTGTTCTTGATCTAAATAAATTCAAATTTAACTAATTTAATCACACATTCATTCAATTTAATCCAAAAACACATAAATGGGTAAATTACCATTTTGCCCCTGACATTTTACACATTTTGCAATTTAGTCCTATTGCATAAAACACAAAATACACAAAATTTGCATATACTATGCTTAGGTCGAATATTTACTATCTCCATACAAGTCCATATATTTCATTTTTTTATATTTTAGTCCCTCAAAAATTTATTTTGACAATTTAGTCTAAATTACTCAAAATTATCAAAAATCCCAAGACAAAACATGTTAATTCAAAACATATCTTCCATATTTTATCATCTAACAACAAAAATCACATGAATTCATCAATTGCTTAACTCAAAATATTCATCAAAATCAAAAATTGAAGCATGGGTTTTGTACATTTCATAGCAACTATCTCAAAAACGTAAAAATTTTCAAAAACCGAGCTAGTTACATACCTTAATCAAGCTTGACAATGGGCGAATACCCTAAACTTTCTTTTTTCTTATTTTCTTTTCTTTGTTTCGGTTGGTAAAAATAAAGATGACAATGGCTTCTTTTTTCTTAATGTTTTGTTTATTATACTAACATTATAATATATTAATTATTATTTTAACTTTTATATATAACATAAAAAAAACTATATATTAACCTTAATGTCGTCCACTCACATAAATAATGGGCTAATTGCATCATAAAACCTCCAAATTATAAAGACAACAACAATTAAACACTTTCCTATTTAACCATCAAATTTTCATTTTATGCGATTAGGCCCTTTTATCAAATTAAGCGCACAAACAATAAAATTAATTCACGAAACTTTCACACATGTAAATTCACACATGGACTCAAATTTGTGGTCCCGAAACTACTATTTCAATTAGGGTTAAAATCGGGCTGTTACAACTTTACCAGCTCACTGGATTCTCTACTTTTCTGACTCAATCCTTATAATTACCGCTCCATGTAGAGCCCCCCAAAACTATCTCTTCTTCAAAGCAACCTAAGGAAGAAGATGAAGAAGGGAAGAAAATGAAACATAATTGAGATGAAATAGAACCAAGATGAATCCTTTCTTAGAAGTCACCTCTTCGCTATTTATAGCCCTTCTCGCAAGATCTTCAACCGTGTTAAATCTATCTATTTACAATCATTTTGTCCCCCACTAAGGGACCGACTAGTTCTAATCCAGCAGAACTAGAATTGGATTTCAACCCTGTCCAATTTTGTTCCTAACTTTTCCTAGTTTTTTACAGAGATCGCCAGCTTACGGCTTTTTTCAATTTGATCCCCAAATTGTTCCTAATTTTCGAGTTTAAAGGAAACCGAGTGTGACACATACACAATGGTTACCTCTTTAAGGGTAACTTATGTTGTGTGCCTAAATGCTATTTAAGAATGCCATCTTGATCGAAGCTCATGCTAGAGGGCTTGCTGGAAATTTTGGTCAACGAAAGGCTTATGCTTTGATGAAATATGACTTATTAGCCAAAAATATTGCGGGATGTTACTAGGGTTGTGGATAAATGGAACACATGTCTACAAGCGAAGATGAAACCTCAAAATATAGTTTTGAACACACTTCTTCCTACTCCAAACTTACCTTGAGAAGATGTGAGTATGAACTTTGTCTTAGGACTTCTCATAACAAAAATGAGTTATGGTTCCAGCATAGTGGTGGTAGATTGATTTTCTAGGATTGATCATTTTCTTCCTTGTCACAAAGCTATTGATGTGGTCTCTAACTAACTATGATCACAATAAAGCAAGCGCACCTATCATTATATAGTATAGTTATGGTAAGACCAGAAATATCGTATCCACAAGGACCAAGAGTACTAGTAATTACTATCTTTCTATTATCTAGCCTAAGAATTTGAGTGATTTCTTTTAAACTAAAACTTAATTAAAAGCACGACAAAGAATTAATTAGGAAAATACTCTTAGACAACTTATATGATAAAGGCAATACCCAAGGAAGAATCCACCTAGACTTCACTTATTACTTTTGATTCATATGATTTATTCACTTGACTTAATCTGTAGAAATCCCTGATTTATGTTAATATCTCTTTCAAGACTAAGAACAACTGACTCTAGGTTGATTAATTGAAATTTCTTTCTAATTGAAACCCCTATTGTCGCATTAACTCGATCTATGGATTCCCTTATTAGATTTGACTCTAATCCGGCAGATGTTCGTCGCCCTATTTCTGGGTTTGCAATCAACTCCGCTTAATTGTGTTGATCTACTCTTAAACATGGACTTTTGCTCCTCTGAATAAGCACATTCGACTTGAATCAAGAACCTGAATTATCAAAACAAGAATAAAAAGTCACAATTAAGAATAAGAACAATTATTTATCTTATAAATCAAATAGTAATAAGATCCGTCTTAGGTTTCATCCCCTTAGGTATTTTAGGGATTTAGTTCATACTGATAGAGGGAAACATCTTAAAATAAGGAAAACAACAAAACATAAGAAAACCCAAAAACTTCAGAGAAATTGATGGGGGATCTTTAGTCTTGATTGAGATCCTTCTTCCAAGTTGCTCCCGATGGCTGTCTTTGAGTATTTTCTACCTTCTACTCTGCGTCTCCGTTTAGGTTGCCCCCTGGGGTGTTTATATAGGATTTGGGATACCTTTCTTGGCCCAAAAGTAGCTTTTTTTAAATGGAATTAGACTTGGATTCGGCAGGGACACGCCCTTGTAACACGCCCGTGTTCGATAGCCTTAGGCCGTGCTCGATTCTGCTCATCACACACGGCCATGTGGTCTACTCGTGTGCGAATATCCAGGCCATGTTGATTTCAAGGTAGGCCCATTTTGTCCCTTTTTGGCCTGTTTCTCGTTCTTTTTGACTCCCTAAGCTCTCCTGAGTGTAAAACATGAAATTAATGGATTAGGAGCATCGAATTCATCAAATCTAATAAAAAATCATCCAAAAATAAGCTAAGCATGGGGTCAAAATATGTATAAATTATGGTTTATCAAATATCCCCACACTTAAGCCTTTGCTTGTCCTCAAGCAAAATCCTCAACTCACAATTAAAATTAACTTTCTCAATTTATAATTCTCATCAATAATGTCTTATCATAATTCACAGATAACTTATACATTGATAATTTAACTAAAAGAGTCCTAAAGATTCAAACAATCTAAGTCATAAATTTTTATAGCACGAAAACATAGATGTTTCCCCTTACCTAAATAATCACCTTTAATTCGAAATCGACAAGAATTGACATCCCTACTAAGGATTCACTCAAATCACTCAATATGTTTAAGGTTCAGATTAAGCACTCAAAAGTCAAATATGAAAAGTTAATCCCATAGGCTTGCATGAAAATCAAATCTCCACCACTATAAAATAAGATGATACACAAATCAAAAGGTCTTTAAAAAAGGGTTGTAATGGGGCTTGGGTTAAAGATGTGGATAAAGGCTGAATTAGAGGGTTAGAATCGAGATCGAATTGACAATTTACCTAACTAGAAAAATGGACTAATACTGAATAATTACAATAAACACAAGCTTCAAAATGTGAAATTAGTCTCTTAAGTTCAAATAACAATTTCCAACTTTTTTTTTCTTTTAAGAATAAGAACAAGTAAGAATTTAATAACTGAAATAAAGAACTTAGTTAGGCAATTTGCTCAAATCAAATCTCGACAAAAAGGAGTTAATACAATAGGGGAAATTCTTAATGAATTAAAAAGAATGAGTTTTGGTTAATATTAAGGGTGTATCAAGAAACAGTTTATTAAGATCAAATGGGTTCACTAGGGGTTAATTATGAAGGTAGGCTTTTTATGGAGTAAGTGGGTTAGATCCTAGGTGCCTTTATCATCTCAGTATATCAAATCAAAAGTGTGGTCTCGACATGCATAATCAAAGCAAGTTTTAGAATAACAAATCAATATTGGCACACTCATAATCAATAAAGTGAGCAAGAAAAATATAAGCTCTAAAAGGCTCAAAGACTCACAAAATTTATGGTTTTTGATGTCAACCTTGCAAATTTCAAACTTCAAAGTAATATTTAAATTTAGGGAAACAACCTAATAAATTTTTAATTCTGAAAATAGACTTATCATGCTTGATTCTCTAATGTCTTAAGGTTTAAGCCATCAATGCATAATTATCTATGACTTAATCCAAAACATATCAAT
The DNA here is from genome assembly GCA_005393395.2 of Gossypium australe. Classification (NCBI taxonomy): domain Eukaryota; kingdom Viridiplantae; phylum Streptophyta; class Magnoliopsida; order Malvales; family Malvaceae; genus Gossypium; species Gossypium australe. The sequence goes on along the minus strand of CM016614.1, from coordinate 123,894,753 downwards.
AAAAATCATAAGTTAATAGAAATTTCATTCTTATAGTAATATGAGAAAATTACTTAAGAACAAGACATAATTCAGGGATTTTCTAATAACACTCTAATTAACCTCCCCACACTTAAGATGTACATTGTCCTCAATGTACAAAGATAGATAATAGTAATATAGTAATAAAATCATAAGATAGGGAGAGAAGTGAAACTTCCTGAATTTTGGATGGAGTCAATGAAAAGAAACATGATAAATTTGGGCAGAGGTGAAGGTGGGGGAGGACACTGCGGCAGCACCTCGAACCTTTCGATATCGAATTAATGAAGCAGTCGGCATGAACTTATGGTAACTTAAGATAAATCTAAATTGTATGAAGAATAAAACAACATAATAAAGAAAATGAAAATAAATAATGGAAAATAGATATGAATTCAAAGATAAGTGGGAAAAAAAGTGATCAACGGTGGCAAGTATGGTGGTTGGTGTGGTGGCAGTGTAAAGAGGGAACAAGGGGAAAAGGGGGAAGTAAAAAGAAAGAAGAAAGACAACGGGAAAAGAAAGGGGGAAAGGGGGTTTTCGGGCTAGGAAAGAAATGAGAAAGTGGAGTAAGTGGAATGAGGAGGCGGTGGCCGGAAAAGGGGTGCGGTGGCTAGGGTTTGGGGGGAATATTTGGGGAAGAAAGTGAATAGGAGAAGGGGGTTTAAATAGGGATTGGGACACATGGTCGTGGCCACGCCCGTGTGCCATGGGCGTGTTAGGTCACACGGCCGAATCGCACGACTGTGTGATGCTTCATTCATTTCTCCCACGCCCATGTTGATTGATCAGTATCAACCACGGCTTTTGGGCATGGGCGTGTCACACGCCCGTGTCATTTACTCAGTATTGCCCACGATTTTAAGGCATGCCCTTGTGGGTTTTATCAGCATACCGTATTCTTTAGTCAGTGTTGACCACGGCCATATCGCATGGCCGTGGCGTTTTATCGCAGCCCGTGTTTTGGGGAAAATTTTCGTCCTATTCTCGCACAGTCTCCGCTACACTGGTGTACCTACTTGTGGTGTCCACACGGTCATGGCCACGCCCGTGTGCAAGGCCGTGTGGGTAGGGAACATGCGCTTTATTAATTTGGTTAGTTTTTAGTTAGGTGCTAAAAATAAAAAATATGGACATTAATGGGGTTAGTGCTCAGGTTGCCTCCTGAGAAGCGCTTATTTAGAGTCTAAGCTCGACTCACCTTTCATTCTCATAATCATTGTGGTTCTAGGAGTTGACAATCCTCTATCCTGCTATCAGTTCTATGAAAACTATACAATTTGAGTCAAGTAATGTTTACCTTAAAAGTGTCGAACCTAGGATTAGTTAACTCGACTGTTCCGTATGGGAAGACATTGAGTACTGTGAAAGGGATCGCTCTATTGGTATTAAGGGTCAAAATGGCGATTCGAGGGTCTGTTCTATCCAACAATACCTGATCCCCGATCTTAAATTGGTTTGTCCCATCCTTAAGCTTGTCATGGAGTCTCTTTGGTTCATCATGTTTTCTCGGTTTCTCATTGACGTGTGGTTGCCATTCATCTAGTTCCTCGATCTAGAGCCTTCGTTCCTCATGAATAGTTCTATTCTCAATATGAAAGCTAGGCCATGGCTCTGTCATCTTTTCCCGAGGGATTTCCTGCAAAGAAGATTGAACATTAAGTTTACTTACATTAACAGGAATTGTATCATCTTGATCACTAGATATTTTGTTAGATTCACGTGTTTTGAGTTTAATCCTGTCATCACCTACACGAAGTATTAATTCCCCTACATCGACATCGATAATGGTCCTAGCAGTTGCTAAAAAGGGTCATCCTAAAATTAAAGGAACATCACTATCCTCATTCATATCTAAAACAACAAAGTCTACTGGGAATATAAATTTATCAATTTTTACTAGCACATCTTCAATTATACCCCTAGGAACTCTGATGGTTTTATCAGCCAATTGAATGCTCATCCTAGTTTGTTTGGGTTTCCCAAGACCTAGTTGTTTAAACAATTTATAAGGCATAACATTGATACTTGCCCCTAAATTAGCTAAAGCATTATTAATAGATAAGCCACCAATTAAGCAAGGAATTGTAAAACTCCCTAGATCTTTTAATTTGTGGGGTAGTTTATTTTGTAAAATTGCTTAGCACACTGCATTTAGCTCCACATGCGACGCATCGTCTAACTTTCATTTGTTTGTCAAAAGCTCTTTTAAAAATTTTGTTGAATTGGGCATCTGCGAAAGAGCTTCAGTAAACAGTAAGTTAATATGTAATTTTTTTAAAAGTTTAAGAAATTTACCGAATTTTTCATCTGTGCGATCTTTCTTCGTCGCATTGGGATATGGCACACGAGGTTTGTACTCTGTACTTGCTAGTTTTGGTTTATTATGGCTTACCTCAACCTTACCTTTATCTACCACGTTCTCTTGCCTCGGGTTTGGTTCATCTAACCCTTCACTATCGTGAGTAGTGATGGCATGAAGTTGCTCCTTTGGGTTAGTTTTAGTGTTGCTTGGTAGGCTGCCTTATGGTCGTTCAGAGATCAACTTAGCAAGCTGACCTATTTGGTTTTCGAGCCCTTGAATCGATGCCTGTTGGTTTTTAAATGCTGTTTCAGTGTTTTGGAAACGGGTTTCTGACACAGCGATAAATTTTGTTAGCATCTCCTCAAGGTTCGGCTTCTTCTCTTGTGGGTAGGCTTGTTGTTGAAACCTTGGAGGGGGTTGTTGCCTCTGATTTCCTTGACCACCCTATGAGAAGTTTGGGTGTTTCCTCCAACCTGAATTGTAAGTGTTACGGTAGGGATTATTCTGAGGTCTAGAATTATTACCCATATAGTTCATCTATTCGCTTTTTATGCCAGGGTTGTAGGATGGGTATTCTGTATTACTCATTCCTCCTCCATTCGTATCACACTACATCACTGGATGTACCTACGAAGAACCACACAAACCATCAATCTTTTTATTTAACAGCTCTACCTGGTTTGATAGCATGGTCACTGTGTCGAGGTTGAAAACACTGGCTGCCTTTGTTGGCTTCGTCCTCATAACTTGCCACTGATAGTTATTTAGTGACATCTCTTCAATGAATTCATAGGCAGCCTCAGGTGTTTTATTGTTAAGTGTACCACCAGTGGCTGCATCAATCAATTGCCTAGTTGAGGGGTTCACACCATTGTAAAAGGTTTGAACCTATAGCCATAAAGGTAACCCATAGTGTGGCCACCTTCTCAAAAAATCCTTGTATCTCTCTCATGCGTCGTAAAGTGTTTCTAAATCCATCTGCACAAAAGAAGAGATATCATTCCTCAATGTAGCCGTTTTAGCCGGCAGAAAATATTTAAGTAAAAATTTTTCGGTCATTTGTTCCCATGTAGTGATTGATCCTTGTGGTAATAAGTTCAACCACTGTTTAGCTTTGTTCCTCAACGAGAAGGGGAACAACCGAAGGCGAATGGCATCAACAGAAATGCCATTAATTTTGAAAGTGTCTCAGAATTCCAAAAAATTTGCCAAGTGATTGTTTGGATCCTCATCCTGCAAACCATCAAACTGAACAAGCTGCTGAATCATCTGAATAGTGTTAGGTTTCAGTTCAAAATTATTTGCAGCAACAGCAGGTCTAACAATACTTGATTCAGTTCCTGTTAAATTAGGTTTAGCATAATCATATATAGTACGAGGAGCAGGATTTTGATTCACCAGATTTACAGCAACCAGAGGAGGTAGCATATTATTATCAGCCATTTCTTTGGCAGTATTAGTTTCGTCTTCTTGCTCTTCTTCTATGTATTGTAGACTTCACCTTATTTCTCTTCGATTTCTACGACCTTTACTTTCAATCTCACTGTAAAAAAGTAATGGTCTTGACGGGTTCCTTCTAGTCATAAACTAAAAGTTCCTGCCAGAAGCAAAGCAAGAAAAATTAGAAAAATAGAGAAAAAAATAAAAAGTAAAATTAAATTGCAATAAAATAAAAATGACTAAAGTAATAAAAATTTAGTGTTCCTAATATCTTAGTCCCCGACAACGGCGCCAAAAACTTGATGTGGTCTCTAACTAACTATGATCACAATAAAGGCAAGCACACCTATCGTTATATAGTATAGTTATGGTAAGACCGGAAATATCGTATCCACAAGGACCAAGAGTACTAGTAATTACTATCTTTCTATTATCTAGCCTAAGAATTTGAGTGATTTCTTCTAAACTAAAACTTAATTAAAAGCACGACAAAGAATGAATTAGGAAAATACTCTTAGATAACTTATATGATAAAGGCAATACCCAAGGAAGAATCCAACTAGACTTCACTTATTACTTTTGATTCATATGATTTATTCACTTGACTTAATCCGTAGAAATCCCTGATTTATGTTAATATCTCTTTCAAGACTAAGAACAACTGACTCTAGGTTGATTAATTGAAATTTCTTTCTAATTAAAACCCCTATTGTCGCATTAACTCGATCTATGGATTCTCTTATTAGATTTGACTCTAATCTGGAAGATTTTCGTCGCCCTATTTCTAGGGTTGCAATCAACTCCGCTTAATTGTGTTGATCTACTCTTAAACAAGGACTTTTGCTCCTTTGAATAAGCACATTCGACTTGAATCAATTACCTGAATTTTCAAAACTAGAATAAAAACTCACAATTAAGAATAAGAACAAGTATTTATCTTATAAATCAAATAGTAATAAGATCCGTCTTAGGTTTCATCCCCTTAGTTATTTTAGGGATTTAGTTCATACTGACAGAGGGAAACATCTTAAAATAAGGAAAACAACAAAACATAAGAAAACCCAAAAACTTCAGAGAAATTGATAGGGGATCTTCAGTCTTGATTGAGATCCTTCTTCCAAGTTGCTCCCGATGGCTGTCTTTGAGTATTTTCTACCTTCTACTCTGCGTCTCCGTTTAGGTTGCCCCCTGGGGTGTTTATATAGGATTTGGGATGCCTTTCTTGGCCCACAAGTAGCTTTTTTTAAATGGAATTAGACTTGGATTCGGCAGGGACACGCCCTTGTAACACACCCGTGTTCGATAGCCTTAGGCCGTGCTCGATTCTGCTCATCACACACGGCCATGTGGTCTACTCGTGTGCGAATATCCAGGCCGTGTTGATTTCAAGGTAGGCCCATTTTTTCCCTTTTTAGCCTGTTTCTCGTTCTTTTCGACTCCCTAAGCTCTCCTGAGTGTAAAACATGAAATTAATGGATTAGGAGCATCGAATTCATCAAATCTAATAAAAAATCATCCAAAAATAAGCTAAACATGGGGTTAAAATATGTATAAATTATGGTTTTTCAACTATGGATGCTACTCATCTGTTGATTTGTATTTTAAATAAATTGTTCGACTTTACAGAATTTCAAGAAGTATTGTTTTTCATTTATCTCCTTATCATGGACGTTCATTCGAAAGATGAAGATCAATTCTCCTAATTAGAGGGGAATAATACAAAAGCATCAACTAAGCTGCTAGCTACTTTGCTCAAATTGAAAAGGATGAACCTAGACATATTTTGGGCTTTGAAAGCTTAATATGCAGCAACATGAAGAGCCTAATTTGGGTAGAATATTATTAAGAGATTTATAATTTATTTTAATAAATTCAATGCATTTGTTAAATAAGTAGGTGTGTGAATTAGGAACCAATGCATGTAAGAATGAATGTACATTAAATACATGTATTTATTTAACTTAAGCACGAATCTCGTAATTATGCATGTATTTAGGATTAGGTGCATGTATTTTGTTATTAATGTAAGTATTACTGCAAATACTTAACTGATAAACCATAATTTATACATATTTTCACCCCATACTTGGCTTATTTTTGGATGAATTTTCATTAGATTTGATGAATTTGATGCTCCTAATCCGGTAATTTCATGTTTTACACTCAGGAGAGCTTAGGGAGTTGAAAAGAATAAGAAATAGGCCAAAAAGGGACAAAATGGGCCTACCTTGGAAATCAACACGGCCTAGACTATCACAGGCAGGCCACACGGCTGTGTATTTCGAGCAGAATCGAGAACAGCCTAAAGTTATCAAACACGACCCTGTGTGACAAACAGAATCAAGCACGGTCTAAGGCTATCGAAAACGGGTGTGTCCCTGCCGAATCCAAGTCTAATTCTATTCAGAAAAGGCTACTTGTGGGCCAAGAAAGGCGTCCCAAAGCCTATAAAAACACCCTAGGGGAGGACCTAAGGGGAGGGAGAGGGAGTAGAAGGCAAAAAAATACTCGAGGACAGCCATCGGGAGTAGCCTAGAAGAAGGATCTCCATCAAGACTGAAGATCTCTTATCAATTTCTCTTGAAATTTTTTGGTTTTATTATGTTTTGTAGTTTTCCTTATTTTAAGATGTTTCTCTTTATCAGTATGAACTAAATCCCTTAAACCTAAGGGGACGAAACCTAAGACGGATCTTATTATTATTTGATTTATAAGATAAATACTTGTTCTTATTCTTAATTGTTAGTTCTTATTCTTGTTTTGATAATTCAGGTTATTGATTCAATTCGAATGTGCTTATTCAGAGGAGCAAAAGTCCCTGTTTAATAGTAGATAAACACAATTAAGCGGAGTTGATTGCAACCCTAGAAATAGGGCGACATAAATCTGCCGGATTAGAGTCAAATATAATAAGGGGATCAATAGATCGAGTTAATGCGGCAATAAGGGTTTTAATTAGAAAGAGATTTCAATTAATCAACTTAGAGTCAGTTGTTTTTAGTCTCGAAAGAGATATTAACATAAATTAGGGATTTCTTTGGATTAAGTCAAGTGAATAAATCATATGAATCAAAAGTAATAAGTAAAGTCTAGGTGGATTCTTCCTTGGGTATTGCCCTTATCAGATAGTTGTCTAAAAGTATTTTCCCAATTCATTCTTTGTCGTGCTTTTAATTAGTTTTAGTTTAAAAAGAAATCACTCCAATTCTTAGGCTAGATAATAAGAAGATAGTAATTACTAGTACTCTTGGTCCTTGTGGATACGATATTTCTGGTCTTACCATAACTATACTATTAAGCGATAGGTGCGCTTGCCTTTATTGTGATCATAGTTAGTTAGAGACACATCAAGTTTTTGGCGCCGTTGCCGGGGACTAAGATATTAGGAACACTAAATTTTTATTACTTTAGCCATTTTTATTTTATTGCAATTTATTTTTATATTTATTTTTATTTTTCTAATTTTTCACTTTCTTTGCTTCTGGCAGGTATCTCTAGTTTATGACTAGAAGAAACTCGTTAGGACCTTTACTTTTTTGTAGTTATATAGAAAGTACCACTCGCAGAAATCGTAGGGAGATAAGGTGAAGTCTACAATAGATAGAGGAAGAGCAAGAGGACGATAATAACACTACCGAGGAGATGGCTGACAATAATCCGCTACCTCCTGTGGTTGCAGCAAATCCGGTGAATCAAAACCCTGCTCCTCGTACTATGTATGATTATGCTAAGCCTACTTTAACAGGAACTGAATCAAGTATTGTTAGACCCGTTGTTGCTATATAATTTTGAACTGAAACCTAACACTATTCAGATGATTCAGCAGTTTGTTCAGTTTGATGGTTTGTAGGATGAGTATCCAAACAATCACTTGGCAAATTTTCTAGAATTATGCGACACTTTAAGATAAATGGCATTTCTGATTATGCCATTCACCTTTGGTTGTTTCGCTTTTCGTTGAGGAACAAAGCTAAATAATGGTTAAACTCATTACCACGAGGATCAATCACTACATGGGAACAAATGACCGAAAAAATTTTGTTAAAATATTTTTCGCTGGCTAAAACGGCTAAGTTGAGGAATGATATCTCTTCTTTTGTGCAAATGGATTTAGAAACACTTTACGACGCATGGGAGAGATACAAGGATTTGTTGAGAAGGTGCCCACACCATGGGTTACCTCTATGGTTACAAGTTCAAACCTTTTACAATGGTGTGAACCCCTCAACCAGGCAATTGATTGATGCAGCTGTCGGAGGTACACTAAACAACAAAACACCTGAGGCTACTTACGAATTCATTAAAGAGATGTCACTGAATAACTATCAGTGGCAAGTTATGAAGATGAAGCCAACAAAGGCAGCCGGTGTTTTCAACCTCGACACAGTGACCATGCTATCAAACCAGGTAGAGCTTTTGAATAAAAAGATTGATGGTTTGTGTGGTTCTTCATAGGTATATCCAGTAATGCAGTGCAATACAAATGGAGGAGAGATGAACAATATAGAATATCCATCCTACAACCCTGGCATAGAAAGCGAACAAATGAACTATATGGGTGATAATTCTAGACCTCAGAATAATGTCTATAGTAACACTTACAATCCAGGTTGGAGGAACACCCAAACTTCTCATGGGGTGGTCAAGGAAATCAGAGACAACAGTCCCCTCCAGGCTTTCAACAACAACTATACCCACAAGAGAAGAAGCCGAACCTTGAAGAGATGCTAACAAAATTTATCTCGGTGTCAGAAACCTGTTTTCAAAACACCGAAACAACACTTAAAAACCAAAAAGCATCAATTCAAGGGCTTGAAAACCAAATAGGTCAACTTGCTAAGCTGATCTCTGAATGACCACAAAGTAGCCTGCCAAGCAACACTAAAACTAACCCAAATGAGCAACTTCATTCCATCACTGCTCATGATAGTGAAGGGTTAGACGAACCAAACTCGAGGCAAGAGAATGTGGTAGATAAAGGTAAGGTTGAGGTAAGCCATGATAAACCAAAACTGGTAAGTACAGAGTATAAACCTTGTGTGTCATACCCCAATACGACTAAGAAAGACCGCACAGATGAACAATTCAGTAAATTTCTTAAACTTTTAAAGAAATTACATATTAACTTACTGTTTATTGAAGCTCTTTCGCAGATGCCCAATTCAGTAAAATTCTTAAAAGAGCTTTTAGCAAACAAACGAAAATTAGATGATGCATCGTATGTGGAGCTAAATGCAGTTTGCACAGCAATTTTACAGAATAAACTACCCCGCAAATTAAAAGATCCAGAGAGTTTTACGATTCCTTGCTTAATTGGTTGTTTATCTATTAATAATGCTTTAGGTGATTTAGGGGCAAGTATCAATGTTATGCCTTATAAAATGTTTAAACAATTAGGTCTTGGGAAACCCAAACAAACTAGGATGAGCATTTAATTGGCTGATAAAACCATTAGAGTTCCCAAGGGTATAATTGAAGATGTACTAGTAAAAATTGATAAATTCATACTCTCGGTAGACTTTGTTGTTTAGACATGGATGAGGATAGTGACGTTCCTTTAATTTTAAGACGACCCTTTTTAGCAACTGCTAGGACCATTATCGATGTTGATACAGAGGAATTAATACTTCGTGTAGGTGATGACATGATTAAACTCAAAGCACGTGATTCTGACAGAATATCTAGTGATCAAGATGATACAAGTCCTGTTAATATAAGTAAACTTAATGTTCAATCTTCTTTGTAGGAAATCCCTCGGGAAAAGATGATAGTGACATGGCCTAGCTCTCATATTGAGAATAGAACTGTTCATGAGGAACGAAGGCTTCAGATCGAGGAACTAGATGAATGGCAACCACACTGTAAAGAGAAATTGAAGGTACACGATAAACCAAAGCGACTCCATGACAAACTTAAGGGTGGGACAAAACAATTGAAGATCGGGGATCAGGTATTGTTGGATAGAACAGACCCTCGAATCGCCACTTTGACCCTTAATACAAATGGAGCGATCCCTTTAACGGTACTCAATGTCTTCCCATACGGAACGGCCGAGGTAGCTAATCCTAAGTTCGGCACTTTTAAGGTAAACACTACTCGACTCAAACTATATATTGATAAAAGAACTAATAGCAGGAGAGAGGAGTCTCAACTCCTCGAACCACCATGATTATGCGAATGAAAGGTAAGTCTAGCTTAAGACTTTAAACAAGCGCTTCTCGGGAGGCAACCCGAGCACTAACCTCACTAAACGTCCATATTTTTTATGTTTAGCATCTAACTAAAAACTAACCAAATAGGCGCAGGTTTCCCTACCCACACGGTCTTACACACGGGCGTGGTCGTGACCGTGTGGACACTACAAGTAGGTACACCAGCATGGCGGAGACTGTGCGAGAACAGGATGAAAATTTTCCCCAAAACATGGGCTGCGATAAAATGCCACGGCCGTGCGATGTGGCCGTGGTCGACACTGACTAAAAGACACGGGATGCACATGGGCGTGCCTTAAGACCGTGGGCTATACTGAGTGAATGACATGGGCGTGCGACACACCCGTGCCCAAAAGCCGTGGTCGATACTAATCAATCAATATGGGCGTGGAAAACCTCTACACAGGCGTGGAAGAAACGAACGAAGCATCACACGGCTGTGCGATTCGGCCGTGTGACCTAACACGCCCAGGGCACACGGGCGTAGGCCGCATCTCTATTTAAACCCCTTCTTCTATTCACTTTCTTCCCCAAACCTTCTTCCGCCAAACCCTAGCCACCGCACCCCTTTCCGACCACCGCCCTCCTCCTCCACTTTCTTCCCTCCTCCCTTCTTCCCCAGCCCGAAACCCCCTTTTCCCTTTTCTTTTCCTGTTGTCTTTCTTCTTTCTTGTCCCTTCCCCCTTTCTGTTATTCCTTCTTTACACCACCACCACACCAACCACCATCCTTGCCACCGTTGGTCACTCTTTTTCCCCTTTAGTTTTGCAATCATATCTATTTTCCATTATTTATTTTTATTTTTATTTTCGTTATTATTTTGTTCTTGTTTTTCATGCCATTTAGATTTAGCTTAGGGTACCATAAGTTAATATGTTAATTTAAAAATACTCCTTTTGTTAGGAATATTTTGTTATTTAGGACTATTTAGATATTACTTATGGTGATGCTTGAATTGCAAATCGTTTATTTTTTTTTTAGGTACACAATGACTAATACTCGAGTCAAGACCAAGGCCGTCATCCCCGCTTCAAAAAAGCGAAAGGATCCTAGCGTGGTCCCCCCTGCGCGACCACTGTACAGCAAATATACCACAACTTCCTCATAAGTTCATGCCAGATGCTTCATTGACTCGACAAGACAAGGACCTTTGAATCCATTTATTTTTTCTTTTTCTTTTATTTTCATTTTTAAATTTTTTCCCTTTATCTTTCTTGTCTTTAATTTATATTAGTATATTTTGACTTCTTTATATCTCTGGCTGTTTCTTATCGAGTATCCATAATGAAGTCAATTACTAAAACTCCCTAAAACTTTACTGATGACTCCTCAGTTTCAAAAGGTTCAAGGTGCTATTAAGGAACGACCAAACTACTGGAGTATTCTCCCACTGTTCACCTCTGCCTAGTTCATCATGCTTATTTCTAAGGAGTTCATCTGTAATTCAGGAAGTTTCACTTCTCTCCCTATCTTATGATTTTCTTAATCTATTTTCATTATCTATCTTTGTACATTGAGGACAATGTACATCTTAAGTGTGGGGAAGTTAATTATATCATTATCAGAAAATCCTGAATTATATCTTGTTCTTAAGTAATTTTCTCATATCACTAATTAGAATAAAATTTCTATTGACTTATGATTTTTATTGATATGTTTTGGTTAAGTCGTAGGTAATTGTGCATTGATGATTTAAACTTTAAGACATTAGAGAATCTAGCATAATAAGTCTATTTTCAGAATTAAAAATCTTAGGATTGTTTCCCTAAATTTAAATATTACTTTGAAGTTTGAAATTTGCAAGGTTGACATCAAAAACCATAATTTTTGTGAGATTTTGAGCCTTTTTAGAGCATATATTTTTTCTTGCTCACTTTATTGTTGGTATGAGTGTGTCAATATTAATTTGTTATTCTTGAACTTACTTCGATTATGCATGTCGAGACCACACCTTTGATTTGATATATTGAGATGATAAAGGCACCTAGGTTTTAACCCACTTATTCCATTAAAAACCTACCTTCATAATTAACCCCTAGTGAACCCTTTCTATCCTAATAAATTGTTTCTTGATACACCCTTAATATTAACCAAAACTCATTCTTTTTGATTCATTAAGAATTTCCCCTATTGTATTAACTCCTTTTTGTCGAGATTTGATTTGAGCAAATTGCCTAACTATGTTCTTTATTTTAGTTGTTAAATTCTTACTTGTTCTTATTTTTAAAAAAAGTTGGAAATTGTTATTTGAACTTAATCGACTAATTTCACATTTTGAAGCTCGTGTTTATTGTAATTATTCAGTATTATTCCATTTTTCTAGTTAGGTAAATTGTCAATTCGATCTCGATTCTAACCCTCTAATTCAGACTTTATCCACACCTTTAACCCAAGCCCCATTACAACCCTTTTAAAGACATTTTGATTTGTGTATCATCTCATTTTATAGTGGTAGAGATCATGCAAGCTTATGGGATTAATTTTTCATGTTTGACTTTTGAGTGCTTTATTTGAACCTTAAACACTTTGAGTGATTTGAATGAATCTTTAGCGAGGATGTCAATTCTTGTCGATTTTGAATTAAAGGTAATTATTTAGATAAGGGGAAACACCTATGTTTTCGTGCTATAAAAATGTATGACTTAGATTGTTTGAATCTTTAGGACTCTTTTAGTTAAATTATCAACGTATGAATTATCTATGAATTATGATGAAACATTATTAATGAGAATTATGAATTGAGGAAGTTAATTGTAATTGTGAGTTGAGGATTTTGCTTGAGGACAAGCAAAGGCTTAAGTGTGGGGATATTTGATAAACCATAATTTATACATATTTTCACCCCATGCTTGGCTTATTTTTGGATGAATTTTCATTAGATTTGATGAATTCGATGCTTCTAATCCGGTAATTTCATGTTTTACACTCAGGAGAGCTTAGGGAGTTAAAAAGAACGAGAAACGGGCCAAAAAAGGGACAAAATGGGCCTACCTTGGAAATCAACACGGCCTGGACTATCACACACGGGCAGGCTACACAGCTGTGTATATCGAGCAGAATCGAGCACGGCCTAAAGTTATCACACATGACCGTGTGTGACAAATAGAATCAAGCACGGGCTAAGGCTATCGAACACGGGCGTGTTACACAGGCGTGTCCCTGTCGAATCCAAGTCTAATTCCATTCAGAAAAGGCTACTTGTGGGCCAAGAAAGGCGTCCCAAAGCCTATATAAACACCCTAGGGGAGGACCTAAGGGGAGGGAGAGTGAGTTGAAGGCAGAAAATACTCGAGGACAGCCATCGGGAACAGCCTAGAAGAAGGATCTCCATCAAGACTGAAGATCTCCTATCAATTTCTCTTGAAGTTTTTGGGTTTTCTTATGTTTTGTAGTTTTCCTTATTTTAAGATGTTTCTCTTTATCAGTATGAACTAAATCCTTTAAATACCTAAGGGGATGAAACCTAAGACGGATCTTATTATTATTTGATTTATAAGATAAATACTTGTTCTTATTCTTAATTGTGAGTTCTTATTCTTGTTTTGATAATTTAGGTTATTGATTCAATTCGAATATACTTATTCAGAGGAGCAAAAGTCCCTCTTTACGAGTAGATAAACACAATTAAGCAGAGTTGATTGCAACCCTATAGGGCGACATAAATCTGCCGGATTAGAGTCAAATCTAATAAGGGGATCCATAGATCGAGTTAATGCGGCAATAGGGGTTTTAATTAGAAAGAGATTTCAATTAATCAACCTAGAGTCAGTTGTTTTTAGTCTCGAAAGAGATATTAACATAAATCAGGGATTTCTACAGATTAAGTCAAGTGAATAAATCATATGAATCAAAAGTAATAAGTAAAGTCTAGGTGAATTCTTCCTTGGGTATTGCCCTTATCAGATAGTTGTCTAAAAGTATTTTCCCAATTCATTCTTTGTCGTGCTTTTAATTAGTTTTAGTTTAAAAAGAAATCACTCCAATTCTTAGGCTAGATAATAAGAAGATAGTAATTACTAGTACTCTTGGTCCTTGTGGATACGATATTTCTGGTCTTACCATAACTATACTATTAAGCGATAGGTGCACTTGCCTTTATTGTGATCATAGTTAGTTAGAGACACATCATTAACCTTTAAGTTTCTTATGCTCAGGGGATGTCCCAAATAGCCTATATAAAGGTTAACAATGTAAATGAGAAGAGATATATGAGAATCTGAATAAAAAAACTTGCTCTTCAGCAACTTTTCTTTGTTTACTTGTTCTTGGTTGATTCCAACAACAATCAAACATCCTTAAATACTTTTTATTCATGTGAGGTAAGTAAGAGTGGTGATATTCTGTATCTTTTAATCTCCAATCATGTGTGTTAATGTTGACCTTATCACTTTAGGTTTAGGATGTTACTAGAGGTGTGGTGATTTGTAAAAAATCTTCCCCAATCAAACCATGCTTGTTGAGTCTATTATTGGATTCTCTTAGCACTCAGATTTGGTTCCCCCATCAATACCAATCAGATGTATTGCAAGGTTGAGAATTACCTTGAGGGATATTTTGAACAACATTGTTGGTGTTGTTTCTGATTTGATTTGAATAGTAGCTCTCATTATTAAAGCAATTCTATTAGCCTATTTGATTAGAACATTTAGTGATTGAGTAGGAATCGTTTGTTGTTCATGCTTTGCTGCTTGATGTCAAGGAAGAGTTAATGACCAAAAATTTTATCATGAAGTCTTTTAAAAGAGATAGTTGTTTCTCAAATGCAAATAACAACACTTATGGAATTGTTTTCATGTCCAACCCTGTAAAAACATCCAAAACAAGTTCTTCAAGTTGTAATGGATAACCATATATAACTAAATCATTAGAAATTGAGTGTATTTTATTGAGATAGTGAGTGATGGAGTTAGAACCCATAGAGGTTTGATTGAGAGTCTCACACAAATTGCATAGTTGAGATCGAAACTTGTTGTCATATGTTGTCCTAAAATGAGTCTAAGCCTCTTGGGCATTATTAAAGGTGGTTATAATAGGGGCAATTGCTAACACAATAAATGCCATCACAACATGACAAATAAGGCTATCTTAATGGTTAACAGAGATATATGTTGTCCTAAGATTGATACTTTCGATCAATTGGCTATAAATACGGTAACATCTCTTCATTATATGGTAATATCATAATCAATGGGTATATCAATTTGGGATTTCGTAATGTAATATTACTCTAGGTTTGAGATAACAGAAGTATTTAGATTGAGAGAATTCTGTTCTTTATTTTGAAGGGTTCTGTTTTTGGGGCTTTGAGTTTTCTTTTTATTCTCTCAATCTTTTGTACTCTTCTTTATTATAATGAAATCTCTTTTTGCTCGTAGTCTTTTTATCATCTTTCTAGGAGTTTTTCTACTTAAAACTTACGTGTTCGATTTTTTCGATTTTATTATATCTACTTGTTCGTTACATACACAGATTAATTCCCTACACAGTTTAACGAGTAATTGGAACCTTAGGTTAATAGAGATAAATGAACTAGATAATATGAGGGGATAGATTACAGGGGAGTTGGAACAAAAGGAGGATCTCATAATGTTGACATTTGTTTGGTAAATGCCGATGGCTGATGTTTTAGTTGTTCATGTTTAAAGAGCTTATAATATGTAGCAAAATAAGATAAATGATATGATTTTGGGGGGTCGTGGCTTCCCTTTCTAAGTTGAAATTACAATCAAATTGTAATTTTATATATGAATA
Organism: Gossypium australe; assembly: GCA_005393395.2. Taxonomy (NCBI): domain Eukaryota; kingdom Viridiplantae; phylum Streptophyta; class Magnoliopsida; order Malvales; family Malvaceae; genus Gossypium; species Gossypium australe. The sequence goes on along the minus strand of CM016614.1, from coordinate 123,879,024 downwards.
TTAGAGAGATTCTTATTAACCATCACTTTCATAAATCTAGAACTTGAAGATATTGAATCTTTTAAAATTATATTAATCTCAAACCTTAAAGAAAATGAGGCAGCAAACCAACCACCACCTATTTCTCAAATATTTAAAATCTAATCCACTTGATTCATTGATTTTATTCTTGGACGTAAATTTGGACCCAACGCGTTTCAACACTTTAAGCTTTAGTCCCAGTGTTGAAAAATTTAAACCATAACCGAAGGACCCTTGTTTTGAGACCTTATTAATTATTCTGCAAAAACCCCCTTTGACTTTGGAATTTGGAATTTAATATTACCAATTTTCTCTTACACATAACCTGTCCTTTTTTGCCTAATCAATTCTCCATTATTTTAATGGGTCATACTTTTCTTTTACTGTCGGTAAGTTAATTAAAAAAATTTACACTGTTTACTCATTAAATTATAAATAAATTTTTGTTTTAGTTTTAGTTTTTAATTAATAAAAGTTATAATTTAGTTATTGAATTATTTAAAAGTTTTTATTTAAATGACTGCGATGTTAAGTTATTTTTTTTTAAGTTTTATCAAGAAATTTCAAGTGTCGATTTGACGATCGGTACGGTAGATCAATACCCATCAACGAGTAAAAGAATATACTTTAAATCTAAGCTGATCTAATAGTCAATGTTAAAGATCGAAGAAAAAATTATTTGAATTTTAGTTTATAAAGTCATGACGTCTAAAATTGTTTCGTAACAAACATTAAACTATAGAAGAGAAAAAATAAAGAATTTCTAAATAATACAGACAATATAAATAAAAAAAATTACGTAACATTAATTTTAATAACCCAATAATTTAAATAAAAACTTTTAATCATTCGATTCGCTAAGTAAAAACTTTCGATCTTCACCTTTGATATAAAAGACCTAGAAAACGTGCACAATTAGTTATTTGTGTCGCTTAAGCGAAAATATAAAAAGAAACATTGCCTTGCTCAGCTCTGGCTGGCAGTAGCACCGGCACATCATCATTTGGAGGCAAACAAACAAATTAGGCCATGTATTGGTGGAGAATATATGCTTTCTCCATAAGTTTTTATATATGCTTAATATAATTTTTTTATAGAACCCCATTAAAGCCTAATTGATTTAACTATCGGTTTTAAATAATCTAAAACCCAAATTAAGCAATAGTACATAAAACAAGAATCACCTGTTGTCATATAAGAGAATGATGAATAGTCTGAATCTAATTTTATTTAGTATTTTATGAAAAATATTAAAAGAAATAGCAAGTTTTTGATAAAAAAAAAAACTCATTCTGTTTTTCATGGTTTAAAATTTGGGATCTAACATAGTTGTAAAGGCATTTTTATGATAAGGCAAATACTGATGGGTCAAGTTTAGCTGTAAAAAAAGGGACTAATTTGTTGACACCTAATAAACCTCATCATATATTAAAAGAAAAAAATCATAATATGTTTACTTGTAGCAATTTTTTGGTTCAATGAACTCTTCCATTTTTTTTTTTAACTTATTAAGAGAAAATTTTTGGAAACATTCACTTAACATCATTTTCATGCATTTGATTTTACTTTTATTTTTGCTAAAAAAAATAAAACCAATACAAAAAAAATAAGAATAAAGGCTAAACTTACTTTATTTAAATAAGTTTTAATACTATTTGTATCTTTAAATAAGCTCTTCCTCTTTCATTAACACTTTATACCTAAATAAGTTTTGATACTTTATTTGAACTTTAATACTTTTTATATATTTTTGAATAAATAATACTTTAAACTTAAATAAACATAAATAATTTTTTACTTGAAAATTTATAGATACAAATCAAAAGATGAACATTTATTAAGATATAAAAAGATATGTAAGTACTTATTTCAATAAAACATTGTAGTTCGAGGATTTAAAAAAAAAGTAATTTTGCCAAAATTAAACAAAGGAAAAAACCAAAATAAAATAAATAATTTTATTGGAAATAAAAAAAATAATTGAGGGTTCTTTAAACTTTAATTATTTTTCTTTATTTATTAATTCTTAAAACACATAAACATGGAAAATCACTTAAGAGCATATAATAAGTATATATCTTCAAAATAATATGTAAGAAATATGTGGTTTAAAGGAAAGAAAATATGTAAATAGTTTTCAAAAAGAAAATTAATTAATTTAAGTACTTAATTTCTAATTAAAATATTCTTCGATAAATTAAAAGATACATATTTGTTCAGGCATTTGGACTAAATCCAAAATTTGAAATCGTGATTATTGAGAAAATCTTTCTGAATACCACCCTAGGTCAAATAGGACTAACATTGAAAAATTCTCTTGTGCGCTCGAAACGCACACCCAAATATCTAATTTGTGTTTTGTTAGAACTTTGATATTGGTATAAGTTAGAAAGGTTGGCAAAAAGTTAAAATTATGGTGCACTACCTGAGTGCACAGTAGAATACCTCATTATCTTCAGATCGTAAAGTAAAATCAATGAGAATATCAATAATTATATAAAAATATATAAGAAATGAGGGTAATATAATTTAAACTCGTATCAAATAAGTGATTAATACAAAATTTTAACTATCATTCCATATAAGTCAAGAATAATTTAATTCTAAACTGCTCACTCAATGATACTACTTAATTTAGTACCGCTAAACTTAAGAGTATAGAGAGATATAAAGAGATGTAGATATATATACTTTTTATCAAATAATAATACAAATTTCCATTAAAGAAGGCTTGATTAGTCATCATTATCACTTAGTAACATTAAAGTCACCATTAGTATCACTTGATTTAGTAACACTAATTATTCGCTTGGTTACTCGTGTAATAATATGAAAAAATTATTTATTATATATATATGTATTGTAATAATTAGATAAAAATAAAGAATAATTAATATAAATTTAAATTTGAAATTAGAAAAATAAGTAAAAACACTTCAAAATAAGACTCTGTTTGGTAACTTGTAAAAGCTTTTCCGTAAAAACTTTTCAGGCTTTTCTGATGTTTGGTTGGCTGTAAATGATTTTCCATGGGAAAATATTTTACAAAACACGGGAAAATGAGGTCTATTTTTAGGAAAATGTCTTACTGGAAACACGAAAATTTATATACTTTTTCATGCCCTTTTTGACCCAATTTCATGTGGTTCCGAGTAAATTCTTGTCGAAAAATAATTAAATATTATAAAATAATTAACTTGTGCTAAAAATATGAACATGCTGAATTTTAATTAATTTTATAGTTAATTGTGTTTCAAATTTTGACTATTTTCGACAGAATCGCAAAGAGGAAAAAAATCGGCTCGGCAGACACTGCTCGAAGAATTAAACTGAGAGGCAATTTGAAGTGTTAAGGCGACTCTATTTCCAGCCCAAGACGGTCCAATTATGAAGATTTAATCATAATTTAATTAATTTTAATTTATTCCCAATTTAATTTGGGCTAAATAAATTATTATTAATTAATTATGGGAAAAGGGTCCAGTTAAACCGCACTGGTTGAACCGAACCGGTTGAACCGAACCAGCCACCAATTGGGCAGCCCAAACCGTCCACAATGAAGGCCCAAATCAGCTTATTTGCTGATTTATTCAGCTTGCAAAGGAGTCCTTGAAGATCTTTCAAAATCTCATTCAAACCCCTCCAAAATTCAAGGCTTTTAAGATTTGTCCAAGCCAATTTTAGCAAAGTTGAATCCATCAACTTTGCCACATAGGATGGCCGGCCAAGAGGGACTCTTTGCTGCTGATTTTTTTTGCTATTTTTAGCAGCCCCTAAACACTATAAATACAGCCCCTAGCTGCTCATTCAAGGCATCCCTCAATTCTCCAACATTCTCTCATTCTCTCTTCTTTTCTCTCAACTTTTCTCCCTTCATTTTCATTCCATTTTCCCCTTGTTCTTGTGCCGATTTCCCCTCTTGGAAAAGAGGTGTTTTCCAGCCATTTGAAGCAGCATTTGAAGTGTTCATAAGCCCCCTTGATAGCCAAGGACAACGAAGAATGAAGGAGGAATCAATCAGACAAGTCACGGAGAGCCACCGGATTTGTTTTTCGTTCCTATCTCTTTAAATTATTTGTTGTTGTTTTGACGAACATGTTTATGAATATTCATGCTTTTGAAATGTTTAATTTAATCAATTTAGCTTGAATTTAATTTGTGTTGGTTTGATTTCATTTCGCCCTCTTAGATTATTAAAATTATGTTTATGCTGTTAAAGGCCTCGGTGAAATGTTTGATTAAGTAGAATTATGCTAAGTTATCTGGCATTATAATTGTTTAGATAGCTAATGAATTAATTATTTAAACGCATTGAAATTGTAATTAATGGACACAATACTTAATATGTGCATGTTTAATTCTTCTAAGGTAGCTGAAGATTAAATTAGCATTGTATTTGACAATATGTATGCCTTGCATAACTTGCAGGATTTTTGTGATTAAATTGTTTCACGGTAAAAATACCTTGTTACTTCACATGACCTTTTATATGCTTGTTAGGTTGAATTAATCGTTTGCATCGACATAGGAATATGCGAAAGATTGTTTAATTTAATGAGTATGTATGTGCAATAACATGTTTACTTTTTGCAGTCTGTTTAATCGGTCCAATTGGCATAGAAATATGTACAAGAGATAGATGGATTTTTGATTTGTAAATATGTTCAATAGTTAGCAAATTACCGAGTTGCCATGTTTTAACAAGTATAAACACGAGTTTAATAATTCTAAGGTAAGAAATGTGATTAAACCAACACAATTATATCATCTTGATTAAAATCAGTTTTTGAAATCGCACACTTGAACTTTGTTTTATTTTAATTTACTTTGTTTTTCTTTTAGTTTTCAAATAGTTTTCAAAAATCAAATATTTTTCCCTAACCAAAGTGTTTGAAATTATTTCATAAATAATTCTTTTACAGTCCCTGTGGGTACGATAACTCGACATTTACTTGTCACTTTTATTACTTGTTACGATTGTGTACACTTGCACATTTCCACCGTTCCAAGTTTTTGGCGCCGTTGCCGGGGCCTATTTTTCAAAGTCATTATTTGTGAATCTGTTTTACATTTTGGTTTATTTATTTTACGTATTTTTACTTACTCAGTTTTCTGTGAATATTTCAGGTGTTTATGAGTATTGACCAGATTATTGACTTACTCCATGTGGACCCTGAAGTAGAACGAACCTTTCGCCAACAAAGAAGACAAGCAAACCAGAGAAGGACTGAAGGAATGAATCTCGAGAATATAAACCAAGGAAACGGAGCAAATCCTGCTCAGAATCCTATCCTTATTGCTGATGATAGGGATAGAGCCTTAAGACAGTATGCCGTGCCAGTGTTTAACGATCTTAATCCGGGTATTAGGAGACCCGAAATCGAGGCACAACAATTTGAGCTGAAGCCAGTCATGTTCCAGATGCTTCAGACAGTGGGCCAATTCAACGGAATGCCTATCGAAGATCCTCATCTTCACTTAAGACTATTCATGGAAGTAAGCGATTCTTTCAAGTTAGCCGGAGTACCCGAAGATGACTTAAGATTGAAATTGTTCCCATATTCGTTAAAGGACAGAGCTCGTGCCTGGTTAAATTCATTGCCATCGAACTCCATTTCTACATGGCAAGAATTAGCCGAGAGATTCCTCATGAAGTATTTTCCGCCAAGCAAAAATGCTAAACTGAGGAACGAGATCACTGCTTTCTATCAAATGGATGACGAGTCCTTGTATGGGGCATGGGAAAGATTTAAGGAGCTATTACAAAAATGCCCTCAGCATGGAATTCCTCATTGCATTCAACTTGAGACATTCTATAATGGTCTCAACGCTCACACAAGGATGGTAGTGGATGCCTCTGCTAATGGTGCTCTCTTTTCTAAGTCTTATAACGAGGCTTATGAAATTATTGAGAGGATTGCCAGCAATAATTATCAGTGGCCAACCAACCGAGCAGCGTCAGGAAGACGAGTCACTGGAATTCACGAAGTAGACGCCCTTACTTCACTCGCATCTCAGGTATCATCGATATCCTCAATGCTTAAAAATCTTACTGCTAATGGGTCTAATAGTTTTGCAGCACAGTTGACTAATCAATTTGAGAATATAGCCTGTGTTTATTGTGGGGAGGGACATTTGTTCGAAGAATGCCCGTCGAACCCCGAATCTGTGTACTACATGGGCAATCAGAACCAAAATCAAGGAAGGCAAGGGCTGCAGTCCAACTTTTATAACCCATCGTGGAGAAATCACCCGAATTTTTCCTGGAGTAACCAAGGGGCTGGAACCAGTTACACCCAACCAAGACAGACCCAGCTGCCAAATTTTCCGCAACAAGTCCAAAGACAGTTCAACCTGAAGCATCCAATAGTCTGGAGAGTTTGCTAAAGGCATATCTAGCAAAGAATGATGCCTTAATCCAGAGCCAAGCAGCTACATTGAAGAATTTGGAGAATCAAGTGGGCCAGCTTGCGACTGAACTTAGGAACCGACCACAAGGTGCTTTACCTAGTGACACGGAAAATCCGAGAAATCCAGGGAAAGAACACTGCAAAGCGTTACAATTGAGGAGCGGAAAGATAGTAGAGCCCAACACTGTCGAAGTTGAAAAGGAGCAAGCTGAGGCTCAAGAAGAAGTTCAACCAAGTGTTGACACACCAGTTTCGCCAGAACCAAAATCTGCAAGACGCATCAAAGTAACCGCAGGACCAGTTAATTTTGATCCCCCAACAACGTCGTTAGATGCAGAATTACCGCCAAAGGCGAATCAACCGAAACTGGTTCCAGTACTGAAACCACCGCCACCCTACCCTCAAAGACTTCAGAAGCCGAAGTAAGAAATTCAATTCAAGAAGTTCCTAGACGTACTCAAGCAACTTCACATCAACATCCCGTTGGTCGAAGCACTTGAGCAAATGCCGAACTAGTGAAGTTCATGAAAGATATTCTGTCTAAAAAACGAAGACTTGGAGAATTTGAGACGGTAGCTCTGACGAAGGAATGCAGTGCATATCTTCAGAACAAATTACCCCCAAAATTGAAGGATCCTGGATGTTTCACCATACCATGCAATATTGGATCAACATATTGTGGTAAAGCATTATGTGACTTAGGTGCAAGTATTAACTTGATGCCTATGTTAATATTTAGGAAATTGGGGATAGGAGAAGTTAGACCAACTACGGTTACACTTCAACTAGCAGATCGATCCTTAGCGCATCCAGAAGGAAAAATCGAGGACGTATTGGTACGCGCAGATAAGTTTATCTTTCCTGCTGACTTTGTAATTCTGGATTTTGAAGCAGACAAAGAAGTGTCAATTATCCTAGGAAGACCATTCCTAGCAACTGGAAGGACTCTTATTGATGTGCAGAAGGGCGAGCTGACTATGCGTGTTCAGGACGATCAGGTAACATTTAATGTTTTTAAGTCAATGCGATTTCCTGACACTATGGATGATTGTTCTGTAGTGACTGATTTAGAGGAATTAATAGTAGAGAAGGAACTTACCAGTGTTGATGACCCTTTAGAAAGAATTTTAACATCGGATCCCCCAAATGAGGAAGAGGAGGATGAATACTTAGCTTCGCTCGAAGCTAATCAAAAGAGATTTAATCTGCAAACTCGTTTTGAGTCTTTGGAATTAGAGAACAGAGATTACATGCAGCCAAAAGCATCAACCGAGGATCCACCTAAGTTAGAACTCAAGGTATTACCTTCACACTTAAAATATGTTTATTTAGGTAACGCCTCTACTTTGCCTGTGATTGTTTCAGCAGAATTAACTACTGAACAAGAAGAGAAGCTTATCATAGTTTTGAAACAATTCAAGAAGGCTATCGGATGGACCATAGCTGACATTCGCGGTATTAGCCCGTCTGTATGTATGCACAAGATCATATTAGAAGATTGCGAGAAAGGAACGATTGATGGACAGCGAAGACTGAACCTAATCATGAAAGATGTCGTGAAGAAGGAAATTATCAAATGGTTGGATGCGGGTATAATTTACCCCATCTCAGATAGTTCATGGGTAAGTCCAGTCCAGTGCATACCGAAGAAAGGAGGTATCACGGTCGTGGAGAACGAGAACAACGAGTTGATACCAACGAGGACAGTTACGGGATGGAGAATCTGTATCGATTACCGGAAGCTGAACAAGGCGACTAGGAAAGATCACTTTCCTTTACCGTTTTTAGACCAGATGCTGGATAGACTCGCAGGACGAGATTATTACTTGTCCGTACAGTACATTTGCATTCAGACGCATGCCATTTGGTTTATGTAATGCACCTGCTACATTTCAAAGATGTATGATGTCTATTTTTACTGACATGGTTGAGAAATACTTGGAAGTTTTCATGGACGATTTCTCAGTATTTGGAGATACTTACGAGGATTGTTTAGCCAATCTAGCGAAGGTACTAAGGCGATGCGAAGAGACGAATCTCGTACTCAATTGGGAGAAATGTCATTTCATGGTACGAGAAGGAATTGTTCTAGGCCATCGGATAATGAGACATGTGGATCGAGGTGGACAAGGCAAAAGTAGATGTTATTGAGAAACTCCCACGTCCAACATCTGTAAAAGGTGTTAGGAGCTTTTTGGGCCACGGCGGGTTTTATCGAAGGTTTATCAAGGACTTTTCCAAAGTGGCTAAGCCTTTATGCAAGTTATTGGAGAAGGACTCGATATTCAAGTTTGACGAGGATTGTTTAAAAGCCTTCAACGATCTGAAGAATCGATTAGTCACGGCACCTATAATCGTCACACCAGACTGGGATTCGCCATTCATATTGATGTGTGACGCAAGTGACTTCGCCATTGGAGCTATCATGGGCCAGCGAAGGAACAAAGTTTTTCATCCTATCTACTACACAAGCAGAACTCTAACCGGAGCCCAACTGAACTATACGGTAACAGAAAAAGAGTTACTTGCTATTATCTTTGCTTTTGACAAGTTTCGATCCTATCTTGTAGGTACCAAAGTGATTGTCTATACAGACCACTCCGCGATTAAGTACTTATTAGCCAAGAAAGATATTAAGCCGAGATTGATCCGGTGGGTGCTTCTACTCCAAGAGTTCGATCTGGAAATTCAAGATCGAAGAGGAGTAGAGAACCAAGTAGCAGATCACCTATCCAGATTGGAGCCGCAAGAGGAAAATTCTTCACTTTTACCGATCCATGAGACAGTTCCAGATGAACAAATACTGAAGGTAACTCATGTCCATAATACTCCTTAGTTTGCTGACTTTGCTAACTATTTAGCTTGTGGTTTGATGCCAATTGATAAAACATATCAGCAAAGAAAGAAATTTCTTCACAATGTAAAGTATTATTTTTGGGAAGAGCCGTATTTGTTCAAAAAGTGCGCAGATCAGATGATTAGAAGATGTGTGACAGAGGACGAAATGCCGAAAATTTTATACCACTGTCATTCAGCTCCAAGTGGAGGACACTTTGGAGGTACCCGTACAGCGGCCAAAGTATTGCAAGCCGGATTCTTTTGGCCAACACTATTCAAGGATGCATATGCTTAAGTAAAGAATTGTGATCGATGTCAGAGGGTTGGAAACGTATCCAATAGAGATGAGATGCCTCGAACAAATATCATTGAGGAGAATTGTTCGATGTGTGGGGTATTGATTTCCTTGGCCTTTTTCCTCCGTCTTTTGGTCAGAAGTATATATTGGTAGCAGTAGATTATGTGTCCAAATGGGTCGAGGCTGAAGCGTATCCGACGAACGATGCTAAAGTTGTGATGAAGTTTTTGCAGAAACATGTGTTCACAAGGTTCGGAACCCCAAGAGCTATTATCAGCGATGAAGGGAGCCACTTTGTGAACAAGTGGTTAAAATGGTTGCTAGATAAGCATGGAGTGAAACACAAGGTTGCCACAGCTTACCATCCGCAGACAAATGGGCAAGCTGAACTGGCAAATAAGGAGATCAAAGGCATACTCGAGAAGGTAGTTTGCCCGAACCGACAAGATTGGTCCAAGAGACTAGATGACGCTTTATGGGCCTATAGAACGGCATACAAGACACCCTTAGGAATGTCACCCTATCGGTTGGTCTTTGGGAAAGCATGTCATCTACCTCTGGAGTTAGAGCATAGAGCTTACTGGGCTCTTCAACAACTCAATTTGGATCTCAAGCTTGCTAAAGAGAAACGAATGCTCCAACTCAACGAGCTAGAGGAATTTCGAATGTTCTCATACGAAAATGCCAAGTTACTCAAAGAAAGACTCAAAAAATGGCATGACAAGCATATCCGAGTTCGAGAGTTTGAAGTAGGTCAGCAAGTCTTGCTATTTAATTCCAGACTAAAGTTCTTTCCGGGTAAGTTAAAGTCACGTTGGTCCGGTCCATTTACGATTCACCGTGTCTATCCATACGGGGTTATTGAACTCCAAGGTAAGAGAGGTAATTTTCAAGTCAATGCTCAGCGTTTGAAACATTATTACGGAGGAAACCCTGAACGGGATAAAATCCGTTCAGTTTATCTAACCCTTAGTTTTTATTGCTTTCAATAAAATATTTAGGGAATATTTTCGGGTTTATTATGCTCAACTAAATTCTGTCTAGGAGATTGGAACTTAAGCGGGACCGCTTGTGACCCCTCCAATCTTTCCTGGGAATTGATTTTTGCATAATTTTCCAAGGAATTAGCCCCTGAATAGCAAAATAAATTTTTAGTTTTCCAAATAAAAAGGTCAATTTTGACCTAAGTCTTAAATTGCAACTTAATTTCAAATTTTCATTAAGTCTAAGGACTTAATTGAATTATTTTCAAAATATGGTTGCTACTTTCATAAATAATAAAAACTAGGTGTTTTTTTTTGTAAATATTTTTAAAAGGCATCTAAAATAAACATTTTTATTCAATTTCATATTTATAAATTATTGATAAACTTTAATATATAATTATATTCATTATAATTTATATATTAACTTTTATCAATTTAGCTTAGGATTAGAATTATTTTTATTTTTCATATTTATCTTAATGATTAAATGACAATTGATAATTTAGTTATATTTATTTAATTATTAATTGTTGTTTATCATGAGTTAAATTAGAATTAAACTCTTACTTTTAATGCTTAAGAGTTCTAGTCTAGTTTATACTCCTCCATCTATAAATTGCACTCACCATTCACCCATCACTCAACTTCCCATCCATCAAAACACCAATTGCCGCAAGCCCCTAGCCCCAAGCCTTCATTCGGCCAGCAGCAGCTCCATCTCTAGCACACGCCAGCGCCGACTCCTGCCAGGCCAAGACCCGCACACCTACTGCTTCTCCAGCCACCCACTTGTGCGCACCATTGTTGTGGCCTGCCTTGCGCACCACCTGCTCGTGTGCCACTTGCTGCAGCTCTCTTGCGCGGCACCCGCTTGCTGCATTGTGTGCTTAGGCGCACGTTCTTCCTCTCCCCAACCTAAGCCATCCCTCATTTAATTTCCCTCTTTTGATTCATTCGTATATATATATATATATATATATATATATTTAGAGCTCTTAAAATCTACAAGGTAAGTGGTAAGAATAATTTTCTTTTAAAATTTTAATTTTTATTCGATTATTTAATTCTTTTCAACTTATTGAAATATTGATAATTGTTAGTAAATTTTATTTTTAAAATTTAATTTTTCAATTACTTAATATTTCAATTTATTGAAATTTAGTAATTGCTATTAAATTTTATTCTTAATTTCTATTTAATTATTGAATTTTCAATTTGTTGAATTAATTAAATTATTTAACTGATTTTTATTCTTTCTATCTTTTGTTCAGGTCCATCATGACTCGTAAAAGAACTCGTGCCTCCGCTCAAATTGACAAAGCATAAAGCAAATTTCACTATGAAGAAGCCAAAATAAGATATGAAAGTATCTTCAAGAATCAACAGATGCATCCAGAAAAAGGCTTCACATTGAACGAAAGCAACTACAGAGATTTTATGGCTCGTATTCGTCAAGTTGCTGAAGCCCTCAATTGGGAATTGTTTTGTGAAAAGAGACCAAGTGTGGATGAAGAATTAGTTCGTGAATTCTACGCGAACTTAACTTCAAGCGAACTGACCGAAGTTCCAGTCCGTGGAATCAAGGTACCAATAAATTCTAGTGTTATTAATGAGTTCTTTGAATTACCTGATTTCGACAACGATGAATATTCCTCTCTGTTAAGCAATATTAAGCCTGAAAATCTACAAGAAATCCTCGAAGAACTCACAGTTCCAGGTTCTAAGTGGACTGTGTCAAAGCAAGGAATCCACACTTGTCAAAGAGAGTATTTGACACCACTTACGAAGGTATGGTTCTATTTCATTCGTTTCAGCTTGATGCCTAGTTCACATGGGACAACAATTTCTTTAGAGCGAATGGTCCTACTATACTCGATTTTAACTGGAAAGACCATTAATGTGGGCAAAATCATCCTGAGAGAAATGCGAAATTGTGCTGTTAGACGCTCTGGCCCTGCCTATTTCCCCTTTACGATCACAATTCTGTGCTTAAAAGCAAAACTCCTTGCGGACGTAAAGAAGACAGAGTATAGTCAAGGCACAATTACCGATTGGGATCTCTACCGAGTAGCCGGAGATTCTGTTCTCCAGCAACAAATTGAAGAAAGTGAGGATCTCGAAGAAGAAGAAAAAAATGAACCCACAGAAATCCTACCAGAGCAATCAAATGAAGTCCCTAGGGAGGCAGAACCAGAAGCTGAACCTGATATTGAGCCCTCAATGTTTAGAGCTCCACCGCCTAGCCCAGATTGTCGTGATGAGTTGTCAAAGCTTATGGATTTAATGCAACATATGCAATGGCAGCAACAAGCATATTGGCGATACGCAAAAATAAGAGATGATTCGATGAGGAGTGCTCTCAAGAAAATTTATAATGACCCTTTTATTTTTGTGCCTGAGTTTCCAGATTTTATATATGAGCCATGGGTTCCATTTTCGAAGAAGGAGATAAGCGATTCATGCAGAGGCAATACTAATGAAGCAAAAGAAGAGTCGAATTCTGAAGGATCGGCAAACAAATAAAAAAAGGGGAGGACTTCAACTTTTATGTCTTTCTTAAGTATCTTAGGATTAGGTCAATTAGGAATTTTTATTTTTTTTGCATAATAAAATAAGAGATAGGAAGCATGAATAAAAATTGAACAAGTCTCAAAGGATAAAGTGTGGCAATAGATATATACATGTCTAGGATTGGATTTTAGGAAGAGCCTGGTACTTAAGCAGTCAATTTGACTCACCTCCTCTTGTCTAATTATCCTACCTGGTGTATAGTATTTATTCACTTTAAACAATGAGGACATTGTTCACTTTAAGTAGGGGGGACCGAAAATTTGAATTGATTCCATTCAGAATAAAATGTTCTTTTAATTATGCTTAGGATATATTTTTGTTCAATAAATTGAAATTTTGTTAATTATGCTAAACTTTAGTATTAATAAAGTTCTGTTATTTCAATAATTTATTATGTTAGCTTAATAAAGATGTGGATGTATTTTTAATAAAACATACAAATTCATACCATAAAATTTTTAGTTCTTTACGAAAAAATTAGGCATGCATGAAAGCTTAAGTCTTTAGAATTGACTCAGTAATTTCTTGAGGCGAAATCCTAGGAACCATGGAATATCGAAAATGATTTAGGCAAACTTTTGTTTGGACCGTTTGAGCCTTTCAAGCTGACCCTGATGAAATTATCCTTTGAAACCCAATTTTAAGACTATATGGCCTAATTTTATTTGGACCTATGCAACATTTAGCCATCAACTTTCTCTTAATTACTTCTAAAATCATCCCAAACACTAGACTCAGTACTATTCAAAAGATCGTTTGAAAATAAGTTTGGGGGAGTTGAAAAGAAGTATCAAATGCTCGAAAAATTGTTGTACATGAAGCAAGTGCTCGAGTTTGAGCTTGAAAAAAAAAAAACATATACTCAAAATGAAATAAGTGTTCGAAAGAGCATAAGTTGGGTATCAAGGATTGAAGTTCCGAAGGTTCGATATTAAGCTGAGTCTAGGGTTTTAAGCCAAAAATTTTATCTATCTTTTTCCTACCCTTAAGCCCAGCCACGTTACAACCTTATTAAAGACCTATTGATTCGAGATTCCCATGTTATCTACATTAGTGGAGAGAAATTGTTATGTTCAACATATGAAGACATTAAGTTAAGCTTAGTGATTGTAGTTTATTATTATTTTTTTTTTGAATAAAGGAATTAAAATCAATTTGGTAGTGAAGAACAAGTTTTTATTACAGAAACATTTAGTCTAATTTCGCTAGTATGATAATTGTTGGAGGTAATTTGAACAATATGAATGCTTAAGTTGCATAACTATCAAATTTCTTATCTTTGAGCTTAAGTATATTCAATTCATAATTTTGAAAAGAAAGTTGTTCTGAAAGAAGTTTTTCAAAGGTGTTTCCGAGAAAATTCTTTTCAATCTTGTGCATTACTCGGGACGAGCAATGAATTAAGTTTGGGGGTGTGGAAACACGAAAATTTATATACTTTTTCATGCCCTTTTTGACCCAATTTCATGTGGTTCCGAGTAAATTCTTGTCGAAAAATAATTAAATATTATAAAATAATTAATTTGTGCTAAAAATATGAACATGCTGAATTTTAATTAATTTTATAGTTAATTGTGTTTCAAATTTTGACTATTTTCGACAGAATCGCAAAGAGGAAAAAAATCAGCTCGGCAGACACTGCTCGAAGAATTAAACCGAGAGGCAATTTGAAGTGTTAAGGTGACTCTATTTCCAGCCCAAGACGGTCCAATTATGAAGATTTAATCATAATTTAATTAATTTTAATTTATTCCCAATTTAATTTGGGCTAAATAAATTATTATTAATTAATTATGGGAAAAGGGTCCAGTTAAACCGCACTGGTTGAACCGAACCGGTTGAACCGAACCAGCCACCAATTGGGCAGCCCAAACCGTCCACAATGAAGGCCCAAATCAGCTTATTTGCTGATTTATTCAGCTTGCAAAGGAGTCCTTGAAGATCTTTCAAAATCTCATTCAAACCCCTCCAAAATTCAAGGCTTTTAAGATTTGTCCAAGCCAATTTTAGCAAAGTTGAATCCATCAACTTTGCCACATAGGATGGCCGGCCAAGAGGGACTCTTTGCTGCTGATTTTTTTTGCTATTTTTAGCAGCCCCTAAACACTATAAATATAGCCCCTAGCTGCTCATTCAAGGCATCCCTCAATTCTCCAACATTCTCTCATTCTCTCTTCTTTTCTCTCAACTTTTCTCCCTTCATTTTCATTCCATTTTCCCCTTGTTCTTGTGCCGATTTCCCCTCTTGGAAAAGAGGTATTTTCCATCCATTTGAAGCTGCATTTGAAGTGTTCATAAGCCCCCTTGATAGCCAAGGACAACGAAGAATGAAGGAGGAATCAATCAGACAAGTCACGGAGAGCCACCGGATTTGTTTCTCGTTCCTATCTATTTAAATTATTTGTTGTTGTTTTGACGAACATGTTTATGAATATTCATGCTTTTGAAATGTTTAATTTAATCAATTTAGCTTGAATTTAATTTGTGTTGGTTTGATTTCATTTCGCCCTCTTAGATTATTAAAATTATGTTTATGCTGTTAAAGGCCTCGGTGAAATGTTTGATTAAGTAGAATTATGCTAAGTTATCTGGCATTATAATTGTTTAGATAGCTAATAAATTAATTTTTTAAACGCATTGAAATTGTAATTAATGGACACAATACTTAATCTGTGCATGTTTAATTCTTCTAAGGTAGCTGAAGATTAAATTAGCATTGTATTTGACAATATGTATGCCTTGCATAACTTGCAGGATTTTTGTGATTAAATTGTTTTACGGTAAAAATACATTGTTACTTCACATGATCTTTTATATGCTTGTTAGGTTGAATTAATCGTTTGCATCGACATAAGAATATGCGAGAGATTGTTTAATTTAATGAGTATGTATGTGCAATAACATGTTTACTTTTTGCAGTCTGTTTAATCGGTCGAATTGGCATAGAAATATGTACAAGAGATAGATGGATTTTTTATTTGTAAATATGTTCAATAGTTAGTAAATTACTGAGTTGCCATGTTTTAACAAGTATAAACACGAGTTTAATAATTCTAAGGTAAGAAATGTGATTAAACCAACACAATTATATCATCTTGATTAAAATCAGTTTTTGAAATCGCACACTTGAACTTTGTTTTATTTTAATTTACTTTGTTTTTCTTTTAGTTTTCAAATAGTTTTCAAAAATCAAATATTTTTCCCTAACCAAAGTGTTTGAAATTATTTCATAAATAATTCTTTTACAGTCCCTGTGGGTACGATAACTCGACATTTACTTGTCACTTTTATTACTTGTTACGATTATGTACACTTGCACATTTCCACCGTTCCACTTACCCTTTTGAATTCAGTAAGACATTTTTCGGAAAATGACGTCTTCTTCTCCCCTTTCCCATTCCTCTTCCCCTTTCCCTTGGGTTGCAAATCAGTTTGGTCAAGGATCTTTTCCGGTTCCTCCTTCATCCAGTTAAGGCTCCTTCTCCTTCTTCCGTTCTTCATTCCTTTTCCTTCTTCCATTCTTCATCTTCTCTTCAAGGTAAAAGTGAGTCGCATATCTTCTCTTCTCAGCATATTCTGTTTCGTGTCCTCTCTTTCTCTCTTTCTCAGGCAAATCTACCATGAATTCTTCGCTGGGTCTTTGCTTAAGGCGATGATCATTCTTTGATTTTCATTTAAAGCAAAATGAGCAAGTGAATTTCTCAACAACCAGTTTATACAGACAAATTTAAAGCAAAATGAGCAAGTGAATTTCTCAAATGATTTCTATGGAAGCCAAAAATCTGTTAATGTTGCACAGCAACCGCTTCAGAGCAGCCAGCCGTTTCCTTATGCTTCTAACACAGGGACATCATCTGCTGGTTGTCCTCCACATGCACTTGTTAGTTTTGGGTTTGGTGGAAAACTCATTATAATGAAGGATAGTAGTCTTCTGCAAAACTCGTCATTTGTTACCCAGGTTAGACTACTTTATAATATAATTTATTTTGTAGAAGCTGATGGAAGTAAGAAATAGTATGAAGTTGTGCCTCTTGTTCTAGTTTCCAGAAAATATATCTTTCTTGGTTGCGGGTCTAAGGCATGGTTTTGTAGCCGGGGGATCCCTTATTGAGTTTTAAGTACCAAATATGATGCTCTTGTTGTAAATGTTAATTATTCTAAATGCTAATGTTGTATGATTATGTTTATTTGAAGGATTCTGTGGGAGCCTCTATTTCTGTTCTCAATATGTTAGAAGCTGTCAATTCAAACACAAGTGTTTCTGCTGCTGCACCAGCTGCCTATGATTATTTTAATACTCTGTGCCAACAATCCTTCCTTGGTCCATTGGTTGGTGGAAATGTAAGCAATAAAGACTTGAGCAAATGGATTGATGACCGAATTGCCAGCTGTGAATCACCTAACATGGACTACGGAAAAGGTGAAAATATGAGAATGCTTCTCTCATTGCTTAAAATAGCTTGTCAGCATTATGGAAAACTTCAGTCTCTTTTTGGCTCTGATACTCTATTGAAGGTAAATACTTCTATTGTAATTTTAACCTTCTTTTTTTTTAAATGAGGTTTTACTTTCCTTAAAAGTTTTCATTTTCGCTTTAATTGTATCTTGTAAAGATGCTTGTCTTTTTTCTTTTCATTCAATCTAATGGTCTTAGGCTTTCTCGCTTACAACTCAAGAAATAACTATTCATTGGAGGTTTTTTTCATATACAATGAAGTGAGACTGTTTTTGTTCTCCTCTGCTTTATTTTGTGTGTTATATTGTATTTCATTATTATTGGCATGCACCCATTTATAGGAGACTGATACTCCAGAATCAGCAGTTGCTAAACTCTTTGCATTTGCAAAGAGGAAGGACGCATCTTATGGTGCTCTTAGCCACTGCTTGCAGCTATTGCCTTCTGAAGGACATGTTCAGGTATGCCATCATCTATACTTCACTATTTTTATCATTACAGACTGCTTTGTCTTATTTTCTCAGTTATTTTTAATATATGTTTTAGGCAACCGGAATTGAGGTGCAGAATCTTCTGGTTTCTGGTAGAAAGAAAGAGGCTCTACAGCGTGCACAAGAGGGTCAGTTGTGGGGACCTGCACTTGTTCTCGCGTCGCAACTTGGTGAACAGGTTTGTTTTTTTGTTCATTAAATTTTCTGTGACATATTCTTATTTTCATGTTGAGGAAGGTTTGACTGAAGCTGCAATCTCTCTTTTTTACCATTGGTTCTTGGCGGTTACTTTGGGTCATTGTAGTTCTGCATTGATACTATTAAGCAAATGGCACTTCATCAGCTGGTAGCAGGGTCTCCTTTACGGACGTTATGCCTGCTAATTGCAGGGCAACCGACAGATTTTTTTTCCATAGGCTCCACAATTGATGGCATGGATTTCTCTCAACAGCATGCAGAGGTAATATATTGGTGCATGGAATTTAATTCTAATTGGTTATTTTTCAGGGAGGAAAATTTTCTACCAAAGAGGTATTAAGACAAATAAATGATCTGATTGTTTTTTGATTCTTCAATAGAAGACTTAAGAAAAAATATGCCTGTGTGGTGAAGTGGTTACCCAGAAGAAGAACGACATAGGTTAAATGGATTGTTTTACACATACTTCTGATGCTTCTGTTCTTTGTATACCTTTTTGGAATGATCATGCAATGCTATTGGGAAGAAATGTAAGTTAGTTGTGGAGAATTCATGCTTCATTCAGCAACTGGCTGTTACTTTTGTTTCATCTAAAATTTCATTTTACCACATGTTTTTTCTCATGTGACGTCCATATATTTGAAGTCAAATTAATGCAGTAAAAGGAATATGCATTACTTTGTTAGTAAGCAAGGTACAGGATGTTGTTGAACTTTGGCCTGCAATGCAACAGAAAACCAGCAGCAAACCAGCATGCAGACCAGCATCCAAGCTGAATCAGAGAAGCAGCAGCATTTTGTTTATTTTGTTCATTTGTAACTTGATTTAGTTCCAATGTAATTTATACTTAAAGTTAGTAGGAGTAGTTGTTGATTTATGTTTGATGTTATAGCTGATATGTCCGCTACATTTTGTGTGTAATTCTAGCTAGGCTTTAGTCATGTATTAGTGGGAACAGTTATACATTAGGTAACTGCCATATTTCATTGTAACATAAATGCTTCTCAAGTCAATGAAAAATATCTGATTTTTGGAGTTCAAATTCAGTTTTCTTCTTGTTCAAAATTCTTTGCATTCGTTTTTCTTTTTCTCCTTAGTTTTCTGCTAAAAAAATCAACACATGTAATCCAGGCTACTTCTGTATATGGCATACTGCTTATTCAAGTAATGAAGTTAATCTTTACATCATCCGGGTTACTTGCTTTTGTTTTCTTCCTCTGCTGTCAAAACCCCAACAGATGTGATTTGTAGCTCTTCCCTTTAGCATTGATAACCAGCTCAAGGCTCGACATTGCACGTTCTACATGGTAGCCATAGGCTGTTTCAGTTACTAGCCAACGGTTGGTTTTAGTTTTGAAGTTATTTGGTGCTAGCAATGTCTTGCATTGAGTTACTGATGACAAACATTTGAAATAACATGCATTAAGATGCACAAACATTGAGAAAAAGGGTATTGTAAATATTTCATTAAAGAGATTTGAAAGAATAATGGATAGTTCTATACTTATGTCAAACTTATTTATACATGCTTTTTTTCTCTTCATGTATTTGGCATTATGGATCTATTTGTCAAAATTCATAAATTAACTATATATATATATATATATATATATATAAATTTATTAATATATGTAAAAATAGCTTTTCCGGAAAATATTTTCAGGAAATTTACCAAATAACAGAAAATATTTTATATAGACTCATCCAAACACCAGAAAAGTAAATCATTTCCAAAAAAGTAGATCATTTTCCAGAAATCATTTTTCGGAAAACATTTTACTGGCAAACAAACGGAGCCTAAGTAAAAAAAATATTCCTTCTCTATTCTAAAATAAGTCAGATGATCGGCTAAAAATTATCAATTGGAATTAATTTATTACTAACTCATATACTAAAATAAGGTGAAAAATAATACTCCTGACATAGTATAAATTCAACCAAAAATTTTATTATAGTATATTGTCTATATTAATATTTAAAGTTTTAATTGAGTTGATATTAAAAGCTCGTTATTTTTACAGAAGTGTAAATATTTTTTTTTATCTTTTTATATAAAATCTAGAAAATACATGTATACACAATAAGATTTGAACTCAAAACATTAAAAATCATACACTCCCACTTTAACTATTTCAACTAAAAACATATTTAGTATTTATATAATTTTTTATAAATTTATTTAATAATTTTTTCGCACGCATAATCTAGTAATATATATATATATATATATATAATATTAATTTTATCAAATAACAATACAAATTTCCATTGGAGAAGGGTTGACATATATATCAATTAGTTGTTTAGCAGGAAAATAAACTGTAATTTTCTTAGTGGCAAAATAAATGAGTTTCACATCAAAATAAATGGTTTTAAATCTATTTATCTTAAATAAAATAAGCAACATCCAATTTTTTTTTTTTTTTACTTTACTTTAATTACACAACGGAAAGAAAAAAAAGAAGAAGAGAAAGATTGAATATTTTTTATTTTGATTAAATGAATAAATTGTCTCTAAAAGAAAAACTCCCTGAGGTCCAGGGTTGTATTAGGAAAAGCAATATAGATTCCTGCTATAAATGATGAGCTACTTTAGTTACTTACAGCAACAAGTTATTAAACAACCTTTGTAATAGGAAAAAAGCCTTGTTAGAGAGCATCAGTCCCGGCAAGACAAGAAGAAACCTGTAACATAAACAAACTCCAAACGATCAAAACAAGGAACCACGGTAACAAAGGCACAAACCCAAATCCCCTCAAAGTCATAAACCCATTCTTTTCTTCTTTTTATTTTTTTGTCAAAACCAAAAGCCCTTTTTTCTTTTTCTCTCATGATTCTGTTCTGAAAATCAAACGGGAAGCTTCAATCAAAACTGAATTATGGGTTGCTGTCAATCATCTTGCCTAACAGAGACCCACCCAGAAAAAGACCAGAGTCGGCCACAGCAACAGGAGCCCCGGAACCATAGCCAAGCAGTTTCAGGTGCTGGACCCGACCCAGCTGTTGCTAATGGAGTCCCTTCTTTCTCTGAGTTCTCCTTGACTGACCTCAAAGCTGCCACCAATAATTTCAGTCCAGATAACATAGTTTCTGAAAGTGGGGAAAAAGCTCCTAACCTTGTTTACAAAGGTCGTTTACAGAACAGGAAATGGATCGCTGTTAAGAAGTTTACTAAGATGGCTTGGCCTGACTCCAAACAGTTTGTGGTACCATCCATTTTTGGTTTAATGCTTTTTTAAATTTTGGGTTTTTGGTGGGATATTTGAAGTGGGTTTTGTTGATTTGTTTTAGGAGGAAGCATGTGGAGTGGGAAAGTTGAGACACAGGAGGCTGGCCAATTTGATAGGGTATTGCTGTGATGGAGATGAAAGGCTGCTTGTTGCTGAGTATATGATCAATGACACTCTTGCTAAGCATTTGTTTCATTGTCAGTTTTCTTTCTCTTTTAACTTGAAGATTCCTTTTCTCTTTTTCTTTTTCTTTATGTTGTTGTTTAATTTCTTAATTTCTTGCTTTTCTTTTTAAGTTTTTAGCTAGTTTTATCAGGCTTGAATTTTTGTTCTTGCTAATTGTTGCCAAGAATAGGCCTTATGTAACTCGACCTTAGCCTTTGTTTCTCTTCCAGTTATTCTTGATCCATTGTTCATGCCATAAATGGTTTATCCAATAATTTTTGTTTTAATTTCTTGAGTTCCTGTAATCCTTACTGAACATATAGGATAGATTACAGGTTGATTTTACTTGGTAAGTTTGATATACAGTTTTGTCAGCTAAATGCTTTTAGCTTTGATAATATATCTTGACATTTCTGTTTATCACGGCCTAAAGTTGTATCTTTGTTCACATTATTCAGGGGAAAATCAAACCATCGAGTGGGCAATGCGTTTAAGAGTAGCTACGTGCATTGCTGAAGCTTTAGATTATTGTAGTAGTGAGGGCCATCCATTATACCATGATCTAAATGCTTACAGGGTTCTTTTTGATGAGGTATTGGTCTCTTGAATATAAGGTTTCTTATCATGTATATACCTTTTTCCTCCTCTTTCTCTAGCATTAACAACCACTTGGTGCAGTAACTGATGGCTTCTTAATGGATTTTGTAGGATGGTGATCCACGTCTTTCATGTTTCGGACTGATGAAAAACAGCCGGGATGGGAAAAGTTATAGCACTAATCTTGCCTACACACCTCCTGAGTATCTAAGAAATGGTAACTTCATTTGTTGTCTGGTTTATCTCTGGTGGTTACCGTCATAAAATACTTATTCTCTGTTCTTCTGCCTGTCCAAATGTACTGGATTTTACCTGTTACACATATCTGGAGTTTACTTCGGTCCTTTTTAATGTTACTCTACATGATTGGTTTGCTTCAATTCTTGAACACGTTTTCAGTAAAAGAGTTCTCTTCCTTTGTGTTTCATTCTGATGTTCTTCAGTGAAGTTTGAGTAAATTTTGTGAAATGATGTTAGGATACCGACTTTAGCAGACTTGTATTTTGACAGTTACTGTTGCAACTTCTAGAGATGTTCTGTTTCTCCTTTCTCTTGCAAAAACTTGCTTAGTATTTTTGTAGCAGACAAACAGGGAGTGGGAGGCTTTTTATGAAAATGGATTCCTATGTTAATGGTTCAAATTGTTTTCTTTTGGTGTTTCCCATAGATGAGTGAGTTGTTCTGGTCATTCCTATGTAAGTATAAAATCATTTCCAGATGTATGGTAAACTGTCTATCTGTTGTTTCATAGTGCTGAGCTCTGTGAAAACTGTTCTATTGTTTCAAATTGCATGATTCTCTTCATTCAATTTTCTAAAAAATATGCTTCTTGTAGGGAGAGTCACCCCAGAAAGTGTTATTTACAGCTTTGGCACTGTTCTTGTTGATTTGCTTAGTGGAAAGCACATCCCTCCTAGTCATGTAAGTGGATTTAAGTGGCTTATATTTGTAGCACATGGGACCCATATGTATCATTGTGTAATTTTGTTTTAAAACATTTTGGAACGATCTGCATCTCGGAATCAGTGATTTTATCATGGCTCCTTTGAATGCTTGTAAATGCAAACTTGCTATTCAAATTGTGAGTTAGTGTGGTTAACAGCTATTGTGCAATTCGCTTTTTGTGATTAATTTGAAATCTTGTACTTACCAAAACTTCACTATTCCATTTCAACAGCTGCTTGGCTTATGTCTTTACCTGTTCTAAGACAGTATTAGTCTTGAAGGTTACAAACTTTGGTTTTATCTTGATGGCTGTGCATGTTTGCAGGCGCTTGATATGATACGAGGTAAAAACATCGTTCTCCTCATGGATTCACATTTAGAGGGGAAATTTTCTATGGAGGAGGCAACTGTGGTTGTTGGCCTTGCCTCACAATGCTTGCAATATGAACCCAGGGAGCGGCCCAGTGTGAAGGATCTTGTTGCCACACTTGTTCCATTGCACACCAAACCTGATGTAAGGAACTTGCTGCTTTTACCTATTCAATTTATTACAGTTTGTTTTTTGTTTATTGGTGAGCCAAAGATTTAGAACCTGGAGGTTGCATCTATTCCCTTTAGTGAAGAGTTGAAAATCTCTTGCATATATGGTTCCTGCAGTAATTAAAATCGCTAAATAGGCCTAGATCTAATGAAGAAAACGACCAGTGTTGTATCTGAGTTGTCCCAGATGCTTACGCTGTTGTGTATCTATACTTCTTTACATACTTCACCTTTGCTATTGTTACCTCAAGCCATCCTAAAGCTAAAAAATGATGTGGGAATAATCACATTAAAATTGTTACCTTGTGGCTGTGGTTTTGAAGACCAAAGAGCATGCTTTTCTTTTTAGATCCTGATTATTTTATCTCCTGGCTTGTAGGTTCCATCTTATGTTATGCTTGGAATCTCAAAATATGAGGAAGCTCCACCAACTCCACAGCGTCCTCTTTCACCAATGGGTGAGGCCTGTTCGCGGCTTGACCTTACAGCAATTCATCAAATATTGGTGATGAATCACTACAAGGATGACGAAGGGACAAATGAGGTGATGACTTGTTTTAGTGAATCCTTCAAATTCATTTTCTTTACTCTTGTGCTAAGAAGTGCATATAATTGTGGATGGATTGCTTCAGTTATCTTTCCAAGAGTGGACCCAGCAGATGAGAGATATGCTTGAGGCTAGGAAGCGTGGGGACTATGCGTTTCGTGATAAAGATTTTAAAACCGCCATTGACTGTTATTCCCAGGTACTGGACTTTAACTTGTCAAGAACTATATGTTATTTGGTTAAGAATTTGTCAAAAATTGTCATCTTGCTAAATTATTGACAATTCGATAGTTCTAGGACAGTTGAGATTGTTTAAATGGAATCTTTTACTTGTTGGTTTGCCTGTCATAGACGGTATTCATACTCTCTAACTCTCTCATCCAGAAATATATTTCTTGGAAATTTAAAATTTTTTTTTTACCACAAATTAGATATGATATTATCTAGCAGCTAGCCTTGACCAGACCGACCTTTAATGTAACTGAGGTTATATTGTTTTAGGTTGACTCTCTTGAGCATCCGAATAAACTTTAATCGTGCTGTAATGAGATAACCGTTAAACCAAGACGAGTATTAAGTTCTATTGAGTTGGGATGGAAGCCTTATGGCTACCTTTTCTTTCTGTGCAGTTCATAGATGTTGGAACCATGGTCTCCCCAACTGTTTTTGCTCGACGCAGCCTGTGCTATCTATTCTGCGATCAACCAGATGCTGCCCTTGCAGATGCAATGCAGGCGCAAATTGCAAATCCCGAGTGGCCGACTGCCTTCTATATGCAGTCAGTTGCTCTTGCCAAACTAGACATGCATAAAGACGCTGCAGACATGTTGAACGAAGCTGCTGGACTTGAAGAAAAGAAGCAACGGGTCGGTAAGGGATCGTGAGAACAAAAATAGTGTTTGATTCTACATTCCTGTACCCCTTTCTTGTTGAGGCTGCCAAAAGTTTGTGTAAAAATCTGAGTTTGAAATTGAATTTCAAATTGGAAGTGTACGAAATAGCAAAGAATGTGTATTTTTTCCCCATTTGTGATGATGTGTACCTGCCCTTCATGTTTGCAAATATATGCTATGCTTAATAAGGAGGCTCCACCATTTCAGCAACGTGTAACACAAATCTTTCTTGTCAATAGGGTTTTTGAAGCAATTCTCAATCTCTTATAGATGCAATATTTTTGTATGTCTGTCCCCTTCAATTTGAACGGACGAATTCTTTTGTATTGAAAAAAAGAAACGTAATGAAATATTTTCTCTTCTTAGAAGAACCTGAATGGTAACATATCCAATTACTTTTATTTGCTCTGAGAATGCTTTTATCTCGTCCCTCAAATTGCATGGACTAAGGGGCTCTTCAAACCTTGCATTGCATCGAAACTTGCATCATTGATGGCTAAATCAATCTAACAGATTCATTTCACCATTGACGGAGATTCCAGAATGCTGGAGCTAAGCTGTAATAATGTGGAAATGTGTCCAGTGACCGACTCCAACTTACCTGGTCGCCCATGTTAACAATTTTTTTTCACAATCTTCCCGGTGCTGTTGCAGCGGGAAGAACAAGAAACGGGACAACAAGGCTTAAATGCCATTCCTGGCTTTAAATGTCCACGCTAAGAATCACTTGTTTTCAAATGTGCCGATTCGTGGGTGAGGTTTCATTGTTTTTTTTTTTTTTTTTCAGATTTCAAGCAACGCTGTATGTGCCTATAGTTCCTTATTTTATTAACGAATTATTAAAAAGTAGCACAAGCATCACTGGAATCTTGCCACCCCCCTATGTCTATGAGAGGAGACGGGCCACAGTGCCACTCGTGCACAATAATTAAGCCTTCATTTCTGTAGAAAAATGTGTAGGCTCAAAATATTTATATAAATAAATTGCTTAAAGATTTTTTGGGGTGGGGTGGGAGACAATGAGCAAACATTGGCAGCAAAAATGTTGAGATTCAGATCAGGGTCACGTTAGGATTCATGGTGGTTGCAGATGAGATTCCTTGTCTTCCATAGTTACCGATATATACGATCGCAGCTCGAGGGTTGAATGGGAAGGTGCATTGAGTTGATCAACTTGTACATCTAAGCCTTTAGCCTTTTGCTCCAAGACAAAAAAAGATGGCTTCTTCAACTTTGAACCAAAAATCCAATTTTCATGCTCGTTCAAACAGCTTGCCTTCTAGACCTCATCCACTTGTTACTCAAATTGATGAGCATCTGTGTAGGCTAAAGTCCAATGAATCCGCCTCATCATCATCTTCATCAATGAGCCAAAAACTAAGTGGCCTTAGAGATCTGTATGAGTTGGTTGATAATTTGCTTCGACTGCCTCTTACACAAATCATTAGCCCAACAATGCAATGATAAACAGGTTAACGAGTTGTTGAATGGGTCTCTCAGGCTCTTGGATGTTTGTGGTGTGGCCAAGGATGCTTTACTGCTGGCCAAGGAAGATACCCAACAACTTCCATCAATTTTGAGAAGAAGAGGTGATGAAGCTGGTTTCACATATGAAGCTAAGGAATACCTGGCTTCAAGGAAGAAAGCAAAGAAGTTAAGAAACAAGTCTCAGAAAGCTTGTAAATGTGGCTTTGCTCTGTTAGAAAACGATGCTGAGGCCGCATTTAGCATGTTGGGAGAGGTACAAGGAGTTGCATTCACAGTGTTTGAATCCCTCTTTTCTCATATCAATGGCACAAAGATGGAATCAAAATCGACCAATTGGTCTTTGCTGTCCAAGTTGATGAGCTCCAAACGCGTAACACACGAGGGAGAAGCAACGAAAACCAATGAATTCGAGAAAATGGATGCAGTTTTGTGCATTCTCATTGGTAACAAGACCAGAAAATCTGGTAAAATGAGCAATGATGATGCACAAATTGAGTTGCAGAAATTGGAGTCAAGCATTCAAGATCTTGGAGATGGAGTGGAGTGCTTGTTGAGGCTCTTGGTCAAAACTAGAGTTTCTGTTCTCAACATCCTTGCCATTAGGCTGCAGAAAGTTATAACATATGGCAATAGAAAACAACTTTATACAATTTTGCTGTACATCCTTGTATATTGGTAAAAAATACATGTATACTTCATCTATCATAAATGAAAAGAATTTTAATGAACAAATCTACATCTTTCTTTATCATATACATTTGTTGTTTTTTCTCTAGCTAGTATAATAACTTTCATCCTTGTATATGCATTTGTTGTTTATCATATACATTAGCATGAAACAAAAATCTTGGACTCCCATTTGGGCATTTCATAGCTTGGTATCTTGAAGGACTTGAAAGTCTCTTTAAGAGTTTTGTTGGAAAGTGACCATCCATGCAATGACGAACATTGAATGCAAAGATGCTCACAGAAAGTGGCAAGCTCATTACTTTGGCGAACTAAAAATACGAATTGAATTTAAAAGGATTGCTTGTAAGTCAAGTTAAACAAAATATATTTTCTTTTTAGAAAATTTAGTATTTATTAGCGTAATATATTTAGCATTTATTAGCATAATATATTTAACATTTATTAGTATAAAAATATTTGTTATTTCTTTCCATATTTAGGAGTTTTTTTCTTGATATAAATACCCCTGTTATCTTGTTCAAAACAGATGAGTGAAAAATAATAAAATCATTGGCAGGCAATTTTGTTGTTGAAATTTTCTCGTTTATTCTCTGCAATCTTTTCTTCTTTAGTATTGAAATTTCAACAAGTGGTATCAAAACTATCTTCTTAAGGGTTGTTGTTGTTCTTTTTGTATTATAAATGGCTTTGCTAGTTTTTCACCATCTTCATCATTTGTTTTCAATGGAGGAAATTATCATATATGGGTTGTTAAGATGAAGACCTACCTACAAGCTTATGACTTGTAGGAGGTTGTGAATATTGATGTTGAGCTAGCACCATTGGGGGACAACATTACAGTCGCTCAAATTAAACACCATAGTGACGGGCAAGCTAAAAGATACAAGACAATGTCTTGTATACAAAATGACGTCTTGGATGTCATATTCACATGCATTATGGTCTGCGAAACCCCCAAATAAGCTTAGGATAAGCTAAATGAGGAGTTTCAAGGTTCTGATAAGACCAGACAACAACAACTCATTAATCTCAGAAGAGATTTTGAGAATCTGAAGATGAAGGAGGCTAAAACAGTAAAGCAGTATGCAGACAAGATTATAGAAGTAGGTAATAACATCAGGTTACTTGGGGAAGAGTTCACAGATAGCAGGGTCGTTGAGAAGGTCATAACAACACTTCCTAAAAGGTATGAATCTAATATTTCCTCACTCGAAGACTCAAGGATCTTTCGGCGATCTCTCTTTCAGAGTTAATAAATGCCCTATATGCTCAAGAGCAAAGAAGAGCATCAAGGCACTGGGAGTGCACAAAAGAAGAAACACTGTGAGTCTTGAGTATTGATAATGCGAACCCCTAGAAACATAAGGGTAAGAAAGGTTGGACAGAGAAGAAAGAAGATAGATTGAAAAATTGAAAGATGGTGGTACGGAAGAAAATCCACCATGCTCTCATTGCAAAAAGACAAATCACTCGGAGAGGTATTGCTGGTTCAGACCAGATATTCAATGTAGAAGTTGCAAACAATTTGGTCACATGGAGAAGATATGCAAGAACAAAGGGTGAACTCCACAGCAGAATGTGTATTCTCAGGTAGCTGAGGGAGATCATATTCAAGAGGAGCAATTGTTCACAACCACAAGTTTTGCATAAAAAAAACAAAGTCACGAAAGGTTGGTTGATTGATAGTGGATGCACCAACTACATGACCTCAGACGAAAGCATCTTCAGGAAGATTGACAGAAGATGCGATCTTAAGGTAAAGATTGGTAATGGCGAACTCTTAGAAGCTAAGGGAAAAGGGGATGTGCTGATCAACACTTTAACAGGTACTAAAATAATCACAAATGTGCTTTTAGTTCCTGAAATAGATCATAATCTCCTTAGCATTGGTCAATTGATGGAGAAGAAATACACTGTTGTCTTCAAAGATAAATATTGCACTATATTAGATTTATTGGGACAGGAAGTGGTGACAGTCTCAATGAATGATAAAAACTTTGTGCTGGATTGGAACTTTGAGGCCTTAAGAGCCTATACTAATTCAGTGGATAAATCATATTGTAACACCCCTTACCCGTATTCAACGTCGGAATAGGGTATGAGGCATTACTAGGCTTATACGCAAACAATCATACAGCTCTGAGACTTAACTCCCCTTCCCAATTTAAAACTTTTATTAACACCTCTTAAACATGTCTACAAAACCTGAATCACACTTTAGGAATGGTTCGGGATCAAATTGAACTCTTTTGAAGCTTTCTAGAAGACCTTAGGAAATTTCTCTAAATGGTCCACACGCCCGTGTGGAAGAAGGGACACGCCCGTGTGACATATCACATGCCTGTGTTCCACACCCGTGGTCGACACTGACTTCCATCACACGGCCTGTCACACGCCTGTGTGCTTGGCCCGTGGTCGACACTGACTTGCATCACACGGCTAGTCACACGCCCGTGTCCTTTGACCGTATGGCGAAATAAATTCCAAATTCAGGTGCAAACTTCGCACAGCCTGGGCACACGCCCATGGCCAAGGTCGTGCCTCTCACACGACTGAGAAACACGGTCGTGTCTCTGCCCGTGTGTTTACTACTGAGCATACTAACCTGTAAAATTAACATGCAGGGGACACACGGCCCAACCTCACACCTATGGGGCTGATCGTGTGTCACACATGGCCTAGACACATGCCCGTGTGCCTACCCGTGTGGACTAGAATAAGGCTATTTGCCAAACTCTTTTTATCACCATAACTCATTCAACATAAATCACATTCAACCATTAACCAAGCAACCCAATCATGCACCATACACATTCATGAATAACCTCATCTTTTCATATATTAATAATAATGAGCCATCAACTATGGCTATATACAAAAGAGTTCATCTTTAAATGAGCCAACACCCTTGGCCAAAACAACATGATATTTCACTAAGTCTAGCCCCTATACATGCCATACTCAAAATGCTAAGTCTAAATATACCACGATGTGCTGATAGTGTGGGTGATCTTTCGATTATCTTCGTATCCCGAGCTGGCTCTTTGACACTATAAAATAAGGGAAAAGAAAGGGAGTAAACTTTACGCTTAGTAAGTCTATATGTAAACAATAAGCATCATACCATATGTTAAGCAATCACAAACATTACATATTATGTAAGAACCATTCACATTTTCTTAATCATGCTTACTCATCCAATCTCTTACCACATTCCAACCATATGACATATATATTGCTCACATTTACTTGCACATATACCCTGCACTCATCACCACAAAGCCACATGAAATATTTATTTAGACAAGTTTCTCGATGAACCCCTCGAAATGATATAAGTATCTGGTGGTTTCGCACATAGCCCACCATTAATCAATAATAGGGTGGTATCGCACACAGCCCACCAACAGTGATAATTACGGTGGTTTCGCACATAGCCCACCACATAATAATATAAATGATGGTAACGCATACATCCCATTGTGAATAAATAATAATGTGGTATCGCACACAGCCCAACAACAAAATAATTACGGTGGTATCGCACATAGCCCACCAACAATGATAATTACGGATATTTATCCGTACTTACATTTCTATTCCTAGGTTCATACGAGAATTACTCATTATCTAACATTTTCAATCAATCTCACCAATAAGTATTTGCATCCAAACAATGCATCAATAGGTAACATCATGAGTATTAAGGATGTATCGTTTACAAGTAAACTTACCTCGGTGCAAAATATGTTAATTGACGATTCAGTCCGTAACCTTGCATTTTCCTCGGTCAAGGTTGTTTCCACGTTCTTCTTGATCTATAATAATAAAATTTACTCATTCAATCACTATATAACTCATGATACATCAAAATTTCTACTTAGGCAAAAATGACCATTTTGCCCTTATACTTTGGGAAAAATTACAATTTTGCCCCTAGGCTCGTAAATCATTTTTCATCACATTTTCTCATTAAACAAGCCTAGCTGAACATTTATTTCTCTTACAACAATTCACAAAACCAAACATTTCATGTATTTATTACTCATTTACAACCTTTACAAATAAGTCCATTTAGGTGTTTTCATGGTAACACCTTTCTCAAAAGTTATTCATTAACCCACTAACATTCATTTTCTTCCATAAAAACTCAGCAAACAACTTAGACACTCTATTGGAAAGTCCCTAAACTTTCAACCATTTTGCAAGATAGTCCCCTCATTAGCTAGCTTAAGCTTTAGGGGTTCCAAAAGTACAAAAATTATCAAGAAAAACCTCTAAAATCACTTACTTGTAAGAGATTAGCTTGGCTGAAAATTTGAACTCCAAAAAACCCCTATTCTCTCTTCAATTTTCGGTGGAGAAGAAGTGTGAATAGTAAAAGATGACAACTCTTTTATTTATATTATTTTATTCATTTTTGGTTACCTAATTTCACCAAAATTTTGACCAAATTAATGTCTTTGTCCCCCTTGGCCGGCCATCACTCTTTGGGTGGTCTATTTGCACTTTAAAGACCTCCAATTTAATATTCCATAGCTATTAGACACTCCTAGCTTGTAAAATGGAACTTTCGCACTTTATGCGATTTAGTCATTTTTCTCAATTAAGCATACAATCGCTAAAATTAAGGCACCAAAATTTTCATGCATCCTTATAAACTTGCTATAACACATAAAATAATATTAAAATAATTTTCTTCAACCTCGGATTAGTGGTCTCAAAACCACTGTTCCGACTAGCCCCAAAATCAGGCTGTTACACATATAGTTGGCACAAAAGATAAGGACATGTGAACTATAATTCCCTTAGTCAAGAGTGCAAAATCGGTTGAGAATATGACTAAAGTAGAGGATAAAGATAAAGATAAAGATAAATGTTTTGATGATCTTCCTGTAAAGCATCAGACCTATTATTGAAACTTATCACAGATGTGACTTAACAATATTGGAGCTTGCAATTTTTGAAAAAGTTGCACGAGAACACAAAATTGGAGTTAGATACAAGATGGTCAAGAAAGAGTGTTGCAAATTGACCACTCATGCAATAGCAATCAACAAGATGAAGTGTGATCTTGCAAGCTCACCAAAATGCAAGTTGCGAACTCGAAAAAGGTGCGAGTTGACAAATGTGCGAGCTATGAGCAAGGCAAGATGCAAACTTGCTGATACTCTTACAAAACCTCTTGAGAAGATGAAGTTCGAAAAGCTATGTTATGATATTGGGATTTGTAGCATGGAGGCCAAGGAGGAATGTTGGAAAGTGACCATCCATGCAATGGAAAACATTGAACACAAATATGCGAACTCATAGAAAGTTGCAAGCTCATTACTTTGGCGAACTAAAAATACGAACTGAATTTAAAGAGATTGCTTGCAAGTCAAGTTAAACAAAATATATTTTCTTTCTAGAAGATTTAGTATTTATTAGAATAATATATTTAGCATTTATTAGCATAATATATTTAGCATTTTTTAGTACAAAATCTTTGTTATTTCTTTCCATATTTAGGAGTTTTTTCTTGTTATAAATACCCATGTTACATTGTTCAAAATAGATGAGTGAAAAATAATAAAAACCTTAACAGACAATTTTGTTGCTAAAATTTTTTCTTGTTTATTCTCTGCAATTCTTTCTTCTTTAGTATCTGTTGGAATTTTGATACTAATAAAGAAAGAATTGCAAAGAAGAAACAAGAAAAATTTAGCAACAAAATTGTCTATTAAGGTTTTTATTATGTTTCACTCATCAGTTTTGAACAATGTAACAAGGGTATTTTTAGCAAGAAAAAACTCCTAAATATGAAAAGAAATAACAAATATATTTATACTAATAAATGCTAAATATATTATACTAATAAAAAAATAAATTTTCTAGAAAGTAAAGATATTTTGTTTAACTTGTCTTGCAAGTAAACTTGACTTGCAAGTAAGCTCTTCAAATCCTGTTCATATTTTTTAGTTCGCCAAAATTAATGAGCTCGCCACTTTCTGTGAGCTCGCCAATCTTGATGGGTTCGCCAAGTGTGTTTGTTGCATAAATGGTCATCTCGCAACACTCCTTTTTGATCTTCATGTTACAAACACCAATTTTATTCCTCAACTCTTCAAACCTCGACTTTTTAAGTGGTTTGGTCAGGATGCCTGCAAGTTGATCCTTAGTACTGCAATGAACCAGAGTCACTTCTTTACTCTGGGCAACTTCTCTTGTAAAGTAATACTTGATTTTAAAATGCTTTGTCTTTCCATGAAAGACTGGGTTCTTTGCAATTGCTATGGCAGAGTAGTTGTCACAAAAAATTTGAGTTGCTTCAACCTACACATGGTTCAAATCAAACAAAAATTTTCTCAACCAAATTGCTTGATTAACTGCTACAGTTGTAGCTATATACTCAGCTTTAGCTATGGATTAAGCAACTGTTAATTGCTTCTTCAAACTCTAGAAGAGTACCCAAGATCCTAGTGAGAAGAATATCCAGAGGTACTTCACATATCATCTATTGACCTAGCCCAGTCACTGTTAGTGTACCCAATAAGTTTTAAAGAGTTCACTATTGCAGTGTTCGCTATTGCGAACCAAACACCAAAATCAATTGTTCCTTTGATGTATCTCAGCACCCTCTTCACCGCTTTGAAATGGGAAGTATCACAACAGTGCATAAATCTTGACAACAAGCCTACTGCGAACATAATATCTAGGCGTGTTGCTCTTAGGTACAACAAACAACCCTCAAGGCTTCAATAGTTCTTCTCATCAACTTTCTAAAACTTTTCACTACTGTAGAGTTTTTCTCCAAGAGCAATAGGCATGCTGATTGGTTTACACTTTGTTATGCAGAACCTCTTCAAAATCTTTAATGCGAAGCCCTGTTGACTTATGAAAATTCCTTCTTGAACTTGTCGAATTTCCATCCTAAGAAAATATCTCATTTTCCCAAGATCTGACATTTCGAACATGTTCTCCATTTGTTGTTTAAACTCCTTTACTAAGACTTCGTTGCTTCCAATCACAAGTAGATCATCTACATATAGCAAAGCAATTAGCGAAGTGAGTTCACCAATTTTCTTCACATATAGGGTAGGCTCGCTAGGACTCTTTTCAAATCCCAACCTCATGAAGTGCTCATCTATCCTCGCGTACCAAGCTCACGGAGCATGTTTCAAATCGTATAAGGATTTTTTTTAGCCTATATACCTTCTCCTCTTTTCCTTTAACTGCGAACCTAGGAGGTTGCTCCACATAGATTTCTTCCTACAAATAGCCATTCAAAAAGACTAATTTAACATCCAGCTGATGAATTTTTCAATCCATCTGTAACACCCCTAACCCGTATCCGTCGCTAGAATAGAGTTACGGAGCATTACCGAACAAACAGAACAGTAAACCATTTAATTCATACATCAATGCAATACATATTCTAAATTCATTCAAATACATTCATAACATCCTTTAATCGAGCCCTCAAGGCCCTAATAATATAATAAAATCAATTTGAAACTAAATCGAAAACATTTGGAAAGTTTAGGAAAAAGCTGAAAAATTTGGATTACAGGGGTCACACGCCATGTGGTCAGGCCCTGTTGAGACACACGCCCGTATCTCAGGCCGTGTCTTAGAGCAAGTTTGCCTAACCAATGTACCCTCATTGGTACCACAAGTATATATAATTATACATCAAAATAATCATCAATTCATTCAAGCAATACCTATCCAAAATACCTATCAAAGGTATCTCAATCACAACATTTCTTTAATACATATCATTCATATTAGCATAGAAACTATACCTCTTTCTCATATATTATATAAGTTGACCATTTACACAAAAGATCATCTATAATTTTTATATAAACCAAAACATTAACGATAATCACACAATAGCCTATACATGCCATATAGTTTGGAATAAATGTTCCAAAAACTACCGAATTGAGCTAGATAGTGTGACTTGAGTGTCGATCCAATTGTCCAACCTTTCGAGTATCTACAATGAAATTAAAAAACACAAGTAAGCTTAATGAAGCTTAGTAAGTTTGATGCATTAAACGATAAATCTTACCAAAGTAAATACAACAGTTCAAACAATAATAATTAATCATGAGAATTCCCTGTCAATCACAATTTCAATCCATGAATTCATCTATGTTCATATCAATATTCAATAAATAAAAAAAATTTCAAATTCATTAAACAGATTACCTTACTAATATTTTCCATTCGAAGAACGACTTACGGATAAGAGTACATCGTCAGATCAACCGAACACACCAGACAGAAGCTCATAAGAGCTAATCCAACCGAAACACACCAGACAAAGAGTATAACATGAGAGTTTACAACAAATGCTGAGCCTCGGTTTACTCAGGTAATATACATGTATCTCCCTCTAATACCATCTCCACTCCAAACCCCCGAAACATAACAAATCACAATTGTACTCTATCCCACATTCAATCCAAACTAAGCATCAAATTCAATATTATATCTCGAATTACCATTAATTAGCAATAATTAAAAATAAATATATAATTTTTACCATGTTAATCTACTCAAAAATTCATATTGATGTTAAATTCTAACCGTACGAACTTACCTAGACTGAACTGCAGAAATGTCAAAGTACATGGGCATTTCGATAATTTTCCATTCTTCTCGATTTTCCATTTGATCATGATCTAAATTAATAATTTCATTCAATTTATTAATTTAGATAGTAAAAAAATTTATTTTATGCAAGTTAGTCATTTTTGACATTTTACAAAATTACCCCTAATAATTTACTTTTATTCAATTTAGTCCCTGAGCCTAAAACATGCAATTTAACCATTTTTACCCAAATTTAAGCTTAGATGAATGTTCATGGCACCCAATACAGCCCACCTTTGTAATAATTTCACATCAAATCCTTGAACTTTTATTAATTCAACAATTTAGTCATTAATCGACAAATCCATTAAAATTCACTTAACAAAATACTTTTACATAGAAACTAATATCTCAAATTCATCATTTAACATAAAAAACCACAAGATTAATCAATGGAAACATTCAAAATCTTTAACAATTTCAAAATGAACCTAGTTGCAACGATCTAAAAAACATAAAAATTATTAAAAACGAGACTAAAACTGACTTACATGCATCATTCAAAGCAAGGCCGAAGCTTGAAGCTTCTCCATTTCTTTTTCCATGGCACATTCGATGTGCTTAAGAAGATGATGCCTTTTTGTTTTATTTTATTAACCTTTTTATTTATTATTTTATCTTTATCTTTTAATTATAATATTATAACATATAAAATACATATAAAATTAAAAGAAAATAAAGCTTTAACCGTCCACCAATTTAAGAATGGCTAATTTACCCATTAAGGCCCTCCAATTATAATTCTTTAGTCAAATAACACATTTAAATTAATAACGATTGACTTTTATTAACTTTTTACGATTTAGTCCTTTTTGCTTAATTAACTATTGAAACGTTAAAAATTTTCAACGAAAATTTAATAGGGCCTTTATAACACTTCGTAACTATTGATAAAAAATATTTACAACTCGGTTTATAGAAGCGAGGTCCCGATACCTTATTTTCTAAAACTACTTGACTTTAGGGTCTTATCACTTGAACTTAATTAATCATTCGAATAGCATAAATTACTATATCAAAAACCTTTTAAAAATCATAAATGACTCGTAAAAATTAAATAATAACATTTACGAACTTACTCGTCGGATTTGTGGCTCCGAAACCACTGAAAAATGAGTTGTTACACCATCTATGCTACTAAGGCCAATAATAATCTGATCGTGTCCAGCCTTGCTACTGGTGAAAACGTCTCCCAGTAATCAATGCCATATTGTTGACTGAAAACTTTCACAACCAATCTCGCCTTCAACTTGTTAAGAGAACCATCAATATTTAATTTGGTTTTGAACACCCAATTGACACCAATGACCTTTTTGTGCGATGGTTTGTCAATGAGCTCCCAAGTTTGGTTCTTATGAATTATGCTCATTTATTCTTGCATGGCTTTTTTCCAACCTTCAATAGTTTTAGCCTCTTCAAACCTTGTAGATTTAGGTAGTGCTACGTCAGCTCTCTAATAGATCTCATCAATGGATCGTGTGCTCCTTACTGGACTGTCATCGAAGTCTACTTTAGTTAACTCATTGCTAGACCGCTACCTCAGCTCGCTATCATCATAATAGTTTTGCGAACCCAGTTTGCCCAAACTTTGCTCAACTTTAGTAGCGTCCTAATTCCATGTTTTACTTTCATCGAACACAACATCCCTTCTTGCCAAAATTTTCTTCGAGGAAGGATCATAAATTCTATATCCCTTCCTATTGTTTCTATGCCCAAGAAAGATACATGGCTGCGACCTCATTTCTAACTTGTTCTTTTTCGCATGTGGAACATGAACAAAATAGAAACAACAAAAAAAATTTTAAGTAAGAAACAAAGGGTTTGTTTCCAAACCATGCTTCGAATGGAGTCATCTCCTTTACTGCCTTAGATGGTAGCCTGTTCAGCAAATAGAATGTTGCGTTTACTGCCTCAGCCCAAAACTGATTTGGCAACCTGCTTTTAAATAATAGGCACCTTTCCATATCCATTACTATCCTATTCTTTCTTTCGCACACTCTATTCTACTATGGAATGTAAATATTGGTGAGCTGGTGATGATTCTAGCTTCTTCACAGTAGTTTTGGAATCTCTCAAAAGTGTACTCGGTTTCATTATTAGACCTGATCTTTTTCAGTTTCCTATCAGTCTGGTTTCCAACTTGTACTTTAAGTTTCCAAAAGACTTCTGTAACATCAATTTTTTTGTTTCAAAAAATACACCCAGCAATACCTGCTGTAGTCGTCAATGAACAAAACAAAGTATCTACACCAATTTAATGAGGATGTTTTCATGGGTCCACACACGTCAGGGTGCACCAACAGTATCTTTTCTTGAGCTCACCAAGCTTTGTTCGCTAGGAATGGTAACCTCACTTGCTTTCCAAGTTGGCAGACTTCGCAAGTACCATTTTGCTTCTCAACATTGATTATTTCTTGAACTAAACCTACTTCGCACATTCAAATAAGGGACTTATAGTTCGTATGTCACATTATTTTGTGCCAAAGGTTTGCATCATTGACCTTACTAGTGTAGGCCCTTGAGTTTTCCAAATTCCGGTCCAACATAAAACTTCTATTTCTCATCGAGACTGTTACAACTTAATGTCCTAATGAATCAAATATTATGCAGCCATAATTCTTAAAAACTACATTGTAAATTTTCTCAAGTAGTTGACTAATGCTCAGAAGATTTAGATCTATCGCAGGTACAAAGAGAACATCAGAAATTACTTTAGTACCCGATGACGAATTAATCACAACTTCACCCTTACCCATAGCTTCTAAGAGTTCACCGTTACCAATCCTCACTTTAAGATCACAACTTCAGTCAATCTTCCTGAAGATTCTTTCATCTGAGGTCATATGGTTGGTGCATCCACTATTGATTAACCAACCTTTCATGACTTTGTTCTTTGACGCAGAACTTGTGGCTACGAACACCTACTCCTCTTGAATGCAATCATCCTTAGTTGCCTAAGCCTGTATATTCTGTTGAGGGGTTCACCCTTTGTTCTTGCATACCTTCTTCGTATGACCTAACTGCTTGCATGATCTGCATGGTCTGTACTAGCAATATTTCTCAGGATGAGTGTTTTTCTTACAATGTGAACATGGTGAATATTTCTTCTTTCCACCATCTTGCATCAATTTCTCCTTCCTTTTTGACCAACCTTTATTTCCCTTATGTTTCTAAGGGTTCGCACCTTCAATACTCAAGGCTCGCAAAACTTCTTCTTCTGTGTGCTCATTATGCCTTGATGCTTTTCTTTGTTTTTAAGCATACAATGTATTTATCAATTTTGAAATAGAGATCACCGAGAGATCCCTTGAGTCTTCGAGTGAGGAAATATTTGATTCACACCTCTCAAGAAGTGTTTTTATGACCTCTTCAATGGCCTTGTTAT
Organism: Gossypium australe; assembly: GCA_005393395.2. NCBI lineage: Eukaryota > Viridiplantae > Streptophyta > Magnoliopsida > Malvales > Malvaceae > Gossypium > Gossypium australe. The sequence goes on along the minus strand of CM016614.1, from coordinate 123,839,628 downwards.
CTGCGAACTCTTCCCCAAGTAACTTGATGTTATTTACAACCGCCATAATCCTGTCTGCATATTGCTTCATTGTTTCTGATTCCTTTATCTTCTATTTCTCAGAATCTCTCCTGAGATTATTAAGTTGTTGTTGTCTGGTCTTATCTGAACCTTGAAACTTCTCCTTTAGCTTATCCCAAGCTTCCTTTGGGGTTTCACAGGCCATAATGCGTGTAAATATGACATCCAATATGCCATTTTGAATACATGACATTGCCTTGTATCTTTTAGCTCGCTCGTCACTGTGGTGTTTAATTTGAGAAACTGTAGTGTTGTCCCTCAATGGTGCGAGCTCGAAGTCAGTATTTACAACCTTCCACAAGTCATAAGCTTGTAGATAGGTCTCCATCTTAACAACCGATATATGATAATTTTCACCATTGAAAATGAATGGTGAAGGTGGTGAAAAACATGCGGAAGCTATATTTAACTAAGAACAAATAATTACGACTTTTATGAAGATAGCTCTAATACCACTTGTTAGAATTTTGATACTAAGAAAGGAAGAACTGTAGAGAAGAAACGAAAAAAAATTAGCAACAAAAATGACTGCTAAGGTTTTTATTATTTTTCACTCATCTATTTTGAACAATGTAACAATGGTATTTATAGCAAGAAAAAACTCCTATATATGGAAAGAAATAACAAAGATATTTATACTAATAAATGCTAAATATATTATACTAATAAACAACCAAATCTTCTAGAAAGTAAATATATTTTGTATAACTTGTCTTGCAAGTAAACATCACTTGCAAGTAAACTCTTCAAATCCTGTTCATATTTTTTTGTTCGCCAAAATTAATGAGCTTGCCACTTTCTCTGAGATCGCCAATCTTAATGGGTTCACCAAATGTGTCTTCTGCATGAATGGTCATCTCGCAACAGTATCGAAATTCCAACAAGTTTGATCATAGCTACAGTCACTACACTCAACATACTCAAAACTGTTAACTTGAGATTCCAATTGTATATAAATAGAAATTTACATGTTTCTAGTTAGTAATAGGAGAGTAATACGGTCTAATTATTTTTCCTAAAAAATTCCTCTGTTTTATTCGTTTGGGGATAAATTTTAATAATCATTCCAGAATGGTTTGGTGCACCTTTTAGGCCTGTTAGATTAAGATCTAGTTTTGCAAGTTGAATGACAGTCTCTATCACCAAATTTGGAAGCTGAGAAACTTTCTGAATATCTTACTTGTCATGATTCCTTTTATGTCCTTGGAGATAATTGAAAGCTTGACCATCATATGGTGAACACGGTCATGCATGCTTCAAATGATAACTAATTGTGAATAGTAAAATTAATTACTCAAAATCCAATGTCATTCTACAGGATCTTGTTTCACAATTATTTCGAAACGCTTAAGACATTTGATTTAATCATTCTACTTTGGTTAGCATAATGGAGCATCTGAATATGTGTATGAGGAGGATAAACAGAACGTAGGCATTGGATAAAAGTTCAAACAGTCTGTATTTGCCTCAAAAAATGCTCAGTAAAACACCCAACAGGAGGAAAACTGGCAAAATATACAATTACAGTACATGATCTTTTAATTTAGTGTGCTTGTGTATTATAATGTCACTTCTTTTATAAGGAGAAAAAATGAAAATGTTAGGTTCCGACTTCCAAGGGTCTAGAAATGGATAGAATATGTAGCTACACTGGTGCAAGTAATTATTGTTTGCAGTTGTCTTATTTCAATTATACAATGACAACAACTAACTTGTACACGTCGAAATTGGATGATATTAACTTAATTGGACAGGACTGAGCAAGAGAGCTGGTTGAGAGAATACATTTTGTATAAACAATGCTGATAGAGTGTTCAGATCGATATCCACATTGAGTGAAGAAACAATAAGAAATTGCTTATTAAAGAAGTATTTGAGATTCTTTTTATCTGTATGACCTGATGTATATAAAAAATGGAGCTGATGCCTACTGCTGCTATTGCAAATAATAGGTAGAGACATTCAACCATTAAGCTGTTCCCTTGAAGAAGAAAGAAAAATGGCATCCCAATGATGGTCACTAAACTAATTATAAATACGACTAAGGTAAGTGCACCTATTGAATAATAGTATAGCTATTGTGAGTGGAGAATATCGTATCCACGAGGACTAAAAGTACTAGTAATAACCATTTTTCTATGATTTAGCCGACAAATTAAAGTGATTGTTTTTAATCTAAAATTACTAAACTAATCTAAATAAGAATGCAATAAAGAATGAAATTGGAAAATAAACGAAGATAACCAATAAGATAGACAATTCCCAGGAAAGAATCCACCTAGATTTCACCTATTATTATGAATCTGAATTAAACGATTTATTCACTTGTGTCTTGATCTGTAAAAATCCCTAAATTATGTTAATATCTCTTTTTGAGAGTAAGAACAACTAACTCTAGGTTGATTAATTGAAATCTCTTTCTAATTAAAACCCCTGTTATCGTATTAACTCGATCTAGGGATTCCCCTACTAGATTTGACTTTAATCCGGTAGATCTATGTAGTCCTATTTCTAGGATTGTATGTAACTCCACCAATTATGTTAGATCTACTCTTAAACATATACTTTTGCTCCATTGAAATAAGCACATGAAACATGAATTAATATCACGGAGATATTAAAACAAGAAATATAATTGAGAACAAGAATCAAGTATTTATCATGTAAATCAGAAATCAAATAATGATATTCATCGTAAGTTTCATCCTCCCTAGGTATCTAGGGAATTTAGTTCATAATCCTGAATAGAAACATATCAAAGTTAGGATAACCACAAGACATAAAGAAACTCGGTAAAACTTAGAAAGAAATTAAACGAAGATCTTCAATCTTGAGAGAGATCTGCTTCCGAGTTGATTCCGATGGTGTTCTTCGAGTGTTTTCTTGAATCTTCTCTGATTGCCTCCCTACTTAGGTCTTCTTCTAATTGGTATTTATACACTTTAGAGTGCTTAGAAAGCCTAAAATTTGGGTTTTTCCACGTATTTGGGAAGCATGATGCAATATCGACACCGGCTGGCATATGGGCGTGTGGCCCAGGCCATTTGGATCCTGAAAACAACTCTTTTTGTCTGATTTTGGCTCGTTTTTCAGTCCTTTCGCTCCCAAATGCTCTCTTATGTTTAGAAACATGAATTTAAAGGATTAGGAGCATCAAATTCACTAATTTGCATAATTAATCAACCAAAAACGCATTACAAATGAGATTGAAATATGTTATTTTTATACCTTATCAAATATCCCCACATTTAAGCGTTTGCTTGTCCTCAAGCAAAATTCTCAACTCACATTAAAATTAATATTTCTCAACTTGTAATTCCCATCAATAATGTCTCAAAATAATTTATAAATAATCATGCATTGATAATTCAACCAAAAGAGCACTAAAGTCTCAAACAATCCAAGCTAACATTTTGAAATATAAAAACATAGGTGTCTCCCCTCATTTAAGTAGTTCCCTTTAATTCAAAATCTAAAAGAATCGACATCCTCACTAAAGATTCACTTAAACCACTCAAAGTGTTTAAGGTTCAAGAATAAGCACTCAACAGTCAAAGAAGAAAAGTCATTACCATAGGCTTGCATGAAAATCAAATCTCCACCACTATAAAATGATATGATACACAAATCAAAAGGTCTTTAAGGGGTTGTATTGTGGCTTAGGTTAAGGGTGTGGAGAAAGGCCAGAAAAGTTGGTTATAATCAAGATTGAATTGATAAATTGCCACACTAGAAAAATTAAACAAGTGCTGAATTAAAAACAATTAAATCAATCGAGAACTATTCAAGAATAAAAACGAGCTTCTTTTCAAAATATGAATTTAACTATTCGAGCTCAATCAATAAAGAACTAAATAATAATCAATTTTTTCTTTTTTTTATATAGAACAATTAGAAATAATTAAGCAAATCAAACAGGAGAGCATAGTTAAGCAATTAACCAAATCAAATCTCGACAAAAAGAGAGTCAATAAAACGGGAAGAAGTCTTAACGAAAAAATAAGTTATGTGTTAACATTAATGGGTAAATCAAGAAACGGTGTGTTAGGCTCAACGGGGTTCACTAAGGTTAATTATGTAGGTAGGCTTTTTATGGGATAAGTGGGTTAAAAACTATGTGCTTTTATCATCTCAGTATATCAAATTAAAAGGTGTGGTCTCGACATGTATAATCGAAACAAGTTATAGAATAACAAATCAAATTGACACACTCATAACCAATAATAAAATGATCAAGAAAAATGTATGCTCTGAAAGCTCAAAATCTCACAAAAAATCATGGTTTTTGATGTCAATCTTGCAAATCTCAAACTTCAAGATAATACATCAATTTAGGGAAACAACCTAAAAATTTTTAATTTCTGAAAAATAGCTTATCATGCTTGATTCTCTCATGTCTTAAAATTTAAATCAACCAATACACAATGATCGATAAATTAATTTAAAGCACATGAACAAAAATTCAAAATCAACAAAAATTCATTCTAATGGAAGAATGAGAAAATTACTCAAATACAAGATATAATTCATGGATTTTCTAATAATTATATAAATAACCTCCACACACTTAAGATGTACATTGTCCTCAATGTACAAACAGATATAATCACAGTATAAGTAGAATATCATAAGAAAGGGAAAAAACTGAAACTGCCCTGAATATTGGATGAAATTGCCAGAATGGTAAAAAGCGGAATTGTAGACAAACCGAGCAAACTAAAGAAGAAAATAAACACAAATGGTGAAGAAGATTACAAGGTTACTAACTCGATTAGAAATAACCATAAAATGAAAAATATAGTTCAAAAGAGAAAAACTAAAGAAGTTTAAGAAAATAACAATAAAAACAACTAAAAATAACAATAAACATAAACATAAACATAAAAATAAACATAAACATAAACATAAACATAAACATAAACATAAACATAAACATAAACATAAACATAAACATAAACATAAACATAAACATAAACATAAACATAAACATAAACATAAACATAAACATAAACATAAACATAAACATAAACATAAACATAAACATAAACATAAACATAAACATAAAAATAAAACAAATAAACTAAATGGTCCTCATCGTTAGAGGCGGCAGTGTCGTGAGTCATCGACGCTGACGAGGAGATATGGAGGTGCTGACAGATCTGCTGCAATGTGGCGTCAATATTGTCGAACCTTTGAAAGCAATGATGTTCAAAGTGAGTGAACCGCTCGGAGAGGTCCTCTAAAGTAGCAGCAGAAGAAACAGGACGGTGACTCGAAGGTGGAGGATGAGGTGGATCCTCATGATAGAGAGAGACATTATCAGTGAAGTCCTTAGGTTCATTTTGAGAGTCAGAATGATATAGTCGGTACTGAGGATGATTTACTCCATGAAGCCGCTCGATCATCCTCATATGGGTCATGCTCGATATTCCTTGTGGGGACATCTGGCCGACGAGTGTAAGCGTAGAGGATTGCTCCAATGTGTGGAGGAGACCGAAGTGTCGATCTAGTCGAGTCACATAAAGGCCTAAACAGATAGGACCCTTCTTGTTGCGGTCTATTTGATGGCGGAATGTGAGGGCGATGAAGTATGCTAAATAAAAAATATGCCATGTGGTCATGATCCATAAAAAATATGCATCGGTGGTACTGACGACTCTGATGCTCTCTCTCATACCGGTCAAAGTGTGAGCCAAGAGAGCATGAATATACCGTAAAGCCAGAGGGAGAGAAGTCAAATTCGAGTGACTTGCATAATAAGGTCTCGTACTCGCTGTGAGATCCACCCAAACAAAGAGATGACGAGTAGTGGATGTGTCAATGTAGGCAGAGGAAGTTCTCGGTACTCATACACTCTTCAGTGTATAAACCCAAAGTAGCGCCGAACTCAAGGACACTCACATGGCATGCCATGCCACCGAGTTTGAAAGTGATGGTGCCTGGCTTGTCAATGGCCGTCATCACACGCTGTAGAGTAAATGTTGAACAGAGTTCCAAAGTTAGCTCCATGTATATAGGCTCGACAATAGAGAAAAATCGATCTCACGGGGTTGTGGCAATAATGGCAGGCACATATCAGCTAACTGGACCTGTTCCAAAGTGGCCCAATCAATACAGTGGCCTAAACCGAGTGGTCACAATCAGAGAAGGTGATATAAATCCTCCTGGGGACCCGTTGAAAATCAGACATATAGGTGGCGGGCCTCGGCAGAAATGCTCAAGGAGGAGGTCGTGCCAGGGGTCTTCCGCTTTTTTGAAGCGGGGATGTCAACCTTGGATTTACTGTGAGTGTTTGTCATGATGTGCCTGTAAAATAAAATAATTCACTATCAGAAAAATAACATAAGCAAATAAACAAATAGACAGGCGACAAAACAATCGTGTAACGGAAACTATGAGACTTAGAATCATCCTATGACGCGCAGCAAAATCGAAACAGGCTGAATAGAAAATTGACGCTTAAAACAATATTGACGAATATCAATAATGCATAAGTTATGTACTAATTTTACTAAACATGCAAACTACTAAAAAATAATAATGAAGAAAAAAAAGAAATGAAATGAAAAACTAAAAACGATAAAGATAATGAAAGACCAGGAAGAATAATAAAAAATAATATATATAATAAAGAAAAGAATAAAAAGTATAAAAACATAAGGCACATACTAAGAACAATAATAATAAAAAACAGTAAACAAATAATTAAAATAAACAAATGATAATAATAATAATGACAATAATGACAAGAAATAATTACAACTAGAAAAATAGAATAATATAACTAAAAATAATAATATTAAGTAATAAACAAATAATAAAATAATAAAATAGGGCAAACAGTGGTTGGTAACTGGAACTATTGGTGGTGACGAGAACATCGGTTGGCACACGGTGGAGTGCAACGAGGCTGTGGGAAATGGTGGTGGAACGGGGTTGTTGAGGGTGTTGGGAGGTGCGTGTAAGTGGGTGAGGCATGGGTGCGTGATGAGGGTGAAGGGAAGGGGTTGGTGTGTGTAGGTGTGAGCGGTGGGGGTTGGGTAAGGGGCTGTTGGGGAAGGAAAAGGGGGAGCTAGGGAGTGGGTGGGTTTGTGCGCGTTGAAGGGAGAGGGGGAAGGGATCGGGGAGGGAAATAAAAGGGATGACGAGGGGAGGTGGTTTGTAGGCAGTTCGGTGAGCAGGGTGACGATGGTGGGGCAATGGAAGGGGGTTTTCAATGAGGGAGATGGGCGGTTTGGATGGCCGAAGTTGTAAAGGGGATGGTGAACGGCGGTGGCTAGGTTTGGTTGGGAAGAAGACAAAGCGAAAAGTAAAATTAGGGTTGTTTGGGTTAAATAGGGGGCACGGCCGTGTAAAGGCCCGTGTTGGGCCACACGGCTGTGTCACATACCCATGTTGGGCCTCACGGTCATGTCACATGCCCGTGTGGTTCCTTTTCAGCCCGTGTACGAGAAAGATTTTAAACCCAGTCTTCATACGGCTTTGGGCACGCCTGTGTGCAATCTCGTTTGTTTCTTCCATACCCATGTGAGAGCCTACACTTTCATGTGGCTTGGCCGTGTCTCGTACACGAACTCTCTAACTTGTTTTAAAATTGAAAAATATTAGCTACAGGACTCACATGGCTTAGGGCACACCCATGCATCCAGACCGTGTGCGTAACACGGCTGTATGGACCATTTTAGGCAGTGTCTCCGTCGAAATTTTAAAAAATAAAGTCCCAAGATCCATACAGCCAGGGACACGCCCATGTGTCCAGGCCGTGTGGGTCACATGGCTATGTCGCCAGGCCGTGTAACTCACTGTCCCCAGGCCGTATGGGTTAAAAAAATACATTCTTTTATTTTGAAAATGAATTAGTTATAAAAATAACATGAAATAAAATTAAAGGAATTAGCAGTGTTAACACTCGGGTTGCCTCCCGAGAAGCACTTATTTAAAGTCTAAGCTCGACTTACCTTATATTGACATAATTAGGTGGTTCATGGAGCTGGGGCCCCTCTTTCTCACTATCAATTCTATGATCAAAATAAGGTTTGAGTCGAGTACTATTTACCTTAAATGTGCCAAATTTAGAATGAGTTACCTCGACTGTACCGTATGGAAAGACATTCAGTACCGTAAAGGGTTTGATCCGTTTGCATCAAGCTTTGAAGTGGCTATTCAAGGATCTGTTTTATCTAGTAGTACCTTGTCCCCAACCTTAAATTGGTTTGTTCTATCCACATGCTCATCATGGTGTCGCTTTGGCTTTGCATCGTGCTTTCTCGGTTTCTCCTTGACATGTGTCTGCCATTCATCTAGTTCATCAATTTGCAACATTCATTCTTTGTAAACCATTCTATTTCTGCCGTATGGACTGAAACGTGGCTCCATTACATTTTTTCGAGGGGTTTCCTGCAAAGAAGGTTGAGCCACATGGTTACTCATATTAATAGAACTTCTAAAATCATCTCAATCACTAGATGTCTTAATCGAATCACGAGCTTGGAGAATAATTGTTTCGTCACCTACACGAAGTACTAATTCACCCGTACCAACATCAATTATAGTTCTAGCAGTTGCTAAAAAAGGCCGACCTAGAATCAAAGGTACATCACTATCCTCAACCATGTCTAAAACAAAAAAATCAACTAGGAATATGAATTTATCAATTTTTACAAGAACATCTTCAATAATACCCCTAGGAAATCTAATGGTTCTATTTGCTAATTGAATACTCATTCTAGTTTGTTTGGATTTCCCAAGACCTAATTGCTTAAACATTTTATAAGACATGACATTAATACTAGCCCCAAAATCAGCCAAAGCATTATTAATATTCAAACTACCAATTAAACAAGGAATAGTAAAACTCCCTATATCTTTCAATTTATTGAGTAGTTTATTTTGTAATACAGCCGAGCAAAATGCATTAAGCTCCGCAGTCAATGAATCATCTAACTTCCTTTTGTTTGCAAAAAGCTCCTTTAAAAATTTAACGGAATTGGACATCTGCTAAAGAGTTTCAACAAATGGTAAGTTAATATGTAATTTTTTTTAGAAGTTTAAGAAATTTACCAAATTGTTCGTTCGTGTGGTCTCTCTTCGTCGCATTAGGATATGACACTCGAGGTTTATATTCTGCAGCAACCTGTTTTTGCTCTTTCTGGCTTACCTCAACCATATCATTATTTACCATAATTTCTTATCTCGATTATGGTTTAGATTCAACAAATCCTTCTTCATCTCAAATAGTAATTGCATGAAGCTGCTCCCTTGCGTTAGTTTTGGTATTGCTAGGTAAACTACCTTGTGGTTATTCAGAAATTAATTTAGCAAGTTGACCTATTTGGTTTTTGAGCCCTTGAATCAATGCTTGCTGATTCTTTAGTGCTGCCTCAGTGTTTTGAAAATGTGTTTCTGACACCGTGATAAACTTGGTCAACATCTCCTCAAGGTTCAGCTTCTTCTCTTGCTGGTAAGGTTGTTGTTGGAAGCCTGGAGGGGCTTGTGCTCTCTAATTTCCTTAACCACCCTAAGAGAAATTGGGATGGTTCCTCCAACCTGCATTATAGTAATTACTATAAGGGTTATTTTAAGGCCTAGAATTATTACCCATATAATTGATTTGTTTATTCTCTGTGCTAGGAGCGAAGGGTAAACATTCTGGATTGTTCATTCCACCTCCATTTGTATCACATTGCATCACCGGATGTACCTGCGTAGAAACATATAAACATCAATTTTCTTATTTAATTGTTCTACTTGATTTGATAACATGGTAACTGCATCTAAATTGGAAACACCGGTGATAAACTGTAAAAGTAACATATTTTAAGCCCACATTTAGTATGTTTTTGGATAAATTAAGCCTCGATTTATGTAAAAAGGTGCTCTTAATCATTTGTTTTCATGTTTTATGCTCAGGAAAGCACCCGAGGATGAAAGAACGAGAAACGGGCCTAAAATGGACCAAATTGGGCCAAAGAGGAAATCGACACGGCCTGGACTTAAGCCCACACGGCCGTGCCACGCCAATCTACTAGAACACGGCCTGACCTCGACTTACACGGCCGTGTCTCATTAAAGAAGTCCGAACACGGCCTGACCACTAGTCACACGGGCGGGTGACATGGCCGTGTCCCTGTCGTGGCAAAGAGTAATTTCATTCAGATTTGGATACTTTGGGGCGAAGAAACATATTTCGAATGCCTATATAAACCCCCTAAGTGTTACCTGATAGAGGGCAGTTAGCTATGACAAGGAACATAGCTAGAAAGACTAGATTTGTGGAGAATCACTCAAAGATAGCCAGTTGATCCATCTCGAGAAGCCGAAATTCTACTCAAGACGGCGGATCTCTCCTTCAATTCCTTCAAGGAGTTTTAGGGATTTCTTATGTTTTGTTTTATCTTTTCTTCTGAGATGTTGTCTTTATTCGATATGAACTAAACCCTTCAGATAACTGAGGGGGATGAAACCTAAGACAGATCTTGTTATTGTTTTCTGAACTATATGATAAATATTTGACTTGTTTTTAATTATGTGTGCTTAATTCTTGTGTTGATATTTCTGGGATATTAATTCAAGTTTGATGTGCTTAAGTGGAGGAGCAAAAGTCCCTGCTTAAGAGTAGATCTAGCATAATTAAGCGGAGTTGATCGCACGCCTAGAGATAGGGTGACGAGATTTTGTCGGATTAGGATGAAACCTAATATGGGAGTCCATAGATCGAGTTAATGCGATTCTAGGGGTTTTAATTAGAAAGAGATTTCAATTAATCAACCTAGGGTTAGACGTTATTCGTTTCGAAAGAGGGTTTAATATAACTTGGGGAATCTTACGTATCAAGTTAAATGAATACATCGTCTGGTTCAGTGTTAGATAACAAGAGAAATCTAGGTGGATTCTTCCTAGGGTATCATCTTAATCAATTGGTTTTTTCTTCCAAGTTATTTTTCCTCAAATCATTCTTTTTGTCTTTGCGTCTTTAGTTTAGTTGATAGTTAAATTTAGATTAGATAACCATTCACTTATTCCGTAGGTTAAATAATAGAAAGAGAGTTAGTATTAGTACTTTTGGTTCCTTTGGGATTTGATATTCCGGTCTTGCCTAAGCTATACTACTGTTCGATAGGTGCGCTTGCCTTACAATCGTTGTCAGAGTTAGTTTCCAGATTCGATCATTTTTATTATAAATTTTAAAGCTCTGATTTCAACGATCAACCGGCTGCTATCATCGGTTTTTTTCCTCATGACTTGCCATTGATAATTATTCAGTGCCATCTCCTCTATAAATTCATAAGCTGCTTTAGGTGTTTTATTATTTAGAGTTCCACTAGCTGAGCATCGATCAACTGCCTAGTTGAGGGATTCAAACCGTTGTAGAAGGTTTGAACCTATAGCCATAGAGGGCACCGTCTTAATAAGTCTATATACCTCTCTCATGCATCATTTAGGGTTTCTAAGTCGATCTAAACGAAGGAAAAGATATCATTCCTTAACTTGGCTATCTTAGCAGGTGAGAAGTACTTCAGTAGGAATTTCTCGGTCATTTTATCCCATGTAGTGATAGAACCTCGTGGTAAAGAATTAAACCATTGTTTAGCTTTGATAAACAATAAAAGTAACATATTTTAAGCCCACATTTAGTATGCTTTTGGATCAATTAAGCCTCGATTTATGTAAAAAGGTGCTCTTAATCCATTGTTTTCAAGTTTTATACCCAGGAAAGCACCCGAGGATGAAAAGAATGAAAAACGGGCCCAAAACAGAGTAAATGGGCCATATCACGAAATCCACATGGCCTGGGCCCAGGACCACAAGGCCGTGCCTCCTGTTCTACTAGAACACAGCCGTCTCCCGACTTACATGGCCGTGCCACATTCAACAGGTTCGAACACGACCTGGCCATGACTTATACGGGCGTGTGCCATGGGCGTGTCCCTGCCGTGACCAAGAGGAGTTTTACTCGGATATGGATACTTGGAAGCAAAGAAACACATTCCAAAGCCTATTCAAACACCCTAGTAGGAATTCTACTTGAATTAGGATACTTAGGGACCAAGTAAGGCATCTCAAAGTTTATATAAACACCCAAGGTGGCAACTTGAAGGGGAGTTCGGCAGAAGCCGGAACGGCCGGTTAGCTAGGCCAAGGAGCCAAGTCAGAAAAGTCAGATTTGTGGAGAATCACTCGAAGATAGCCAGTTAATTCATCTCAAGAAGCCAGAATTCTACTCAAGACGGCGGATCTCTCCTTCAATTCCTTCAGGGATTTTTAGGGATTTCTTATGTTTTGTTTTATCTTTTCTTTTGAGATGTTTTCTTTTATGGTCATGAACTAAACCCTTCAGATACCTGAAGGGGATGAAACCTATGACGGATCTTGTTATTGTTTTCTGAACTATATGATAATTATGTGTGCTTCATTCTTGTGTTGATATTTCCGGGATATTAATTCAAGTATGATGTGCTTAGGTGGTGGAGCAAAAGTCCCTGCTTAAGAGTAGATCTAGCATAATTAAACGGAGTTGATCGCACGCCTAGAGATAGGGTGACGAGATTTTGCCGGATTAAGGTGAAACCTAATATGGGAGTCCATAGATTGAGTTAATGCAATTCTAGGGGTTTTAATTAGAAAGATATTTCATTAATAAACCTAGGGTTAGACGTTATTCGCTTCGAAAGAGGGTTTAATATAACTTAGGGAATCTTACGGATCAAGTCAAGTTAATACATCGTTTGGTTCAGTGTTAGATAACAAGAGAAGTCTAGGTAGATTCTTCCTAAGGGTATCGTCTTAATCAATTGGTTTTTCTTCCAAGTTATTTTTCCCCAATTCATTCTCTTTTTGTCTTTGCGTCTTTAGTTTAGTTGATAGTTAAATTTAGATTAGATAACCATTCACTTAATTCGTAGGCTAAATAATAGAAAGAGAGTTAGTATTAGTACTTTTGGTTCCTTTGGGATTCGATATTCCGGTCTTGCCTAAACCATACTACTGTTCGATAGGTGCGCTTGCCTTAAAATCGTTGTCAGAGTTAGTTTCTAGGTTCGATCATTCTCATTATAAATTTAAAGCTCTGATTTCAACGATCAAGCTTTGTTCCTCAACGAGAAAGGGAATAACCGTAGGCGAATGGCATCCTTAGAAGCGCCATTTATCTTGAAAGCAATATAGATTTCTAGAAAATTAGCCAAATGAGTATTTGGATTTTCGTCTTGCAAACCATTGAACTGAACAAATTGTTATATCATCTAAATAGTGTTCGGCTTTAGTTAGAAATTATTCGCAGCAATGGTGGGTCTCATAATACTCAATTTAGCCCCAATTAGAGTGGGCTTGGCATAATCGTACATAATACGAGGAATAGGATCTGGATTTGCAGCAATTGCAGGAGGTAGCTAATTATTCTAATTATCACCTATCTCCTCAATAATAATAAAGTCTTGTTAGTCTACTATATTCTGTAGACTTTGTGTAACGCCGAAGAAAAATAGGGTCTATAATTTTGGATATTCTAACACAATTGCATGTTTGGTGTGTTGGTTAGGTGATTTAGGAGTATTTGGGAGTGTCTGGGTAGTCTAGGGTTCAAGCCTTGGCTTTTGCAAAATTTTAAATTTTCCCCTAAAATGAACCTAGACACTGGCACTTAGGCTTTATTAATAATAACGCTAGGTTAATGACACAAGAGGAGCTTGTGGCCTAGTGGAAGGTGGCGTGTGGAGTAACAGAGAGGTCTGAGGTTCATGTGTTGGGATAAGTAAGGGAGTGTTATTTTGCAGATTGGACGGCCAAAGTTTGTGTTGTAGTGAAAGTCTGATGGATGAGAGGTTTGAATGGGTCATAGAGGGATTTTAGGAGTAAATCGTGGAGAGAATCAAGCATTTTCAAATGAGGGTGTGTTGTAGCCGAATTAGGAGACTTGTTTGTGCAAATTCGACTGGGGGGTTTCCTGAAGGCTTTTCTCTACTGTAGGTCGGTTTTAGCTTTTTTTTTTCCTTGTTGTTTTGGGTGTCCCGAAATTTGAAGATACCATTCGTGCATTTCTTTTCTCTCCTTGCAAGTAGCCATTCATACACTTCTGTTGCTCGGTTTAGTATTTCGTCTACAAGCACTTGGTTGGCTGAATCTCTACTTCTCTCGCCCTTTCTCTTCATTCATTGGTTGCCTTCTTTTCCTTTTACCCCTAGGTCGAATATCATCACTTCTCTTTTTGTTTGGGTTTCCTATTAGTTTATGAGCCGAACCTTTCCTCTTAATTAGTTCTGTGCTGACCGAATTCTCCATTCTCTTTCCCTTGCTGTTGCAGTCCTGCAAGTATTCCGGATATCGGTAAGCGATTATATTCTGTCCTTTTGGTTTAAAACTGTTCTCTCCTATTCCCCTTTTCTTTAAAAAACTAAATATGTCTTTCTTTCATGCTCTTTGATGGCCGAATGGTAATCCCTTCCTCTTGGTGTGATGACCGTTGGGTTTAGGTTTCCCGAGGAGTGGTGAAGCGCAGAGGTTTTTCAGTCATCAAACTCTGTTTTTCGTTAAGGGTAAAATCAATACCCTACTCTTAGATTAGGCCGAATACCCTGACAATTGGTAAGTAGCAATTGTGGATTTAGGCCACACTTTGGGTCACTATTTTTTTTCATAAGAATTGATTTGGCGCAGATATTCGGTGTGGGCGTGTGATCAATCCTGATCTGTGGCCGTAATAGATTAAAGTCTGTCGTTAAGCAAGGTAAGGGAGATACTTCAGACTAAGTGCTTTTAAAAAGGGCGTTACTCTAACGATTAAAGACTAACATCAGATTTCGATGGTTCTAGGCTGGATGCTCGCGGATCTAAGAGCGATTCTGATTTTGGTTCTGTCAATATGACGAATGAAGGTGTGTATTCACACCCCTGATGAATTGTGAAGCGGCTAAAGCCGAAAAATTGATAAGCCGAAACTCCAGCAACTAAGGGCTCTCGAGCATGTGAGCGCTCGTAAAGATAAATTGAGCCACAAACATTGGCGATAGACCGTTGAGGCTGCCACGAACATACTCGTGGGCTTAGGTCGTAATGGGCCTCGTTGGGCAGAGATGGGCCATCGGGCCCATAGGCCCCACGTGGGGAAAATTCACGATAGTGTCAGATAATGGACTTGGCTGCGAAGTTCGCAAAGCCGCGATGAAATTGGGCTGAATGGGCCACACGAGCGTGTGGGCCCACTTGGGTCAAAAATTGAGCTTTGGGCCCAATTGCACCGTTTCGACCAAAAAGGGTATCTGTGTCGCTCGAGGCGACTGTAGGCCTTCGAAAAGGCCGTTATAGCACTAAAATTACCGAAATACCTTCGAAGGGTAAAATTACCGAAATACCCTCAATGGGTAAAATTACCGAAATACCCTCGATGGGTAAAATTACTGAAATACCCTCGATGGGTAAAATTACCGAAATACCCTCGATGGGTAAAATTACCTAAATACCGTCGAAGGGTAAGATTACAGAAATGTCTCTAATTGGTGAAATTACCATTTTACCCCTAACCGCCAAAATGACCGTTATACCCCTAGTGGTAGTGTAAGCAATGTATGTGTGTTATTTGTATGACTGTTTATGATTGTGACATACTGCATACACGAGTTATTTATGACACGACATTCTGCATTGGGGTTAGGATTTGTATTTGGAGGAAGTACTGTACTAGTGGCTTTGCCACGTTTTTATCTTTTTAGTGGCTTCACCACATATACTGATTTTAGTGGCTTGGCCATGTTAACTGTTATTAGCAGCTATGCTACGATATTGGTGTGCTGGCTGGGTGGGTCGACTTGGTCCCCACATGGTGTGTTGGTTGGTACGGGTGGTGTGTTGGCTGGACTAGGTTGGGTTGTATCTCTATTTTGCATTGTTATGATTTTGGGCTTAGACCCACTCTGTTGCTGGATAGGGCGAAAGCCCAGACTGATCTATTACTGGATAGGGCTTGGGCCCAAACTGTCACTGTAATAGGGGATTACACACTGAGTTCTCGTAACTCACCCTTTTCTCTGAACTGTACAGGTAATCCCCAGCCTTAGAGGATTTGGAGCAGCAAGGGACTCGGAGGTCGCCACACGTTTGCAAATGTTTCAATTTACGCATGGATTTCTTTAAGTTATTTATTTTGGGGAGATATTTATGTAATAAGGCCATTCGAAGTTTTAACTTTTATTTGGTGTTAACTTTTTACGTTGACCTATTAGACTAGGAAACATGGGTTTTCAAAATAATAACGGTTTTCAAAGAAAATCACACGTTTTCAAATTTTAAAGTTTACTTTTGGAAAGCTTCCACGAAATTTAATCCTGACTAATAAATGATATGATCAACAAGTGAATATCCCGTTTTGATTTTACAACCTCAACAGTTTAAAAAGATTTAAAATTCAGTAATGAACTATTGTCGACAAGCCCGGTTTTCAAACAACACTTTCGTGTGACACGTTAGATCTGGTCATAATGTCTAGGCCGGGT
This sequence comes from Gossypium australe, assembly GCA_005393395.2. NCBI lineage: Eukaryota > Viridiplantae > Streptophyta > Magnoliopsida > Malvales > Malvaceae > Gossypium > Gossypium australe. The sequence continues at coordinate 123,823,084 of CM016614.1, read as the reverse complement.
TTGGAGTGTTACATTTAGTGGTATTAGAGCCCAGTTGCAAAATTTCACTGTGGAATGGGTTTTAAAAATTTTCTAAATCTGTTTAAATTTTGGTTTGGAAAGAAATGTTGTTACTGAAAGTGTGGCACACCGAGTCTCCGGCACCGAATCTATAAGTTCCCTGACACTGTTTTCTGTGATATACTGAAATGATTATATTGAGAAACTACTAAGGATAGTAGTAATGTATTGAAACTCTTTAGCTAGAGTAAACTGAGACTGTAGGAGACTGAAAACTGTATTGAGGTTTTGATCTGCGAAAAGAACTCTAATTGCTATTATCATAAAATATCCGTTAATAATTATTGGAATTATAAGCTGATGCGTAAAACTCTTAGAACATATGAATACACTGTAACGACATGAGCACAAGAGGTCATGGAAGAGGTACACGTGGCCGCGGTAGAGGCCGAGGTGCTAGGGATGGCTCTTCAGCATCGGGGCATATGCATGCTAGGGAGGCACCAGCCTTGCCAGTAACTGAGACAAGGTCTCATGAGCGAGCCGTTGGGGATGATGCTCTGTCCCAAGCAATGTTACGGGTTCTTGAAAGGGTTGCTGGAGCAAGTACTGGGTCAGTGGGCCGAGGGTCAATGTATGAGCGACTCCAGTCTAATGGAGCGGAAATTTTCAGGGGCGTTTCTGGTTTATCCCCGAATATGGTAGAACATTGGTTAGAGGCTACCGAGCAGATAATGGACGATCTTGACTGTACAGTGGAGCAGAAACTAAAAGGAACAGTGTCTTTACTACGGGACGAGGCATATCAGTGGTGGCTCACTGTGAGGGAAGTCACGCAGGTCGACCGCTTGACATGGGACTTCTTTAAGGCGGCCTTCCAAGGAAAAAATGTTGGGGTGAGTTATGTGGATGCCCGGAGGAAGGAATTTATGAGTCTGATCCAGGGGAATAGGTATGTAGCAGAGTATGAGGCAGAGTTCCTACGGTTAAGCCGGTATGCTCGAGCCATAGTCGCGACTGAGTATGAACGCTCTGTGTGGTTCAAGGATGGCCTCCGAGATGAGTTGCCGGTGCTGATAGCTTCGCAGAGAGAAAGAGACTTTGCTGCCCTTGTTGAGAAGGCAAAAATTGTCGAGGACGTGAAACACTCAGAGCGACAGAACCGTGAGAAAGATAGGGGCAGAAGTAAGGGGGATTTTGGGCCCTCAAGTTCTTTTGGTGGGCCTAAGAAAAAGCCTAGATTTTATGGGCCAGCCCGAGCTGGGGTTCCTGTTGTTGCTGTCAGACTGCAACCTTGCGCTGATTGTGGGAGACCTCACCAGGATGAGTGCTGGAAAAAAACTGGGGCGTGTTTCAGATGTGGGTCCGTGGATCATCAGGTTAAGAACTGTACTTAGAGGCTTGTTCAGATGCAAGCCGTAGGTCTAGGCTATGTTCAGCCAGGGAGAGATGGTCAGCATCCATCGAGAGGCCATGGTCAGGCCAGAGGGGGAAATGGTTTGGGACGAGGTCGTGGAGCACCGGGCAGAGGTGCTGGTAATACTGAGGCGAGACAACCAACTTTAGTCTATGCTGTTCGGCGCCGAGAGGATGGCGACACTGTAACACCTCTAACCCGTATCCGTCACCGAAATAGGATTAAGAGGCATTACCGTACAATAAAAAAATAATTCAAATAATTCAAAACTTAACTCATGTATTCACATCAAAATGTCCCTTAGATAGGTCAATGAGACCTTAAACATGCTTTAAAATAGCGCCGGGACTAAACCGAACACATAAGGAAATTCTCAAAAATTTAAAAATTTTTCTAAGTTACAGAGGTCACACGCCCGTGTGGGTAGGCCGTGTGCCTCCCACGGCCTTAGACACGCCCGTGTGTCTAAGTCATGTCAAAACAGGGCATACATACTAACTTGTCCACAGGGCATACATAGTAATCATACTATGCAATGTCATTAATGTTTCTCATTTGCAATTTCATAACATGATCCTTGGCTCATTATTTAGCCATAAATTGCCAACATATCAAATCTCAAAATATCACTTATGCTCATAGTACATTCAAATATATATCACATATTATCTCATCAAATCCATACACATAATCACTTTAGTAAGTTCATATATATACACTTACCTTTCCTACACATACATAGTGTACCTTCCAAACGTACCTTACTCGTTTATACATTCCACATAGTTATTCATCTCTCGGACTTGCCCGTTGAACCGTTCGGAATCTAATAGGTTACTCAAAGTGCTTGGAATAGTCGTACAATGCCAACGTCCCAGATGTGTTCTTACATGTATCTAGATATCGATGCCATTTTCCTAGACAGGGTCTTACACGAATCAATACGATGCCAATGTCCTAGACATGGTCTTACACTTAAATCTCATATCGATGCCAACGTCCCAGACGTGGTCTTACATGGAATCTCGAATCAATGCCAACATCCCAGACGTGGTCTTACATGATATCACATATCGGACACCTATGTCATGACATATGTTATCCTATCTATTCCTAGGTTCGTACGAGACTTCTCGGACATTTATAACTTGTTGATATATCCATAGATTTCATATACATTCCATCTCGAGCATTATTCATAGCCATATAGATTTCATAAATGCATAAATAGCTCAAATCAAATACATTTATTTGTATATCGACTTACCTCGGATCCGGTTTAATGGAAACTGACTCAACTACTCAATTCCTTTCGATTTCCCGCGATCTAAGTCCGTTTTCTTCGGTTCTTGATCTATACATATTCAAATTTAATCCATTTATTCATCAACCCATTCAATTCAATCCACAAACACATATTTGGGGCAATTTGCAAATTAGCCCTCACATTTTCACATTTGGACATTTTAGTCCTTATTTCACAAAATCACAAAATATACAAAATTTCATAATACCCATGTATAGCTGAATTTTACTCATGCTCATCTAAGTCTATACATTTCTTTTATTTCACAATTTAGTCCTTCAAAATTTCATTTTCTCAATTTAATCCAAAATACTCAAAATCATCAAAAACTCAAAGACAAACTATGTTAATCAAACACATATCTTTCATAACTCATCTTCAAACATCACAAAACTCATGTGTTCATCAATGGCACATTTCAAAAACATCATCAATTCACAAAATTGAAGCATGGGTTTTGAAGTATACGAAGCAACAATTGCAAAAACGTAGAAATTATCAAAAACCGATTAAAAACATACCTTGAATTGAATCAAAAGCTAGCCGAAACCTAGCTTCTTTTTCTTTTCTTCTTCTTTAGTATTTTCGGTCAAAAGATGGATGAAAAATGCCCATTTTGATACTTTGTTTTTATTATAAAACATATTAATGCACAAATGACATAATTAACCTTTAATAATACTTATAAAAATCATGTATAAGATGGACATAAATGTCCATTACTATGAATAAAGGTATAATATCCACATAAGGACTCCACCTTTAATAAGCCATGAAAAATAGATTCCTTTTCATAAAGCATGCTAATTTAGTATCTTTCACAATCAAGTCCTTATGCAAAATTAAGCACACATACGATCAAATTAAATCACAGAAATTTCACACATACCAATTCACATGCTGTAGACTCATAATTTAATATAAAAATATTTTTTTGACTCGAATTTGTGGTCTCAAAACCACTGTTTCGACTAGGGTCTAAATCAGACTGTTACAGACGCTCCTGATGGCATAACTTGTAGGTTCCTCATTTATAATGTACCATATACCGCTTTAATTGATATTGGGTCTACACACTCATATGTTGCATGTACTGTGTCTGGGACGTTGGGTATGTAGTTCGAAATTACTGATAGTGAAATGTCGGTGATAAGTCCATTGGGACAGTTGATTAGAGTGAATAAGCTATTTAGAGACGTGCCCCTAGAAGTCCAAGGGGTTGTCTTTCTGGTGGATTTGATAGAATTGCCGTTCGGCGAATTCAATCTTATTTTGGGCATGGATTGGCTAGTGAAGCACCGTGCAAATTTGGATTGCACTGCTAAGCATATGGTATTGAAATCTCCTGAAGATAAGGAGGTGGTTGTGATAGGGGAGCCAAGGAATTATCTATCTAATGTAATCTCAGCATTAAGGGCCGAGAAACTGGTTTGCAAAGGTTGCGAGGTGTTTTTAGCTTATGTCAGCATATCTGATTCTAAAGGCTCGTCTATTGGGGATGTCAGAACTGTGAAGGAGTTTTCGGAGGTATTTCCCGCAAAGCTTCCTGGGTTGCCTCCAAACCGTGAGGTCGAATTCAGTATCGAGCTCTTACCTGAAACAGCTCCGGTGTCCATCGCCCCTTATAGGATGGTATTAAAGGAGTTGATAGAGTTAAAGGCTCAAATTCAAGAGCTACTGGACCGAGCATTCACTCGGCCGAGTGTGTCTCCAAGGGGAGCACCGGTGTTATTCGTGAAGAAGAATGATGGGTCCATGCGCATGTACATCAATTATCGTCAACTGATCAAACTGACGATTAAAAGCAAGTACCCTTTACCAAGGATAGACGATCTGTTCGACTAGCTGCGAGGAGCTTCGGTTTTCTCCAAGATAGATCTTCGATCTGGGTACCACCAGTTAAGAGTTAAGGAGGCGGAAGTATATAAGACTGTGTTCAAGACTCGGTATGGGCATTACGAGTTTTTGGTCATGCCGTTTGGGTTAACGAATGCACCAGTTGCTTTCATGGATATGATGAACCGGGTATTCCAGCCCTATTTGGATCGGTTCGTAGTGGTGTTTATAGATGACATTTTGGTGTATTCAAGAACCGAGGAGGATCATGATTCGTATCTACGGATTGTATTGCAAATACTGAGGGAAAATCAGCTTTATGCAAAGTTCAGTAAGTGTGAGTTCTGGCTGCGAGGAGTGACATTTTTGGGTCATGTGGTGTCTGTCGAGGGGATTAGGGTTGATCTTCGAAAAATTGAAGCCGTGTTGGATTAAAAACCACTAAAGACTATATCTGAGATTCGAAGTTTTCTGGGTCTGGCTGGGTATTATAGACGTTTTGTTGAGGGCTTCTCACTGGTTGCTGCACCTCTAACTAAGTTACTGCGCAAAGGAGTACCTTTCAACTGGACTGATAAGCAGTAGGAAAGTTTTGAGAAACTGAAGAAGGTTGTGACTGAAGCCTCGGTGTTAATACAGCCAGAGTTCGGGAAGGAATTCGTTGTCTACTGTGATGCGTCGCACACTAGATTGGGTTGTGTGTTGATGCAAGAGGGGAAGGTGGTTGCTTACGCGTCTCAGCAGCTTAATCCGCACGAGGTGAATTACCCCACTCACGACTTGGAATTAGCGGCAGTGGTATTCGCGCTGAAGATTTGGAGACATTATTTATACGGTGAGAAGTCTACTATTTTCACAGACCATAAAAGCCTCAAGTACCTCCTTACTCAGAAGGAGTTGACTCTTAGGCAACGAAGATGGATAGAGTTGCTTAAGGATTATGATTGCTTGATTGAGTACCACCCGGGTAAGGCTAACGTGGTAGCGGATGTACTGAGCCGTAAGGTTGTATCTAACCTGAGAGCAATGTTTGCTTGTCCCAGCCTGTTTGAGGACAGTAGCCTGTTGGCTGAACTTCAAGTAAGATCGGCCTGGATGGATCAAATTAAGGAGAAGCAGTTGCTGGACGAATCGTTGGTCCCTCGTTTCCGACTGCTTGAGAAGGGGGAGACTGTGGATTTTGGGCTGAATAGTGAGGGAGTGCTATGCTTTCGTGGGAGAGTCTGTGTACCAAGGGATTCTGAGTTAAGGCAGTCTATACTGTGAGAGGCACATGGTAGTTCATACGCTATGCATCCTGGCGGAAATAAGTTATACCGAGATCTACGGAACTATATTGGTGGCCAGGGCTCAAGCGCGAGGTTACAGATTTCATGAGTAAGTGTCTGACATGCCAGCAAGTTAAGGCTGACCATCAACTGCCTTTTGGATTACTGCAACCCGTTAAAATTCCACTCTAGAAGTAGGAGAGGGTAACCATGGACTTTGTTGGTGGGCTACCCTTGACGCCTACTAAATCTTCCCACTTCATACTGGTCCACACTTACTATTCATTGCAGAAGTTGGCTAAGTTATACGTGGCTGAGATTGTGAGACTACATGGGGTACCAGTGCCTATCATTTCAGACGGTCCTAGATTCACATCACGATTCTGGAGAGTGTTACACGAAGATTTGGGTACAAGGTTGGATTTCAGCACGGCATTCCATCCTCAGACTGATGGTCAGTCAGAGAGGGTGATCCAGATATTGGAAGACATGCTAAGAAGCTGTGTAATTGATTTCAAAGGCATTTGGGAAGACTACTTGCCGTTAGCGGAGATTGTATATAACAACAGCTACCAATCCAGTATTCAGATGGCACCGTTCGAGGTGTTATACGGTCGTAGGTGTCGTACTCCTACTTGTTGGACAGAACTGGGTGAGTGGCGAGTGTTGAGGCCAGAGTTAGTTTCCGAAATCGAAGAGAAAGTAAAGTTGATCCAAGGTCAGTTAAAGGAGGCATCTGATAGGCAAAAGTCGTATGCTGATTTAAAGCGTAAAGAGATAGAGTACACTGTGGGGGATTATGTCTTCTTGAAGGTCTCACTATGGAAGAAGATTCTGAGATTTGGACGGAAAGGCAAACTGAGCCCTAGATTCATCGGACCTTACTAGATATTAAAGTGTGTGGGACCAGTTGCCTATTGACTTGAGTTACCTCCTGAGTTGAACCGGATACATGATGTGTTCCACGTCTCAATGCTGAGGCGATACCGCTCTGATCCCTCACATATAGTGCCGGTGGAGGAGATTGAGGTTAGACCTAATCTGACTTTTGAAGAAAAACCGGTGCAGATACTGGATCGTGACATTAAAGTGTTAAGAAGGAAATCTATTCCGTTAGTTAAGGTGCTTTGGCGTAATCACAGTTCAGAGGAAGGCACGTGGGAGCCTGAGGAGGCAATGCAACAGTAATACCCTCACCTAACTAGGTAAAATTTGAGGCTAAAATTTTTTTAGGGGGTAGAATTGTAACGCCTTAGAAATACAGGGTCTTTAATTTTGGATATTCTGACACAATTGCATGTTTGGTGTGTTGGTTAGGTGATTTAGGAGTATTTGGAAGTGTCTGGGTAGTCCAGGGTTCAAGCCTTGACTTTTGTAAAATTTTCAATTTTCCCCTAAAATGAACATGGACACAAGCACTTAGGCTTTATTAATAATAACGCTAGGTTAATGACACAAGAGGAGCTTTTGGCCTAGTGGCAAGTGGCGTGTGGAGTAATAGAGATGTCTGAGGTTCAAGTCATGGGATAAGCAAGGGAGTGTTTATTTTGCAGGTTGGACAGCCAGAATTTGTGTTGCAGTGAAAGTCTAATGGATGAGAGGTTTGAATGGGTCATAGAGGGATTTTAGGAGTAAACCATGGAGAGAATCAAGAATTTTCAAAGAAGGGTGTGTTGTAGCCGAATTAGGAGACTTGTTTGTGCAAATTCGGCTAGGGGGTTTCCTGAAGGATTTTCTCTACTGTAGGTCGGTTTTAGCTTTTTTTTCCTTGTTGTTTTGGGTGTGCCGAAATTTAAAGATACCATTCATGCATTTCTTTTCTCTCCTTGCTATTAGCCATTCATACACTTCTGTTTCTCGGTTTAGCATTTCGTCTAGAAGCACTTGGGTGGCTGAATCTCTACTTCTCTCCCCCTTTCTCTTCATTCATTGGTTGTCTTCTTTTCCTTTTTCCCCTAGGCCGAATATCATCACTTCTCTTTTTGTTTCTGTTTCCTATTAGTTTATGAGTCGAACCTTTCCTCTTAATTAGTTCTGTGGTGATCGAATTCTCCATTCTCTTTCCCTCGCTGTTGCAGTCCTGCAAGTATTCCGGATATCGATAAGCGATTATATTCTTCCCTTTTGGTTTAAAACTGTTCTCTCCTATTCCCCTTTTCTTTAAAAAAACCAAATATGTCTTTCTTTCATGCTCTTTGATGGCCGAATGGTAATCCCTTCCTCTTGGTGTGGTGATCGTTGGGTTTAGGTTTCCCAAGGAGTGGTGAAGCGCGGAGGTTTTTCAGTCATCAAACTCTGTCTGTTTTAGGGGTAAGATTAGGCCGAATACCACGACAATTGGTAAGTATCAATTGTGGATTTAGGCCACACTTTGGGTCACTGTTTTGTTTAATAAGAACTGATTTGTCACAGATATTCGGCACGGGCGTGTGATCAATCCTGATCTGTGGCCTTAACAGATTAAAGTCTGTCATCAAGCAAGGTAAGGGAGATACTTCGGATTAAGTGCTTTTAAAAGGGCGTTACTCTGATGATTAAAGACTAACATCGGATTTCGATGGTTCTAGGTTGGGTGCTCGCGGATCTGAGAGTGATTCAGAAATTAAGGTGTGTAATCGTACACCCAATTTTGGTTCTGTCAATATGACGAATGAAGGTGTGTATTCACACCCCTGATGAATTGTGAAGCGGCTAAAGCCGAAAAACCGAAAAGCCGAAACTTCGGCAACTGAGGGCTCTCGAGCGTGTGAGTGCTCGTAAAGATAAACTGAGCCACAAATGTTGGTGATAGACCGTTGAGGCTGCCACGAACAGACTCGTGGGCTTAGGTCGTAATGAGCCTCGTTGGGCTGAGATGAGCCATTAGGCCCATGGGCTCACGTGGGGAAAATTCACGATAGTGTCAGATAATGGACTAGGCTGCGAAGTTTGCAAAGTCGCGACGAAATTGGGCTAAATGAGCCACACGAGCGTGTGGGCCCACTTGGGCCGAAAATTTGGCTTTGGGCCCAATTGCACCGTTTCGACCAAAAAGGGTATTTGTGTCACTCGAGGCGACTGTAGGCCTTCGAAAAGGCCGTTATAGAACTAAAATTACCAAAATACCCTCGAAGGGTAAAATTATCGAAATACCTTCGATGGGTAAAATTACTAAAATACCCTCGATGGGTAAAATTATCGAAATACCCTCGAAGGGTAAAATTACCGAAATACCCCCGAAGGGTAAGATTACAAAAATGTCTTTGAGGTGTGAAATTACCATTTTACCCCTAATCGCCAAAATGACCGTTATACCCCTAGTGGTAGTGTAAGCAATGTATGTGTGTTATTTGTATGACTATTTATGATTGTGACATACTGCATACACGAGTTATTTATGACACGACATTCTGCATTGGGGTTGGTATTTGTATTTGGAGGAAGCACTGTACTAGTGGCTTTGCCACGTTTTTATCGTTTTAGTGGCTTCGCCACGTATACTGATTTTAGTGGCTTGGCCACGTTAACTGTTATTAGCAGCTATGCTGCGATATTGGTGTGCTGGGTGGGTGGGTCGACTTGGTTCCCACATGGTGTGTTTGTTGGTACGGGTGGTGTGTTGGCTGGACTAGGTTGGGTTGCATCTCTGTTTTGCATTGTTTTGATTTTTGGCTTAGACCCACTCTGTTACTGGATAGGGCTAAAGCCCAGACTGGTCTGTTACTGGATAGGGCTTAGGCCTAGACTGTCACTGTAATAGACGATTACATACTGAGTTCTCGTAACTCACCCTTTTCTCTTAACTGTACAGGTAATCCCCAACCTTAAAGGATTTGGAGCTGCGAGGGACTCGGAGGTGGCCACACGTTTGCAAATGTTTCGATTTACAGATTTCTTTAAGTTATTTATTTTGGGGAGATATTTATGTAATAAGGCCATTCGAAGTTTTAACTTTTATTTGGTGTTAACTTTTTACGTTGACCTGTTAGACTAGGAAACACGGGTTTTCAAAGTAATAACGGTTTTCAAAGAAAAGCACACGTTTTCAAATTTTAAAGTTTACTTTTGGAAAGCTTCCACGAAATTTAATCCTAACTAATAAATGATATGACCAACAAGTGAATATCCTGTTTTGATTTTACAACCCCAACAGTTTAAAGAGATTTAAAATCCAGTAATGAACTATCGTCGACAAGCCTGGTTTTCAAACAAAATTTTCGTGTGACATGTTAGATCCGGTTGTAACGTCTAGGCCGGGTTTGGGGTGTTACACTTTGCTTTACTTCTCTACGGTTTCTACAAGCTATACTTTCAATTTCACTATCAAATAATAATGGTCCCGACGAGATTCTTCTAATTATAAACTAAAGGAACCTGCCATAAGCAAATAAAAGGAAAAATTAGAATGTAAAAATTAAACTAAAAACAAAAATAAAATACAATAAAAATAAATGGCTAAATTAATAAAAATCAAGTGTTCCTAATATTTTAGTTCCTCGGCAACGTCACAAAAAACTTGATGGTCACTAAACTAACTATAAATAGGACTAAGGCAAGCGCACCTATCGGACAATAGTATAACTATGGTGAGTAGGGAATATCGGATCCACGAGGACTAAAAGTACTAGTAAATACCATTTTTCTATTATTTAGCTGACAAATTAGAGTGATTGTTTTTAATCTAAAATTGCTAATCTAATCAAACTAAGAACGCAATAGAGAATGAAATAGGAAAATAAATGAAGATAACCAATGAGACAAACAATACCCATGAAAGAATGCACCTAGACTTCACCTATTATTATGAATCTGGATTAAATGATTTATTCACTTGTGTCTTGATCTGTAGAAATCCCTAAATTATATTAAAATCTCTTTTGAGAGTAAGAACAACTAACTCTAGTTTGATTAATTAAAATCTCTTTCTAATTAAAACCCCTATTATAGCATTAACTCAATCTATGGATTTCCCTATTAAATTTGACTCTAATCCGGTAGATTTATGTAATCCTATTTCTAGGATTGCATGCAACTCCACTCAATTATGCTAGATCTACTCTTCAAAAGGGACTTTTGCTCCACTGAAATAAGCACATGAAACATGAATTAATATTGCAAAGATATTAAAACAAGAAATAAGTATACATAATTGAGAACAAGAATCAAGTATTTATCATGTAAATTAGAAATCAAATAATAAGATTCATCATAGGTTTCATGCTCCCTAGGTATCTAGGGAATTTAGTACATAATCTTGAATAAGAACATCTCAAAGTTAGGATAACCACAAGACATAAAGAAACTCGATAAAACTTCGAAAGAAATTAAATAGAGATCTTCAATCTTGAGGGAGATCTGCTTCCGAGTTGATTCTGATGGCATTCTTCGAGTGTTTTTTTCAATCTTCTCTGATTTCCCCCCACTTAGGTCTTCTTCTAATTGGTATTTCTACACTTTAGAATGCTAAAAAAGCTTAAAAATTAGGTTTTTCTGCATATTTGGGAAGTAAGGTGCGATATCGACATGGGCTAGCACATGGGCATGTTGCCAGCCCGTGCGGATCCCGAAAATAACTTTTTTTGTGTGATTTTGGCTCATTTTTCGCTCCTTTCGCTCCCAGATGCTCTCCTAAGTATAAAAACATGAATTTAAATGATTAGGCGTATCAAATTTACTAATTTTCATAATTAAACATCTAAAAACACATTTAGAATGAGATTAAAATATGTTACTTTTATAGCTTGTCACCCAAACAATTCACCACGCTTGTTCTAACAGCTTCCCCTTGCGATCTAGACCAAATCCACTTGTTTCAGAGGTTGATGAACATTTGAACAGATTAAGGGACTCCGAATCAACATCAAAATCATCATCAATAAGCCATAAACTAAATGGCCTTCAGGATTTGTATGATTGTGTGGATAAGTTGCTGCAGTTCCCCATTTCCCAACAAGAATTAGCTCAAGAACAAAACAAGGGACATGTTGATGAATTGTTGGATGGATCCCTTAGGCTCTTTGAGCTGTGCAACACTGCTAAGGGTATTTTGTTGCAAACAAAAGGAAGTATACAGGATATTCAATCAGTTATGCGAAAAAGACGATGCGGAGAAGTCAAGCTTGTGAGTAAGGTGAGGAAGTACTTCACCTCTAAGAAAGTGGTGCAAAAGACTATCCATAAGGCATTGAAGAATGTGAAGGGTGTGGAAACGAAACGCATTTTCTCATCTTCGAATGACCACGAGACCAAGGCAATGGTTAGCTTGCTAAGGGAGGCTGAAGGAGTCACTTCCTCCATGTCTGAGTACTTATTCCCCATCATCTCAGGGCCAAAGGAACGATCGAAGTGCGGTAGCTGGGCGTTAGTGTCCAAGCTATTGCACTACAAACGGATAGCGTGTGAACAAGTCGGAAGAAGGGACATTAATGAATTTGAGAAGGTTGATGCTGCTTTAAGATTGCACTACAAAGAGTTGGAGCTTTGTGTTGAAGATCTTGAAGATGGACTTGAGTGCTTCTTCAGGTGTATGATCAAAGCTTGGGTCTCTCTTCTCGAAGCACTCAATCATTAGAAAATTTTGTAAACATCAATCTTGTACAGACATGAGATATACATATATACACTCAATAAAATGCAGTTTTGATACTACAACATCATTTTCTAGCATTTATCTGTAATTGTTATTTAAAGAGGATGAAATTCCTCTTGTCCATCCTCAGCCTGTAATATATATATTCAACAGATGAGAATGGGAAGACAACAAATAGGTAGAGTGAGTTGAAACACACAATTCCAATTGCAAGGCCTTTTTTCTTCTCTAAAACTAGAGTTTCTATTTCAACATCCTTAGCTATTAGGCTGCAGAAAGTTATAACATATGGTAATAGAAAACAACTTTATACAATTTTGCTGTACATCCTTGTATATTGGTAAAAAATATATATGTATGCTTCATCTATCATAAATGAAAAGAATTTTGACGAACGAATCTACATATTTCTTTATCATATACATTTGCTGTTTATTCTATGCCTAGTATAGTAACTTTCATCCTTGTATATACATTTGTTGTTTATCATATACATCTATTGATAGCATGAAATAGAAATTCTAGACTCCCATTTGGGCATTTCACAACATGGTATCTTGAAGGACTTGAAAGTCTCTTTAAGAGTTTGATCATAGCTATAGTCACTACACTCAACATATTAAAAATTGTTAACTTGAGATTCCAATTGTATATTGATGTGTCTCACGTGACTAACTAAAAATACGACCAAGGCAAGTGCACCTATCAAACAATAGTATAGCTACGGTGAGTAAAGATATCATATCCATGAGGACTAAAAGTATTTGTAATTATCGTTTTCTTATTATTTAGCTGACAAATTAGAGTGATAGGTTTTAAGTTAAAATTACTAAACTAAATTAACTAAGAACTCAACAGAGAATGAATCAAGGAAATAATTGAATATTAACCAATAAGAGAGACAATACCCAGAAAAGAATCCACCTAGACTTTATCTATTATTATGACTGTGAATTAAACGATTTATTCACTTGGTGTCTTGATCCGTAAAAATCCCTAAATTATGTTAATATCTCTTTCAAGAGTAAAAACAACTGGCTCTATGTTGATTAATTGAAATCTCTTTCTAATTAAAACCCCTATCGTCGCATTAACTCGATCTACGAATTCCCCTATTAGATTTGACTCTAATCCGGTAGATTTATGTCATACTATTACATGAACTTTTCCTCCACTGAATTAAGCATATTAAACATGAATTAATATCTTGAAAATATTAAAACAAGAAAGCGGCACACATAATTGAGAACAAGAATCAAGTATTTATCATGTAAAACAAAAATTAAATAATAGAATTCATCATAGGTTTCATTTTCCTTAGGTATCTAGGGAATTAGTTCATAATCCTGAATAAAAACATCTCAAAGTCAGAAAAACCACTAGAAACAAAGAAACTCATAAATACTTCAAGGGAAATTAAAAGGAGGTCTTCGATCTTGATGGAAATCCACTTCAGAGTTGGCTCCGATGGTGTTCTTCGTGTTGTTTTCTTGATATTCTCTGATGGCTCCCATATCTCTTATTTTATTTAGTATTTATAGGCTTTAGAATGCTCAGAAAGCCTAAAAATTGAGTTTTTCCGCGTGTTTGGGAAGTAGGTTGCGAAATCAACATGGGCTAGTGGAACAATGGAAATGTGCAAGTGTACACAATCGAAACAAGTAATAAAGTGACAAGTAAATGTCAAGTTATCGTACCCACAGGGATTGTGAAAATAATTATTTATGAATGCAATTAAAAACAATTTGGTGAAGAAAAATATTTTGATTTTTAGGAAGTGATTTAAAACTAAAATTTAACTAAGTAAAATAAAATAAAAACAAAATTTCCAATGCGCAATTTCAAAAGATGATTTTAATCAAGATGACATAATTGTGTTACATTAATTACATTTCTTAACTTAGAATTACTAAACTCATGTTCATGTTGTTACGAATAAATTCAAAGCAACTCGGTAATTGCTAACTACTGCTCATACGTACCTACTAAATTACTAATCTCTTGGACATTTTCCAATGCCAATTCAAACAATTAATCATCTTCATAAGCACATAAGATTAAGTGAGGTAACAATGTATTCACCTTGAACAATTTAATCACAATAATCTTGCAAGTTATGCAAGGCTAATGTATTGTCTAATACCGTCACTAATTTAACCCCCAGCTACCTTAGAGGATTAAACATGCACTGATTAAGTATTGTATCAATTAATTACAATTTTAATACTTTTAAATAATTAATTCATTAGTCACCTTACAATTATAATGTAAGAATAACTTAGTCATGGTTTTACTTAATCAAACATTTTACCAAGACCTATAACAACACAAATATAATTTTAATAACTCAGGTGGATGAAATGCAATCAACCTAACATGAATTAAATTTAAACCATATTAATTGAGTTAAACATATCAACATCCCAATTATTTATAGACATGTTCATAACAACAACAATAAAATTAAAAGGATAAGGAACAAGAATCAAATCTGGTTTTTCTTCGAGGCTTGACTAGCTCCGCTCCTCCTTCTCCGCTTGTTCTTATTGAACCGAGGCTTCCACGAACACTTGAATGCTGCTTCAAACGGTGGTTGAAGGACTCTTTTCCAAGAGGTGAAATTGGCAAGGGAATGGGATGGAAAATGAAGAAAAAAGGAAGGGTTTTGAAGAGAGAAGTGAAAGGATGAGAGGTTTTGAGGTGTGTTTGAAATGAGCAGCCAAGGGGGGTATTTATAGGTTGAGATGGCCACTAAAGATAGCAAAAATCAGCAGCCATAGACTCCCTCCATGGCCGGCCACACATGTGGCAAGTTTGAAGGTTACAAACTTGCTATTTTAAGGTAGAGAAATCTATGAAGGCATAATAAATGGAGGGGTTTGAATGCAAATTCAAGGAGTCTTCAAGGGTTGTTTTGCAAGCCAAATAATCAGCCAAATAAGCTGATTGGGTCAGCATGTGGGACGGTTTTGGGTAGCCCAGTGCTAGGTTGGATTGATTTTCTCGGTTCAGCTCAACTGGGCCTCTTTTCATAATTAATTTATAATAATTATTTAACCCAAAATAAATTTGATTAAAATTAAAATTAATTATATTATGAATTAATATTCATAATTTGGACCATCTTAGGCTAAAAAATTAATTCGCCTCGATGCTTCAAAATTGCTTCTCGATTTTGTGCTTCTAGCAGTGTCTGTCGAGCCAATTTTTGTCCTTTGTGCGAATTCTGTCGAAAATAAATCAAAATAAATCAAAATTTATTATAGAATTAATTAAGATTCAACATGTTAATAATTGAAGTATAATTGAATTATTTTATAATTATTATATATTTTTCAAAAAGAATTTTACCGAAACTGAACGAATTTGAGTTAAAAAAGGGCATGAAAAGCTGTGTGTATTTTCATGTTTCCAGCTAGCACATGGGTGTGTGTCTAGCATGTGTGGCTCCTGAAATATGCTATTTTCTCTGATTTTTGCTTATTTTGCTCCCAAATGCTCACCTAAGTATAAGAACATGAATTAAAGGGATTAGGAGCATCAAATTCAGCAATTTACATAAATAATTATCTAAAAACGCATTAAGAATAGTATTAAAATATATTAGTTTTATCATTATGTAAATAAAAATTTACATGTTTCTAGCTAGTAACAGGAAGGTTATACGGTCTAATTGTTTTTCCCACAATTTTCTTCTGTTTTCTTAGTTTGGGGATAAATTTTAATAATCATTCCAGAATGGATTGGTGCACCTTTTAGGCCTGTTAGATTAAGATCTAGTTTTGCAAGTTGAATGACAGTCTCCATCACCAAATTTGGAAGCTGAGAAACTTTCTGAATATCTGATCTGTCACGATTCCTTTTATGTCCTTGGAGATAATTGAAAGCTTGACCATCATATGGTGAACGCGGTCATGCATGTTTCAAATGATAACTAATTTTGAATAGTAAAATGAATTACTCAGAAGGCAATGTCATCCTACAGATCTTGTTTAGCAATTATTTCGAAACCCTTAAGACATTTGATTTAATCATTCTACTTTGGTTAGCATAATGGAGCAGCTGAACATGTGAATGAGGAGGATGAACAGCAAGTAGGCATTGGATAAAGTTCAAACAGTCTGTATTTCCCTCAAAAAAAAGCTCAGTAAAACACCCAACAGGAGGAAAATTGGCAAAATATACAATTACAGTACATGATCTTTTAATTTAGCGTGCGTGTGTGTTATAATGTCTCTTCTTTTATGAGGAGAAAAAATGAAAATGTTAGGTTCCGATTTCCAAGGGACACAATATCATATAGAAATGGATAGAATATGTAGCTGCACTGGTGCAAATATTTTGTTGTTTGCAGTTGTGTTATTTCAATTATACAATGACAGCTAACTTGTGCACGGGAAAATTGGATGATATTAACTTAATAGGACAGCACTGAGCTGGAGAGCTGGTTGAGGGAAGACATTTTGCATAAACAATGCTGACAGAGTGCTCAGATCGATATCCAAATTGAGTGAAGAAACAATAAGAAATTGCTGATTAATAAGTATTTGAGATTCCTTTCGTCTGTATGACCTGATGTATATATAAAATGGAGCTGATGCCTACTACTGCTATTGCAAATAATAGGTAGAAACATTCAACCACTAGGCTGTTCTGTTAGAACTTTAGACAACAAATTCTTTGCCTGGCACTTCAAAGCCTTGAGGTTGGTCAATGTATATCAAGAAATTGCTGATTAATAAGTATTTGAGATTCCTTTTGTCTGTATGACCTGATGTATATATAAAATGGAGCTGATGCCTACTACTGCTATTGCAAATAATAGGTAGAAACATTCAACCACTAGGCTGTTCCCCTGAAGAAGAAAGAAATGGCAGCCCAAACATTCACCACGCTCGTTCTAACAGCTTCCCCTTGCCATCTAGACAAACCCACTTGTTTCAGAGATTGATGAACATTGATTAAGGACTCCGAAGCAACGTCAACCTCATTATCAAAAGCCATAAGCTAAATGGCCTTCAGGATTGTATGATTGTGTGGATAAGTTGCTGCAGTTGCCCTTTTCCCAACAAGAATTAGCACAAGAACAAAACAAGGGACCTGTTGATGAATTGTTGGATGGATCCCTTAGGCTCTTTGACCTGTGCAACACTGCTAAGGATAGTTTGTTGCAAACAAAAGGAAGTATACAGGATATTCAATCAGTGATGCGAAGAAGACGATGCGGAGAAGTCGAGCTTGTGGGTGAGGTGAGGAAGTACTTCACCTCCAGGAAAGTGGTGCAAAAGACTATCCACAAGGCATTGAAGAATGTGAAGGGTGTGGAAACAAAACGCATTTTCTCATCTTCGAACGACCACGAGACCAAGGCAATGGTTAGCTTGCTAAGGGAGGCTAAAGCAGTCACTTCCTCCATGTTTGAGTACTTATTCACCCTCTCAGGGCCAAAGGAACGATCGAAATGCGGCAGCTGGGCGTTAGTGTCCAAGCTATTGCACCACAACGGATAGCGTGTGAACAAGCCAGAAGAAGAGACATTATGAATTTGAGAATGTTGATGCTGCTTAAGATCAGTAATGAATCAGAAGATGAGCAAATCTGAGAATGTTGAGATGCCAAGACAGCTAAAAGAGTTGGAGCTTTGCGTTCAAGATCTTGAAGATGGACTTGAGTGCCTCTTCAGGTGTATGATCAAAGCTAGGGTCTCTCTTCTCAACGCATTCAATCGTTAGAAAATTTTGTAAACACCAATCTTGTACAGACATGAGATATACATATATATACTCAACGACATGCAGTTTTGATACTACAATATCATTTTCTAGCATTTATCTGCACCTTTTTTTCCCATTTGTCTGGATTAAGCTCCATTCTGTTTTAAACACCAACTTAGCAAGAAACTCGAGACAGATTTTCTAACTTTCGACTTTTTTATGCCATAAATTCAAATGTTTCTTTGATGTTTCAATTGAGGCAAGGTTGTTAAACCAGATTTGGACAAAGCTGACTCAATCTATCAATTAAAACATAAATAAAAATAGAGAAATAAGTCTTCAGAAATGAACTCTTCTTGACCATCCCTGAATCATCTTCTTCAATGTCAAGAATCCTACCGTCTCAATCCACAAACACATTATTAGACACTAATAAAAAAGTCAATTGACATTCACATGGTTGATTCAGATCAACACGAGCTGCATCATAGAAAATTGTTTTAGTTAAGGGACAATCGAATCTTCAAGAAATGCTTTCCTGCTAAAAATTATAGTATACAAGTCAAGCATGCGGATCTTGCCTCCCTTTTGCCAAACATAAGGTGATAACCAGCAGACAAGTTGAAAGCAATGAGGCATTAATATAAGGGAAGAACGGAAGAGCAAATGGCCATTGCCTATACTCTTTCTCAGCCCCATCGTGTGTATTTGTATACTTTTATATTATTATCATGCTATTGAAGATAAGTTTTGATTGTATTTGCTAAAGGGTAATGAGTTGTTTTGACGGTGGAAAGGAGACAACACATGAACTTTTTTGTAGATCCAAATCAAGTTCATGTTACTTGTAATTGATATTTAAAGAGGATGAGATTCCTCTTGTCCACCCTTAGCCTGTAATATATATATATTCAGCAGATAGAATGGGAAGACAGCAAATAGGTAGAGTGAGTTGAAACACAATTCCAATTGCAAGGCCTTCTTTCTTCTCTAAAACAAAAAATGGCTGCCTCTCCTTTGAATGTCCAACCTTCTTTCCATGCTCGCTCAAACAGCTTGCCTTCAAGGCAACACCCCATCACTTCACAAATTGATGAAAATCTGAACCGATTGAGGGCATCTCAATCGGCCTCTACATCATCCATAGGACGTGAACTGACCTGTCTTCAAGATTTGTACGACTATGTGGATATGTTGCTTCAGTTGCCCCTCACTCAACAATCTCTAGCTCAAGAGCAGCAAAGGAAATCGGTTGAACAACTTTTGGACGCATCTCTCGTGCTCCTGGATGTATGCGGAACAGCTAAAGATGCCTTGTTGCGAACCAAGGAATGCACTCAAGAACTCCAATCGGTTTTGCGCCGAAGACGAGGAGGAGTTGAAGGGCTTGGTGATGAGGTTAGAAAATACTTAACCTCCAAGAAGGAAGTGATAAAGGCAATAAGCAAGGCCTTCAAGAACTTGAAGCATATGGACAATAAACTTATGACCAAAGACGGTGAGACCGGCGCCGTGATTAGCACCTTAAAACAAGTAGTAGCAGCCACCACGGGCGTGTTACAATCCTTGTTGTCCTTTATTTCAGGGCCAGAGGCATCGAGCCGGTGGTCACTAGTTTCAAAGTTAATGCACCAGAAAAGAGTAAAGTGCGAGGAAGAAGAAGAGAAAAACAAATGAAATCGCAAATGCTGCAGCTGCATTGCGTTCCTTCATTAAATCTGGAAACGTGAAGCATGTTGAGAATGTACAAAATGAGCTCCAAAACTCGGAGTTGTGCATCCAAGACCTTGAAGAAGGTCTTGAAAGCTTCTTCAGGCGTTTGATCAAAGCTAGAGTCACTGTTCTAAACATTGTCAACTGTTGAAATCTTGGCATTGTAAACTTGTACATAATTATAACTTACATGTATACAACTATTGTTAAAACAAAAAAATTATAGTCTTCTTTCCACCAACTCTCTCTTTTCTTATCTTGTCCACCAATATCTGAACTTGCAAGTTGAACTTTTCTTTTTACGAGATTATAGATACTGGAATTCCAACTCCAAACCCAAATTCCAGATTTGATGCGATTCTGCTATGAATGCATGAGCTGTCAGGATTCCTGTTTTGATAAGTTTTAACAATTTGATTACTTTGACTATGACATGGTAGATACATACATATCTCACACGCTTTAAGAAAATAAATCATAGTCTGTCAATCACAATAGTTTCTTCGGTTCTGTGAGGAGAAAAGGGAGCAAAGGATACGAAAGTGGATCTTGTCCTACCCCTTGCCATTATTACTCCAATTATTTTGATTTTTATTTTAATCTGTATTTAGTTTTGTGTTTAAAAGGTCCATTATTTAACGAAAACTGTCTCTCAGTTATGCTCACAGCTTAGTCATCCTGCATTGATCATTAAACTCCACCCATTTTTCTATAAGTTGCAAACTATGTACAGGTTGAGATTGCAGATCTTGCCTGCCTCCTGCACGACAAGAAATTAATAAACTCAACCATGTTAATTGCATGCACATGTTCAAGTCGATGTTGATGGAAATGATTAAACAATAATAGTTACATAAATTAGTCTCTTGTCTCCAAATAATAGACAAGTAGCCACTGTCAGTTGAAGCAAGCTTAAAGCCACTCGTGCATAGCCCCATTATATAGTATAGTTTTATTATATCAGGAATTAAGATATACTAATTAAAAGAATCAAGTTATGAGTTGTGGAGCATGTTAGGAGGGAGACATCGCTCAACCATGCTGACATAGTAGTTCAGATTGGTATCAAGTTCATGTTACCTCATTACTTCAATTTGGAAGGGTGAGATTCTTCATGTCTCCTCTTTCACACAATATATATATATATATAGGGTAGATGAAGGGAAGAAGGCAAATTGAATTCAGATCACAACTTCCAAGTTTTTATTTCCAGAAGAAATAATGGCTACCACCGGTTATCACACTCGTTCCAATAGCTTTCCCTCTCGAGCCCACCCTCTTACTTTCGAGGTTGATGAGCATTTGAGCAGATTGGCATCGTCTAAGTCGGCATCTACATTGTCGTCCTTAAACCAAAACCTCGGTGGACTTCAAGATTTACATGATTGCACTGAGAAACTGCTTCTGCTACCCTGACTCAACAAATCTTATCCCATGAACGGCAAAGGGAATATGTCGATGTGCTGTTGAATGGATCTTTTGGGCTTTTAGATGTATTCACCATTGCCAAGGATGCCTTATTGCAAGTAATGGAACGCACCGTAGAACTTCAATCTATCTTGCGCCGAAAGAGAGGTGCTAAAAAAGGCTTTGTGAGGGGCTAGAAACTAACTAATATTTCGGAAAAGGCAAGCGCACCTATTGAACAGTAGTATAGCTTTGGTGAGTCCGGAATATTGTATTCTCAAGGACTAAAAGTACTAGTAATAACTATCTTTTTATTATCTGGCCTAATAATTAAGGGATTTGTTTTTAATCTAAAATTAACTAACTAATTGACTATGAACGCGACAGAGAATGAATGAAATAATCGAATAAACCAATGATAAAGACAATACCCAAGGAAGAATCCACCTAGACTTCACTTATTATTCTAACACTGAATGATTTATTTACTTGACTTGATCCGTAGAAATCCCTAAATTATGTTAATATCTCTTTCGAGACTAAAAACAACTGACTCTAGGTTGATTAATTGAAATCTCTTTCTAATTTAAACCCCTATCGTCGCATTAACTCGATCTATGGATTCCCTTATTAGATTTGACTCTAATCCAGCATATTTATGTCGCCCTATTTCTAGGGTTAAAATCAACTCCGCTTAATTATGATGGATCTACTCTTAAACAGGAACTTTTTCTCCACTGAATAAGCACATCAATCTTGAATTAATATTCCTGAAAATATTAAAACAAGGCTTAAGAATACATAATTAAGAACAAGAACAAGTATTTATCACGTAATTCAGATTTATTAAATAATAAGATTCATCTAGGTTTCATCCTCCCTAGGTATTTAGAAAGTTTAGTTCATACTGATAGAGGGAAACATCTTAAAATAAGGAAAACTACAGAACATAAGAAAACCCAAAAACTTCAAGAGAAATTGATAGGAGATCTTCAGTCTTGATGGGGATCCTTCTTCCAAGCTGCTCCCAATGGCTGCCTTCGAGTATTTTCTGCTTTCTACTCTGCGTCTCCTTTTAGGTCCTCCCCTAGGGTGTTTATATAGGCTTTGGAGTGCCTTCCTTGGCTCACAAGTAATCTTTTCCGAATAGAATTAGACTTGGGTTCGGTAAGGACACGCCCGTGTGCGATAGCTTAGGCCGTGTTCGATTCTTCTTGTCACACACGCCCGTGTGGTCTGCCCGTATGCTATAGTCGAGACCGTGTTGATTTCTGAGGTAGGCCCATTTTGTCCCTTTTTGGCCCGTTTTTCGTTCTTTTTGACTCCTTAAGCTCTCCTGAGTGTAAAACATGAAATTCAAGGATTAGGAGCATCGAATTCATCAAATCTAATGAAAATCCATCTAAAAATAAGCCAAGCATGGGGTCAAAATATGTATAAATTATGGTTTATCAAATATCCACACACTTAAGCCTTTGCTTGTCCTCAAGCAAAATCCTCAACTCACAATTAAAATAAATTCTTCTCAACTTATAATTTTCATCAATAATGTTTTATCATAATTCTCAGATAATTCGTACATTGATAATTTAACTAAAAGAGTCCTAAAGATTCAAACAATTTAAGTCACAAGTTTTTATATCACAAAAACATAGGTGTTTCCCTTTACCTAAATAATCACCTTTAATTCAAAACCGACAAGAACTGACATCCTCACTAAAGATTCACTCAAATCACTCAACGTGTTTAAGGTTCAAATTAAGCACTCAAAAGTCAAACATGAAAAGTTAATACCATAGGCTTGCATGAAAATCAAATCTCCACCACTATTAAATGTGATGATACACAAATCAAAAGGTCTTAAAAAAAGTTGTAACGGGGCTTGGGTTAAAGGTGTGGATAAAGGCTGAATTTAGAGGGTTAGAATCAAGATCGAATTGACAATTTACCTAACTAGAAAAATGGACTAATACTGAATAATTACATCAATTAAAAACTAAACAATAATATATTTTTTTCAAGAACAATAATAAGAAAGAATTTAACAATTGAAATAGATAACATAGTTAGGCAACTGCTCAAATCAAATCTTGCCAAAAAGAAGCTAAAATAATAGGGAAAATTCTTAATGAATAAAAAAGAATGAGTTTTGGGTTAATATTAAGGGGTATACCAAGAAATGGTTTATTAGGATCAAAGGGGTTCACTAGAAGGTAAGCTTTTTTTTTTTTGGGTAAGTGGATTAAAACCTAGGTGCCTTTATCATCTCAGTATATCAAATCAAGGGTGTGGTCTCGACATGCATAATCAAAGCAAGTTATAGAATAAAAAAGTCAATATTGACACACTCATAACCAATAGTAAAGTGAGCAAAAAAAGTATATGCTCTAAACGGCTCAAAATCTCACAAAAATTATGGTTTTTGATGTCAACCTTGCAATTTTCAAACTTCAAAGTAATATTTAGATTTAGGAAAACAACTTGACACATTTTTAATTCTGAAAATAGACTTATCATGTTTGATTCTCTAATGATTTAAAGTTTAAACCATCAATGCACAATTACCTATGACTTGATCCAAAACATACAATAGAAATCATAAATCAATAAAAATTTTATTCTAATAGTAAAATGAGAAAATTACTTAAGAATAAGACATAATTCAGGGATTTTCTGATAACGATATAATTAACCTCCCCACACTTAAGATGTACATTGTCCTCAATATACAAAGATAGGTAATAGCAATGTAAGCAGAAAATCATAAGAGAGGGAAGGAGGTGAAACTTCTTGAATTATGGATGAAATCCTTAGAAATTGAAAATTGTAGAAATAGGTCCAATGAGAAGCATGATGAACTAGGCAGAGGTGAAGGTGGGGGAGAATACTCCAGTAGTTTGTTCATTCCTTAGTAGCGCCTTGAACCTTTTGAAACTGAGGAGTCATCAGTAAAGTTTTAGGGAATTTTATTAATGGACTTCGTTATGGTTACTCGATAATAAACAACCAGAGATATAAAGAAATCAAAATCTACTACTATAAATCAAAGAGAAGAAAGATAAAGAGAAAGAGTTTAAAAATTAAAATAAAAGAAAAAGAAAAAATAAATGGACTCAAAGGTCCTCATCAACAGATGGTTCGTGAGGTAGGGGTGGTGGTGATATGTGGAAGTGCTGACAAATCTGTTGTAGAGTCACCTCGAGGCTGTCGAATCGTCGAGCGTTGTCATTGAACTGTTGAGTGTAGTACTGCTCAAAACAAGTGAGGCACTCAGATATGTCAGTTAATGAAACAACCACATGAACTGGTCGATGAGGCGGTGGTGGCGTAGAAGGTGGCTACTCATGATGTAAAGGGACATCATCAGTAATTTCCTCTGGGTCGTCTTGATCGGTGGCTTGCGATAGATGGTATTGACGAGGATCAAACCACGACGACACTTAATCATTCTCATATGAAGCATCGTCGAGATGCCCTGTGGGGCCATCTGCCCTATAAGCGTGAGCGAGGAGGACTGAGCTGCGGTGTTGAAGAGGCCAAAGTATCGAGCCGGGCGCGTCACATATGGGCCAACGGTGAGGACCCCTTTCCTATGTCACTCTATCTGATGCTGAATGGTGAGGGCGATGAAGTAAGCTAAATCAAACACGTTCCCATGCGCAATGCTCTATAAAAAGTAGGCGTCGTGAGTGTTGACGACGCCAGTGCTCTGTAGCCTACCTGTCAAAGTGTGAGCCAGGATGGCATGTAAATACCTCAAGGATGGGGCGAGAGCTGATGCCTTGGAGTGACTGGGATCGTAGGTAGTCAAAGCAGGAAATAAGGCTCTCCAGCAGGAAGAAGGGGAGTAGTGGATGTGGTGATGAAGGTTCTCGAAGTCGTCGTCCTCCATGAATTCTTCGGTATAAAGTCCCAAAGCGACCTTAACTCTGGGATACTCAACTCACGTACTAGGCTTTCAAGGCAGAACTGGACTGTACCTGGGTCATCAAAGTTTGTCATGACCGTCTAAAGGTGAAAGGTGGAATAGAGCTCCAAAGTAAGCTCTAAGTAGGTCGGCTCGACAATCTCGAAAAAATGCCCCCATGGGTTAGTAGTCAATAGGGCCCGAACCGCGTCAGCTAGTTGGACTTTGCTCTAAGGCGGCCCAATCGATACATCTCCCCACACTGAGGGGTCGTGCACGAAGTATCTGAAAAAGTTCCTCTTGGGGTCCCAGGGGAAACTGTAGAAAAGGATGGCGCACTTCGGCTGATGCACTCGCGGAGGTAGCTTCGGGTCCCTTCCGCTTTTTCGAAGCGAGGACAGCAGTCTTTTTCCCACGTTGAGGAGTCATTATGTGCCTGCAAGATAAATTATTCAACATTAGTGTAGTAATGTAGAAACATCACCGAATACGTTCCCAAATAAATTAGAAATTCGAAATGTAAACCCAGTGAACCAGAGTGTCAAAATGGGATTACCTGTGATGAAGTTGTGGTTCCTAGATGCAAAGATTTATCAATGTACGATACTAACTAATAAAGATTAAGTAGCAACGAGCCTAAAAGTGTTATAGTAATGAGACTAATTAACAAGACTAATGGGAATCCTAGAATGCATGGCATTATCAAAATCAGTAAGCTACCAAGAGCAAAATCATTGTCAAGTATCAATTAGTATAGAGAATGAAAATGTAACAAATGCAACCTAATAATTAATATGAGTATACTTAGCAACTCAACCTGAATCTGAAAAATGGAACTTATAAAATGGACTCACAGTAATAAAAGTGAACAATGAACTAAAAACTGAAGGGGGAAGAGTAAACCGATGGAGGTATTAAGGTGGCGCACGGATGTGGTGGTGGCACACGGGCGTGGTGGTCGTGCACTGGCATAGACTGTAGGGGGAGGGGGCTGGTGCGCATGGAAAAGAATGGGAGAAGAGGAAAGGAAAAGAAGGAGAGGATATGGGGGATAGTGCAAGCGCTGATGGGTCATCGAGGTGGTGGCCGGAGTAGGGAAAAGGAGTAGAGAGGGTGTTTGGGTGAGAGAGCGGCTAGGGTTTTGGGGGGGAATTTGGAGGAGATGGTGAATAGTAGACGGGGGTTTAAATAGGGGTTGGGGCATACGGTCGCGACCCATGCTCGTGTGCCCTGCGTTTAGCCCGTGTGTTTCGTAAATGTTGCTTTAGGGCGTGTCTGAGTCTTGGCTCACGCCCGTGTTCCCTGGGCGTGTTGGGCCACACGGCCGAATCGCACGGCCGTGTGATGCTTCGTTCATTTCTCCCAAGCCCGTGTAGAGGTTCACATGCCCGTGTTAATTAATTAGATATCGACCACAGTCTTAAGGCACGGGCGTGTCGCACGCCCGTGTGACTTAGTTTCAACCACAGCTTTGGGCACGGGCGTGTCGCACGCCCATGTCACTTACTCAATATTGCCCACGGTCTTAGGGCATGCTCGTGTGGGTTTATCGCATCCCATGTTCTTTAGTCAGTTTCGACCACGGCCGCATTGCACGACCGTGGCAATTTATCGCAGCCCGTGGTTTGGGGAAAATTTTCGTCCTATTTTTGCACGGTCTCTACCACACCGATGTACCTACTCATGGTGTCCACACGGCCACGCCATGCCCTTGTGCAGGACTGTGTGGGTAGGGAAACCTGTGCCTATTAAATTGGTTAGTTTTTAGTTAGGTGCTAAAATTTGAAAATATAGACATTAATGAGGTTAGTGTTCGGGTTGCCTCCCGAGAAGCGCTTGTTTAAAGTCTTAAGCTAGACTTGCCTTGTTTTCATCACTTTATGAAGGTACATAGAGCTGAAGCTCCTCTCTAATATCCCTAAAATCTTCACCATTATATAGTTTAAGTCGTTGACCGTTTATCTTGAATGTGCCATAAGTTGGATGAGTTACCTCAATTGTGCCATAGGGAAAAATGGTTTTGATTACGAATGGACCTGACCATATTGATTCCAACTTCAAATTGCTTAGGTTGATCAAACGAGCATCATGACGTCGTTTTGTTGCTTTTTTGTATAAACATGAGTTCTCGTAGGCATTCGCTCCCCACTCATCTAGCTCATTCAACTGAATCAATCTTTTCTCACCTGCAAGTTTAAGATCATAGTTTAAGAATTTTATAGCCCAAAATGCTTTGTGCTCTAATTTAAATGGTAGATGACAGCTCTTCCCGTAAACAAGTCTGTATGGGGATGTTCCTATGGGAGTTTTAAAAGTGGTTCTATAAGCCCATAAAACGTCGTCTACTTTTAATGTCCAATCTTTCCTGTTTGATTGATCGTTGTTTTATGCGATATCAAAGTCTTAAAATTTATATAAAGAATGATCAAATCTGGAAACTAACTATGACAATGATTTGAGGAGAGCGCACCTATCGAAATAGTATAGTTAAGGCAAGACCGGATTGTCGAACCCAAAGGAACCAAAAGTACTAAATACTAACTCTCTTTTTATTATCTAGCCTAAGAATTAAGGGAATTGTTTATCTAATCTAAAATTAACTAACTACTAAACTAAAGACTCTAAGACAAAGAAGAATGAAATTGGGGAAATAACTTTGAGGAAAAACCAATTGATTAAGACGATACCCAATGAAGAATCACCTAGACTTCACTTGTTATCTAACTCTAAACCAGACGATTTATTCATTTGACTTGATCCGTAAGATTCCCTAATGTATATTAATCCCTCTCTCGAGGTGACTAACGTCTAACCCTAGGTTGATTAATTGAAATCTCTTTCTAATTAAAACCCTTAGAATTGCATTAACTCAATCAATGGACTCCCATATTAGGTTTCACCCTAATCCGGCAAAATCTCGTCACCCTATCTCTAGGCGTGCGATCAACTCCGCTTAATTATGCTAGATCTACTCTTGGCAGGGACTTTTGCTCCTCCACCTAAGTACATCACACTTGAATTAATATTCCGGAAATATCAACACAAGAATTAAGTACACATAATTAAGAACAAGTCAAATATTTATCATATAGTTCAGAAAACAATAATAAGATTCATCTAGGTTTCATCCCCCCCGGGTATCTGAGGGTTTAGTTCATAACAATAAAAGAAAACATCTCAGAAGGAAAGATAAAACAAAACATAAGAAATCCCTAAAACCCCTGAAGGAATTGAAGGAGAGATCTTCCGTCTTGAGTATGATTCCGGCTTCTTGAGATGAATCAACTGGCTATCTTCGAGCAAATCCCCACAAATCTGCCTTCTTTGGCCTAGCTGGACGCCCCCTGACTAAAGCCTTGGGTTTCCTCGACAAAAGCCCTGGCAGAAGGCTTCTGCCGAACTCCCCCTTTAAGTTGCCCTTTTGGGTGTTTATATAGGCTTTGAGGTGCCTTACTTGGTCCCTAAGTATCCTAATCCAAGTGGAATTCCTACTAGGGTGTTTAAATAGACTTTGGAATGTGTTTCTTTGCAAGTATCCTATTTCGAGTAAAACTCCTCTTGGCCACGGCAGGGACATGCCCATGGCACACGCCCGTGTGAATCGTGGCCAGGCCATGTTCGAGACTGTTGAATGAGGCACGACTGTGTGATCTTGGGCCCAGGACGTGTGGATTTCGTGATATGGCCCATTCACTCTGTTTTGGGCCATTTTTCTGTTCTTTTCATCATTCGGTGCTCTCCTGAGTGTAAAACATGAAAACAAAGGATTAAAAGCACCAAATTACATAATTCAAGGCTTAAATCATCCAAAAGTATGCTAAATGTGGGCTTAAAATATGTTACTTTTACGGTTTATCAAATACCCCTACACTTAAGCTTTTGCTTGTCCTCAAGCAGAATTCTCAACTTACAAATAAAAGGAACTTCCTCGATTCATAATATTCATCAATAATATTTCATCATAATTCAAAGGTAATTCATACATGAATAATTCAACTCAAAAAGTCCTAAAGATTCAAACACTCTAAGTCATACATTTGTAGCACAAAACATATGTGTTTCCCCTCATTTGAATAATTACCTCTGATTCAAAATCGACAAGAGTTGACATCCTCACTAAAGATTCACTCAAATCACTTGAAGTGTTTAAGGTTCAGAATTAAGCACTCAAAAGTCAAACATGAAGAGCTAATCCCATAGGCTTGCATGAAAATCAAATCTCCACCACTATAATATGAGATGATACACAAATCAAAAAGTCTTTTAAAAAGGGTTGTAACGGGGCTTAGGTTAAGGGTGTGGATAAAGGCTGAATTAAGGGGTTAGAATCGAGATTGAATTGACAATTTACCTAACTAGAAAAATGAACTAATCCAAATAATTACATCAATTGAAAACTAATAATACGAGCTTTTTCTTCAAGATTTGAAATTTAAACATGTAAGTTCACTTAATTATAGAACTAATATGAATATACTTCATTTTTTAGAACAAGTCAAATACATAATGAAAGATGAATTTTAACTACTGAAAGTTAGGCAACCGACCAAATCAAATCTCGACAAAAAGGGTAGTCAAGGAATGGTGATAACAAATACAAAGGGTTTTGGGTTAATATTAGTGGGTGAGTCAATAAAAAGGGTTGTTAGGATCAACGTGGTCCACTAGGGGCTAATTATGAAGGTAGGCTTTTTAGTAGAGTAAGTGGGTTACGTCCTAAGTGTCTTTATCATCTCTGTATATCAAATCAATGGTGCGGTCTTGACATGTATAATCGAAGCAAGTTCTAGAATAACAAATCAATGTTGACACACTCATAATCAAAGAGTGAGCACGAAAGAATGTATGCTCTATAAGGCTCAAAATCTCACAAAAATTATGGGTTTTTAATGTCAACCTCGTAAGTTTCAAACTTCAAGGTAATAATTAGATTTAGGTAGACAACCTAAAAAAATTTTTAATTCTGAAAAAATAGACTTATCAAGCTTGATTCTCTAGTATCCTTCAAATTTAATCATCAATGCAAAATTATCAACGGCTTAATCCAAAACATATCAATAAAATTCATAAATCAGGGAAATTTCATTCTAATCATAATATGAGAAACTTACTTTAGAACAAGGCATAATTCAGGGATTTTCAAATAATACTATAGTTAACCCCCCACACTTAAGATGTACATTGCCCTCAATGTACAAAGATAGATAATATCAAAATAATCATAAAATCATAAGATGGGGGGAGAAGTGAAACTTCCTGAATTTTGGATGAAGTCAATGAAAATAAACCGGATAAGATTGGAGGTGAACATGGGGAAGCACCTCGAATCATTTGAAATTGAATCCTCGAAGCAGCCGTCCTGATTTTATTGTATCCTAAGCTAAATCTAAATGACATGAAGAATAAGAAGAAAATAATAAAGAAAATAAAAAATAAAAAAATAAAAGTAAATAATGAAAGAAGAAAGACAACTGGAAAAGAAAAAGAAGAAGGGGGTTTAAATAGAGATGTAGCCCGTGTTTTGAGACAAATTTTATCCTGTTGCCACACGTCTACGGCCACGCCCTTTTACCTACCTGTAGTGCCCATACGGCCACGGCCACGGTCGTGTGCAAGACCGTGTGAGTATGGAAAACCTGCGCCTTAACATTGAAATAAATAAAACTAAACTAATTAGTAGGGTTAGTGCTCGGGTTGCCTCCCGAGAAGCGCTCGTTTAAAGTCTTGAGCTAGACTTACCTCTTATTCGAATAATCATGGTGGTTTGAGGAGGTGAAAATCCTTTCTCATACGATCAATTCGGTTATTGATATAAAATTTAAGTTGAGTAGTGCTTACCTTAAAGGTGATGATTTTAGGACTAGTTACCTCGACTGTTCCATCTAGGAGGATTTTGAGTACCTGATCTCCTATCTTAAGCTGGGTTGTCCCATTATTAAGTTCGTCGTGGAGTTGCCTCGTTTTTGCTTCGTGTGTTTTTAGTTTCTCTTTGAAGTATGTCTTCCACTCGTCTAGTTCATCGATCCAGAGCCTTCGTTCCTCATAAATTTCTTCTTTATCGATACGAGGTATAGGAGCTAGCATCTGCGAAAGAGCTTCAAGAAATGGCAAGTTAATATAAAATTTCTTTGGAAGTTTAAGAGACTTACCGACTTGTTCCTCTGTGTGGTCTTTCTTTATCATATTGGGGTATGGCACACGGGGTTGGTACTCTGTAATTGGGTTTGGTAAATCCTGGCTTACCCCAACCTTACCTTCACTTACCACAGGCTCTTGCCTCGGGTCAGATTCCACTAACCTTTCGCTGTCATGAGCTGTTACGGCTTGAAGTTGCTCTTTTGGGTTAGTTTTAGTGTTGCTTGGCAAGCTTTCTTGTAGTTGTTCTGAGATCAGCTTAGTAAGCTGACCTAACTGATCCTCGATCCCTTGAATTGATGCTTCTTGATTTTTGAGTTCTATTTCGGTGTTTTGGAAACGTGTTTCTATATTTTGGAAACGTGTTTCTGAGACTGCTATGAATTTTGTCAGCATCTTTTCAAGGTTCGACTCCTCTTCCTATTGGTGAGGTGGTTTTTGAAAATCTGGAGAAAGTTCCGGTCTTTGGCTGCTTTGATCATCCCACGAGAAATTGGGATGGTACCTCCAACCTGCATTATAAGTGTTACCATAAAAATTATTTTGAGGTCTAGGATAGTTACCTATATAGTTCATTTGTTCGGTCTCCATGCCCTATCCGTAGGGTGGGTACTTAGGATTCGCCACGCCTCCACTTGCGTCGCACTGCATAACTGGATGTGCCTGCGAAGAAATGTATAAACCATAAAATTCTTTATCTAACATCTCTACCTGATTTGATAGCATGGTTACTGCGTCGAGGTTAAAGACACTGGCTGCTTTAGTAAGAATTGTCCTCATGAAATGCCGCTGATAATTATTCAATGCCATCTCCTCTATAAACTAAAATTATCTGCCATTAGCAAAGTAAAAACAAATAAAAAAATAAATTGCAATAAAAAATGGCTAAAGTAATAAAAATTGAGCTTTCTTAATATTTCAGTTCCCCGGCAACGGCGCCAAAAACTTGATCGTTGTTTTATGCGATGTCAAAGTCTTAAAATTTATATAAAGAATGATCGAACCTGGAAACTAACTATGACAATGATTTGAGGGAAGACCGGATTGTCGAACCCAAAGGAACCAAAAGTACTAATACTAACTCTCTTTTTATTATCTAGCCTAGGAATTAAGGGAATTTTTTATCTAATCTAAAATTAACTAACTACTAAACTAAAGACTCTAAGACAAAGAAGAATGAAATTGGGAAAATAACTTTGAGGAAAAACCAATTGATTAAGACGATACCCAAGGAAGAATCCACCTAGACTTCACTTGTTATCTAACTCTGAACCAGACGATTTATTCATTTGACTTGATCCGTAAGATTCCCTAATGTATATTAATCCCTCTCTCAAGGCGACTAACGTCTAACCCTAGGTTGTTTAATTGAAATCTCTTTCTAATTAAAACCCCTAGAATTGCATTAACTCGATCTATGGACTCCCATATTAGGTTTCACCCTAATCCAGCAAAATCTCGTCACCCTATCTCTAGGCGTGCGATCAACTCCGCTTAATTATGCTAGATCTCCTCTTGGGCAGGGACTTTTGCTCCTCCACTTAAGTACATCACACTTGAATTAATATCCCAAAAATATCAACACAAGAATTAAGAACACATAATTAAGAACAAGTCAAATATTTATCATATAGTTCAGCAAACGATAACAAGATTCATCTTAGGTTTCATCCTCCTCAGGTAATTGAGGGTTTAGTTCATAACAAAAAAGAAAACATCTCAGAAGAAAAGATAAAACAAATCATAAGAAATCCCTAAAACCCCCTGAAGGAATTGAAGGAGAGATCCTCCATCTTGAGTATGATTCTGGCTTCTTGAGATGAATCAACTGGCTATCTTTGAGTAAATCCCCACAAATCTGCCTTCTTTGGCCTAGTTGGATGCCCCCTGACTAAAGCCTTGGGTTCCCCCGACAAAAGCCCTGGCAGAAGGCTTCTGCCGAACTTCTCCTTTAAGTTGCCCCCTTGGGTGTTTATATAGGCTTTGAGTTGCCTTACTTGGTCCCTAAGTATCCTAATCCAAGTGGAATTCCTACTAGGGTGTTTAAATAGACTTTGGAATGTGTTTCTTTGCCTCCAAGTATCCTATTCCGAGTAAAACTCCTCTTGGTCGCGGCAAGGACACGCCCATGGCACACGCCTGTGTGAATCGTGACCAGGCCGTGTTCGAGACTGTTGAATGAGGCACGACCATGTGGTCTTGGGCCCAGGCCGTGTGGATTTCGTGATATGGCCTATTTACTCCGTTTTGGGCCCATTTTCCGTTCTTTTCATCATCCGGTGCTCTCCTAAGTGTAAAACATGAAAACAAAGGATTAAGAGCGCCAAATTACATAATTCAAGGCTTAAATCATCCAAAAGCATGCTAAATGTGGGCTTAAAATATGTTACTTTTACGGTTTATCATTGATTCTGTGGTTTTCTCTAGAATATGCTTAATCTCTCGATTGGTTACTTCAACTTGTCCACTGGTTTGAGGGTGATAAGGGGTAGCTGTTCTGTGGTGCACTCCATATTTCTTTAAGATTTTATCAAGTTGAGTATTACAAAAATGAGTACAGATATCACTAATAGTTGCTCTAGGTGTTCCAAATCAAGAGAAGAGTTTCTTAAGAAATCTCACTACCACTCTAGCATCATTAGTAGGTAAAGCTTAAGCTTCCACCCATTTTGACATATAATCAACTGCTACTAAGATGTATTTATTCCCAAAGGAGCTAGGGAATGGACCCATAAAATCAATACTCCATACATCAAATATTTAACATGATAGCATATATGTTGAGGCATTTCATTGCGTTTAGTGATATTACCTGTTCTCTGACATCTATCACACGAAGTAACATACTTGTTAGCATCATTGAACAGAGTGGGCCAATAAAAACCTGATTCGAGCATTTTATGTGCTGTCCTAGTCCCACTGTAATGTCCTCCTGTTGGTCCTGAATGGCAATGTTCTAGGATTTTGCTTGCTCTGCCTTTGTAACACATCTCCGAATTACTTGATCTGCACATATACGAAAAAGAAAAGGGTCTTCCCAAAAATAGTTTTTCACATCAACAAAGAATCGCTTCTTTTGATGATGTGTCAACCCTTTTGGTAGGATGTTAGCAGCTAAGTAATTCGCAATATCTGCAAATCAAGGTACCTCAGAGTCGGATAAAGCCAAGAGTTGTTCTTCAAGAAACGAGTCATTTATCTCACTCTCATCGAATTCTTTGAGAAGTTTAATTACCTCAGCTTTAACAACTTCCTTTATATTGGGATTTAATCGTCTTTAAGTTTGCACACATGGTTTATATTCATCTTCCATTAAAATTTTGTGGGTGCAAAACGATGGGTTTATCCCTTTAATGTCAAAAATCTTCCAAGCTATGGCTCTTTTATGCTCCTTTAGTACCTGTAGTAACTTATCTTTCTCATTGGGTTCCAAGTCTGAAGAAATAATTACCGGTAGTGTAGAATTATCTCCGAGGAATGCATACTCTAAGTGATTTGGTAACTGTTTCAGTTCCAATTTGGGAGGTTCTTCAATAGAGGGTTTTTGTTAATTCGTCGTTTATTTCAATACCCTCATACTTCTTTTGTCTTGGGGAATAATTATTAGAATTTAACTTAATTTTTATCTCCCCCATCTCAGTGGTATCATTTTCTACCTCCTCACCTTAGACAAGACACAGTTCCAACATGTCTTTATGTATGATTTCCTGAAAAGAATCTTGAATAGAATGATCAATAGCGTCGATAAAAAAACAGGAATCATCTTGCTCTCTAGAGTATTGCATAACATCATAAATTTTAAGAATAATTTCCTCGTCACCTACCCTAAGCTCAAGTTTACCATCACCTACATCAATAACAGCCCTAGCAGTAGCTAAAAATGGGCGTCCTAAAATTAAAGGCACTTCAACGTCCTCATCCATGTCAAGCACAACAAAATCAACAGGGAATATGAATTTATCAACTTTTACCAAAACATCTTCAATAATTCCCCTAGAATATTTAACATATCTATTAGCTAATTGGATACTCATCCTAGTGAGTTTTGGTTCCCCAAGACCAAGCTGCTTGAACCATTTTATAAGGCATTAAATTAATACTAGCACCTAAATCAGCTAATGCTTTTTCAATGTTTAAACTACCAATTAAACAGGGAATAGTGAAACTTCCTGGATCTTTCAATTTGGTTGGTAGCTTATTTTGGAGAATAGCTGAACATTCCTCATTAAGCTCCACGGTTGATAGCTCTTCAAACTTTCTTTTTATTTGTTAAAAGCTCTTTTAAGAATTTTGCATACGTAGGCATCTGTGAAATAGCTTCAACAAAAGGTAAGTTAATATGTAATTGTTTAAAACGTTCAAGAAATTTACAGAATTGTGCGTCCATGCGGTCTTTCTTCAACTTTGCTGGATATGGGATCAGTGGTTTATACTCTTTAAGTGCCGGTGTTACACTCTCATTTACTTCCTCACCCTTCGCCTTATCAGTTTCTTGTGGCATCTTCCTTTCAGCTTCAACCAACACCTTCCCATTCCTTAGTGTAACTACCTTCACATGCTCTTTTGGGTTAGGTTCGGTGTTACTAGGTAAACTACCTGGTTGCCTTTTGGAAACTAACTTAGCCAGCTGTCCAATTTGATTTTCAAGCCCTTGAATTGATGCTTGCTGATTTTTCAACACCGTTTCTATATTCTGAAAACGAGTCTTTGACATCGAAATAAACTTTGCTAGCATATCTTCAAGGTTCGTCTTTTTCTCTTGCTGGTAGGGTGGTTGGAAATTTGGAGGGGGTTGCGGTCTTTGATTCCCTTGATTACCCCATAATAAATTTGGGTGGTTCCTCCATCTTGGATTATATGTATTACTGTAAGGATTATTTTGAGGTTTAGAGTTATTACCCATATAGTTCATCTGTTCGCTTTCTATGCCAGGGTTGTAGGATGGATATTCTGTATTGCCTATTCCTTCTCCATTCGTATCGCAATGCATCACTGGATGTACCTGCGAAGAACCACACAAACTATCAATCTTTTTATTTAAAAGCTCTACTTGGTTTGATAGCATGGTAACTGCGTCGAGGTTGAAACCGCTAGCGGCTTTTGTTGGCTTCGTTCTCATTACTTGCCATTGATAGCTATTCAGTGACCTCTCTTCTATAAAATCATAAGCCGCTTCAGGGGTTTTGTTGTTTAGAGTACCGCCGGTGGCTGCATCTATTAGTTGCCTAGTTGAGGGGTTCAAACCGTAATAAAAGGTTTGAACCTGTAACCATAGAGGTAACCCATAGTGAGGGCATCTTCTCAACAAGTCCTTGTACCTCTCTCATGCATCGTAGAGCGTTTCTAAATCCATCTGCACAAAAGAAGAGATATCATTCCTCAACTTTGCCGTTTTAGCCGACGGAAAATATTTTAACAAAAACTTTTCGGTCATCTGTTCCCAAGTAGTGATGGAACCTCATGGTAACGAGTTCAACCATTGTTTAGATTTATTTCTCAAGGAAAAGGGGAACAACCGAAGGCGAATGGCATCATCAGAAATGCCATTAATTTTAAAAGTGTCGCAGAATTCTAAGAAATTGGCCAAATGAGTATTTGGGTCCTCATCCTCATCCTGCAAACCATCAAACTGAACAAATTGTTGAATCATTTGAATAGTGTTAGGTTTCAGTTCAAAATTATTTTCACCAATAGCAGGTCTAGCAATACTCGATTCAACCCTAGTTAAATTGGGCCTATCATAATCGTACATAGTACGAGGAGCGGGATTTTGATTCACCAGATTTGCGACAACCACAGGAGGGAGCGAATTATTATCAGCCATCTCCTCGGTAGTATTAGTATCGTTCTCTTGCTCTTCCTCTATGTATTGTAGACTTCACCTTATCTCTTTTCGGTTTCTGCGAGCGGTGCTTTCTATCTCACTGTCAAAAAGTAATGGTCCTGACGGGTTCCTTCTAGTCATAAACTAAAATTACCTTCCAAGAGCAAATAAAAAGAAAAGTTAGTAAATTAAAATAAAATCAGAAAATAAATTGTAGTCAAAATAAAAATGGCTAAAGTAATAAAAGTTAAGTGTTCCTAATATTTTAGTCCCCGGCAACGGCGCCAAAAACTTGATGGGCTCGAAACTAACTAACATTTCAACAAAGGCAAGCGCACCTATCGAACAGTAGTATAGCTTTGGTGAGTCCGGAATATCATATCCTCAAGGGCTAAAATTACTAGTAATAACTATCTTTTTATTATCTAGCCTAATAGTTAAGGGATTTGTTATTAATCTAAAATTAACTAACTAATTGACTATGAACGCGACAGAGAGTGAAAGAAATAATAAAATAAACCAATGAGAAAGACAATACCCAAGGAAGAATCCACCTAGACTTCACTTATTGTTCTGACTCTGAATGATTTATTCACTTGACTTGATCCGTAGAAATCCCTAAATTATGTTAATCACTTTCGAGACTAAAAATAACTGACTCTAGGTTGATTAATTGAAATCTCTTTCTAATTAAAACCCCTATCGTCGCATTAACTCGATCTATGGATTCCCTTATTAGATTTGACTCTATTCCGGCATATTTATGTCGCCCTATTTATAGGGTTGCAATCAAATCTACTTAATTATGATGGATCTACTCTTAAACAGGGACTTTTTCTCTACTGAATAAGCACATCAATCTTGAATTAATATTCCTGAAAACATTAAAACAAGGATTAAGAATACATAATTAAGAACAAGAAAAATTATTTATCACGTAATTCAGATTTATTAAATAATAAGATTCATCTAGGTTTCATCCTCCCTAGGTATTTAGGAAGTTTAGTTCATACTGATAGAGGGAAACATCTTAAAATAAGGAAAACTACAAAACATAAGAAAGCCTAAAAACTTCAAGAGAAATTGATAGGAGATCTTCAGTCTTGATGGGGATCCTTCTTCCAAGCTGCTCCCAATGGCTGTCTTCGAGTATTTTCTGCTTTCTACTCTGCGTCTCCTTTTAGGTCCTCCCCTAGGGTGTTTATATAGGCTTTGGAGTGCCTTCCTTGGCCCACAAGTAATCTTTTCCGAATAGAATTAGACTTGGGTTCGGCAGGGACACGCCCGTGTGCGATAGCTTAGGCCGTGTTCGATTCTGCTTGTCACACACGGCCGTGTAGTCTGCCCGTGTGCTATAGTCTAGGCCATGTTGATTTCTGAGGTAGGCTCATTTTGTCCCCTTTTTGGCCCGTTTCTCATTCATTTCGACTCCCTAAGCTCCCCTGAGTGTAAAACATGAAATTCAAGGATTAGGAGCATAGAATTCATCAAATCTAATGAAAATTCATCTAAAAATAAGCCAAGCATAGGGTGAAAATATGTATAAATTATGATTTATCACTTTGCTAATGAGGTTAGAAAATACTTGAGCTCCAAGAAGGGAGCTAAAAGGGTAATCTTGAAGGCCTTGAAGAATTTGAAGCATAAGGAAAACACCACTTTGAACGAGACCTGTGTTGAGTTAAATCAGCATCCAAAGATCAAGAATAATAAAATTTGTGTTTGAAAGATGAAAAACAGAAGCAAAACAAATCTATTAGAGGAAAAATTAACAACTCTCATTACTTTAATTAGTAGCAATACAATGTGCATAAATAGCTTCATTACAGTAGAAGAAAACAAAACATAACTTGTGCTAGTATCCAAGCACTAAAATCAGCTTAATGACCGCCTAAGAAGCTACTAAATCATCTAAGTAGCTGACTAACATTAGCAAAACAAAAGTATGATCAAACTAAACTTAGTTAACTTGTTACATACACAACTAACTAAGTTATAAAACAAAATTTTAAAAAAAAAGAACTTCATGCTGCTGCAAATAAAAGGCTTCATGTTGCTGCATTGCAAACCAACTTTCAACACTCTTCCTTGGCTTTTATGCAGCAAACTCCAATAGTTCCCCTCAAATACTAAAACCTTGTGTTAGCTAGTGCTTTTGTTAAAATGTTAGCAAACTGAATCTCTGGACTGCAATAACTCAAATTGACTTCTCTTGATAGCTCAGCTTCTCTAACAAAATGGTACTTGATAAAATGCTTGGTCTTGCCATGAAGCACAAGATTTTTGGCAATAGTAACAACTGACTGGTTGTCCACCTTGATCTCTGTTGCTTCTTCTTGATTAACATTCAAGTCACTCGAAAGTTTTCTAAGCCGAATGGCTTGATTAACAACAGTAGCAGCTGCAATGTACTCTACCTCTGCAGTGGATTGAGCTACTGTTTGTTGTTTTTTAGAACTCCAACAAAAGACCCTTGAACCTAGAGTGAAAAAATAGCCTGGTGTGCTCTTCATACCATCAACTGAGCCTGCCCAGTCACTATCTGAATAGCCAACCAGTTTTAGCTCCTCAGCCTTCACAAACTTCACCTCATAGTTTATGGTCCCTTTAACATATCTCAAGACTCTTTTAACAGCCTTGAAGTGAGCAACATTGCAGCAATGCATGAACCTTGATGGAAGGTTGACTGCATACATGATGTCTGGCCTTGTTGCAGTCAAATAGAGTAGACAACCTACAAGACTTCTATAGCCCTTCTCATCCAATCATTCATGGTCACTCTTGCTGGAAAGTTTTTCTCCTTGTGCCATAAGAGTGCTAGCAGGCTTGCAATTTGTCATGCAAAACTTGCTTAGGATCTTCAATGCAAATTCTTGTTGGTTTATAAAAATGCCATGCTCATTCTGATTCACTTCCATACTAAAAAAGTAAGTCATCAAGCCCAGATCAGTCATCTCAAAAACATATTGCATCTTTTTTTTTTTGAACTCCTTAATCAATTCACTTTTGCTACTAGTAACCAACAAATTATCCAAATATAAGGATAAAATCAATAAGGTCTCATTTTTAGCCTTTTTGACATAGAGAGTAGGTTCACTAACACTTTTCTCAAATTCAAGCTTTGACAGATATGTATCAATTCTGTCATACCAGGCCCTTGGAGCCTGTTTTAGGCCATACAAGGCCTTATGTTCTTCACCACATACCTTGAATCCATCTGGCTGCTCAAAAAAGATCTCTTCCTTGAGAAATCCATTCAAGAAAGTGGATTTGACATCTAGCTGGTGCATTTTCCACAACTTTTGAGCAGTTAAGGCAAATAGCAGCCTTATGGTATCCAACCTTGCAACTGGTGCAAAGGTTTCTGAAAAATCAATGCCATACTATTTACTATACCCCTTCACAACTAGCCTTGCTTTGTGCTTGTTCAGTGACCCATTTGCATTGTGCTTAGTCCTAAACAACCATTTCACACCAATAATTTTTCTGTGTGTTGGCCTACCAACTAGCTCCCATGTACCATTCTTGTGAATCTTTTCCATTTTTACTTCCATTGCTCCTATCCAGCAGTCCTTTTTTGCAGCCTCGTAAAAGATAGTTCTTGTACCTCTGACAGGTACATCATCATATTCTCCCTCAATTTCAGCTTCATTCTCAACATACTGCAAATCAAGATCCTGTTGGTCTTTCTCAAGTAAACTTGCATATGTTCCATTCCATTTCCAACAACTACCTTCACTAAACTTTACATCTCTGCTTACAACAATTTGTTTTAGTGGATGGATCAAAAACCCTTGATAAAACGTAATATATACATATTTTAATCCCACATTTAGCATATTTTTGGATGATTTATTCCTTGAATTGTGGAATTTGGTGCTCCTAATCCT
The DNA here is from genome assembly GCA_005393395.2 of Gossypium australe. Lineage (NCBI taxonomy): Eukaryota > Viridiplantae > Streptophyta > Magnoliopsida > Malvales > Malvaceae > Gossypium > Gossypium australe. Next base: position 123,782,099 of record CM016614.1, on the reverse strand, counting down.
TTAATTTCATGTTTTATACTTAGGAAAGCATCGGAGGATAAAAAGAATAAGAAACAGGCCTAAAACGGAGTAAATGGGCCAACATAAAATTGACACGGCCTGGGCCCAAGACTACACGGTCGTGCCTCCTTAACAGACCCGAACACGGCTGGCCACGATTCACACGGGCGTGTACCATGGGCGTGTCCCTGACATGACCTGTTTGAATTTCATTCGGATTAGGGTACTTAGAGGCAAAGAAAGCCATTCCAAAAGCCTATACAAACACCCTAGAGGCCAACCTTTAAGGGGCGTCCAGTTAGGCCGAAGAGCCAAGCCAGAGAGGCCAGAATCATGGAATTTACTCGAAGAAAGCTAGTTGATTCATCTCAAGAAGCCGAAGTTATACTCAAGACGGAAGATCTTCCCTTCAATTTCCTTCAGGGGGTTTTAGGTTTTTTCTTATGTTTTGTTTTATATTTTCTTCTAAGATGTATTCTTTTATAATTATGAGCTAAACCCTCAAATACCTGAGGGGGTGAAACCTAAGACAGATCTTGTTATTGTTTTCTGAACTATATGATAAATACTTGATTTGTTCTTAATTATGTGTTCTTAATTCTTGCTTTGATATTTCAGGATATTGATTCAAGTATTGATGTGCTTAGGCAGTGGAGCAAAAGTCCCTGTTTAAGAGTAGATCAAGCATAATTAAGCGGAGTTGATCGCAACCCTAGAAATAGGATGACGAAAATCTACCGGATTAGGGTCAAACCTAATATGGGAGTCCATAGATCGAGTTAATGCAATTCTAGGGGTTTTAATTAGAAAGAGATTTCAATTAATCAACCTAGGGTTAGACGCTAACAGCCTCGAAAGAGGTATTAATATAAATTAGGGAATCCTACGGATCAAGTCAAGTGAATAAATTGTCTGGTTCAGAGTTAGATAATAAGTGAAGTCTAGGCGGATTGTTCCTCGAGTATTGTCTTAATCAATTGGTTTTTCCCACAAGTATTTTCCCCAATTCATTCTCTTTGTCTTAGTATCTTTAGCTTAATAGTTAGTTAATTTTAGATTAAATAAACAATTCACTTTTATTTTAGGTTAAATAATAAAAAGAAAGTTAGTATTAGTACTTTTAGTTCCTTTGGGTTCGACAATCCGGTCCTGCCACTAAACTATACTACTGTTTGATAGGTGCGCTTGCCTCAATCGTTGTCATAGTTAGTTTCTAGGCTCGATCATTATTTTTATAAATTTTTAAGACTCTGACACACGATCAACCCTGTACCCTTTCTTTGTGCTACTATAGCCAGCAAAAACTCCAGAAATAGACCTCTTTTCCAGCTTGGTTCTCTTTTCAACTGGCACAAGTGTGTAGCATAAACAGCCAAACACTTTTGAGTGTGAGATAGTAGGCTTGTGTCCAAACCAAGCTTTAAATGGTGTTTTGCCTTTGACTGCATTTGTTGGCAGTCTATTGAGTAAATACAATGAGGTATTTACTGCCTCATCCCAAAAAATGTTAGGCATTTTCCCTTCAAACAACAAACACCTGGCCATATCAAGAACAGTTCTGTTCTTTCTCTCACAAACACCATTCCGTTGTGGTGTGTAGGTGGTGGTTAACTGATGCTGAATTCCAGCTTCATCACAAATCTTCTAAAATTTTTGAGACACATACTCAGTCCCAGTGTCTGATCTCAAGACCTTTAGCTTACAACTTGCTTGATTCTCAGCTAAGGCCTTAAACTTACAAAAGACGTCAACCACTTCTGACTTCTATTTCAAAAAATTCACCCAACAAAATCTGGTGCAATCATCAATGAACAACATAAAATACTTGCTACCATTCAATGAAGAGTTCTTTATGGAGTAGTTGAAGCCTCTTTTGAGCTCTCCAAGCTTTGTTAACTGAAAAATGTAGTCTGGTCTGCTTGCCAAACTGACAAACCTCACAAACTTCATTTTTAAGCTCAATCTTGGAAATGTCTTCAACCAAACTCATCTTATGCAGCAAACTAAGTGACTTGTAGTTTACATGCCCCAACCTATTGTGCCATAAACATGATTCATTAGTCAGAGTAGTGTAATGATAATACTCTAGAATGACATGTTTTTTTTATATTAATTACATATTTATTTTGAGTATGATCCTACTAATTTGAGCTATTTATGGTTTTTTATCTTGTAGGGACTAAATTGAAGGCAAAAGGAATTTTAGGGGCAAAAAGCGTGAATTTAAAGATAAAATGGGCCAGCATGCGGAATAGGAAAGAAGTGGTGCTGAAAATGCAAAGTGCGGAAGACTTGGGGGCAAAAGTTCAAAGAAGAGATTTTATAAACATAAGACTCTATTTAATTTTAATTTATATTAGGATTATTGTTAGGTCTATTATTTAGATCTAATTTGAGCTTTTATCTTTATTTATCTTTTAAAATTTAAATAGGAACAAACTAGGTTTTCTAAGTACTATAAATAGGGGATGGAGTGACACAAATTTCACTCATCTTTTCTAAAAAAGCTCCCTCTATCAAAAAGCTTTGGCTTTTGTTCCTTTCATTTATTCAATAAAATTCCATTTTTATTAAGTTTATTTCTTTTTCCCCAAAAAGCATGAGCCACTAAATTCATCTAGCTAAAGGTTGTAGAGATTCCTTAAAAAGGGTTCATGAGGCTTAGAATCCGCACTTAGCATTCTCAACAAAAATTCATCATTTCTCCGCACTACGGGATTGATGCTTTCGTCCATATCCTTTTAAAAAGTGATCTTTTCATCTTATGCAAAGGTGGTCGTTTTGTATGTTTTGGGAAGGTTGCACAACCGGTTCGTTAGCTTACTGCGTTAGTGGTTGTCGAGTCCAAGAGACAAAATGGTGTGGCATTCACCATTGAGAAGTGATGATCTAGTGTGTAAATCCAGTCCTTCAGGATTTTGAGGAACAAGAATTTGTGCAAATCCAGTCCCTGAGGATTTGACCCTACTTCCCTTATACTATTCTTTTCGTTATTTTATAGGGATAGAATATTTTTGGTGCTCTCACTGACGCATTATGTAAGCCTTTACTTCTAACTGATTCACATCTAAAGTGAAGGATCTGTCATGCATAGCTATTGTCACTAGCTCTTGACCAAAATGATCTTTAGTCAAACAAGTTTTATCTTCAAATATGAGGGAGTAACTCTTCTCTAACAACTGACTAACACTAAGTAAATTCTAGTCAATATCAGGTACAAAAAGGACTTCTGAAATTGTTTTATTACCTGATTGAGTGCAAATCACAGCTTTGCCTTTCGCCTTAATAAACTCACCATTTCCAATTCTGACCTTGGACACAAAGCTAGTATCTAGTTCCCTAAACATGCCTTCATCTGATGCCATGTGATGAGTGTAGCAATTGTCAATCAACCAATTCTTTCTGACCTTGCTTGAACTTGCAAAATAAGAAGCAGTAAAAACATGCTCCTCCTGAGCTTGAACATCCTCAGCAACTTGAGCTTGATTCTGCTAATGTGATTGTGTTTTTGCTTTGTTTTTATAGACTTTTTCCATGTGACCAAGTTGCTTGCAACTTCTACATTGAATGTCAGACCTCTACCAGCAGTACTTTTCTAATTGAATGGACTTCTTACAGTGAGTGCATGCTAGAAACTTCCTCTTGGCAGCATCCTTCTTTGCCTTTTCTTTCTTTTCAGACCAAGGCTTCTTACCTTTGTAGCTTGAGTTTGAGCTTGGTCTTTTTTTGCTTCTAGCCTGAAAGGCTCCTTCAGAATGCTCCTCCATCCTATTTGCCCTTCTCTGCTCTTTTGCATAAAGAGCATTTATCAGCATCCTATTTTCAACTATTCTTTTGTCACTGAAATCATCCCCAAGAAGCTTAGTATTGTTAACTGTAGCCATAATCCTGTCAGAATACTGCTTAATGGATTCAGACTCCTTCATCTTCAGATTCTCGAAGTCCCTTCTCAAGTTGATCAACTGCTACTGCCTGGTTTTATTTGACCCTTGAAACTCTTCCATGAGTCTATCCCAGGCCTATTTTGGAGAGTCACATGCCATTATCCTTGTGAAAATTACATCTGAAACTGCATTTTGAAGGCATGACATAGCCTTATACTTTTTGGCACAATCCTCATTGTGCTGCCTAATTTGAGCTATCGTAGGATTAGCTTTGAAAGGTGGTGGCTCTATGTCAGCTTGAACAACACACAACAGATCACGAACCTACAGGTATGTTTTCATTTTCACAGCCCAAATGTTGTATTTTTCACCAGCAAAAATAGGTGGTGCTTCTTTTGCAGTAACAAAAAAACCAACAAAACAGCTTCTGTTTCTTTTCTTTCAAGCATAGAACACACAAATAAACAACACATAGCAAAAGACCCTAAAAGATGGCAGGCTCTTCATACCATTTGTTGAGTTAAATTAGCATCCAAAGATTAAAAAAATAAAATTTTGTGTTTGAAAGATGAAAAACAGAAGCAAAACAAATCTATTGAGAAGAAAAATTAACAACTCTCATTACTTTAATTAGTAGCAATACAATGTTCATAAATTGCTTCATTACATTGGAAGAAAACAAAACATAACTTGTGCTAGTATCCAAGTTGTAAAATAAGCTTAATAACAACCTAAGAAGCTACTAAATTAGCTAAGTAGCTGACGAACCCTAGCAAAACAAAAGTACAATCAAACTAAACTTAGTGAAGTTGTTACATACACAACTAAGTTATAAAATAATTTTTTTTTAAAAAAAAACTTCATGTTGTTGCAAATAAAAGGCTTCTTGTTGTTGCATTGCAAGCCAACTTTCAACAACCTGTGCCAGGTTTAGCGTCTTAAGGGAGGTGCAAGCAGTCACTCTTAGCGTGCTAGAATCCTTGTTCTCCTTTACTTTTGAGATCCAAAAAGAGTCAATAGTGAAGGAGAACAACATATCAATGAAATGGAAAATGCTGAAGCTTCATTGCTGTCCCTTGCAAAAAGCAAAATTGACCTTATGCGAATCAAGAAAGTTTAGAATGAACTCATATTATCAGAGTCATGCCTTCAAGACTTCGAAGAAGGGCTTGAGGGTCTGTTTAGGGGGTTGATCAAAATCAGAGTCAATATTCTCAACATACTCAATAATTAACCTAGTCTCAAATATCATTAGACTTTATCTTGTACGTTAAATTCAACACAAATGTAATATTCTTAGGTTACGTTATAGTATAATATACTTTATAAATTTTTGCTTCAATTGCATATTCCTCTTTCTTTTTATCTTCCTTAGTTTAACCCAAAACACGGGCTGCGATAACATGCCATGGCTGTGCGATGCGACCATGGTCGATACTGAGTAAATGACACAGGCGTGCGACACGCCCATGCCAAAAAGCCATGGTTGAAACTGAGAAAGTCACACGGGCGTGCGACACGCCCATGCTTTTGGGCCGTGGTCGACACTGATTAAGCAACATGGGCGTGGAAACCTCTACACAGGCGTGAGAGAAACGAACGAGGCATCACACGACCATGCGACACGGCCGTGTGACCAAACACGCCCAGGGCACACGGGCGTGGACCACAACCATGTGTCCCAATCTCTATTTAAACCCCTTTTTTCTGTTCACTTTCTTCCCCATATCCATTCCTCCCCAACCCTAGCCACCACAGCTTTTCTCCCTTTTCACCACCGGCCACCACCTCCTCACTCCAACTACTCCACTTTCTCACTTCTTCTTCAGCCCGAAAACCCCATTTTTCCCTTTTCTTTTCCCATTATCTTTCTCCATTATTTTCCCTTTCTCCCTTTCACTTATTTCTTCTTTAAACATCACTACCACACCAACCACCATCCTTCCCACCGTACAGAATGACTAATACTAGAGGCAAGACCAAGGCCACCATCCCCATGTCAAAAAAGCGAAAGGATCCTGGCACGATCTCCCTGTGCGCAACCACTCTACATAAGTTCATATCGGCCGCTTCATTTACTCGACAAGACAAGGACCTTTGAGTCCATTTATTTTTTCTTTTTCTTTTATTTTTATTTTTAAATTCTTTTACTTTATCTTTCTTGTCTTTAATTTATATTATTATATTTTGATTTCCTTAATTTAGGTTTAAGGGGTTGTTGAGGAATGACCACACCACCACCGAAGTATCCGCCTCCACCTTCACCTCTGCCCAACTTTACCGTTTCTTTTCCTTGACTCCATCCATAATCCAGGAAGTTTCACTTCTCTCCCTATCTTATGATTTTCTTACTATATTATCTATCTTTGTACATTGAGGACAATGTACATCTTAAGTGTAGGGAGGTTAACTATAGTACTATTCGAAAATCCCTGAATTGTATCTTGTTCTTAAGTAACTTTCTCATATTACTATTAGAATGAAACTTCTATTGATTTATAATTTTTGTTGATATGTTTTGGATTAAGTCATAGATAATTGTGCATTGATGGTTTAAACTTTAAGACATTAGAGAATCAAGCATGATAAGTCTATTTTCAGAATTAAAAATTTATTAGGTTATTTCCCTAAATTTGAATATTACTTTGAATTTTGAAATTTACAAGGTTGACATCAAAAACCATAATTTTTGTGAGATTTTGAGCCTTTTAGAGCATATATTTTTCTTGCTCACTTTATTGTTGGTTATGAATGTGTCAACATTGATTTGTTATTCTAGAACTTGCTTCGAATATACATTTCGAGACCACACCCTTGATTTGATATACTGAGATAATAAAGGCACCTAGGATTTAACCCACTCACTCCACAAAAAGCCTACCCTCATAATTATCCCCTAGTGAACCCTTTTTAGCCTAATAAACTGTTTCTTGACTCACCCATTAATATTAACCTAAAACCAAATTTTTACTTCACCTAATCTTTTGACGTCCCTTTTGTCGAGATTTGATTTGAGCAGTTGTCTAACTATGTTCTCTATTTCAGTTGTTAAGTTCTTTCTTATTATTGTATGTTCTTATTCTTAAAAAAATTAAAGATTTATTCATTATTAGTGTTATGAGCTTAAACAGTTAATTTTATATCTTTAGAAGAAGCTCCTGTTATTAGTGATAAGTTTTCAATCGACATAATTATTCAGTATTAGTTCATCTTTTCTAGTTAGGTAATTTATCAATTCAATCTCGAGTCTAACCTCTTAATTCAGCCTGTATCCACACCTTTAACCCAAGCCCCATTACAACCCTTTAAGACCTTTTGATTTGTGTATCATGTCATTTTATAGTGATGGAGATTTGATTTTCATGCAAGCTTATGGGATTAACTTTCCATGTTTGACTTTTTGAATGCTTAATTTGAACCTTAAACATCTTGAGTGATTTGAGTGATTTGAGTGAATCTTTAGTGAGGATGCCAGTTCTTGTCAGTTTTGAATCAGAGGTAAGTATTTAGATAAGTGGAAACACCTATGTTTTCGTGCTATAAAAATTTATGACTTAGATTGTTTGAATCTTTAAGACTCTTTCAGTTAAATTATCAATGTATGAATTATCTATGAATTATGATGAGACATTATTGATAAGGATTATGAATTAAGGAAGTTAATTTTAATTGTGAGTTGAGGATTTTGCTTAAGGACAAGCAAATGCTTAAGTGTCGGGATATTTGATAAACCATAATTTACACATATTTTAACCCCATGCTGGACTTACTTTTGGATGAATTTTTCATTAGATTTGATGAATTCAATGATCCTAATCCCTTAATTTCATGTTTGATACTCAGGAGAGCTTAGGGAGTTGAAAAGATCGAGAAACAGGCCAAAAGGGGGCAAAATGGGCCTATGATAAACAATAATTATAACATATTTTAATCCCACATTTAGCTTGTTTTTTAATGATTTATTCCTCAATTTATGTAAAATGGTGCTCTTAATCCTTTCTTTTCATGTCTTATACCCAGGATAGCACCCGGGGATAAAAAGAACATAAAACAAGCCCAAAACGGAGTAAATGGGCCATATCACGAAATCGACACTACCTGGCCCAAATAGCACACTGCCGTGCCTTGTCAAGCATCTAGAACACGGTCTTACCCTCGATCTACACAGCTGTGTCTCAACTTAGAAATCCGAACACGGCTTGAAGACGAGTCACACGGGCGTGTGACATGGCCGTGCCCCTGTCGTGGCTTTAGATAATTTTAGTCGTAAAAGGATACTTAGGGAGAAAGAATCGCATTCCAAGAGCCTATAAATAACCCCTAAGTACCACCTTTGAAGGGTGCGGTTAGCTAGGCCAAGGAGCCAAGCCGAAAAGGTCAGAGTTGTGGGAATCACTCGAAGTTAGCCAGTTGATCCATCCCAAGAAGCCGGAATTCTACTCATGACGACGGATTTCTCCTTCAATTCCTTCAGGGAGTTTTAGGGATTTCTTATGTTTTGTTTTATCTTTTCCCTTGAGATGTTTTCTTTATTTGTTATGAACTAAACCCCTCAGATACCTGAAGGGGATGAAACATAGATGAATCTTGTTATCATTTTCTGAATTATATGATAAATACTTAGTTTGTTCTTAATTATGTGTGCTTAATTCTTGAGTTAATATTTCACGGATATTGATTCAAGTTTGATGAGCTTAGGTGGAGGAGGAATAGACCCTGCTTAAGAGTAGATCTAGCATAATTAAGCAGAGTTGATTGCACGCCTAGAGATAGGGTGACGAGATTTTGCCGGATTAGGGTGAAACCTAATATGGGAATCCATAGATCGATTTACTGCTATTCTAAGGGGTTATTATAAGAGAACGAGAGTTCCACTAATTAACCTAGGGTTAGACGTTATTCTCCTCGAGAGAGGGTTTAATATACGTTAGGGAGTCCTACGAATCAAACTAAGTGAATAAATCGTATGGTTCAGTGTTAGATAACAAGTGAAGTCTAGGTGGATTCTTCTTGAGGGTATCATCGTGATCAACTGAGCTTTTCTTCTAGTTATTTCCCAATTCGTTCTTTTTGTCTTTGCATTTTTAGCTTAGTAGTCGTTAATTTAGATTAAATCAACTTCACTTTATTTTAGGCTAAATAATAAAAAGAAAGTTAGAATTAGTACTTTTAGTTCCTTTGGGTTCGACAATCCGGTCTTGCTTAAACTATACTACTGTTCGATAGGTACACTTGCCTTTAATCGTTGTCAGAGTTAGTTTCCAGGTTTGATCATTCGTTTTATAAATTTTAAAGCTCTGATTTCAGAGATCAAGTTTTTGGCACCGTTGCCGGGGAACTAAAATATTAAGAAAGCTCTATTTTTATTACTTTAGCAATTATTTTTTTTACTTTTTTTCGTAATTTTATTTTTTAGGTTAAATTTAAATGTTTGCTAAATTTTCTATCTTTCTTTTCCTAGCAGATACCTCTAGTTTATGACTAGAAGGAACCCGAGAGGACCTTTGGTATATGATAGTGAAATTGAAGCTACTGTTCGTAGGACTCGCAGAGAAATTAGGCGAGCCCTAAATTACACAGAGGAAGATCAAGAAGGCAGGTCCAATCCTACTGAAGGGATGGACGAGAATAATCCACCACCACATGATGTGGGGGAGAACAATGCTCTACGTACAATATTTGATTATGCTAAACCGCATTTAACAGGAGCGGAATCAAGTATTGTTAGGCCTGCTATAGCTGCTAACAATTTTGAAGTAAAGCCTAACACAATACAAATGATTCAACAGTTTGTTCAATTTGATGGTTTGCAGGACGAAGATCCAAACACTCATATAGCTAACTTTTTAGAGTTCTGCGATACCTTCAAAATAAATGGTGTTTCTGATGATGCCATACGTCTTCGGTTATTCCCTTTTTCATTAAGGAATAAAGCCAAACAGTGGTTAAACTCGTTACCACGAGGGTCAATCATTACATGGGAACAGATGATCGAAAAATTTTTATTGAAATATTTCCCACCGGCCAAATTACGGAATGATATATCTTCTTTTGTGCAGATGGATCTAGAGACATTATACGACGCATGGGAGAGATACAAGGATCTCTTGAGAAGGTGTCCACACCACGGTCTACCCTTGTGGCTACAAGTCCAAACATTCTATAACGGTGTAAACCCCTCAACGAGACAACTAATCGATTCAGCCGCCGATGGAACCCTTAACAATAGAACTCCTGAAGCAGCCTACGAATTCACTGAAGAGATGTCACTGAATAATTATCAGTGGTAGGTTACAAGGACGAAATCGACAAAATCAGCCGGAGTTTCCAACCTCGATGCGATAACCACACTATCAACACATGTAAAGATGATGAATAAAAAGATTGATAGTTTGTGTTCTTCGCAGGCACATCCAGTCATGTAGTGCGACACAAGTGGAACTATGGCAAATCATGAGTACCCACCCTACCAACCGGAAACAAAGAGCGAACAGATGAATTACATAGGTAATAATTTCAGATCCAATAACAACCTGCTCAAAACTTCCAAAATTAGCCCTATCCGCAAGAGAAAAAGCCAAACCTCAAAGAGATGTTGACAAAATTTATGACAAACACGAAAAACAGTTTCCATGAGACTGAGAGAACAATTAAAGACAACGAGAAACGAGTTGGGTAACTTACTAAGTCAGTCAAGGAAGTCACTAATGCAGTCGAGCAACTCGCAAAACTAATGTCTGAACGACCGCAAGGACGTCTACCAAGTAATACCGAGATTAACCCTAAGGAGCAAATTCAAGCCATCACAGGTCATGATAGCAAAGGGATAGACGAACCAAACCAAAAGGTAGACGAAGGTAAAATAGAGGTAACACAAGAAAAGACGAAACTGATAATCAAAGAGTACCAACCTCGTATACCTTATCCCGAAGCGATGAAAAGAGACGATTTAGAAGAACAGTTCAGTAAGTTTCTTAAACTTTTAAAGAAATTACATATTAGCTTACCTCTTCTTGAAGCTCTTTTTCAGATGGCAGACTCGAGGAAATTTCTAAGACAGCTCTTGACAAACAAACACAAAATAGATGAAGAGCACCATGTGGAATTAAACGCAGCATGCTCAGCAATGTTACAGAATAAACTACCGCGAAAGCTAAAAGATCCAGGGAGTTTTACAATTCCATGTTTAATTGGTAGTTTAATTATTGATAATGCGTTAGCTGATTTAGGGGTAAGCATAAATGTCATGCCTTATACATTGTTTAAACGACTAGGTCTAGGGAAGCCCAAAAAAACTAGGATGAGCATTCAATTAGCTGATAAAACGGTTAGAATTCCTAGGGGCATTATCGAAGATGTTCTTGTCAAAATCGATAAATTTGTTTTCCCAGTAGATTTTGTTGTCTTAGACATGGATGAGGATAATTCAATCCCCTTAATTTTAGGAAGACCTTTTCTAGCAACTGCCAAAACTAAAATTGATGTTGGTATAGGAGAACTCATTCTTCGTGTAGGTGACGAATCAATCAGTCTTCAAGCTCTTGACTCGGCCGGGAAAACAATCGATGAAGGTAAGAAAGTCATTTCAACTGATAATCAAATTGTTCAACTTTCATCGCAGGAAACACCACAAGAACAGAACCTTGAGCCGAATCATAAACCCCAAGCTAACAAAGAAGGATTACATAAGGAATGAAGCCTAGGGGTTGACAAACTAGAAAAGCAGAAGACACACGTAAAAGAAAAACAGGAACCACACGAAGTAACACTAGAAGAACCACCAGAAGAACTCGTAGGACCATTAAATCACTTCAAAATAGGAGACTAGGTGCTATTAGACAAAGCTGATCCTGGCATCACCACATCAGACCTGAACGTAAGCGAGAAATTCCTCTAAAGGTACACGATATCCTCCCCCATGGAACAGTCGAGGTAAGCAATCCAACATTCGACACTTTTAAGGTAAACGCTTCTCGACTTAAACTTTATGAAGAAAATAGAACTACAAGCATGAGGGAAGATATTCAAACCTTTAAACTTCCCTGATTTTTTTTCAATTTCGAGGAAAGTCTAGCTTAAGACCATAAATGAGCGCTTCTCGGGAGGCAACCCGAGCACTAACATTATTTATTTTCAAATTTTTAAGTTTCTTTTCTTCCCTTCTTTCTTCTAACCAAAAGTGCAGAATTTCAAGGCCACACGGTCTTACACACGGTTGTGTCCGTGACCGTGTGGACCACCAGAATCTCCGTAATGACTTATCAGAGTCCGTGCGAATCAGTCCCAACCACTTTTCAATGTCATGAATCCAACCACTACCCTACGGGCTCCATAAAAGTGGCACGCCCATGTCTCTCGATCGTGTGAAGCTACTGACTTACACACCATGGGCAGAACACGCCCGTGTCTTACAACCGTGCGAGGTTACTGGCTAGTCGACCACGGGCAGAATACGCCCATGCCTCCCAACCGTGATAACATACTGACTTCACATACACGGGCGTGGTTAGTAGAAGAACGGCCAGGGAGATACAGCATGCACAGACACACGGCCGTACGAGACGGTCATGTAAATCGACACGCCCCTGGTCCACGGGCGTGGGAACGTGCCAGATTTGAAATCCTATTTAAACCCCACACCCATTCCGCTTCTCCCCATTTGATTTCTTCATTCTTTTCTTTTCTCCCTTCTCCCTCTCAGACTTTTTCCTCTTTATAACAAATCTCTAGATCCTTGAGCCATCAAACATCATATCGAAGAAGCGAAAAAGGCCAACCATAGTCTTCTCAAAGAAGAACAGTCAACATGAGTTCATGTCGGCAGCTTCGTCTACTCACCAAGCCAAGAGTCTTTGAGACCAATTAGTTTTTATTTTTCTTTTCTCTTTTGCTTCAATTTCCTTCTCTTTGACAATCTTATTGTAACACCCCAAACCCGGCCCACGAGCCATGGCCGAATTTAGAATGCCACTGCGGAAAACGTTTGAAAAGAATTTGACTTAGTAGTGAAAACATGAAAATCTGTTGTTGTTGGTAAATCATCTCGTATTTAAAACTCTAAGTAAAACTTTAATGTTACAAATTATTTGGATTTAAAACTTTAACATATACTTTTAAAATAAATAAGTTGCTAAAAATAAAATCATGTCTAAATAATAATTTAATCGGCAATCCAATTAAACATAGTAACAACTTCAAATACTTTAAGTGGTCCTTATTACATCAAATAATTATTCAAAAATACTTAAAATAATAGATGCCTCAAACAATTAAAATATCTTCTGCGTGAAATAAATAAATATAACTTCTGCATGGGCCACCTCATATCCACTCCAACCCGGTCCAAGCATCACGTATTACCTGCGATGTTGGTAAAATTTGGGTGAGTCAAACAGACTCAGTGTGTAATTAGTCCACTGAATTCCATCCACATGGGCTTAGCCCACAACCAAACCATATATCATATAATAAAGCAAGTTATCCACATAATTCCATATATTGGGCTTGGCCCATTATCACATTAATCCTCATGTCAGATAACAAGACAAATAATACACATGATTGCACATACTGGGCTTGGCCCATATCCACATTAGATATCATATAATAAGGCAATTTGTCCACATGAGACCACATATTGGGCTTGGCCCATTTCCACATTAATCCACATCACATATTGGGCTTGGCCCATTTCCACATTAATCCACATATCAGATAATAAGTTTATGCAAAATGTACCCAACCCAGCCTAGGGTCCATCCTCTACACACCCCCGTACCCAGCCACCACACACCAGGGGATTACTAAATCGCCCTCCAACCTCTACACACCAATTTGGCAATTAATGACGTCCACGCGAACTAAATCGCAAATAATCCACAACGCGACCTCAGTTAGCGCCAATCCACGATGTAGCTCGTAGCTAACATCAAAATTACGATGAGGCACAAAGCTACTCATCAAACCATGATATGGCACATAGCCTATATCAACCACGATGAGGCACAGAGCCGCTCATCAATTCACGTGAGGCTCGTAGCCATCACTAAACCACGTACTTGAAGTACACCCTGTCCTTCTTTCATATTCATTTCCCATCCCATGCACATGCAACATACAGTAGTGACATGATATAATAATGCATGAGCATGTTCATCAAACATACCATCACATATACACATTAATAACCACATTTCATCAGATTTGGTACTTACCTGATTATCGACATACCCCTTAAGGGTATCCATATCTTAATTGCCACTGCACTTATTAACACATATTCATAACACATACAAATATAACATGAACCCGGAAAACGGTGGGTTAATCACACACCTGATCACTTGAAGTACTACGCTCTCGATCCCAATGCTATCACTAAGCGACACTATGGCTATCTGCCTACTTTCCTCTCCTGACGCTGGCCCACACCCAGGTGGCCAATCCCGCACTACAGAGACTGCTCTCCTCTTAAACTTAGGGATAGGAGTTACCCCTTGTCCTCCTTGACTGGTATTCGCCTCCATCAACAATATCTCTAATCAACACCCGATTAATACAAGATCTTAAATGAATAAACCATAATCTAAACATCCTTACCGAAATGGATCAAAATCCCGAAAAGCTTCTCTTACTTCTGTCGATTTGCCCCTAAAAGCCAGAGTCACAATCGGTTAACACTTAGAACCAAATATGGCCTATGGCCGGAAGTCAACACTTCCTTACCTTACTCGTCTAAATCCCGAATCACCACTCCTTGCTCTTGAAACTGTCGAAATCCCTATTTGGCACATGTTAGAATCGGCTAACATCCAAAACTCATGGAAGTGGCCTATGGCCGAATGCTATAACTGCTTACCTTGAGGAATCGAAACCAAGAGACTCCCTTAAGGCTCCTTTAACGCAATCTTCCCCTGAATACACAAGAAAGAAACACATATTATGGCACTGTGACATTCGGCCATCCACTAGAAACCAAGGCCAACACTTGATTTTGGCACTCTTAAAAGAAAGAATCCAAAACTGATTTCTAAGGAAATACTCACAATTATCGTTGCTTACCACTAACGATCAACTGCCCGTAATCACCTTCCAAGGTTCGGCCACAGAGGAGAAATAGAGTTAGGCCCACACAAGATTGAGATTCGGCTACAAGGTAGAGATGGTGTTTCGGCACTTTAATGGTGAAGAGAGAAAAATACACAATAGTAGAGAGCTTTAGAGGATTCGGCCAAGAAGAGAAATTGATCAAAGTGGTCAAAGTTTCGACTTTTTTGATCTCAAGAGAAAAGAGTAGAAGATGAAGGCTACCGCTTTCGGCTAAGCTTCTAAATCACAAAAGAATATTCGGCTACAAGGGAATTGGGGTTGAGGGAAGGAAAAGAAGAAGAAGAGGAGAGGGTAGAAGAATTTCGGCACAAAGATGGATACTTGCACTAAATGAAATTCGGTACTACTCCTCCCCTATATGACCGAAAATACCAACCCAAGGAGCCCCTCATACGGCCACTACTATGCCCCTTATCATATCCCACTTTCTTCTCCTAATTTATCTCTTTAACACATATTTAAAATAAATAAAATAAAACAACAATTATCCTATATCCTAACCGAAATTTAAAAAGAAAATCAAGCCTAATCCTCATCCCTTTGAAGTCCCATTTGCCGTCCAACACTCCCCCTCTCAACCTTGACGCAAAAGCAAAAATAAAAGCACTCCCCATGCTGCCAACAAGACTCGAACCTCCTCCCTTGGATCCCCTTGCTGATGCAACCCTCCTAGCACCTTAGGTAGTGTCCCAAGCCACTTTACCACATGGTTATCTTGTGTCATAAATCCCTCACAAATTTCCTTAAGGCCTCCTTAGCCAAGCTCCCCCTTTTAAACATAAAATCTCATAATTTCTTAAGGCATTCCTCTACATCCTAAGGTTCTCAAAACCCCTAAAACACATCCAATCACACACTAAACCCACTGTCACTTGGATTCTGCACTAAACGCATAACCCCTAAATCTAGGATATTACAGCTCTACCCTCCTTAAAAATAATTTCGTCCTCGAAATTACTTACTAACGAACAATCGTACATCCTAACTCACCACACTACGCTACTACTGCGCACTCTGATCTTAATAAAACTAACACATTTCCTATGCACAATCTCAAAGTTCACAGTCAAGGTTCCATACACTTCACTAAGAATATAAGAACGAACTAACTCTATAAAAAACTAGGCAATAAAGGGTATTCCAGGAACAAGGAACGTACCCGTTATCACCTCGGGCACATCTTCCTCCTTGTGACGGATGACTGCCTAAACCAACCTTGGTTGTCTCGCATCTGAACCTTCAGCACCTCTGCTTGGTGTTCCACGACCTCGGCCAGAACCGTTCCTTCCATGGTTCGGATCACGACCCTTCGTTGCTTGCTGATAACCTCTGCCAGGCTGCACATAACCTTAGCCTACTGTCTGAGCCCTATCCATCACTTGAGGACATTTCTTAACCAAATGAGCCTTAGACCCACACCGGAAACATTCCTTACTATTTCCCCAGCACTCTCCTGCATGAGCTCTCCCACACTGAGCACATAGACGACTCCGATTCTCAGCAACTGGTACAGGTGCACGTACAGAATTCTCAATCCTTGGTCTTTTTCGAAAATCTCCAGATGATTCTGACGATCCAAAATTCCTCTTATTCCAGTTCCTAATCTATTCTCGATTCTGTCTCTCAGTCCTCTTAACTTCTTCAGCGATCCGAGCTTTCTCCACTAGAATAGCAAAATCCCTTTCTCTCTGTGGAGCAATCAGCACCCGCAGCTCATCTCGCAATCCATCTTCGAATCGGACACACCTCTCGTAATCAGTAGCCACGATCCCCTTAGCATACTGACTTAACTGCAGAAATTCCGCTTCGTACTCTGCTACCGACATACTTCCTTGTACCAAATTTAGGAACGCCTTCCTCTGCGAGTCTAGGTAACTAGCTCCAACATACTTCCCTTCAAACTTAACCTTGAAGTACTCCCAATCCACTCGATCTGCAGGGGTACCTTGTCTGACAGTGAACCACCATCGATAAGCTTCATCTCGGAGCAACGAGACAACACCTTTCAGCTTTTCCTCCGTCGTGCAATCCAAATCATCCATGATCCTTTCGATTGCCTCTAGCCAGTACTCTGCCACGTTCGGAGCCACCCCAGACACTCCTCTAGAAACCTCGGCTCCGTTTGACCTAAGTCTCTCAGGCACTGATTTCCGAGCTCCATTTCCCACACTAGCTTTTGCCACTCGCTCTAGCACTCGTAGCATAGCCAACGATACTGCGTCATCTCCTCCTGTCTGATCCTGATCCTCCGCGCCCACTACTGGCGGCGGCACATCACTTTCTGACCCGTGGCCAGACCCAACCGGTTCCGATACTGTCATTCTACCTCGACCACGTCCACTAGAACTCATATCTAACATCACGATTTAATCTGATTAAAAAGTTTTATGCATTAGTACTTTGTTCCACTGTTTATCCGCGAGCAGTTTTATGAAAAGATGTTTAATAGTTCGATCAATCAAAGTTTTAGTTTCAAGTCCTCTATTCTAATTCAGAGAATCACATTCATTCATTCACAACATTCATCACACTACTATGGGCATCTTTGTCCATTCCCAACCCAGGGGTAATTTCGTCATTTGTCCTATAGGGGTATTTTGGTAATTAATCGGGGTCAATTCGAAAATAATCTTTACAAATCAAAAGCATCCTAAAATTTCAAAACTCGAAGGTATTTTGAGAATTTTTCTAAATCAAAGGTATTGCAGAAATTTCTGAAATCGGGGTTATTTTGGTAATTTTGGAAGTCAGGGGTGTTTTAGTAAATTTTCCCAAATCAGGGTATCTTGATATCTCGCCAAAAATAGGGGTTTTGGTATTTTTTTCAAGTAGGAATATTTCAACAAAAGTCGAGGGTATTTTTGAAAATCTTAAAAACTAAGGGTATTTTAGTAATTTACAACACAGGGGTATTTGGGTAATTTTTTTGTAAATCGGGAATATCTCAGAAAAATTTTACAAAATAAGTTTTTAACAATCAAAAAGGGTAATTTGAGGATTTTAAAACTAAGGTTTTTATAAAACTGTGTGGCTAGTCCCTTTCGGGTTTTAATTATCGGGTTTAGCCCGTGAATAAGTCCTCTTGGTTAGGGTGAACCGTCACTATGCACCAGGTAGGATTCGAGTGAAGAGGAGGTGAGTCACTAAGATTGCTTAAATACCAAGCTCTTACCGAATCCACTCCTAGACATGCGCACAACTGTTGTCACACCCTAACTCGGCGACATACTTCACAGGTTTGTTCGGTTGTTCTTAAGTCTTATGTATCTTGTGTTGGAGTAGACTAGTCCTAGGTTTCAATAGCCCTAATCTACTAATCTACGGTCCCATACTGCCCATACAGTTCACATATACTAAATCACCTCAGTAGTCAGAGGTACTTACCTGGTGGACTTCGGGTCGGAGATACAGGTGCCATACCAGAATAACCTGAAAAATTTCATGAAAATCCATATTTTTGAAAAGCCTATCTAAAAAAAATGTTTTTGGGCCCAAAACCCTCAAAGTCGAGTTTTGAACTGGGCTCTGATACCAAACTGTAACACCCCAAACCCGGCCCACGAGCCACGGCTAAATTTAGAATGCCACTGCAGAAAACGTTTGAAAAGAATTTGACTTAGTAGTGAAAACATGAAAATCTGTTGTTGTTGGTAAATCATCTCGTATTTAAAACTCTAAGTAAAACTTTAATGTTACAAATTATTTGGATTTAAAACTTTAACATATACTTTTAAAATAAATAAGTTGCTAAAAATAAAATCATGTCCAAATAATAATTTAATCGGCAATCCAATTAAACATAGTAACAACTTCAAATACTTTAAGTGGTCCTTATTACATCAAATAATTATTCAAAAATACTTAAAATAATAGATGCGTCAAACAATTAAAATATCTTCTGCGTGAAATAAATAAATATAACTTCTGCATGGGCCACCTCGTATCCACTCCAACCCGGTCCAAGCATCACGTATTACCTGCGATGTTGGTAAAATTTGGGTGAGTCAAACAGACTCAGTGTGTAATTAGTCCACTGAATTCCACCCACATGGGCTTAACCCACATCCAAACCATATATCATATAATAAAGCAAGTTATCCACATAATTCCATATATTGGGCTTGGCCCATTATCACATTAATCCTCATGTTAGATAACAAGACAAATAATACACATGATTGTACATACTGGGCTTGGCCCATATCCACATTAGATATCATATAATAAGGCAATTTGTCCACATGAGACCACATATTGGGCTTGGCCCATTTCCACATTAATCCACATCACATATTGGGCTTGGCCCATTTCCACATTAATCCACATATCAGATAATAAGTTTATGCAAAATGTACCCAACCCAGCCTAGGGTCCATCCTCTACACACCCCCGTACCCAGCCACCACACACCAGGGGATTACTAAATCGCCCTCCAACCTCTACACACCAATTTGGCAATTAATGCCGTCCACGCGAACTAAATCGCAAATAATCCACAACGCGACCTCAGTCAGCGCCAATCCACGATGTAGCTCGTAGCTAACATCAAAATTACGATGAGGCACAAAGCTACTCATCAAACCATGATATGGCACATAGCCTATATCAACCACGATGAGGCACAGAGCCGCTCATCAATTCACGTGAGGCTCGTAGCCATCACTAAACCACGTACTCGAAGTACACCCTGTCCTTCTTTCATATTCATTTCCCATCCCATGCACATGCAACATACAGTAGTGACATGATATAATAATGCATGAGCATGTTCATCAAGCATACCATCACATATACACATTAATAACCACATTTCATCAGATTTGGTATTACCTGATTATCGACATACCCCTTAAGGGTATCCATATCTTAATTGCCACTGCACTTATTAACACATATTCATAACACATACAAATATAACATGAACCCGGAAAACGGTGGGTTAATCACACACCTGATCACTTGAAGTACTACGCTCTCGATCCCAATGCTATCACTAAGCGACACTACGGCTATCTGCCTACTTTCCTGTTCTGACGCTGGCCCACACCCAGGTGGCCAATCCCGCACTGCAGAGACTGCTCTCCTCTTAAACTTAGGGATAGGAGTTACCCCTTGTCCTCCTTGACTGGTATTCGCCTCCATCAACAATATCCCTAATCAACACCCGATTAATACAAGATCTTAAACGAATAAACCATAATCTAAACATCCTTACCGAAATGGATCGAAATCCCGAAAAGCTTCTCTTACTTCTGTCGATTTGCCCCTAAAAGCCAGAGTTACAATCGGTTAACACTTAGAACCAAACATGGCCTATGGCCGGAAGTCAACACTTCCTTACCTTACTCGTCTAAATCTCGAATCACCACTCCTTGCTCTTGAAACTGTCGAAATCCCTATTTGGCACATGTTATAATCGGCTAACATCCAAAACTCATGGAAGTGGCCTATGGCCGAATGCTATAACTGCTTACCTTGAGGAATCGAAACCAAGAGACTCCCTTAAGGCTCCTTTAACGCTATCTTCCCTTGACTACACAAGAAAGAAACACTTTTTATGGCACTGTGACATTCGGCCATCCACTAGAAACCAAGGCCAACACTTGATTTTGGCACTCTTAAAAGAAAGAATCCAAAACCGATTTCTAAGGAAATACTCACAATTATCGTTGCTTACCACTAACGATCAACTGCCCGAAATCACCTTCCAAGGTTCGGCCACAGAGGAGAAATGGAGTTAGGCCCACACAAGATTGAGATTCAGCTACAAGGTAGAGATGGTGTTTCGGCACTTTAATGGTGAAGAGAGAAAAATACACAATAGTAGAGAGCTTTAGAGGATTCGGCCAAGAAAAGAAATAGATCAAAGTGGTCAAAGTTTCAGCTTTTTTGATCTCAAGAGAAAAGAGTAGAAGATGAAGGCTACCACTTTCGGCTAAGCTTCTAAATCACAAAAGAATATTCGGCTACAAGGGAATTGGGGTTGAGGGAAGGAAAAGAAGAAGAAGAGGAGAGGGTAGGAGAATTTCGGCAAAAGGATGGATACTTGCACTAAATGAAATTCGGTACTACTCCTCCCCTATATGACCTAAAATACCAACCCAAGGAGCCCCTCAT
Organism: Gossypium australe; assembly: GCA_005393395.2. Classification (NCBI taxonomy): domain Eukaryota; kingdom Viridiplantae; phylum Streptophyta; class Magnoliopsida; order Malvales; family Malvaceae; genus Gossypium; species Gossypium australe. The sequence goes on along the minus strand of CM016614.1, from coordinate 123,760,989 downwards.
ACGGCCACTACTATGCCCCTTATCATATCCCACTTTCTTCTCCTAATTTATCTCTTTAACACACATTTAAAATAAATAAAATAAAACAACAATTATCCTATATCCTAGCCGAAATTTAAAAAGAAAATCAAGCCTAATCCTCATCCCTTTGAAGTCTCATTTGCCGTCCAACACTCCCCCTCTCAACCTTGACACAAAAGCAAAAATAAAAGCACTCCCCATGCTGCCAACAAGACTCGAACCTCCTCCCTTGGATCCCCTTGTTGACGCAACCCTCCTAGCACCTTAGGTAGCGTCCCAAGCCACTTTACCACATGGTTATCTTGTGTCATAAATCCCTCACAAATTTCCTTAAGGCCTCCTTAGCCAAGCTCCCCCTTTTAAACATAAAATCTCATAATTTCTTAAGGCATTCCTCTACATCCTAAGGTTCTCAAAACCCCTAAAACACATCCAATCACACACTAAACCCACTGTCACTTGGATTATGCACTAAACGCATAACCCCTAAATCTAGGATATTACACTTATGCTTAGTTTAGTTTAACTTATTTTAGTTTCTTAATGTCAGGTTCGCCAGGCTGCTAGGGAATCACGCCACTTTCGCCACCGCCAGCACCTCCGCAACCCTAGAAGTCACACCCACCTCGCGAACCATCCATTAATAAGGACTCTCCGATCCATCCACCTTTCCTTTTATTTTTATTTTCCTTCTTAGTCTCCTTTCCTTTTATTCTTGTTTTAAATTATATATTTAGGTTATTTTAAATATGTCTTAATAATCCCTGGCTAATCCTCTACGAGCTCCTCAGTTTCTTCATCTAGCACAGGTTCATCATCCAGACCGACCTCTTCAAACATACACACCACGACCTCTACCATCCTCCAAGGACACCATCCAAAATTCAGGGAGTATTCTTTCCCCTTCTCTTTTGATTTATCCCATAAATGTTATACCTATCTTTGTACATTGAGGGCAATGTATATCTTAAGTGTGGGGGGTAAAAGTGTCAAATTTTTTTCATTATTCTCAAATCCCTAAATTTAGTCTTGTTTTTAAGAAAATTCTTCATATTACTAATTAGGATGAAATTTCTGATAATTTATGATTGTTATTGACATGTTTTAGATTAAGTCATTAATAATTGTGCATTGATAATTGAATTTTAAAGATACTAGAGAATCAAGCATGATAAGTCTATGTTTTGGAATAAAACTTTTTGCTAGGTTGTTAACCTAAATTTGAATATTTCTTTGAAATTTGAAATTTATGAGATTGATGTCAAAACACCCATAATTTTTGTGAGATTTTGAGCCTTATAGAGCATATATTCTTTTTCGTGCTCACTTTTTGATTTTGAGTGTGTCAACTTTGAACTGTTATTCTAGAACTGCCTCGTTTATACATGTTGAGACCACATTCATGATTTGATATACAGAGATGATAAAGGCACCTAGGTTTTAACCCACTCACTCCACTAAAAAGCCTACCTCCGTAAATTAACCCTTAGTGAACCCTGTTGATCCTAACAACCCTTTTTATTGACTCACCTATTAATAACCCAAAAGCCCCTTTGAATTTGTTATCACCTTCCTTTTGACTACCCTTAATCGAGATATGATTTGATTAGTTACCGAATTATATTATGCTATAAGCTGAATTCATCCTTTATTATTAGTTTGTTCTTAAAAAAAAGAAAAAGAAAAAAAGCTCGTATTGTTAGGATTATTATCAATTGATGTAAATATTATTTCAGTATTCTTAGGTAGGTACTTGTCAATTTAATCTCGATTCTAACCTTCTAATTTCAGCCTTTATCCACACCTTAATCGTAGCCCCGTTACAACCCTAACAAAGACCTTTTGATCTGTTTATCATCTCATCTTATAGTGGTGGAGATTTGATTTTCAGGCAAGCCTATGGGATTAACTTTTCAGGTTCGACGTATGAGTGCTTCTTTTTATGAACCTTAAACACTTTGAGTGATTTGAGTGAATCTTTTAGTGAGGATGTCAACTCTTGTCAATTTCAAATTAGAGGTGATTATTCAGATAATGGGAGACACCTACGTTTTCGAATTACAAATGACTGGCTTATCAATTGTTTGAATCTTTAGGACTCTTTGAATTGAATTATCCATGTATAAATTATCTATGAATTATGATAAGGCATTGTCAGTAGAGATTGTGAATTATGGAAAGTTCATTTTAATTGTAAGTTGAGAATATTGCTTGAGGACAAGCAAAAGCTTAAGTGTGGGGGTATTTGATAAACCGTAATTATAACATATTTTAATCTCACATTTAGCTTGTATTTTGATGATTTATTCCTCAATTTATGTAAAAAGGTGCTCTTAATCTTTTCTTTTCATGTCTTATACCCAGGATAGCACCCGAGGATAAAAAAACATAAAACGGGCCCAAAACGGAGTAAATGGGCCATATCACGGAATCGACACGGCCTGGCCCAAATAGCACACGGCCGTGCCTTGTCAAGCATCTAGAACACGGCCTCACCCCCGATCTACACGGCCGTGTCTCAACTTAGAAATCTGAACACTGCTTGAAGATGAGTCACACGGGCATGTGACATGGCTGTGCCCCTGTCGTGGCTTTAGACAATTTCAGTCGGAAAAGGATACTTAGGGAGAAAGAATCGTATTCCAAGAGCCTATAAATAACCCCTAAGTACCACCTTTGAAGGGGGAAGTTAGCTAGGCCAAGGAGCCAAGCTAAAAAGGTCAGAGTTGTGGGAATCACTCGAAGTTAGCCAGTTGATCCATCCCAAGAAGCCGGAATTCTACTCAAGACGGCGGATTTCTCCTTCAATTCCTTCAGGGAGTTTTAGGGATTTCCTATGTTTTGCTTTATCTTTTCTCTTGAGATGTTTTCTTTATTTGTTATGAACTAAACCCCTCAGATACCTGAAGGGGATGAAACATAAATGAATCTTGTTATCATTTTCTGAATTATATGATAAATACTTAATTTGTTCTTAATTATGTGTGCTTCATTCTTGAGTTAATATTTCGCGGATATTGATTCAAGTTTGATGTGCTTAGGTGGAGGAGGAATAGACCCTGCTTAAGAGTAGATCTAGCATAATTAAGCGGAGTTGATCGCACACCTAGAGATAAGGTGACGAGATTTTACCGGATTAGGGTGAAACCTAATATGGGAATCCATAGATCGATTTACTACTATTCTAGGGGGTTATTATAAGAGAACGAGAGTTCCACTAATTAACCTAGGGTTAGACGTTATTCGCCTCGAGAGAGGGTTTAATATACGTTAGGGAGTCCTACGGATCAAACTAAGTGAATAAATCGTATGGTTCAGTGTTAGATAACAAGTGAAGTCTAGGTGGAATCGTCGTGATCAACTGAGTTTTTCTTCAAGTTATTTCCCAATTCGTTCTTTTTGTCTTTGCGTTTTTAGCTTAGTAGTCGTTAATTTAGATTAGATCAACTTCACTTTATTTTAGGCTAAATAATAAAAAGAAAGTTAGTATTAGTACTTTTAGTTCCTTTGGGTTCGACAATCCGATCTTGCCTAAACTATACTACTGTTCGATAGGTGCACTTGCCTTTAATCGTTGTTAGAGTTAGTTTCCAGGTTTGATCATTCGTTTTATAAATTTTAAAGCTCTGATTTCAGCGATCAGCCTACCTAGGAAATCAACACGGTCTGGACCATTGAACATGGCCGTGTGTTACGAGCAGGATCAAACACGGCCTGAAATGTCACCCACGGGTAGACCACATGGCCGTGTATAGCGAGCTAAAGCGAGCACGTCTGAAGGCCATCAAACACGAGCGTGTCACACGGGCATGTCCCTGCCGACCCCAAGTTTAATTTTATTTGGAAAAGGGCTACTTGTGGGCGAAGAAAGGCGTTCCAAAGCCTATATAAACACCCTAGGGGGCAACCTAAGTGAGGACGCCGAGTTGAAGGTAGAAAATACTTGAAGACAGCCGTCAGGAGCAGCTTAGGAGAGGGATCTCCATCAAGACTGAAGATCTCCCATCAAGTTCTTTAGAAGTTTTTGGGTTTTCTTATGTTTTGTTGTTTTCCTTATTTTAAGATGTTTCCCTCTATCAGTATGAACTAAATCTCTCAAATACTGAGGGGATGAAACCTAAGACAGATCTTATTACTATTTGATTTATAAGATAAATACTTGTTCTTATTCTTAATTGTGAGTTCTTATTCTTGTTTTGATAATTTAGGTTATTGATTCAAGTCGAATGTGCTTATTTAGTGGAGCAAAAGTCCCTGTTCAAGAGTAGATCAACATAATTAAGTGGAGTTGATTGCAACCCTAGAAATAGGGCGACAAAAATCTACTGGATTAGAGTCAAACCTAATAGGGGAATCCATAGATCGAGTTAATGCGGCAATAGGGGTTTTAATTAGAAAGATATTTCAATTAATCAACCTAGAGTCAGTTGTTTTTAGTCTTGAAAAAGATATTAACATAAATTAGGGATTTCTACGGATTAAGTCAAGTGAATAAATCATATGAATCAAAAGTAATAACTGAAGTCTAGGTGGATTCTACCTTAGGTATTGCCTTTATCATAAAGCTGTCTAAAAGTATTTTCCCAATTCGGTCTTTGTCGTGCTTTTAATTAGTTTTAGTTTAAACAAAATCACCCCAATTCTTAGGTTAGATAAGAAGAAGATAGTAATTACTAGTACTCTTGGTCCTTGTGGATATGATATTACCAGTCTTACCATAACTATACTATTGAACGATAGGTGCGCTTGCCTTTATAGTGATCATAGTTAATTAGAGACACATCAGTGACTCTATTTAATGGGCTTGAGTCTCATCTCTTTTGATATTTTTTTTATCATTGAGTAAGATTTTTTTGTGAAAGGATTGCCAAGATTTCACTTGACCTCACATAATTAATAGTGATCACTTTATTAGAGATTAATCATCGGAAAAAGCTATGTCTTAATGTCTAGAGTTTTCATTAAATACTTGACTCTATGCCTTTGCTAGAGTAGCATCACTATCACAACAAATAGAAATAGGTGAATGATCATGTGTCAGAGTCTTAAAAATTTATAAGAAGAATGATCGAGCCTAGAAACTAACAATGATAACGATTGAGGCAAGCGCTCCTATCGAACAATAGTATAGTTTAGTGGCAAGATCGGATTGTCGAACCCAAAGGAACCAAAAGTACTAATACTAACTTTCTTTTTATTATTTAGCCTAAGAATAAAGGAAATTATTAATTAATCTAAAATTTAACTAACAAGCTAAAGATGCAACAACAAAGAGAAGGAATTGGGGAAAATACTTGTGGGAAAACCCAATTGACTGAGACAAAACCCGAGGAAGAATCCACCTAGACTTCACTTGTTATTTAACTCTGAACCAGACGATTTATTCACTAGACTTGATCCGTAGGATTCCCTAATGTATATTAATACCTCCATCGAGGCTATTAACGTCTAACCCTAGGTTGATTAATTGAAATCTCTTTCTAATAAAAACCCCTAAAATTGCATTAACTCGATCTATGGACTCCCATATTACGTTTGACCTTAATCCGACAGATTTTTGTCATCCTATCTCTAGGGTTGCGATCAACTCCGCTTAATTATGCTAGATCTACTCTTAGACAGGGTTTATTCCTCCTCTGCCTAAGCACATCAATACTTGAATCAATATCCTGAAATATTAAAACAAGAATTAAGAACACATAATTAAGAACAAATCAAATATTTATCATATAGTTCAAAAAATAATAACAAGATCTGTCTTAAGTTTCATCCCCCTCAGGTATTTGAGGGGTTTAGTTCATAATCATAAAAGAATACATCTCAGAAGAAAATATAAAACAAAACATAAGAAAAACCCTAAAACGCCCTGTAGGAAATTGAAGGGAAGATCCTCTGTCTTGAGTATGAATCTGGCTTCTTGAGATGAATCAACTGGCTTTCTTCGAGTAAATTCCACAATTCTTGCCTCTCTGGCTCGGCTCTTCGGCCTAATTGGACGCCTAACTGGACCCCCTTGAAGGTTGGCCTCTAGGGTGTTTATATAGGCTTTTGGAATGGCTTTCTTTTCCTCTAAGTACCCTAATCCGAATGAAACTCTTCTTTGTCATGACAGGGAAACGCCCATGGCACACGCCCGTGTGAATCGTGGCCAGGCCGTGTTCGGGTCTGTTAATGAGGCACGACCGCGTGGCTTGGGCCCAGGCCGTGTTGATTTTGTGATATGGCCCATTTACTCCATTTTAGGCCCGTTTCTTCATTCTTTTCATCCTCTGGTGCTCTCCTAAGTATAAAACATGAAAACAAAGGATTAATGGCACCAATTTCCACAATTCAGGGAATAAATCATCCAAAAGTATGCTAAATGTGGGATTAAAATATGTTTATATTACGGTTTATCAAATACCCCCACACTTAAGCATTTGCTTGTCCTCAAGCAAAATTCTCAACTCACAATTAAAATGAACTTCCTTGATTCATAATATTCATTAGTAATGTTTCATCATAATTCAAAGATAATTTATACATTGATAATTTAAATAGAAAGATCTTAAAGATTCAATCAATCAAAGTCATAGTTTTTGTAGCTCGAAAAATATAAGCGTTTACCCTTACCTAAATAATCACCTTTAACTCAAAATTGACAAGAGTTGACATCCTCACTAAAGATTCACTCAAATCACTCAAAGTGTTTAAGGTTCAAAATTAAGCACTCAAAAGTCGAACATGAAAAGTTAATCCCATAGGCTTGCCTGAAAATCAAATCTCCACCTCTATACAATGAAATGATACACAGATCAAAAGGTCTTTAAAAAGGGGTGTAATAGGGCTTGGGTTAAAGGTGTGGATAAAGGCTGAATTAGAAGGTTAGAATCGAGATTGAATTGAAAATTTACCACTAGAGAAATGAATTACTCCTGAATGATTATATCAATGAAAACTTGTAATACTAATAAAACGAGCTTCTTCTTCAAGATGTAGAATTTAAACATGTAAGCTCACTTAATTATAGAACTAATACTTCGATTTTTTTTTAAGAACAAATCAGGTCAATAATGAGATAGACTTTAACAACTGAAATATATATCATAGTTAGGAATCTATTCAAAATCAAATCTCGATATAAGGGTAGTCAAGAGGAATGGTGATAACAAATACAGACCGGGTTTTGGGTTAATATTAGTAGGTGAGTTAATAAAAGGTTTGTTAGGATCAAAAGGGTTCACTTGGGGTTAATTGTAAGGGTAAGCTTTTTAGTGGAGTGAGTGGGTTAAATCCTAAGTGCCTTTATCATCTCAGTATATCAAATCAATTAATATGGTCTCGACATGTATAATCGAAGCAAGTTCTAGAATAACAGCTCAATGTTGACACACTCATAATCACAAGGTGAGCACGAAAGAATGTATGCTCTAAAAGGCTCAAAATCTCACACAAATATGGGTTTTTGATATCACCCTTGTAAATTTCAAACTTCAAGGTAATAATTAGATTCAAGTAGACAACCTAACAAAATTTTAATTTTTGAAAATAGACTTATCATGCTTGATTCTCTAGTCTCCTAAAGTTTAAATCATCACTGCACAATTATCAATGACTTAATTCAAAACATATCAATAAAATCATAAATCAAAAGAAATTCATTCTAATCATAATATGAGAAAATTACTTAAGAACAAGGCATAATTCAGGGATTTGAGAATAATGCAGAAAGTTAGGCACTTTCTTGAAATAAATATTTACCCCCCACACTTAAGATGTACATTGCCCTCAATGTACAAAGATATATATGAAATTTAAGAGAAAGGGAGAGGTGAAACTTCCTGAATTTGGATGGCTTCCTTGAGTTGAGAGTGTCGTGGTATGGTGGCCGTCAATAATCTCTGTGCTATATGAAGAAATTGAGAAGCTCGTGGAGAATTAGCTAGGAAATAGCGATAATAATTCAAAATATACTAAATATATATTTAAGGACAAGAAAGATAAATAGAAAGAAAATAGAAAGTAAAATAAAATTAAAAGAAAAGATTAATGAACCGGAGAGTCCTTATCGTTAGATGGTTAACGCGGTGAGTGTGATTTCTAAGACTGTGGTGTCGTGGCTATTCATCTTTCATTTTAATTCTATTTACATTACTATTTTCTTTCTCTTCATCTTTCTTGTCTTTAATTATATATTTAGTTTTTTTAAATGTGTCTTAATAATTCCTGGCTAATTCTCTATGAGCTCCCCAATTTCTTCATCTAGCGTAGAGCTCGGCAGCAGCCACCACCCCTATCGACTTCCAAGTCCAGGAAACCATCCAAATTTAGGAAGCCTCACCTCCTTCTCTCTCTTAAAATGCATATATATCTTTTTACATTGAGGACAATGTACATCTTAAGTGTGGGGGGTGAATATTAATCTCGAGAAAGTGCCTAACTTTCTTCATTATTCTCAAATCCCTGAATGATAACTTGTCTCTAAGTAAGTTTCTCATATTATGATTAGAATGAAATTTCCTTTGATTTATGATTTTTATTGATATGTTTTAGAGTAAGCCATTGATAATTGTGCATTGATGATTAAATTTGAAGGATACTAGAGAATCAAACATGATAAGTCTATTTTTCAAAATTTAAAATTTTTAGGTTGTCTACCTGAATCTGAATGTTACCTTGAAGTTTGAAATTTATAAGGTTGATATCAAAAACCCATAATTTTCTGTGAGCTTTTGGACCTTATAAGAGCATATATTCTTTTTCGTGCCCACTTTATTGATTATGAGTGTGTTAACATTGATTTGTTATTCTAGAACTTGCATCGATTATACATGTCGAGACCACACCTTTGATTTGATATACAAAGATGATAAAGGCACCTAGGTTTTAACCCACTCACTCCACTAAAAGCCTACCTTCATAATTAACCCCTAGTGAACCCCGTTGATCCTAACAACCCGTTTTATTAACTCACCTACTAATATTAACCCAAAACCCTTTGTATTTGTTATCACCATTCTTTTTAACTACCCTTATATCGAGATTTGATTTGATCGGTTGCCTGATCATATTATTTCAGTAGTTGAATTCATTATTTGACTTGTTCTTAAATAAAAATCAAAGAATAGTTACTATTAGTTTTGTGATTAGGTGAGCTTATACATTAAATTCCAATTACTGAATAAGAAGCTCATATCAGGGTATTATTATTAGTAGTACAAGTTTTCAATTGATGTAATTATTCATTATTAGTCCGTTATTTCTAGTTAGGTAATTTGTCAGGTCAATCTTGATTCTAACCCTTTAATTCAGCGTATATCCATACCCTTGAACTTAAGCCCCGTTACAACCCTGTAAAGACCTTTTGATTTGTGTATCATCTCATAATATAGTGGTGGAGATTTGATTTTCATGCAAGCCTATGGGATTAACTTTTCATGTTCGACTTTTGAGTGCTTAATTTTGAACCTTAAACACTTCGAGTGATTTGAGTGAATCTTTAGTGAGGATGTCAACCCTTGTCAATTTTGAATCAAAGGTATTAGGTAAGGGGAAACACCTAACGTTTTCAGGCTATAAATGTATGACATTGATTGTTTGAATCTTTAGGACTCTTTGAGTTTAATTATCAATGTATGAATTATCTTTGAATTATAATGACACATTATGAATGAATATTATGAATCAAGGAAGTTTGTTTTAATTATGAGTTGAGAATTTTGCTTGAGGACAAGCAAAAGCTTAAGTGTGGGGGTATTTGATAAACCGTAAAAGTAACATATTTTAAGCCCACATTTAGCATGCTTTTGGATGATTTATCCTTTGATTTATGTAAAAAGGTGCTATTAATCCTTTCTTTTCATGTTTTATACTAAGGAAAGCACCCAAGGATGAAAAGAACGAGAAACGGGCTTAAAACGGACTAAATTGGGCCAAAATAGAAATCGACACGGCCTGGGCCCAAGACCACACGATCGTGCCTCATTAAAAGTCCGAACACGGCTTAAAGACGACTCACACAGGCGTGTGCCATGGCCATGTCCCTGTCGTGGAAAAGAGTAATTTCACTCGGAAAAGGATACTTAGTGGCAAAGAAACCTATCTCAAAAGCCTATATAAACACCCTAAGTATAATCTAGAAGGGGGCGATTAGCTAGGCCAAGGAGCCGAGCCAGAAAGGTCAAATTTGTGGAGAATCACTCGAAGATAGCCAGTTGATCCATCTCAAGAAGCCGAAATTATACTTAAGACGGAGGATCTCTCCTTCAATTCCTTTAAGGGGTTTTAGGGATTTCTTATGTTTTGTTTTATCTTTTCCTTTGAGATGTTTTCTTTTATTGTTATGAACTAAGCCCTCAGATACCTGAGGGGGATGAAACCTAAGATGAATCTTGTTATCGTTTGCTGAACTATATGATAAATATTTGGCTTGTTCTTAATTATGTGTTCTTAATTCTTGTGTTGATATTTCCGGGATATTAATTCAAGTATGATGTGCTTAGGTGGAGGAGCAAAAGTCCCTGCCTAAGAGTAGATCTAGCATAATTAAGTGGAGTTGATTGCACGCCTAGAGATAGGGTGGCGAGATTTTGCCGGATTAGGGTGAAACCTAATATGGGAGTCCATAGATAGAGTTAATGCGATTCTAGGGGTTTTAATTAGAAAGAGATTTCAATTAATCAACCTAGGGTTAGACGTTATTCACTTCGAGAGAGGGTTTAATATACATCAGGGAATCTTACGGATCAAGTCAAATGAACAAATCGTCTGGTTCAGAGTTAGATAACAAGTGAAGTCTAGGTGGATTCTTCCTTGGGTGTCGTTTTAATCAATTGGTTTCTCTCAAGTTATTTTCCTAAACTCTTTCTCTTTGTCTTTGCATCTTTAGTTTAGTAGTTAATTAATTTAGATTAGATAAATAAATCCCTTTATTCTTAGGCTAAATAATAAAAAGAGAGTTAGTACTAGTACTTTTGGTTCCTTTGGGTTCGACATTCCGGTCTTGCCTTAACTATACTACTGTTCGATAGGTGCGCTTGCCTCAAAAATTGTTGTCATAGTTAGTTTCTAGGTTCGATCATTCTTTTTATAAATTTTAAGACTCGGACAAGCGATCAACAGTATATTCAATTAGTTATATGAAGAAGATGATGCGGAGAAGTCAAGCTTATGGGTGAGGTGAGAAAGTACTTCACCTCCAAGAAAGTGGTGCAAAAGACTATCCACAAGGCATTGAAGAATGTGAAGGGTGTGGAAACAAAACGCCTTTTCTCATCTTCGAACCACCACGTGACCAAGGCAATGGTTAGCCTTCTAAGGGAGGCTGAAGCAGTCACTTCCTCTATATTTGAGTACTTATTCACCCTCATCTCAATGCCAAAGGAACGATTGAAGTGCGGCAGCTGGGCGTTAGTGTCCAAGCTATTGCACCACAAACGGATATTGTGTGAATAAGCCAGAAGAAGGGACATTAATGAATTTGAGAAAGTTGATGCTGCTTTAAGATCGGTAGTGAGTCAGAAGATGAGCAAATCTGAGAATGTTGAGATGCTAAGACAACTAAAAGAGTTGGAGCTTTGCGTTCAAGATCTTGAAGATGGACTTGAGTGCCTCTTCAAGTGTATGATCAAAGGTAGGGATTCTCTTCTCAACGTACTCAATCATTAGAAAATTTTGTAAACATCAATCTTGTACAGACATGAGATATACATATATACACTCAATGAAACGCAGTTTTGATACTACAATATCATTTTCTAGCATTTATCTGTACCTTTTTTCCCATTTGTCTGGATTAAGCTCCATTCCGTTTTAAACACTAACTTAGCAAGAAGCTGAAGACAGATTTTCTAACTTTCGAGTTTTTTATGCCATAAATTCAAATGTTTCTTTGATGTTTGAATTGAGGGAAGGTTGTTAAACCATATTGGACAAAGCTGACTCAATCTAACATTTAAAACATAAATAAAAATAGAGAAATAAGTCTTCAAAAATGAACTCTTCTTGACTATCCCTGAATCATCTTCTTCCATGTCAAGAATGCTACTGTCTCATTCCACAAACACATTATTAGACACTAATAAAAAAGTCAATTGACATTCACATGGTTGATTCAAATTATACACGAGCTGCATCATAGAAAATTGTTTTAGTTAAGGGACAATCGAATCTTCAAGAAATGCTTTCCTGCTAAAAATTATAGTATACAAGTCAAGCATGCGGATCTTGCCTCTCTTTTGCCAAACATAAGGTGATAACCAGCAGACAAGTTGAAAGCAATGAGGCATTAATATAAGGGAAGAACGGAAGAGCAAATGGCCATTGCCTATTCTTTCTCAGCCCCATCGTGTGTATTTGTATATTTTATATTATTATCATGCTATTGAAGATAAGTTTTGATTGTATTTGTTAAAGGGAAATGAGTTGTTTTGACGGTGGAAAGGAGACAACACAAGAACTTTTTTGTAGATCCAAATCAAGTTCATATTACTTGTAATTGATATTTAAAGACGATGAGATTCCTCTTGTCCACCCTCAGCCTGTAATATATATATATTCAGCAGATGAGAATGGGAAGACAGCAAATAGGTAGAGTGAGTTGAAACACACAATTCCAATTGCAAGGCCTTCTTTCTTCTCTAAAACAAAGAAAATGGCTGCCTCTCCTTTGAATGTCCAACCTTCTTTCCATGCCGCTCAAACAGCTTGCCTTCAAGGCAACACCCCATCACTTCACAAATTGATGAAAATCTGAACCGATTGAGGGCATCTCAATCGGCCTCTACATCATCCATAGGACATGAACTGACCTGTCTTCAAGATTTGTATGACTATGTGGATATGTTGCTTCAGTTGCCTCTCACTGAACATGCTCTAGCTCAAGAGCAGTAAAGGAAATCGGTTGAACAACTTTTGGATGCATCTCTCGTTCTCCTGGATGTATGCGGAACCGCTAAAGATGCCTTGTTGCGAACCAAGGAATGCACTCAAGAACTCCAATCGGCTTTGCGTCGAAGACGAGGAGGAGTTGAAGGGCTTGGTGATGAGGTTAGAAAATACTTAACCTCTAAGAAGGAAGTGAGAAAGGCAATAAGCAAGGCCTTCAAGAACTTAAAGCATATGGACAATAAACTTATGACCAAAGACGGTGAGACCGGAGCCGTAATTAGCACTTTAAAACAAGTAGTAGCAACCACCATGGGCGTGTTACAATCCTTGTTGTCCGTTATTTCAGGGCCAGAGGCATCGAGCCGGTGGTCACTAGTTTCAAAGTTAATGCACCATAAAAGAGTAAGGTGCGAGGAAGAAGAAGAGAAAACAAATGAAATCGTGAATGCTGAAGCTGCATTGCGTTCCTTCATTAAATCTGGAAACGTGAAGCATGTTGAGAATGTACAAAATGAGCTCCAAAACTCAGAGTTGTGCATCCAAGACCTTGAAGAAGGTCTTGAAAGCTTCTTCAGGCGTTTGATCAAAGCTAGAGTCACTGTTCTAAACATTGTCAACTGTTGAAATCTTGGCATTGTAAACTTGTACATAATTATAACTTACATGTATACAACTATTGTGAAAACAAAAAATTATAGTCTTCTTTCCACCAACTTTCTCTCTTTTCTTATCTTGTCTACCAATATCTGAACTTGCAAGTTGAACTTTTCTTTTTACGAGATTATAGATACTGGAATTCCAACTTCAAACCCAAATTCCAGATTTGATGCGATTCTGCTATGAATGCATGAGCTGTCAGGATTCTTGTTTTGATAAGTTTTAACAATATGATTACTTTGACTATGACATGGTAGATACATACATATCTCACACGCTTTAAGAAAATAAATCATAGTCTGTCAATCACAATAGTTTCTTCGGTTCTGTGAGGAGAAAAGGGAGCAAAGGATACGAAAGTGGATCTTGTCTTACCCTTTACCACTATTACTGCAATTATTTTGATTTTGATTTTAATATATATTTAATTTTGTGTTTAAAAGGTCCATTATTTAACGAAAAATGTCTCTCAGTTATGCTCACAGCTTAGTCAACCTGCATTGATCATTAAACTCCACCCATTTTTCTATAAGTTGCAAATTATGTACAGGTTGAGATTGCAGATCTTGCCTGCCTCCTGCACGACAAGAAATTAATAAACTCAACCATGTTAATTGCATGCACATGTTCAAGTCGATGTTGATGGAAATGATTAAACAATAATAGTTACATAAATTAGTCTCTTGCCTCCAAATAATAGACAAGTAGCCACGGTCAGTTGAAGCAAGCTTAAAGCCACTCGTGCATAGCCCCATTATATAGTATAGTTTTATTATATCAGGAATTAAGATATACTAATTAAAAGAATCAAGTTATGAGTTGTGGAGCATGTTAGGAGGGAGACATCGCTCAACCATGCTAACATAGTAGTTCGGATTGGTGTCAAGTTCATGTTACCTCATGACTTCAATTTGGAAGGATGAGATTCTTCATGTCTCCTCTTTCACACAATATATGCATATATATATATATTGGGTAGATGAAGGGAAGAAGGCAAATTGAGTTCAGATCACAACTTCCAAGTTTTTATTTCCAGAAGAAATAATGGCTACCACTGGTTACCACACTCGTTCCAATAGCTTTCCCTTTCGAGCCCATCCTCTTACTTCCGAGGTTGATGAGCATTTGAGCAGATTGGCATAGTCCGAGTCGGCATTTACATCATCGTGCTTAAACCAAAACCTCAATAGACTTCAAGATTTACATGATTGCACTAGGAAACTGCTTCTGCTACCCCTGACTCAACAAATCTTATCCCATGAACAACAAGGGAAATATGTCGATGATCTGTTAAATGGATCTCTTGGGCTTTTAGATGTATTCACCACTGCCAAGGATGCCTTATTGATGGACTCGAAACTAATATTTCGACACAGGTAAGCGCACCTATCGAACAGTAGTATAGCTTTGGTGAGTCCAGAATATCGTATCCTCAAGGACTAAAATTACTAGTAATAACTATCCTTTTATTATCTAGCCTAATAATTAAGGGGTTTTGTTTCAATCTAAAATTTAACTAACTAATTAATTAATGATGAACGCGATAGAGAGTGAAGAAATAATCGAATAAACCAATGATAAGGATAATACCTAAGGAAGAATCCACCTAGACTCCACTTATTATTCTGACTCTGAATTAAATGATTTATTCACTTGACTTGATCCGTAGAAATCCCTAAATTATGTTAATATCTCTTTCGAGACTAAAAATAACTAACTCTAGGTTGATTAATTGAAATCTCTTTCTAATTAAAACCCTTATCGTTGCATTAACTTGATCTATGGATTCCCTTATTAGAATTTACTCTAATCCGACAGATTTATGTTACCCTATTTCTAGGGTTGCAATCAACTCCGCTTAATTATGGTGGATCTTCTCTTAAACAGGGACTTTTGCTCCACTGAATATGCACATCAATCTTGAATTAATATTCCTGAAAACATTAAAACAAGGATTAAGAACACATACAAGAACAAGTATTTATCACGTAATTCAGATTTATTAAATAATAAGATTCATCGAGGTTTCATCCTCCCTAGGTATTTAGGGAGTTTAGTTCATAACGTAAAAGGAAAACATCTTA
This sequence comes from Gossypium australe, assembly GCA_005393395.2. Taxonomy (NCBI): domain Eukaryota; kingdom Viridiplantae; phylum Streptophyta; class Magnoliopsida; order Malvales; family Malvaceae; genus Gossypium; species Gossypium australe. The sequence goes on along the minus strand of CM016614.1, from coordinate 123,745,360 downwards.
GAATTAAGAAAACAACAAGACATAAAGAACCCAAAAATGTAACGCCCCAAACCAGGCCCATGAGCCTTGACCGGATCTGGTTTGTCATGGAGTAAAAATGTTTTGAAATATTTTGATTAACTGGTGGAAATCTGAAAATGTTGTTGAGGTTATAAAAACGGTATCTATTAAAAACTCAAGTGAAATTGATTTTATAAACATGGTTGAGTTTAAACCCTTTTTCCTTTGAAAATATTTGATTATTTAAATTTTTAGAAACATCAGAGTTATTGTTCACTTGGTAATCTTGCTACCCGATGGTAGCATCTTTGAAAACTCGTAAGGGTACTTATTTTGGAAATGTCACTTTTAACCGATTCATTTAACAATTTATAAAATCATTAGTAATATAGTAAAAGTAAAATAAAAACAACTACTTGAACATCCGAAATAATAACTAGCGGCCTTATTACAATCCAAACCAAAATTAAGTAAATAAATAACTTTAACTGTGCTAAATTTTAAATCCAAGGGACAAGCATGGCCGCCTCGAGTCCTCTCCGGCTCCATCTCCGCGATTTACTCATCTGCAAAATGATATGGGAAGGGGTGAGTCACCATGACTCAGTGTATAAATCCCCAACCCGGAAGTGCAAACTCATACACAAAATATTAGTAAGACATGCAAAACATGCAACCCAACCCTAGCCATCCATACACCTTTAACTACCCCGTGTGTCAAAACCACTGGTGGTCAAAACCACTGGTGACCTGAGTCACAAATTAATTGATGGGGCCAACCCATCGTGTGGTCAAAACCACTGATGACCATAGGTCACAATTATCAATATGTGGTCAAAACCACTGGTGGTACCAAACCATTGGGACTTAGTCACAATTTATATCAACGGTGTGGTCAAAACCACTGGTGACCGAAGTCACAATTAAACTGATGGGGCCAACCCATCTTGTGGTCAAAACCACTGGTGACAGTCCATAGAGAATATTCCCCCTCCTCTCTTCAGTCCCATAACCAACATGCTCATATCATGCTTAACATATCATCATAAATCATGATATAAGTCACGGCGTAGCATATTACTCATCATGTCATTCATATAGCATATTTATAGTCATAAGCGTCTTACCCGGAGTCCATGCTCAAGCCCACAAGGCAAATCACTATCACAATAGTTACGGTAACATAATGAGCAATGCCAACTAATAAAGTGTGTAAGAGTTTACACACCTGTTTAACCGAAGATCTAAGGAGAAATCCTGAATCTATCACAAAGTCCCGAAACGTGTTCCCGTATTACTCCTACATTCGGCCACTATGGGTTAGTATTAAAAAGCCTTATTCGGCTAAACTAATAATCCCGAAGGATGTGTCGTACTTGAAATAACACTCACCTTGGTTGCTGATTTGGTCTCCTACCAAATCCCGAAACTGCACTTATTCCTGAAATCGTTGAGATCCTTATATGGCACATATTAGTTTCGGCGTTAGGCATAAATTCTTAACAAATGGCCCTTGGCCGAAACTACCTATTACTTACCAAAACGAATTGAAATCCCGGAAGACTCCTTCAATGCCCCTTAACGTTACCTACACACAAGAGAACACATCACCTTTTTTTCTTAAGAACACACTCGGCCAACCTTACCAAGGCTTTTACACATGCTTTCGGCACACCAACAGAAGAGAAAAGAAACCGAATGCTAAAGAGAAACACTTACCAACCTTTGAAATCGACAGTACCTTCCTTTGGGGATTCGGCCTATGCTCTATATGGTAAGGAATATTCGGTCACAAAGAAAAAGGGTAAGAAGTCGGGCTTGAAAGAAAGAAAGGAGATAAAAGGAGAGACTTAGAATGTTTCGGCAAAGATGGATGGAGGGTTTTCGGCACAAGATGTATTGTATGTTTCAAATAAAAATCAAAAAGTATCAAAGGAGGAGGTGGTTTCGGTTTGAACAACAAGAAAAAGATGAAAGGAAAATGTGTTAGCCGAAACTACTCCCTAAAACTCCTTCAAAACCGAAAACTCAAGCTCCTAAAGTCCCTATTTCGGCCATTGCTCCCTAATGTGATAATTCTTTATCTTTTAATTATCACCCACATAAACTAAATAAAAACAATGTTTATCCTTTATCCCATCCCTTTATCACCTCTTCAAATAAAAAAAAAATAAAATAATAGTTATCCCACACTTCCAGTCGAATTCAAAAACAACCCATCAAGCTTATCTTCATCCACTTAAGTGCCCATGTGCAGACCACAAGCTCACTCCTTCACGCCAGCATAAAAAAATAAACCTCCCATAAGCTGCCCATGCTACTCGAACATGGGACCTCATTGCCGCAGCCCCTTATCACGTCCCAATCCACTTTACCAGCCCGACTTTCATGTCCATAATCCCTACCATTTATTTTTTAAGGCCTTCCTAGCCTAACACCCCACACATAACGCAAAAATAAAATAAAACTCCCAAGCGCCACTCCAGCAGCTCGAACCCAAGACCTGTTCAAGGCGTCACTTCCAGGCCCTTAAGTGGCGCCCTTAAGCCACTTTACCAAGGCACTCTTTGTGTCTAAAAGCGCCTGCAACATCTCTTAAGACCTCCCTGGCCCAATTCCCTTCCTGACGCAAAAAGAAAAGTCTCTGATGCGCCCCGCGTTACTCGAACCTCTTCCCCCCTGCACTCCCTTGCACCTTAGCGCCCCAAGCCATCTTGCCAATGGGTTTCTTATGTCAAACTTCCCCAAAAATTTCTCTTAACCCCTATCCCACCTAGCTCCCTCCTCTTAAGAACTAAAAAGAAATTTTCAGCCTTAAGTCAGACCTAGCCCGGGGTTATGACTAGACCCTAGATCATAGAATACATAAATTTTTTTTCCAAGCAAGCATATGAAAAATAATTTAATTCCAAACAACCCCTAATTAAGGATGTTACAAAAAACATCTAAAGAACTTGATGGAGATCTTCAATCTTGGAGTGAATCCTGCTTCCAAAATGATTTTGACAGCTTCATTCGAGTAATTTCTTCGATCTACTTTGCGTCCCCCTTTTAGGTCCTCCCCTAGGGTGTTTATATAGGCTTTGGAGCACCTTCCTTTTTCGAATAGAATTAGACTTGGTTTCGGCAGGGACACGCCCGCGTACGATAGCTTAGGCTGTGTTCGATTCTACTCATCACACACGACCGTGTGGTCTGCCTATGTGCGATAGTCTAGGCCGTGTTGATTTTTGAGGTAGGCCCATTGTCCCTTTTTGACCCGTTTCTCGTTCTTTTTGACTCCCTAAGCTCTCCTGAGTGTAAAACATGAAATTAAAGGATTAGAAGCATCGAATTCATCAAATCTAATGAAAATTCATCCAAAAATAAGACAAGCATGGGGTCAAAATATGTATAAATTATAGTTTATCAAATATCTCCACACTTAAGCCTTTGCTTGTCCTCAAGCAAAATCATCAACTCACAATCAAAATAAATTCTTCTCAACTTATAATTTTCATCAATAACATTTTGAAATAATTCACACATAATCATGTATTGAGAATTCTACTTAAAAGAGCATCAAAGTTTCAAATAATCCAAGTCAAACATTTGAATCATAAAATCATAGGTATTCCCCTTCATCTAAGTGATTACCTTTAATTCCAAATCGACAAGAGTTGACATCCTTGATTGCTGTGTCGAGTTTTAAAATTTATAATGAATGAGATCGAACCTAGAAACTAACTCTGACAACGATTAAAGGCAAGTGTACCTATCGAATAGTAGTATAGCTTAGGCAAGACCGGATTGTCGAACCCAAAGGAACTAAAAGTACTAATACTAACTTTCTTTTTATTATTTAGCCTAAAATAAAGTGAAGTTTCTTTAATCTAAATTAACAACTACTAAGCTAAAGACGCGATGACAAAAAGAACGAATTAAGAAATAACTTGAAGAAAAACTCAGTTGATCACGACGATACCCTCAAGAAGAATCCACCTAGACTTCACTTGTTATCTAACACTGAACCATACGATTTATTCACTTAGTTTGATCCGTAGGACTCCCTAACGTATATTAAACCCTCTCTCGAGGCGAATAACGTCTAACCCTAGGTTAATTAACGGAAATCTCTTTCTCGAATAATAACCCCCTAGTATAGCAGTAAATCGATCTACGGACTCCCATATTAGGTTTCACCCTAATCCGACAAAATCTCGTCACCCTATCTCTAGGCGTGCGATCAACTCCACTTAATTATGCTAGATCTACTCTTAAGCAAGGTCTATTCCTCCTCCACCTAAGCACATCAAATTTGGATTAAGCTCACATAATTAAGAACAAACTAAGTATTTATCATATAATTCAGAAATTAATAACAAGATTCATTTAGGTTTCATCCCCTTCAGGTATCTGAAGGGTTTAGTTCATAACAAATAAAGAAAACATCTCAAGAGAAAATATAAAACAAAACATAAGAAATCCCTAAAACTCCTTGAAGGAATTGAAGGAGAAATCTGCCGTTTTGAGTAGAATTCCAACTTCTTGGGATGGATCAACTGGCTAACGTTTTGAGTAGAATTCCGGCTTCTCGGATGCTTTCCTGGGTATAAGAAATGAAAAGAAAGGATTAAGGGCTTCTTTTTACATGAATCAAAGGATAAATCATCCGAAAACATGCTAGATGTGGGATTAAAATATGTTACTATTACGGTTTATCAAATACCCCCACACTTAAGTTTTTGTTTGTCCTCAAGCAAAATTCTCAACTTATAATTAAAACGAACTTTCCATGATTCATAATTCCTATCAACATTGCCTTATCATAATTCATAGATAATTTATACATGGATGATCTAACTCGAAGAGTCCTAAAGATTCAAACAATCGAAGTCATACATTTGTAGCACAAAAACGTAGGTGTCTCCGCTTATCTAAATAATTACCTTTGATTCAAAATCGACAAGGATTGACATCCTCACTAAAGATTCACTCAAATCACTTGAGGTGTTTAAGGTTCAAAATTAAGCTCTCAGAAGTCGAACCTGAAAAGTTAATCCCATAGGCTTGCCTGAAAATCAAATCTCCACCATGTAATATGAGATGATACACAAATCAAAAGGTCTTTAACAGGGTTGTAACGGGGCTAGGGTTAAAGGTGTGGATAAAGGCTGAATTAGAAGGTTAGAATCGAGGCTGACTTGACAAATTGCCTAGCTAACAAAAATTGAACTAATCCTAAATAATTACATCACTTGAAAACTAATAATACGAGTTTTTTCCTCAAGATGTGGAATTTTAACATGTAAGCTCATTTAATTATAGAACTAATAATGAATATACTTCGTTTTTTTAATTAAGAACAAACTAAATATTACAAGGAATGAATCTATTACTTTAAATTAAAGATAACAGCTAGACAACACATCAAATCAACTCTCGATATAAGGGTAGTCAAAAGGAATGGTGATAACAAATACAAAGGGGGTTTGGGTTAATATTAGCTGGTAAGTCAATAAAAAGGGTCGTTAGGATCAACGGGGTTCACTAGGGGTTAGTTGTGAAGGTAGGCTATTTAGTGGGGTGAGTGGGTTAAAACCTAGGTGCCTTTATCATCTCAGTATATCAAATCATAGGTGTGGTCTCAACATGTATAATTGAGGCAAGTTCTAGAATAACAGTTCATAGTTGACACACTCATAATCAATAAAGTGAGCATGAAAAAGAATATATGCTCCAATAGGCTCAAAATCTCACAAAAATTATGGGTGTTTTGACATCAACCTTGTAAATTTCAAACTTCAAGATAATATTCAGATTCAACTCAACAACCTAGCAAAGATTTTAATTCTGAAAAATAGACTTATCATGCTTGATTCTCTAATATTCTTCTAATTTAATCATCAATGCACAATTAGCTATGACTTAATTTAAAACATATTAATAAAAATCATAAATCATTAGAAATTTCATCCTAATTAGTAATATGAAAATTTTACTTAAAGACAAGACTATATTCAGGGATTTGAGAATAATGAAGGAAGTTAGGCCGGATTTGAGAATAATGCAGAAAGTTAGGCCCTTTCTTTAAATAAATATTCACCCCCTACACTTAAGTTGTACAATGCCCTCAATGTACAAAAAGTAACAGTTAATATGAAAAATCAAAAGAGAGGGGAGAAAGTGACACTTCCTGAACTATTGATGATTTCCTTGGAGAATGTGGAAAGTCGTGGTGTCAGGTGACTTATTGAATTTCTCCTAGTTATGTGTTTGTTATGTGGAGTGTGCAATTTATTCTGCAAAGTCGCTAGTTAAAAATCTCGGTGGCGTAATTAAATAAATATGTGTTAGGGATACTCGAATAGTTAGATAGCCAATGATAAAAGTTTGCAATATATAAAAAAAATTTCAAATTAAAAAAAAAAAAACTAAAGATAAAAACTTAAAGAAAAGAAAATTAAAGATAACAAATTAAGAGGACTCAAAGGTCCTCATCATCGGTCGGGTCCTATGGTGGTGTTGAGGGTGAGATATGGAAGTGATGGCATATCTGCTGGAGGGTGGCCTCAATCTCATCAAAACGTCTAGTACAATATTGCTCGAACTGGTTGAGGCGTGCAGATATATCTGACAATGAGCCTGCTGCATGGGGTGGTCGCTGGCTCGGGTCTAGTGCCTCCTGTAATGGTGGTGGGACATCATCAGTAATGTCCTCGGGCTCCCCCTCGTTTGTGGAGGTCACTAATCGGTATTGAGGAGGGTCGGTCCCTCGACGATGTTTAATTATCCTCATGTGTAGCATCGTCTGGATGCCCTAAGGTACCATATGGTCGATCAGTGTTAGGAAGGTGGTCTGAGCCTCGGTGTCTAGGAGGTCAAAATGCCGAGCCAACCGTGTGATGTATGGCCCCATCGCTAAAATCCCCTTCCTATGCGGCTCTGTCTGATGTTGGATTGCACAGGGGATGAAGTATGCCAGGTCGAAAACGTGCCCTTCTAACATGCACGATAGGTAGTAGACATCGTGCTTGTTTACCACACCGGTGCTCTCACGTCGACCTGTGATGGTGTGAGCGAGAATGGCGTGAATATACCATAGGGGTGGGCCAAGGGCTGTCGCCTTCGAGTGACTGGGGTCGTAGACATTCGTGGTGGGTGCTAAGCTGCGCCAGCAGTTAAGGGGAGTGCAGTGGAGTTGACGGTTTAACTCGGAGAGTGGATTTTCTACTATAAATTCCTCCTTATAGAGTCCGAGTGCTGTGCCGAATTGCGGTACGCTTAGTCGACGTACTGTGCCCCCTAAACAAAATTGGACTGTGCCCGATTCGCCATATTGGGCCATCACTGTCTGTAAGGTGAAAGTGGTGCAGAACTCAAGTGTGAGTTCCAAATATGTGGGCTCGATGATAAAGAAAAATTGCTCTCACGGGTCAGTCGAGATGAGTGCTCGAATATCGTCTGTTAGCCCAACTTGTTCCACAACGTTCCAGTCAATGCACCTACCGGTGCCAAGAGGTCTTTTTCAGAATGCCTGGTATCGTTCTTCCTGGGCTTCCTGAGAGAATTAGAGGAAGTGGTGTCGTATTTCGGAGGAAGAACTGGCTGAAGACGAGCCGGGTCCTTTTCGTTTTTTCGAGCTCAGGGCTGTTGATCTCTTTCCTCAAGATGACGACATTGTTACCTGAAATCAGTGATCAAATATAAAGCAAGTTCTTTTGATCAAGCCTCAACAAAAGATATAGCAAGAATATTCCACACTAAATCAAATGAAAGTAAAGTTTGAAAAGTTAAAATACTAAAACTAGCTTAAGCATGTTAATCATCAGAAATTATTTTGACAGCAGTGATTATTTCAAACAAAGAAATGTATCAATCATATTAGTTCTAAAATACAAGAATTTATTCCTAAATATTTAAAAGTAGAAAGAAACTAAATCATGAAAATGAAACAATGGTTAGAGCATGATAGAAGTGAATTAATGAAGAGTGACCAGTAGTGTTTTGGGATGGGGTGACGTGAACAGACAGTGCACGGTCGTGGAGTGGTGGCGCACGGTGGTGTCACAATTTTTTTTGGTAGATGCACGGCTGTGGCGAGGGCATGGGCAACTGCAGCACGGTGGTGGTGAGGGCGTGGGGTGCGATTTTTGTACGATTTTATGAGGGATAATGAAGTTTGAGGGATTTTTAGGGGTGAAGAGGATGTGGTTGTGGCCGGATTTGGAAAAGGGGGCTGAGAAATCGTTTAGGGTTTATTTTGAAGAAGATGAGCGATTGAATTTACTTAAGTAGGGGTCGTGCCACGGGCAAGGACCAAGCCCGTGCTTGATTTTAATAGGCCCGTGTTTTTCAGGATTTTGAATTTTAGGAGCGTTCAGGTGGGTTCGCCACGGTCGTGTTGTAGATGACACGCCCGTGTTCTTCTTCACACGGTCGGTTGGAACGGGTGTGTTTATCCCGTGCTCGACAAGTCAGTAATCTCACACGATTGGAAGGCACGGCTGTGTCTCGCCCGTGCTCAACAAGTCAGTAACCTCACATGGGTAGTCGGTACGGGCGTGGTCTTTTATCGCAGGCCGTGTTGGGAAAACAAATTCTTCTTTGTTGTGCACGGCTATTGGCCCGCCCGTGGTTTGTCTTCTGGCTTCTACACGGCCACAAGCACGCCCGTGTGTAAGGCCGTGTGGTCTAAAACCTGCACTTTATTAGATTAATTAGTATGAAGTTAGATGCTGAACAGTTTAAAAATATAATGTTAGGGAGTTAGTGCTCGGGTTGCCTCCTTAGAAGCGCTTGTTTATAGTCTTAAGCTAGACTTTCCCTATTTTTGGTTCTAAAAGAAGGTTCATAGAGCAGAAGCTCCTCTCTCATATCTCCACAATCTGCACCATTATAAATTTTGAGTCGGTGACCATTTACCTTGAATGTGCCTGTAACACCCCAAACCCGGTCAATACGCCATGACCGAATCTGGCATGCCACAGAGGAAAAACGTTTTGAAGAAAATCAAATTACCGATTAAATTTTAGTGAAAACTCTTTGTTATTCTATGATTTTAGAAATCAGGTGCATAATAAGTTAAAAACTGATAATTTACTTTGAAATTAAAACTTTAAAACTTAGTTGTCAATCCATAGGTTAGAAAACATTTATGCCATTTTAAGAAAAACCCGAATTATTACTTTGAAAACCGTTTGCATTTTAGTGTAGAAACTTCAATTTGGAAATCCTTTAAGTTGTCGAAAACACTTAAGTTGTAATTTTACTATCATACGATTTGTATTACCCGATGGTAAGATTTTGAAAACTGTTGCGTTTTTATAGTTTAGAAAACTTTGGGCTCAATTATTAAATCAATCATGATATTTATTTAGCCATGTTTAAAACAAGTCCAAAGCATATAAATAATCCAAAAACATAATTAAAGAGGCCTTATTACAAATTCAAATAAAGACGAAAACCAAATTAAAATAAAATAAAGTACCCAAATCGAAGTTCATGTAAAACTGAATTTTATTGCATGGCCTCCTCGAGTTCATCCGGCTCCTCATCCGCAATCTACGAATCACTTGAAAAGATAAGGGAGAAGGTGAGTCACCAAGACTCAGTGCATAAATCCTTCCCCCGGTTAATGCAACATTCTTACACAATTCATAACCAAGCAATATATATATAATGCACCCAACCTAGCCATCCATAACTCCTTTTTCTACCCCGTGTGGTACCAAACCACTGGTGGTGCCAAACCACTGGTGACCCAAAGTCACGAATAATCAAGTTGTGGGGCCAACCCACGTGTGATACCAAATCACTGGCAACAATCCCGTAATAAAAAATGTGGGGCCAACCCACTGTGGTACTAAACCACTAGGACGAGTCGCTATGAGGTGCCAAACCTCTGGTGTCCCAAAGACACGAAATAATATTGTGGTACCAAACCACTGGAGGTGCCAAACCTCCGGTGTCCCAAAGACACTGATATCAAATCCTTCCCCATCCTCTAATATTACCCATCACAATGCAATATTTATACAAATCATGTTAACATGCTTTATTAGGAATCACATAGCAAATATATCATAAATCGTATCATCATACATCATATTGCAAGAGTCATATCGAAACGGACTTACCCGAATCCTTGCTCATACCCATCAAGGTATCATATCAAGATCTCATAGTTTTCGGCTTTAATAACATGATTAGTTTATTAATAAATATATATATACCGAATTATAAAGTGTGTAAGATATACACCTGTCACTAACGCAAGCACTAAATCCCGAAGACCCGATCTACATCACTCAATCTCCTTGTCCTACATTCAGCCAAACCACAAAACTATAAACAAGGCCATTCGGCCACACCAACAAACCCCGAAGGATTATCGTACGAAATACTAAATCTTACCTATTAGCTTACCCAAAACGATTGTCAGAGAATTAAGGCTTGAGTCGATTACTTCCAAAATCCCGAGGAGTCTATCTTCAAAACCGATTATAGATGAACCCAAAGAAATCTACCCTTGATGATATTCGGTCAAGATTATACCAAAAGAGATAAAAAGATTCGGCTATAATGGAGAAAAATAAAGGAAAATAAAAGTGAAAATAGGAGAAGGAGGATTCGGCAATTGAAGAAAGGAAATAATGGAAGAAGAAAATGAAATGGGAGAGGGATGTTTATGGCTCTGAACAAAAGTGGAAGAAAGAAAAGAGGAATGGGGAGAAGGAAGTTTCGGCCAAGAGAAAGTAAAAGAAATGTGGGTTTTGAACAAGTATGAAAAGAATGGAAAAGAAAGTTGTGAACAAGAGAGGTTCGGCCAAGTACTATGATGGTTTCGGTTTTTGTTTCACTTTGGTGCACTAGGGAGAAATTTGCAAAACTAAAAAGGATTTTCGGTTATGACACAAAACAAATATTGAAGGCCAAAACTAACACAAAAACTCACCTTATGTCCAAGACACAATCGGCTATAGAGAGTGTTTGTGGAGAGAAAAGAAATTGATGTTCAAATGCTTAGGAAAAATGGCCAACTAGCTACCAACCTACCAAAGTCTCCAACAAAAAAAAAAATCGGTCAAGCCCTCCCCTAGACCAAAATGCCGTCCACATACATGAACTAATGGCCAAAAAGAGTTTCCAAAACAACTCTCCAACATTCAAGCCTTTTGTCCCCCCATCCTTCCTTAATCATTAAGATTCTTATCCCAAATTACAAGCTTTCCTAAACTATTATTCAACTTACCATAAAACTTAAAGTCCAACCTACCATATGAATAGTTTGACCAACACTTAATGTAAGGTGCATAAAAATAAAGTCTTCAAAATGTAATCCATGCTACTCGAACCTCGTCCCTCAAGCAACCCTCCATGCACCATAACCACCTTGCCACTAACTCCTCATGTGCTAGAATTTAACACTTAAATTAACTTAAGTGTCAGGTTCACCTAATCCACTTCACTAAATTTTCAATACTAAGAATTATTCTAGCTTCATAAATAAAATCAAGCCTTCACAAGACTATGCTAAACACACAAAATTCATACCCAAGCCAACACAAATAATAAGATAATATTCTAATTTTTAGGATGTTACAATTCTACCCCTTTAAGAAAATTTCGTCCTCGAAATTACTTGATCAAAAGAGTTGAGGGTGCTGCTGCCTCATCGCATCCTCCTGTTCCCATGTAGCTTCTTCTACGCCATGGTTCCGTCATAAAACCTTCACTAAAGGAACTGACTTCCTACGCAAAACTTTCACATCTCGATCTAGAATCTGCACAGGTTCTTCTTCTATCGTCAAATCTGGACTCACCTCTATTTCCTCTACTGCCACAACATGCGATGGATCAGAACGATAGCGTCTAAGCATGGAGACATGGAACACATCGTGAATCTGACTCAGCTCTGCTGGCAACTCGAGCTGATAAGCTACTGGTCCCACTCGTCTCAACACCTTATACGGCCCAATAAACCTTGGACTTAACTTGCCTTTTCTCCCAAATCTTAACACTTTCTTCCATGGCGAGACCTTCAGAAAAACTTTGTCACCCACGGCAAACTCTATATCCCTCCGCTTGAGATCGGCATATGACTTCTGCCTATCCGAAGCTTCCTTCAGACGAGCCTGAATCAACTTAACCTTATCCTCAGTCTCTGCAACCAACTCTGGTCCTAACATCTGACGCTCACCCAACTCTGTCCAACATGTAGGTGTGCGACACCTCCTACCATACAACGCCTCATATGGTGCCATCTTAATGCTTGCCTGATAACTATTGTTGTAAGCGAACTCAGCTAATGGTAAAAACTCTTCCCAGCTACCTCTGAAATCCAAAACACAACCTCTCAACATATCCTCTAAAATCTGTATAACTCTTTCCGACTGCCCGTCAGACTGTGGATGAAATGCCGTACTGAAATCCAACCGCGTACCCAAAGCTTGATGTAACGCTCTCCAAAACCTCGACGTAAATCTAGGATCTCTGTCTGAGATGATCGACACTGGTACACCATGCAACCTCACTACTCCGCCACATACAACTTAGCTAACTTCTGAAGCGAGTAATCCACCCTTACCGGAATAAAATGAGCTGACTTAGTCAAACGATCCACAATCACCCAAACTGAGTCCTTCTTACTAGGTGTAAGAGGTAATCCACTGACAAAGTCCATAGCGATCCTTTCCCACTTCCGCTGTGGAATCTTCACCGGCTGAAGTAACCCGGACGGCAACTGATTTTCAGCCTTGACCTGCTGACACGTTAGACATTTACCCACAAACTCAGTTACCTCCCGCTTCAGACCTGGCCACCAAAACTGCTCTCTTAAATCCCGATACATCTTGCTACCTCCAGGATGCATAGCATATGGGCTGCTATGAGCATCCCGAAGAATCCTTTACCTCAACTCAACATCCTTCGGCATACAAGCTCTCCCTTGAAAACATAATACTCCATCACTGGACAAACTATAATCCTCTAAACCACCATTCTGAACCTGCAACCTCCGATCATTCAAACCATAATCCTCTATCTGTTTTTCCTTGATCTGCTCTAACCAAGTCGGCTTGACTTGCAATTCAGCCAAAAGACTCCCATCGTCATACAAACTAAGACGAGCAAACATCGATCTTAAGTCTGATACAACCTTACGGCTCAACGCGTCTGCCACCACGTTAGCCTTGCCCGGATGATACTCAATCGAACAGTCGTAGTCCTTCAACAACTCAATCCATCTACGCTGCCTCAAGTTCAAATCCTTCTGAGTCAAAAGATACTTAAGACTCTTGTGATCCGTGTAGACTATCGACTTCTCTTCAAAGCGAAAACCACTGCAGCTAATTCCAAGTCATGCGTCGGATAGTTAACCTCATGTGGTCTCAACTGTCGAGATGCAAAAGCCACTACCTTCTCTTCCTGCATCAGCACACATCCGAAGCCAGTATGTGATGCATCACAGTAAACCGTGAATTCCTTGCCTGCCTCAGGTTGAATCAAAACCGGAGCTTCAGTCAGAATCTTCTTCAACTTGTCGAAACTTTCTTGTTGCTTCTCAGTCCACACAAATGGAACTCCTTTCCTCAACAACTTGGTCATAGGTGCTGCGATCAAAGAAAATCCCTCTACAAATCTTCGGTAATACCCCGCCAGACCTAGAAAACTCCGAATCTCAGCCACTGACTTAGGCGGCTTCCAATCCAACACCGCTTCGATCTTTCGAGGATCCACTCTAATCCCCTTAGCTGATACTACGTGACCCAAGAAAGTCACCTCCCTAAGCCAGAACTCGCACTTACTAAATTTAGCATAAAGCTGCTTTCTCAGAATCTGCAACACTACTCGCAAATGCGCATCATGCTCCTCCTCTGACTTGGAGTTACCAAAATATCGTCTATAAATACCACAACAAACTGATCCAAAAACTGCTGGAATACCCGATTCATCATGTCCATGAATGCTGCCGGCGCGTTAGTCAACCCAAACGGCATTACCAGAAACTCGTAGTGCCCATACCGAGTGCGAAATGCCGTCTTATGGATATCAGCCTCTTTCACCTTTAGCTGATGATATCCAGACCTTAAATCAATCTTGGAGAAAACCGCTGCCCCCTTAAGCTGATCAAACAAGTCATCTATCCTCGGCAAAGGATACTTGTTTTTGATCGTCAGCTTATTCAGCTGGCGGTAGTCAATACACATCCGCATCGTACCATCCTTCTTCTTGACAAAAAGTACCGGCACGCCCCAAGGCGAAACACTTGGTCGAATAAAACCTCGATCCAACAACTCTTGAATCTGAGCCTTTAATTCCACCAATTCCTTCGGTGCCATCCTATATGGAACGATAGACACTGGCGCAATTTCGGGTAACAGATCTATACCAAATTCAACTTCACGATCCGGAGGCAGTCCCGGAAGTTCTTCTGGAAATACGTCAGCATATTCCTTTACCGTTCGGACATTCCCCACAATAAACTCCTTAGCCTCCAACGCACACACATGGACTACATATGCCTCACAGCCCTTCCTAACCATCTTCACAGCTTTCAACGCAGACGTTGGATAGATAATCTCTTCTATTACCTATCATGACTACCTCTTTACCCTCAGCTGTCTTCAAAACCATGCGCTTAGCAGCGCAATCCAGACTTGCCTGATACTTGACCAACCAGTCCATCCCAAGAATCAGATCGAACTCCCCAAACGGCAATTCCATCAGATCAGCTACAAACACTACCCCTTGGAGTTCTAGGGGTATATCTCTATACAGCTTATTTACTTCTACAGAGTGACCAAGAGGGCTAATTACTGTCATCCTCCTAGAAGTAGTCTCAGAGTCTAGATGCATGGTCTCTACTATGCTACTAGCAACATACGAATGTGTCGAACCCACATCTATCAAAGCAGTATATGGTACACCAAAGATTAAGAACGTACCGGTTATGACGTCCGCTGCGTCGCCCTCCTCTCGACGTCTCGCTGCATACACCAAACCAGGCTGTCTTGCCTCAGTGTTGCCTGCACCTCTGCCCGATGCTCCACGGCCTCGACCAGAACCATTACCTCCTCTACCATTACCACGACCTCTCTGCGGTGACGGTCCCTCCTTTCTGAACTGAGCACGACCTTGTCCCTCAGTCTGATTCCTGGCTAGCTTACGTGGACAGTCCCTCACACGATGATCTAGCGAGCCACACTCAAAACATCCTTTCCCTCCGGTCCAACATTCGCCCCAATGAAATTTTCCACATCGGTTACACTGTGCTGGTCCCTGATTAGCAGTAACAGACCTTTCAGACTGATTCGGCCCACTCTGTCTAGCCCTCTTCTGAGAATTACCGGCTGACCCAGATGATCCAAAACCTCTCTTATGCTTATTCCTGTCGTGACACTGCCTTACAGATTCCTTTATCCCTTCAGCTATCTTAGTCTTTTCAACCAACGCGGCAAACTCTCGCTCCTGATGTAGAGCAATCAGCAACCTCAGCTCATCTCTCAAACCATCCTCGAACCGGACACATCGCTCGTGCTCCGAAGCCACGATACCTCCAGCATACCGGCTCAATCTTAAGAACTCTGCCTCATATTCTGATACGGACTTACTCCCCTAGACCAAACTTAGAAATGCCTTACATTGCGCATCAATGTAACTCGACCCAATATATTTCTTCTGATACGCTGCCTTAAAATAATCCCAAGTGAGATCCTCCGCTACAGCACTATTCCTCACCGTGAGCCACCACTGATATGACTCATCCCGAAGAAGCGACACTATCCCTTTCAGCTTTTCCTCAGCATTCAGATCCAGATCATCCATGATTCGCCCCGTCGCCTCTAACCAATATTCAGCCGTACTGGGAGCCACACCAGAAACACCTCGAAATACTTCAGCTCTATTGGCTCGGAGTCGCTCAGGTATAGATTTCCGAGCTCCCGCGCCTCCACCTACTCCAGCTACCCTCTCAAGAACTCGCAGCATCGCCTGAGACACTGCGTCATCCCCCGTTTGATCCTGATGCTCAACTCCAACCGCTGGTGGTGGGGGTGGTGGTCCTCATTTTCGGATCCTTGACCCGACCTCACTGGTTCAGACACAGCCATCCTACCCCGACTGCGTCCACGCATAATACGACCCCGACCTCGAGTGCTCATGTCTAAAGTCTCGACTTATCTAATTTAAAAGTTTTATGCTTAAGACATCATTCCACTATCTTTAAAACACAGTTTTATGAATAATTTTAATAAGAAGTTGTTTCGCGAGTACATCCAACCTATAGTTTTGGGTCTCTAGAGTAGTTCCTACTACTATACAGTCATACCATTATCATCATATCATCAAGATCAACAGTTTGAAGTACTTACCCGGGCGGATTGGTGCCGGAGACTCGGTGCCATGCTTTTCAAATAATTTCAAACAAAAACATTTTAAGACCATCCTTTAAAACATTTTGGGCCTTGGGCCCATAGCCTAGCTTTTGAACTTGGCTCTGATACCAATTTGTAACACCCCAAACCCGGTCAATACGCCATGACCGAATCTGGCATGCCACAGAGGAAAAACGTTTTGAAGAAAATCAAATTACCGATTAAATTTTAGTGAAAACTCTTTGTTATTCTATGATTGTAGAAATCAGGTGCATAATAAGTTAAAAACTGATAATTTACTTTGAAATTAAAACTTTAAAACTTAGTTGTCAATCCATAGGTTAGAAAACATTTATGCCATTTTAAGAAAAACCCGAATTATTACTTTGAAAACCGTTTGCATTTTAGTGTAGAAACTTCAATTTGGAAATCCTTTAAGTTGTCGAAAACACTTAAGTTGTAATTTTACTATCATACGATTTGTATTACCCGATGGTAAGATTTTGAAAACTGTTGCGTTTTTATAGTTTAGAAAACTTTGGGCTCAATTATTAAATCAATCATGATATTTATTTAGCCATGTTTAAAACAAGTCCAAAGCATATAAATAATCCAAAAACATAATTAAAGAGGCCTTATTACAAATTCAAATAAAGACGAAAACCAAATTAAAATAAAATAAAGTACCTAAATCGAAGTTCATGTAAAACTGAATTTTATTGCATGGCCTCCTCGAGTTCATCCGGCTCCTCATCCGCAATCTACGAATCACCTGAAAAGATAAGGGATAAGGTGAGTCACCAAGACTCAGTGCATAAATCCTTCCCCCGGTTAATGCAACATTCTTACACAATTCATAACCAAGCAATATATATATAATGCACCCAACCTAGCCATCCATAACTCCTTTTTCTACCCCGTATGGTACCAAACCACTGGTGGTGCCAAACCACTGGTGACCCAAAGTCACGATATCCAATAATTTGGTGCCAAACTACTGGTGACCCAATGTCACGAATAACCAAGTTGTGGGGCCAACCCACGTGTGATACCAAATCACTGGCGACAATCCCGTAATAACAAATGTGGGGCCAACCCACTGTGGTACTAAACCACTAGGACGAGTCGCTATGAGGTGCCAAACCTCTGGTGTCCCAAAGACACGAAATAATATTGTGGTACCAAACCACTGGAGGTGCCAAACCTCTGGTGTCCCAAAGACACGGATATCAAATCCTTCCCCCTCCTCTCATATTACCCATCACAATGCAATATTTATACAAATCATGTCAACATGCTTTATTAGGAATCACATAGCAAATATATCATAAATCGTATCATCATACATCATATTGCAAGAGTCATATCGAAACGGACTTACCCGAATCCTTGCTCATACCCATCAAGGTATCATATCAAGATCTCATAGTTTTCGGCTTTAATAACATGATTACTTTATTAATAAATATATATATACCGAATTATAAAGTGTGTAAGATATACACCTGTCACTAACGCAAGCACTAAATCCCGAAGACCCGATCTACAGCACTCGATCTTCTTGTCCTACATTCAGCCAAACCACAAAACTATAAACAAGGCCATTCGGCCACACCAACAAATCCCGAAGGGTTATCGTACGAAATACTAAATCTTACCTATTAGCTTACCCAAAACGATTGTCAGAGAATTAAGGCTTGAGTCGATTACTTCCAAAATTCTGAGGAGTCTATCTTCAAAATCGATTATAGATGAACCCAAAGAAATCTGCCCTTGATGATATTCGATCAAGATTATACCAAAAGAGAGAAAAAGATTCGGCTATAATGGAGAAAAGGAAAGGAAAATAAAAGTGAAAATAGGAGAAGGAGGATCGGTAATTGAAGAAATGAAAGAATGGAAGAAGAAAATGAAATGGGAGAGGGATGTTTATGGCTTTGAACAAAAGTGGAAGAAAGAAAAGAGGAATGGGGAGAAGGAAGTTTCAGCCAAGAGAAAGTAAAAGAAATGTGGGTTTTGAACAAGTATGAAAAGAATGGAAAAGAAAGTTGTGAACAAGAGAGGTTCGGCCAAGTACTATGATGGTTTCGGTTTTTGTTTCACTTTGGTGCACTAGGGAGAAATTTGCAAAACTAAAAAGGATTTTCGGTTATGACACAAAACAAATATTGAAGGCCAAAACTAACACAAAAACTCACCTTATGTCCAAGACACAATCGGCTATAGAGAGTGTTTGTGGAGAGAAAAGAAATTGATGTTCAAATGCTTAGGAAAAATGGCCAACTAGCTACCAACCTACCAAAGTCTCCAACAAAAAAAAAAAATCGGTCAAGCCCTCCCCAAGACCAAAATGCCGTCCACATACATGAACTAATGGCCAAAAAGAGTTTCCAAAACAACTCTCCAACATTCAAGCCTTTTGTCCCCCCATCCTTCCTTAATCCTTAAGATTCTTATCCCAAATTACAAGCTTTCCTAAACTATTATTCAACTTACCATAAAACTTAAAGTCCAACCTACCATATGAATAGTTTGACCAACACTTAATGTAAGGTGCATAAAAATAAAGTCTTCAAAATGTAATCCATGCTACTCGAACCTCTTCCCTCAAGCAACCCTCCATGCACCATAACCACCTTGCCACTAACTCCTCATGTGCTAGAATTTAACACTTAAATTAACTTAAGTGTCAGGTTCACCTAATCCACTTCACTAAATTTTCAATACTAAGAATTATTCTAGCTTCATAAATAAAATCAAGCCTTCACAAGACTATGCTAAACACGCAAAATTCATACCCAAGCCAACACAAATAATAAGATAATATTCTAATTTTTAGGATGTTACAGTGCCTTTAGTGGGATGACTTACCTCGATTGTGCCGTATGGGAAAATTGTTTTGATCATGAATGGCCCTGACCATCTTGATTTCAGCTTCCCAGGAAATAATTTAAGCCTTGAGTTGTACAATAGGACCAAGTCCCCTAGTTCGAATTGTTTCGACTTCTTTAGAAGAGAATCGTGGCGTCGCTTTGTTGCCTCTTTGTATAGTTTTGAGTTCTCGTAGGCCTCAGCTCTCCATTCGTCTAGCTCGTTCATCTGCATCACTCTTTTCTTTCCTGCAGTTCTAAGATTAAAATTTAAAACTTTATGGCCTAAAAAGCTTTGTGTTCTAACTCGAATGGTAGATGACAGCTTTTCCCGTATACAAGTTTGTATGGGGATGTCCCTAGAGGGGTTTTAAATGATGTTCTATAGGCCCATAAGGCATCATTTACTTTTAATGCCCAATCTTTCCTATTTGATTCAACCGTTTTTTCTAGAATACGTTTAAGTTCTCGGTTTGCTACTTCAACTTGCCTATTGGTTTGAGGGTGATATGGGTTAGCTATCCTGTGGTGTACTCCATATTTTTTTAAGACCCTGTCAAATTGAGTATTGTAGAAATGAGTGCCCCTATCACTAATGTTAGCTATAGGTGTTTCGGATCGAGATAATAGTTTCTTGAGAAACTTAACTACCACTCTAGCATCATTAGTAGGTAAAGCTTCGGCTTCCACCCATTTTGACATGTAGTCGACTGCCATGTAACATCCCGAAATTGGGCCTAGTAGGATTGGGCCCATTGAGCCTTGGGCTTAGGAGTGTTTAAAATTTTGAGAAAAAGAGAATGGCATTATTTCAAGATTGGACTAATTAGGAAGGTGATTTTGGGAAGTTACGAGGTTTCTAGGAAGTTCCGGGTTCAAGTTGGGCCTTAGTATAAATTTTGTGTTTAAGCCTATTAAAGAGAGATAGTAAGTGGCATCAAGGCTTATGGAAATAGGTGGGTAATTTTCTTGCATAAGTGAGCAATTAGTAAAGAGGTTATGGCGCCACATGAAGTACCTTGAGGGAAGAGGTTCAAATCCCATTGTTTGCAAATTTTGACTATTATTTTTGCATTCTTTCCCTAAGTGTCGGCCAAGCATGTAAATAAGGCAAGGTGGACTTTTTATTTTTGGCAAGAGGGCTAAGGAAAATAGGAAAGGATGAAGGTGAGGAAAGAAATCAAAGAAAAGGGGAAAGTAAGGGGAACATGTGGCCTTTTCCAAGGGAAGTGTTATGGAAAGTGTGGTTGGCCAACTTTTGACCATTATGGTCATGTATGTGGATGATTTTGGGGGTAAAGGGAGGTAGCCAAATTTTTCTTGGTGTTTTGGTAAAGCCTTAGTGTTTGTTTTGGTCAAAAATACCTTTAGCATCACTAGTGTCATTTTCTCCAAATTTCTACTCTTTGTGAGTTTAGTTTTCTTCTTTTCTTTCTTCTTTGCTGAAACCTCCTAGCACAATTGTGCATTTTTCTTCTCTTTTGTTTGGTCAAAATATTCACCTCTTGTTCATTTCCCTTTGATAGCCGAATCACCTAGCATCTATTCAACCTTCCATCATTTTCTTTTAACCATTCCTCCAACCTTTCATCTTCTCTAAATCGACGCCACCATAAAATCACATTTTCTGGTTTGATTATCCTCCATAGCCGAATATCATTGTTCATTTTCGTTTATAGCCGAACCCTTCATTTCTTCTTTATCTTTTCTTCTCATCCGTATTAACACTCATTCCTCGATAAATCAGTAAGTGGTTCTCTTCAACATTTTATTTTCTTTCTCTTAATGCCGAATTATGCCTTGTTTTGGGATTGTCATATTGATCGAGACCATCATTTTATTCTGCTCTCTCAAACGAGATCACTCTCCCTTTTGTAGCATTCTAGTGGGAGGCCGAACATCATTCTCGCCTTAAGTCGAACGGAGAGATCGGATCCAATATTAATAAGGTAAGGAGTTCTTATGTATTATTGATATTATTCAATATTCGATTGGTTGCTAACGGAGTAATAATTTGAAATAATCGACTATATGTTTTAGGGACAAACCACTCAATATATTCTACCTTCGGACATAGTGGTAAGTGATTCAATTGTAAGTGACACGAAATCTTTTGGAAATCCGAGGCTAACTTTTGGTTGGTATTGTTCTAGGTCATCGACGAGTGGTTCTTTAGGAAATCAAAATCAGATGTGTAATCCCGTACCTTCCGTATACATATCTGAAATGGTGTGTAATCTCACACTTCTCTGAAAGTTTGTATGAAATATTCGGTATCGGTCGAAATACCGAAGAAAACCAAAAACCAGCATCCGTGAGCACTCGGGCGTGCGTATGATCGTAGTGGTAATTGTATTTTGTAATAAAATAGTTTCAGTTAAAAGCAGAGGTGTACTTTTGAAAAATCATGAAAAATAGGAGAAAGGGAATTAGAAAGTGAATAAGATATAAAATTACAGCTTACTGTGTCTATTTTAATATGGAAGAAACAGAGAAGGAAAAGGAATTTTATATTCTGAGATATGTAAATTTTAGTGAGACTGGTTCTGAATGACTTCGTGGTTCCCTGATCTGGCTTGGAAAAATCGTATAAAATTGTACAAAGTGCATTATGAGTTATAATTTATATGTATAGATTTCTTAGTGAGCCTAGTTTCAATAGAAACAAGTGGGAGCAACGTATGACAACTGTACAATGAGATATTTGAATTTTGGGTAAGAGAGATCAGAATCGTTGGACAGTGAAACAAGGGAAACTTTAAGGAATAAACTATACTAAATGGTTAAGCCAAAAATTCTGGAAAACTTGTAGTAAGAAGATATATGAGTCTAGATTCAAGGAAAATTTACGGATTTAGATTTTGAGATTCCTAACTCAAGTTATAGTCAATTTTGTCAGTATGACGCAGATGGACAGTTTAAATTTTTAAGCCCAAAATTAGTAATTAAGTCTGGATTGCGAAATTACCGAATTATGAAAATGTCCTTACGGGCCAAATTATGGAAATGCCCCTAATGGGCCGATTTGCAAAAGTGTTAATGGCCGATTTGATATATATTGCCTTAATGGGCCTATTTGATAAATTGTTACAATGTGCCGAATTGAGATATATTGCTTAATGGGCCAATTTGATATTATGGCTAGATGGGCCAATTTGATAAATTGTTATAATGGGTCGTACGTTTGTAATGAATATCCGAATAAATTACTGTTGTTATATTGTAAAAATCATGAATTGCTATGCATTATATACATGATTTTGCATCGGATGGGATAATACCGAAGAGAAGTTCTGGTGGCTCTGCCACATATTTTGGTGGCTCTGCCACAAATCTGTATAGTGGCAATGCCACGTAAATTCTGTTATTCTGGTGGCTTGTCCACAATTATATTTGTTATAAATGGCTTAATGCCTGTGATTGGTGTGTTGGCGGGGTGGATTAACTTGATCCCCACAGGTGTGTTGGTTGGTACGACTGGTGTGTAGCGGATGGATTATTAGGATTGGTTTGGGAATTGCATTTCATTCACATTATAAAACTTATACATTATTTTGTAAATGGGCTTCAGCCCAAGATTATGCTTTATGGGCTCAGGCCCAAGTTTTTGCTTTGTGGGTTCAAGCGGAATTTCACCCTGAGTTCTTGTAACTCACCCCCCTTTTCTCTTAACCCTTGTAGGTAATGCTCAGGGACGTGGACTTGGGCCATGGATGACTCGGTGGAGGCTATACTTCAGAAATGGTGTTTTTATTTTGGAACTTTAGATTTCTATCTTCGTTCACTTTACTATTTTGGGTTTTTTATGTTGTAATAAGGCCTTTGGAGTATTTTATTATTTGCTTTATGTTTGATATACTTATTATTTTGCTTAAATTGTTTCAAATGGGAATTTTCTAAAAAAATTAAATAAAGGTTTTCCAAAATCGATTAACAAATGGATTTCAAAATAAACTTTTACAAATATTTTTAACACAGATATTTTCTTTCAAATATCAACGAAATTTTCAAAAGACCCGGATTCTCTTTCGAATTTTCAACGTCGTTTTCAAAAGTCACGGTTTATAAGATAT
The DNA here is from genome assembly GCA_005393395.2 of Gossypium australe. Classification (NCBI taxonomy): domain Eukaryota; kingdom Viridiplantae; phylum Streptophyta; class Magnoliopsida; order Malvales; family Malvaceae; genus Gossypium; species Gossypium australe. Next base: position 123,722,062 of record CM016614.1, on the reverse strand, counting down.
CTATTTCAAATTATCGATTTATCAATCAACCTTTGAGATTAGTAGTGTCTTATCATATGTTTCAAATAAAGTTTGTTTTCTTGATAATACCTATTTTAGTACGAATAAAAAGGATTTAACATGTTTTTCTCATGTGACATGTCAGATCTGGTCATAACGCATGGGCCGGGTTTGGGGTGTTACATGCTACTAGGATGTATTTATTTCCAAATGAACTAGGGAATGGTCCCACAAAATCAACACCCCATACATCAAATATTTCACATGATAACATATATGTTTGAGGCATCTCATCACGTTTAGAAATATTACCTGTTCTTTGGCATTTATCACACGAAGCGACATACCTGTTGGCGTCTTTAAATAGAGTGGGCCAGTAAAACCTGATTCGAGTATTTTATGTGCTGTCTTGATGCCACTGTAGTGTCCTCCTGAAGGTCCTGAATGGCAATGTTCTAGGATTTTGCTTGCTTCTGCCTTTGTAACGCATCTTCAAATTACCTGATCTGTACATATGCGGAAAAGAAAGAGATCTTCCCAAAAATAGTTTTTCGCATCAGCAAGGAATCGCTTCTTTTGGTGATGTGTTAGTCTTTTTGGCAAGATGTTAGCGGCTAAATAATTCGCAATATTTGCAAACCATGGTACCTCAGAATATGTTATAGAAAAGAGTTATTCTTTGGGAAGTGAGTCGTTTATTTCACTTTCCTCGAGCTCCTTGATATGTGGATTTTCAAGTCTAGAGAAGTGATCCGCTGCAAGATTCTCAGCTCCCTTCTTATCTTGTATCTCCAAGTCAAATTCCTATAAGAGTAAAATCCATCGTATGAGTCGAGGTTTTGCATCAGATTTAGTTAAAAGATAACGAAGAGCTGAATGGTCAGTGTAAACAACAACTTTAGACAATATTAGATATTGCCTAAACTTGTCAAAAGCAAAAACTACAGCTAGTAATTCTTTCTCTGTGGTAGTGTAGTTTTCTTGTACGGGTGTTAATGTTCTGCTAGCATAATAAATCGGCTGAAAATGCTTGTCTCTTCGTTGTCCCAAAACTGCACCTACTGCAAAATCACTTGCATCACACATTAGTTCAAAGGGTAAATCCCAATCAGGTGCAATTATAATCGGAGCATTTATTAGTTTATCCTTAAAGACATTAAATGCATCTAAACATTCCTGATTGAAATTGGAAGGAACATCTTTTTCGTTAAAGGCTTAGCTATGTTAGAAAAATCTTTAATAAATCTTCTATAGAACCCTGCATGTCCTAAAAAGCTTCTAATGGCCTTAACTGAAATAGGGGGAGGTAATTTTTCTATGGTTTCAACTTTTGCTTTATCTACCTCAATTCCTTTACTAGAAATCTTATGTCCTAACACAATCCCTTCTCTAGCCATAAAGTGACATTTTTCCCAATTCAAAACAAGATTTGTTTCCTCACATCTCATTAGAACTCGTTTTAGATTTTTAAGGCAAAGATGGAAAGAATTACCGAATACCGAGAAGTCATCCATAAATACCTCCATAATGTCTTCCACAAGTTCGTCAAAGATTGCCAACATGCAACGCTGAAAAGTTGCAGGAGCATTACATAATCCAAAAGGCATTCTACGATAAGCAATCATACCGTATGGGCATGTAAATGTTGTTTTCTCTTGATCTTTTGGAGCTATTGGGATTTGGAAGTAACCGAAAAGTCCGTCCAAGAAGCAGTAGTACATATGCCCGGATAGTTTTTCTAACATTTGATCTATGAAGGGCAGAGGGAAGTGATCTTTTCTGGTGGCATCTTTCAACTTCCTATAGTCTATACAGACTCTCTGACCTATAACAGTTCTTGTAGGGATTAACTCATTCTTTTCATTGGGCACCACAGTCATACCTCCTTTCTTTGGAACTACCTGCACAGGGCTTACCCAAGTACTGTCAGAAATAGGATAAGTTATTCCTGCATCTAGAAGTTTAATTACCTCGGCTTTGACCACTTCTTTCATGTTGGGGTTTAGCCGTCTCTGGGGCTGCACACATGGCTTGTATTCTTCTTCCATTAGAATTTTGTTGGTGTAAAACGATGGGCTTATACCCTTGATGTCAGAGATTTTCCAAGCTATGGCTTTTTTATGTTCTCTTAGTACCTTTATCAACTCCTCTTTTTCCTTGGGTTCTAGTTCTGAAGAGATAATTACCAGTAGTAGAATTGTCCCCGATGAATGCATATTTTAAGTGTCTCGGCAATTGTTTCAATTCCAGATTGGGCGGCTCATCAATGGAGGTTTTCTGTTTTAATTGGTCATTGTCTTCAATGCTTTCTTCTTTCATTTGTCTAAATGAAGATGTATTCAAGTTCATCTCTTCGCCTTCATCTTCTTCCCCCTCTTCTTGAGTCAGGCACAGTTCCATCGTGTCGCTATGTATGATTTCCTGTAATGAATTTTGAATGATATGATCAGTAGTATCAACAAAATAACAGGAATCATCTTGTTCTTTAGAATATTACATGGCATCATAAATCTGAAAAATAATTTCCTCATCGCCTATCCTTCATGCAAGTTTACCGTCACTTACATCGATAACAGCCCTAGCAGTAGCTAAAAAGGACGCCCTAAAATTAAAGGAACATCAATGTCTTCATCCATGTCTAACACAACAAAATCAACAGGGAAAATAAATTTATCAATTTTCACCAAGACATTTTCGATAACTCCTCTAGCATTTTTAATAGATCTATCAGCTAACTGAATACTCATCCTAGTGGGTTTTGGTTCCCCAAGATCTAGCTGTTTAAACATTTTATAAGGCATTAAATTAATACTGGCGCCTAGGTCAGCTAATGCTTTCTTAATATTTAAGCTACCAATTAAACAAGGAATAGTAAAACTTCCTGGGTCCTTTAATTTGGTTGGTAACTTCTTTTGGAGGATGGCTGAACATTCTTCATTAAGTTCTACTGTTGATATTTCTTCAAGCTTCCTTTTATTTGTCAGGAGTTCCTTTAAGAATTTTGCGTACGTCGGCATATGTGAAATGGCTTCAACAAAAGGTAAGTTAATATGTATTTGTTTAAAAAGTTCAAGAAACTTACCGTATTGGGCATCTAATCGTTCTTTCTTTAACTTTGCTAGATATGGGATTGGTGGTTTACTTTCTTTGCGTACTAGATTTACGTCCTCAACTCCTTCATCCTTTGTTTTGTTATCTTCGTGTGGTCTCTTTGGTTCGACTAACTCTTTTCCACTTCTTAGCGTAACTGCTTTTACTTATTCTGTTTCTTTAGAAAGAATCTCTGCCCGTATTTTGCAAATCATCTCAGTAAGTAGTCCAACTGACTTAGTGAGTTCCCCAATTGAGTCAGTAAGTTCCCTAACTTGGTTCTTTGTCTCTTCAGCTGATGTTTACTGATTTTAAGTGTTTTCTTGGTATCTTGGAGACGATTTTCTGTGCTTGCCATGAATTTTGTCAGCATCTCTTCGAGGTTTGGCTTCTTCTCTTGTGGATATGGCTGATTTTGGAAATTTTGAGGAGGTTGTTGTCTTTGATTTCCTTGATTTCCTTATCCTCCCCATGAAAAATTTGGGTGGTTCCTCCAACCTGGATTGTAAATATTACTATAAGGATTATTATTAGATCTGAAATTATTACCTATATAGTTCATCTATTCGCTCTCTGCGCCCGGTTGGTAGGGTGGGTACTTAGGATTCACCACAGTTCCACTTGCGTCGCATTGCATGACTGGGTGTACTTGCGAAGAACACAAACTATCAAGCTTTTTTATTTATCATCTCTATCTGTGTTGATAGTGTGGTCACTGCATCGAGGTTGTAAACTCCAGCTGATTTTGTCGGTTTTGTCCTTGTAACTTGCCACTGATAGTTATTTAGTGACATTTCTTCAATGAACTCGTAGGCTACTTCAGGAGTTCTGTTGTTCAGGGTTCCACCGGCGGCTGAATCAATTAGTTGTCTCGTTGAGGGGTTTACACCATTATAGAAAGTTTGGACTTGTAGCCACAAGGGTAGACCATGGTGTGGACACCTTCTCAGGAGATCTTTGTATCTCTCCCATGCATCGTATAGTGTCTCTAAATCAATCTACACAAAAGAAGAGATATCATTCCGTAATTTGGTTATTTTGGCCGGTGGGAAATATTTTAATAAAAATTTCTCGGTCATTTGTTCCCATGTAGTGATTGATCCTCGTGGTAACGAGTTTAACCACTGTTTGGCTTTATTCCTCAATGAAAAAGGGAATAACCGAAGACGTATGGCATCATCAGAAACGCCATTTATTTTTAAGGTATCACAAAACTCTAAGAAATCAGCTATATGAGTGTTTGGATCTTCGTCCTGCAAACCATCAAATTGAACAAATTGTTGAATCATTTGTATTGTGTTAGGCTTTAATTCAAAATTGTTAGCAGCTATAGCAGGCCTAACAATACTCAATTCTGCTCCTGTTAAATGCGGTTTAGCATAATCAAACAGAGTATTTGGAGCATTGTTTTCCCCCACATCATGTGGTTGTGGGTTATTCTAGTCCATCCCTTCAGTAGGATTGGATCTGTCTTCTTGGTCTTCCTCTGTGTAATTTAGGGCTCGCCTGATTTCTCTGCGAATCCTGCGAATGGTAGCTTCAATTTCACTGTCGTATACTAATGGTCCTTTCAGGTTCCTTCTAGTCATAAACTAGAGGTACCTGCTGGGAGAAGAAAGAAAATTTAGGAAAATCAAAATTTAACCTAAAAAAATAAAAATAAAAGTAAATTGAAAAAATAAAATCAATGGCTAAAGTAATAAAAATAGAGCTTTCTTAATATTTTAGTTCCCCGGCAACGGCGCCAAAAACTTGATCGCTGTGTCGAGTTTTAAAATTTATAATGAATGAGATCGAACCTGGAAACTAACTCTGACAATGATTAAAGGCAAGTGTACCTATCGAACAGTAGTATAGCTTAGGCAAGACCAGATTGTCGAACCCAAAGGAACTAAAAGTACTAATACTAACTTTCTTTTTATTACTTATCCTAAAATAAAGTGAAGTTTCTTTAATCTAAATTAACGACTACTAAGCTAAAGACGCGAAGGCAAAAAGAACGAGTTGAGAAATAACTTGAAGAAAAACTCAGTTGATCATGACGATACCCTCAGGAAGAATCCACCTAGACTTCACTTGTTATCTAACACTGAACCATGCGATTTATTCACTTAATTTGATCCGTAGGACTCCATAACGTATATTAAACCCTCTCTCGAGGTGAATAACGTCTAACCCTAGGTTAATTAATGGAAATCTGTTTCTCGAATAATAACCCCCTAGAATAGCAGTAAATCGATCTATGGACTCCCATATTAGGTTTCATCCTAATCCGGCAAAATCTCGTCACCCTATCTCTAGGCGTGCGATCAACTCCGCTTAATTATGCTAGATCTACTCTTAAGCAGGGTCTATTCCTCCTCCACCTAAGCACATCAAATTTGGATTAAGCTCGCATAATTAAGAACAAACTAAGTATTTATCATATAATTCAGACCCTTCAGGTATTTGAAGGGTTTAGTTCATAACAAATAAAGAAAACATCTCAAAAGAAAAGGTAAAAAAAAAAGATAAGAAGTCCCTAAAACTCCCTGAAGGAATTGAAGGAGAAATCTGCCATTTTGAGTAGAATTCCAGCTTCTTGGGATGGATCAACTGGCTAACTTTGAGTGATTCCCACAATTCTGACCTTTTCGGCTTAGCCCCTTGGCCTAGCTTGACGCCCTCTCAGAGGTGGTACCTAGGGGGTATATATAGGCTCTTGGAATGTGATTCTTTCTCCCTAAGTATCCTTTTCTGACTAAAATTATTCATTTCCACGACAGGGACACGGCCATGTCACACGCCCGTGTGACGAATCTTTGAGCCGTGTTCGGATTTCTTAATTGAGGCACGGCCGTGTAAATCGGGGGTGAGGCCATGTTCTAGATGCTCGACAAGGCATGACCGTGTGATTTTTGGGCCGGGCCGTGTGGATTTCGTGATGTGGCCCATTTACTCTGTTTTGGGCCCGTTTTATGTTCTTTTCATCCTCGGGTGCTTTCCTGGGTATAAGACATGAAAAGAAAGGATTAAGGGAACCTTTTTACATGAATCAAGGGATAAATCATCCGAAAACATGCTAGATGTGGGATTAAAATATGTTACTATTATGGTTTATCAATCCTCACTAAAGATTCACTTAAATCACTCGAAGTGTTTAAGGTTCAATAATTAAGCACTCAAAAGTCAATAATGAAAAGTTATTACCATACGCTTGCATGAAAATCAAATCTCCACCACTATAAATGAGATGATACACAAATCAAAAGGTCTTTAGCAAGGTTGTAATGGGGCTTGGGTTAAAGGTGTGCATAAAGGCTAAATAAGATGGTTCGAATAGAGATTAATGTAATAACTTACCAACTAGAAAAATAGTGTTGAATTACAAATAAGTACCCAAAATTAAAACTACTCACACTTTAGAATGTGAGCTTTCCCTTGAAATAATAACTTTAACTTGTACAAGCTCAATAAAGAATGTAATTACATGAATTTTTTTTAAGAACAAGAACAAGTAGGTAGTACCTAAAAAGAAATAATTCAGCAACTAGAATTGATGAACATAGTTAGGTAACAAATCAAATTAAATCTCGATAAAAAGGGAGTCAATAAAAAAAGGAAAAATTCTTAATGAATCAAAAATAGTTAAATTGTGGGTTATCATTAAAGGGGAAAATCAAGAGATGATGGTTAAAGCTCAAAGGGGTTCACTAAGGGTTAATTATGTGGTTAGGCTTTTTATGGAGTAAGTGGGTTAAATCCTAGGTGTCTTTATCATCTCAGTATATCAAATCAAAAGTGTGGTCTTGACATGCATAATCGATGCAAGTTCTAGAATAACGAATGAGTGTTGACACACTCATAACCAATAAAAGAAGTGAGCAAGAAAGAATATATGCTCTAAAGGCTCAAAATCTCACAAAAATTATGTGTTTTTGATGTCAATCCTGTAAACTTAAAATTTTAAGATAATACCTCTATTTAGGGAAATATCCTAACAATTTTAATTCTCAAAAGATCAACTTTATCATGCTTGATTCTCTAATTTCTTAAAGTTTAATAATCAATGCACAATTACCTATGATTTAATCCAAAACATATGAATAAAAAATTAAAAATCAATCCAAATTCAGTCTAATAGTAATATGAGTAGATTACTTGAGAACAAGATAAAATTCAGGGATTTTTTTGATAATCAATTAAATAACCTCCCCACACTTAAGATGTACATTATCCTCAATGTACAAAGATAGATAATAGCAGTGTAAGTAGAAAATCATAAGAGAGTGAAAGAGGTGAAACTTTCTGAATTATGGATGAAATCCTTAAAAAGTGAAAATTGTAGAAATAGATCAAATGAGAAGCATGATGAACTAGGCTGAGGTGAAGGTGGGGGAGAATACTCCAGTAGTTTGTTCGTTCCTTAGTAGCATCTTGAACCTTTTGAAACTGCGGAGTCATAAGTAAAGTTTTAGGGAGTTTTATTAACAGACTTCGTTATGCTCGATAATAAACATCCAGAGTATATAAAGAAATCAAAATATACTAATATAAATCAAAGACAAGAAAGAGAAAGAGAAAGAGTTTAAAAATTAAAATAAAAGAAAAAGAAAAAATAAATGGACTCAAAGGTCCTTATCAATAGATGGTTCGCGAGGTGGGGGTGGTGGTGATATGTGGAAGTGCTGAAAAATCTGTTGTAGAGTCACCTCGAGGCCGTCGAATCGTCGAGTGTTGTCATTGAATTGTTGAGTGCAGTACTACTTGAAACGAGTAAAGCTCTCAGATATGTCAGTCAATGAAGCAGCCGCATGAACTGGTTGATGAGGCGGTGGTGGCGCAATAGGTGGCTCCTCATGATGTAAAGGGACATCATCAGTAATGTCCTCTGGGTCGTCCTGATCGGTGGCTTACGATAGACGGTACTAAGGAGGATCAAACCCAGACGACGCTCAATCATCCTCATATGAAGCATCGTCGAGATGCCTTATGGGGACATCTGCCCAATAAGCGTGAGTGAGGAGAACTGAGCTGCGGTGTTGAGGAGGCCAAAGTATCGAGCCAGGCGCATCACATATGGGCCAATGGAGAGGACCCCCTTCCAAAGCTAAATCGAACACGTGCCCATGCGCCATGCTCCATAAAAAGCAGGCGTCGTGAGTGTTGACGACGCCAGTGCTCTGTAGCCTACCTGTCAAAGTGTGAGCCAGGATGGCGTGTAAATACCTCAAGGATGGGGCGAGAGCTGATGCCTTGGAGTGACTGGGATCATAGGTAGCCGAGGTAGGAACTAAGGCTCTCCAGCAAGAAGAAGGGGAGTAGTGGATGTGGCGATGAAGGTTCTCAAAGTCGTCGTCCTCCATGAATTCCTCGGTATAAAGTCCGAAAGCGTCCCCAAACTCTTGGATACTCAACTCACGTATTAGGCCTCCAAGGCGGAACTGGACTGTGCCTGGGTCGTTAAAGTTTGTCATGACCGCCTGAAGGTGAAAGGTGGAACAGAGCTCCAAAGTAAGCTCCAAGTAGGTCAGCTCGACAATCTCGAAAAAATGCCCCCATGGGTCAGTAGTCAATAGGGTCCGAACTGCATCAGCTAGTTGGACCTGCTATAAGGTGGCCCGATCGATACATCTCCCCACACCGAGGGGTCGTGCACGAAGTATAAGAAATATTTCTTCCTGGGGTCCCAGGGGAAACTATAGAAAAGGATGGCGCACTTCGGTAGATGCACTCGCAGAGGTAGATCTAGGTCCCTTCCGCTTTTTCGAAGCGGGGAAAATAGTCTTTTTCCCACGTGGAGGAGTCATTATGTGCCTGCAAGATAAAGTATTCAACATTAGTAAAGTAAGGTAGAAACATCACCGAATACGTTCCCAAATAAATAAAAAATTCATAATATAAACCAGTGAACCAGAGTGTCAAAATGGGATTACCTATGATGAAGTTGTGGTTCCTAGATGCAAAGATTTATCAATGTAAGATACTAACTAATAACAATTAAGTAGCAATGAGCCTAAAAGTGTTACAGTAATGAGACTAATTAATAAGACTAATGGGAATCCCAAAATGCATGGCATTATCAAAATCAGTAAGCTACTAAGAGCAAAATCATTGTCAAGTATCAATTAGTATAGAGAATGAAAATGTGACAAATGCAACCTAATAATTAATATGAGTAAACTTAGCAACTCAACTTGAATCTGAAAATGGGTTTTGTAAAATGGACTCATAGTAATAAAAATGAACAATGAACTAAAAAGTGAAGGGGGAAGAATAAACTGATGGAGGTATTAAGATGGCGCACGGACATGGTGGTGGCGCACGGGCGTGGTGGTCGCATACGGGCGTGGACTGCGGGGGCTGGTGTACGTGGAAAAGAAAAGGGAGAAGAGGAAAGGAAAAGAAGAAGAGGATATGAGGGATAGTTCAGTCACTGGTGGGTCGTCGAGGTGGTGGCCGGAGTAGGGGAGAAGGAGTAGAGAGGGTGTTTGGGTGAGAGAGCGGCTAGGGTTTTGAGGAGGGAAATTTGGGGAAGAAGGTGAACAGTATATGGGGTTTAAATAGGAATTGGGGCACACGGTCGTAGCTCACACCCGTGTGCCCTGTGTTTAGCTCGTGTGTTTTGTAAATGTTGGTTTAGGGCGTGTCCGAGTCTTGGCCCACCCCCATGTTCCCTGGGCATGTTGGGTCACACAGCCGAATCGCACGGCCGTGTGATGCTTCGTTCATTTCTCCCACGCCCGTGTAGAGGTTCATACGCCCGTGTTAATTAATCAGTATCAGCCACGGCCTATAGGCACAGGCGTGCCGCACGCCCGTGTGACTTACTCAGTTTCAACCACGGCTTTTGGGCACGGGCGTGTCGCATGCCCGTGTCACTTACTCAGTATCGCCCACGGTCTTAAGGCACGCCCGTGTGGGTTTATCGAAGCCCGTGTTTTAGGAAAAAAATTATCCTATTTCCGCACGGTCTCCGCCACACCGATGTGCCTACTCGGGGTGTCCACATGGCCATGGCCACGCCCATGTGCAAGGCCGTGTGAGTAGGGAAACCTGCGCCTATTAATTTGGTTAGTTTTTAGTTAGGTACTAAAATTTGAAAATATGGATATTAATGAGGTTAGTGTTCGGGTTTCCTCCCGAGAAGCACTTGTTTAAAGTCTTAAGCTAGACTTACCTTGTTTTCATCTCTTTATGAAGGTTCACGGAGCTGAAGCTCCTCTCTTATATCCCTAAAATCTTCACCATTATATAGTTTAATTCTTTGACCATTTACCTTGAATGTGCCATAAGTCGAATGAGTTACCTCAATTGTGCCATACGGAAATATGGTTTTGATTACGAATGGACCTGACCATCTTGATTTCAGCTTTCCAGGGAACAATTTGAGCTTCGAATTGTATAATAGAACAAGATCTCCAACTTCAAATTGCTTAGGTTGCTTCAAACAAGAATCATGGCATCGCTTTGTTCCTTCTTTGTATAAACGTGAGTTCTCATAGGCATTCGCTCGCCACTCATCTAGCTCGTTCAACTGTATCAATCTTTTCTCACCTGCAAGTTTAAGATCATAGTTTAAGAATTTTATAGCCCAAAATGCTTTGTGCTCTAATTCAAATGGTAGATGACAATTCTTCCCATAAACAAGTCTGTATGGGGATGTTCCTATGGGAGTTTTAAAAGCGGTTCTATAGGCCCATAAAGCTTCGTCTACTTTTAATGCCCAATCGTTCGTGTTTGATTCTATGGTTTTCTCTAGAATACGCTTAAGCTCTCGATTGTTTACTTCAACTTGTCCACTAGTTTGAGGGTGATAAGGGGTACTGTTCTGTGGTACACTCCATATTTCTGTAAAATTTTATCAAATTGAGTATTACAAAAATGAGTACCCCTATCACTAATAATTGCTCTAGGTGTTCCAAATCGAGAGAAGAGTTTCTTAAGAAATCTCACTACCACTCTAGCATCATTAGTAGGTAAAGCTTGAGCTTCCACCCATTTTGACATATAATCAACCGCTACTAAGATGTATTTGTTCCCAAATGAGCTAGGGAATGGACCCATAAAATCAATACCCCATACATCAAATATTTCACATGATAGCATATATGTTTGAGGCATTTCATCGCGTTTAGAGATATTACCTGTTCTCTGACATCTATCACACGAAGTAACATACCTGTTAACGTCCTTGAACAGAGTGGGCCAATAAAAACCTGATTCAAGCGTTTTATGTGCTGTCCTAGTCCCACTGTAATGTCCTCCTGTTGGTCCTGAATGGCAATGTTCTAGGATTTTGCTTGCTTCTGCCTTTGTAACACATCTCCGAATTACTTGATCTGCACTTTCGTAGAAAAGGGTCCTCCCAAAAATATTTTTTCACATCAGTAAAGAATCGCTTCTTTTGTTGATGTGTCAACCCTTTTGGTAGGATGCTAACAGCTAAGTAATTAGAAATATTTACAAACCAAGGTACCTCAGAGTCGGATAAAGCCAAGAGTTGTTCTTCAGGAAACGAGTCATTTATCTCACTCTTATCGAATTCTTTGAGATGTGGATTTTCAAGCCTAGAAAGATGGTCTGCCGCAAGATTTTCAGCTCCTTTCTTATCCTGAATTTCCAAATCAAATTCCTGTAAGAGTAAGATCCATCTTATTAGTCTAGGTTTTACATCAGATTTAGTTAAAAGATAACGAAGAGCTAAATGGTCAGTGTAAACGACAACTTTAGATAATGTCAAATACTGTCTAAATTTATCAAATGCAAAAACCACAACTAGCAACTCTTTTTCTGTGGTGGTGTAATTTTCTTGTGCGGCCTTCAATGTCTTGCTAGAGTAATAAATCGGCTGTCCCAAAACTGCTCCTACTACAAAATCACTCGCATCACACATTAGCTCAAAGGGCAAATTCCAATCAGGTGCAATTATAATTGGAGCATTTATTAATTTATTTTTGAGGGTATTAAATGCATCTAAACATTCCTGATTAAAATTGAAAGGCACATCTTTTTCTAGTAATTTCGTTAAAGGCTTAACTATTTTAGAAAAATCCTTGATAAACCTTCTATAAAATCCAGCATGTCCTAAAAAACTTCTAATAGCCTTAACTGAACTAGGAGGAGGTAATTTCAATTTTTTCTTTATCAACCTCGATCCCTTTATTAGAAATTTTGTGACCTAACACAATCCCTTCTCGAACCATGAAGTTACACTTTTCCAAATTAAGCACAAGGCTCATTTCCTCACATCTCATTAGAACTTGTTTTAAATTTTTAAGACAAAGATGGAAAGAATTACCGAATACCGAAAAGTCGTCCATAAATACCTCCATAATGTCTTCCACAAGTTCATCAAAGATGGCTAGCATGCAGCGCTGAAAAGTAGCAGGAGCATTACATAATCCAAAAGGCATTCTACGATAAGAAAACGTACCATATGGACATGTAAATGTTCTCTTTTCTTGATCCTCAGGAGCTATTAGGATTTGGAAGTAGCCAGAGAGTCCGTCTAGGAAGTAATAGTACATATGCCCGGATAACCTTTCTAACATCTGATCAATGAAGGGTAAGGGAAAGTGATATTTTCTCGTGGCATCGTTCAACTTCCTATAGTCAATGCAAACTCTCCAACCTATGAATGTTTTTGTTGGAATTAATTCATTCTTCTCGTTGGCTGCAACAGTCATGCCTCCCTTCTTTGGAACAACCTGCACAGGACTTACCCAAGTACTGTCAGAAATAGGATAAATAACTCCAACATCTAGAAGTTTAATTATCTCAGCTTTAACAACTTCTTTCATATTGGGATTTAATCGTCTTTGAGTTTGCACACATGGTTTATATTCATATTCCATTAAAATTTTGTGGGTGCAAAACGATGGGCTTATCCCTTTAATGTCATAAATCTTCCAAGCTATGGCTCTTTTATGCTCCTTTAGTACCTGTAATAACTCATCTTTCTCATTGGGTTCCAAGTCTGAAGAAATAATTACCTGTAGTGTAGAATTATCTCTGAGGAATGCATACTCTAAGTGATTTGGTAACTGTTTCAATTCCAATTTGGGAGGTTCTTCAATAGAGGGTTTTTGTTTTAATTCGGCGTTTATTTCCATACCCTCATACTTCTTTTGTCTTAGGGAATAATTATTAGAATTTAACTCAAATTTTATCTCCTCCATCTCAGTGGTATCATCTTCTTCCTCCTCACCTTGGACAAGACACAGTTCCAACGTGTCTTTATGTATGATTTCCTGAAAAGAATCTTGGATAGAATGATCAATAGTGTCGATAAAATAACAGGAATCATCTTGCTCTCTAGAGTATCGCATAACATCATAATTTTTAAAAATAATTTCCTCATCACCTACCCTAAGCACAAGTTTACCATCACCTACATCAATAACAGCCCTAGCAGTAGCTAAAAATGGGCGTCCTAAAATTAAGGGCACCTCAATATCCTCATCTATGTCAAGCACAAAAAAATCAATAGGGAATATGAATTTATCAATTTTTACCAAAACATCTTCAATAATTCCCCTAGGATATTTAACAGATCTATCAGCTAATTGGATACTCATCCTAGTGGGTTTTGCTTCCCCAAGACCAAGCTGTTTGAACATTTTATAAGGATTTAAATTAATACTGGCACCTAAATCAGCTAATGCTTTCTCAATATTTAAACTACTGATTGCGTCCAAACTAACTATGACAATGAATAAGGCAAGCGCACCTATCTTTTGGTAGTATACTGTGGCAAGACCGGAAATATCGTATCCTCAAGGATCAAGAGTACTAGTAATTACTTTCTTTTTATTATTTAGTCTAAGAATTAAGGGAATTGATGTTTACTCTAAAACTAACTAATTACTAAGCTAAAGATACTAAGACACAGAGAATGAATTGGGGAAATACTTTTGGGAAAACCAATTGATTAAGACAATACTTGAGGAAGAATCCACCTAGACGTCACTTGTTATTTAACTCTGAACCAGGCGATTTATTCACTTGACTTGATCCGTAGGATTCATCGTTGTTTTATGCAATGTCAAAGTCTTAAAATTTATATAAAGAATGATCAAACCTGGAAACTAACTATGACAATGATTTGAGGCAAGCGTACCTATCGAACAATAGTATAGTTAAGGCAAGACCGGAGTGTCGAACCCAAAGGAACCAAAAGTACTAATACTAACTCTCTCTTTATTATTTAGCCTAAGAATTAAAGTGATTTTTATTTAATCTAAAATTAACTAACTACTAAACTAAAGACTCTAAGACAAAGAAGAATGAAATTGGGAAAAATACTTTGAGGAAAAACCAATTGATTAAGACGACACCCAAGGAAGAATCCACCTAGACTTCACTTGTTATCTAACTCTAAACCAGACGATTTATTCATTTGACTTGATCCGTAAGATTCCCTAAGTTATATTAATCCCTCTCTCGAGGCGACTAACGTCTAACCCTAGGTTGATTAATTGAAATCTTTTTCTAATTAAAACCCCTAGAATTGCATTAACTCGATCTATGGACTCCCATATTAGGTTTCACCCTAATACAGCAAAATCTCGTCACCTTATCTCTAGGCGTGCGATCAATTCCGCTTAATTATGCTAGATCTACTCTTAGGCAGGGACTTTTGCTTCACCACCTAAGCACATCACACTTCAATTAATATCTCAGAAATATCAACACAAGAATTAAGAACACATAATTAAGAACAAGTCAAATATTTATCATATAGTTCAGCAAACGATAACAAGATTCATCTTAGGTTTCATCCCCCTCAGGTATCTGAGGGTTTAGTTCATAACAATAAAAAGAAAACATCTCAGAAGAAAAGATAAAACAAAACATAAGAAATCCCTAAAACCCCTTGAAGGAATTGAAGGAGAGATCCTCCGTCTTGAGTATAATTTCGGCTTCTTGAGATGAATCAACTAGCTATCTTCGAGTAAATCCCCACAATCTGCCTTCTTTGGCCTAGCTGGACGCCCCCTAAATAAAGCCTTCGATTTTCCCCTTTCTGGTCATACATAGGGTGTTTATATAGGCTTTTGAATATGTTTCTTTGCCCCTAAGTATCCAAATCTGATTGGAACTCTTCTTTCCCACGATAGGGACACGCCCATGGCACACGCCCGTGTAAGTCGTGGCCAGGCCGTGTTCGAGCCTGTTGAATGAGGCACAGCCGTGTGGATTTCGTGATATGGCCCATTTACTCCGTTTTGGGCCCATTTTCCGTTCTTTTCGTCATGCGGTGCTCTCCTGAGTATAAAACATGAAGACAAAGGATTAAGATCACCAAATTACATAATTCAAGGCTTAAATCATCCAAAAGCATGCTAAATGTGGGCTTAAAATATGTTACTTTTACGGTTTATCAAATACCCCCACACTTAAGCTTTTCATTGTCCTCAAGCAAAATTCTCAACTCACAATTAAAACTAACTTCCCTGATTCATAATATTCATCAATAGTGTTTCATCATAATTCGTAGATAATTTATACATGGATAATTCAACTCAAAGGGTCCTAAAGATTCAAACAATCAAAGTCATATTTATAGTCCTGAAAACGTTAGGTGTTTCCCCTTACCGAAATAATTATATCTGATTCAAAATCGACAAGAGTTGACATCCTCACTAAAGATTCACTCAAACCACTCGAAGTGTTTAAGGTTCAGAATTAAGCACTGAAAAGTCGAACATAAAAAGTTAATCCCATAGGTTTGCATGAAAATCAAATCTCCACCACTAAAATATAAGATGATACACAAATCAAAAGGTCATTACAGGGTTGTAACAGGGCTTAGGTTCAAGGGTATGGATATAGGCTGAATTAGAAGGTTAGAATCGAGATTGACCTGACAAATTACCCAACTAGAAATAACGAACTAATAATGAATAATTACATCAATTGAAAACTTGTCATACTAATAATAATACCCTAATACGAGCTTTCTTCTTCAATAATTAACATTCAAACATATAAGCTCATTCAATCACACAACTAATAATGAATATAATTCATTTTTTTTAAGAACAAATCAAATGTGTGATAAAGGATAAATTCAACTACTTGAAATAAAGATCATAGTCAGGCAACTAATCAAATCAAATCTCGTCATAAGGGTAGTCAAAAGGAATAGTGATAACAAATACAAAGGGTTTTGGGTTAATATTAGTGGGTGAGTCAATAAAAAGGGTTGTCAGGATCAACGGGTTCACTAGGGGTTAATTATGATGGTAGGCTTTTAGTAGAGTAAGTGGGTTAAAACCTAGGTGCCTTTATCATCTCTGTATATCAAGTCAAAGGTGTGGTCTCGATATGTATCATCAATGCGAGTTCTAGAATAACAAATCAATGTTGACACACTCATATTCAATAAAGCGAGCACGAAAAAGAATATATTCTCTAAAAGGCTCAAAAGCTCACAGAAATTATGGATATTTGATGTCAACCTCGTAAATTTCAAATTTCAAGGTAATAATTAGATTCAGGTAGACAACCTGACAAACTTTTTAATTTTTTTTAAAATAGACTTATCATGCTTGGTTCTCTAGTATCTTAAAGTTTAATCATCAATGCACAATTATCAATGACTTATTCCAAAACATATTAACAAAATCATAAATCAAAGGAAATTTCATTCTAATCATAATATGAAAAACTTACTTCAAGACAAGATATCATTCAGGGATTTGAGAATAATGCAGAAAGTTAGGCACTTTCATGAAATAATTATTCACCCCCCACACATAAGATGTACATTGCCCTCAATGTACAAAGATAGATATGCAATTTAAGAGAGAGGGGGAGGTGAGACTTCCTGAATTTGGATGGTTTCCTAGAGTTGGAAGTCCTTCCTCATGCTAGCAGTTTCATTATTATGATAGAGTTTAAGACGGGTGGCATTTATTTTCAAAGTGCCAAACATAAGGTTACTTACCTCGATTGTTCTGTACGAGAAAACATCAATTACCCTGAAAAGGATTTCCTTTCTGGTGTTAGGATTAGGAGGGGACACTCGTGGATCTGCTTTATCTAGCAATACTTGATCTCCAATTTTGAACTTGTTTGTCTCGTAGGGTGGCCTTGGTTCTGCTTCGTGTATCCCTAGTTCTTCTTTAAGATGCTTTTCCCCCTCTTCTAGTTCATCGATCTGAATCCTTTGTTCCTCATGGGTTTGTTTGGGAAGTAGGTTGCGAAATCAACATGGGCTAGTGGAACAATGGAAATGTGCAAGTGTACACAATCGAAACAAGTAATAAAGTGACAAGTAAATGTCAAGTTATCGTACCCATAGGGATTGTGAAAATAATTATTTATGAATGCAATTAAAAACAATTTGGTGAAGAAAAATATTTTGATTTTTAGGAAGTGATTTAAAACTAAAATTTAACTAAGTAAAATAAAATAAAAACAAAATTTCCAATGCGCAATTTCAAAAGATGATTTTAATCAAGATGACATAATTGTGTTACATTAATTACATTTCTTAACTTAGAATTACTAAACTCATGTTCATGTTGTTACGAATAAATTCAAAGCAACTCGGTAATTTGCTAACTACTGCTCATATGTACCTACTAAATTAACTAATCTCTTGGACATTTTCCAATGCCAATTCAAACAATTAATCAATCTTCATAAGCACATAAAAGATTAAGTGAGGTAACAATGTATTCCTACCTTGAACAATTTAATCACAATAATCTTGCAAGTTATGCAACGCTAATGTATTGTCTAATACCGTCACTAATTTAACCCTCAACTACTTTAGAAGATT
The DNA here is from genome assembly GCA_005393395.2 of Gossypium australe. Lineage (NCBI taxonomy): Eukaryota > Viridiplantae > Streptophyta > Magnoliopsida > Malvales > Malvaceae > Gossypium > Gossypium australe. The sequence goes on along the minus strand of CM016614.1, from coordinate 123,704,199 downwards.
AAACATGCACTGATTAAGTATTGTATCAATTAATTACAATTTTAATACTTTTAAATAATTAATTCATTAGTCACCTTACAATTATAATGTAAGAATAACTTAGTCATGGTTTTACTTAATCAAACATTTTACCAAGACCTATAACAACACAAATATAATTTTAATAACTCAGGTGGATGAAATGCAATCAACCTAACACGAATTAAATTTAAACCATATTAATTGAGTTAAACATATCAACATCACAAGTATTTATAGACATGTTCATAACAACAACAATAAAATTAAAAGGATAAGGAACAAGAATCAAATCTGGTTTTTCTTCGAGGCTTGACTAGCTCCGCTCCTCCTTCTCCGCTTGTTCTTATTGAACCGAGGCTTCCACGAACACTTGAATGCTGCTTCAAACGGTGGTTGAAGGACTCTTTTCCAAGAGGTGAAATTGGCAAGGGAATGGGAAGGAAAATGAAGAAAAAAGGAAGGGTTTTGAAGAGAGAAAGTGAGAGAGAAGTGAAAGGATGAGAGGTTTTGAGCTGTGTTTGAAATGAGCAGCCAAGGGGGGTATTTATAGGTTGAGATGGCCACTAAAGATAGCAAAAATCAGCAGCCATAGACTCCCTCCATGGCTGGCCACACATGTGGCAAGTTTGAAGGTTACAAACTTGCTATTTTAAGGTAGAGAAATCTAGGAAGGCATAATCAATGGAGGGGTTTGAATGCAAATTCAAGGAGTCTTCAAGGGTTGTTTTGCAAGCCAAATAATCAGCCAAATAAGCTGATTGGGTCAGCATGTGGGACGGTTTTGGGTAGCCCAGTGCTAGGTTGGATTGATTTTCTCGGTTCAGCTCAACTGGGCCTCTTTTCATAATTAATTTATAATAATTATTCAACCCAAAATAAATTTGATTAAAATTAAAATTAATTATATTATGAATTAATATTCATAATTTGGACCATCTTAGGCTAAAAAATTAATTCACCTCGATGCTTCAAAATCGCTTCTCGATTTTGTGCTTCTAGCAGTGTCTGTCGAGCCATTTTTTGTCCTTTATGCGAATTCTGTCGAAAATAAATCAAAATAAATCAAAATTTATTACAGAATTAATTAAGATTCAACATGTTAATAATTGAAGTATAATTGAATTATTTTATAATTATTATATATTTTTCAAAAAGAATTTTACCGAAACTGAATGAATTTGAGTTAAAAAAGGGCATGAAAAGCTGTGTGTATTTTCATGTTTCCAGCTAGCACATGGGTGTGTGTCTAGCATGTGTAGCTCCTGAAATATGCTATTTTTTCTGATTTTTGCTTATTTTGCTCCCAAATGCTCACCTAAGTATAAGAACATGAATTAAAGGGATTAGGAGCATCAAATTCAGCAATTTACATAAATAATTATCTAAAAACGCATTAAGAATAGTATTAAAATATATTAGTTTTATCATTTATCATATGTAAATAAAAATTTACATGTTTCTAGCTAGTAATAGGAAAGTTATACGGTCTAATTGTTTTTCCCACAATTTTCTTCTGTTTTCTTAGTATGGGGATAAATTTTAATAATCATTCCAGAATGGATTGGTGCACCTTTTAGGCCTGTTAGATTAAGATCTAGTTTTGCAAGTTGAATGACAGTCTCCATCACCAAATTTGGAAGCTGAGAAACTTTCTGAATATCTGATCTGTCACGATTCCTTTTATGTCCTTGGAGATAATTGAAAGCTTGACCATCATATGGTGAACGCGGTCATGCATGCTTCAAATGATAACTAATTTTGAATAGTAAAATGAATTACTCAGAAGGCAATGTCATCCTACAGATCTTGTTTAGCAATTATTTCGAAACCCTTAAGACATTTGATTTAATCATTCTACTTTGGTTAGCATAATGGAGCATCTGAACATGTGAATGAGGAGGATGAACAGCAAGTAGGCATTGGATAAAAGTTCAAACAGTCTGTATTTCCCTCAAAAAAAAGCTCAGTAAAACACCCAACAGGAGGAAAATTGGCAAAATATACAATTACAGTACATGATCTTTTAATTTAGCGTGCGTGTGTGTTATAATGTCTCTTCTTTTATGAGGAGAAAAAATGAAAATGTTAGGTTCCGATTTCCAAGGGACACAATATCATATAGAAATGGATAGAATATGTAGCTGCACTGGTGCAAATATTTATTGTTTGCAGTTGTGTTATTTCAATTATACAATGACAACAGCTAACTTGTGCACGGGAAAATTGGATGATATTAACTTAATAGGACAGCACTGAGCTGGAGAGCTGGTTGAGGGAAGACATTTTGCATAAACAATGCTGAAAGAGTGCTCAGATCGATATCCAAATTGAGTGAAGAAACAATAAGAAATTGCTGATTAATAAGTATTTGAGATTCCTTTTGTCTGTATGACCTGATGTATATATAAAATGGAGCTGATGCCTACTACTGCTATTGCAAATAATAGGTAGAAACATTCAACCACTAGGCTGTTCCCCTGAAGAAGAAAGAAAAATGGCAGCCCAAACAATTCACCACGCTCGTTCTAACAGCTTCCCCTTGCCATCTAGACCAAACCCACTTGTTTCAGAGATTGATGAACATTGATTAAGGGACTCCGAAGCAACGTCAACCTCATTATCAAAAAGCCATAAGCTAAATGGCCTTCAGGATTTGTATGATTGTGTGGATAAGTTGCTGCAGTTGCCCTTTTCCCAACAAGAATTAGCACAAGAACAAAACAAGGGACCTGTTGATGAATTGTTGGATGGATCCCTTAGGCTCTTTGACCTGTGCAACACTGCTAAGGATAATTTGTTGCAAACAAAAGGAAGTATACAGGATATTCAATCAGTGATGCGAAGAAGACGATGCGGAGAAGTCGAGCTTGTGGGTGACGTGAGGAAGTACTTCACCTCCAGGAAAGTGGTGCAAAAGACTATCCACAAGGCATTGAAGAATGTGAAGGGTGTGGAAACAAAACGCATTTTCTCATCTTCGAACGACCACGAGACCAAGGCAATGGTTAGCTTGCTAAGGGAGGCTAAAGCAGTCACTTCCTCCATGTTTGAGTACTTATTCACCCTCATCTCAGGGCCAAAGGAACGATCGAAATGCGGCAGCTGGGCGTTAGTGTCCAAGCTATTGCACCACAAACGGATAGCGTGTGAACAAGCCAGAAGAAGAGACATTAATGAATTTGAGAATGTTGATGCTGCTTTAAGATCAGTAATGAATCAGAAGATGAGCAAATCTGAGAATGTTGAGATGCCAAGACAGCTAAAAGAGTTAGAGCTTTGCGTTCAAGATCTTGAAGATGGACTTGAGTGCCTCTTCAGGTGTATGATCAAAGCTAGGGTCTCTCTTCTCAACGCATTCAATCGTTAGAAAATTTTGTAAACACCAATCTTGTACAGACATGAGATATACATATATATACTCAACGACATGCAGTTTTGATACTACAATATCATTTTCTAGCATTTATCTGCACCTTTTTTTTCCCATTTTTCTGGATTAAGCTCCATTCTGTTTTAAACACCAACTTAGCAAGAAACTCGAGACAGATTTTCCAACTTTCGACTTTTTTATGCCATAAATTCAAATGTTTCTTTGATGTTTCAATTGAGGCAAGGTTGTTAAACCAGATTTGGACAAAGCTGACTCAATCTATCAATTAAAACATAAATAAAAATAGAGAAATAAGTCTTCAGAAATGAACTCTTCTTGACCATCCCTGAATCATCTTCTTCAATGTCAAGAATCCTACCGTCTCAATCCACAAACACATTATTAGACACTAATAAAAAAGTCAATTGACATTCACATGGTTGATTCAGATCAAACACGAGCTGCATCATAGAGAATTGTTTTAGTTAAGGGACAATCGAATCTTCAAGAAATGCTTTCCTGCTAAAAATTGTAGTATACAAGTCAAGCATGCGGATCTTGCCTCCCTTTTGCCAAACATAAGGTGATAACCAGCAGACAAGTTGAAAGCAATGAGGCATTAATATAAGGGAAGAACGGAAGAGCAAATGGCCATTGCCTATACTCTTTCTCAGCCCCATCGTGTGTATTTGTATATTTTTATATTATTATCATGCTATTGAAGATAAGTTTTGATTGTATTTGCTAAAGGGTAATGAGTTGTTTTGACGGTGGAAAGGAGACAACACATGAACTTTTTTGTAGATCCAAATCAAGTTCATGTTACTTGTAATTGATATTTAAAGAGGATGAGATTCCTCTTGTCCACCCTTAGCCTGTAATATATATATATATTCAGCAGATGAGAATGGGAAGACAGCAAATAGGTAGAGTGAGTTGAAACACAATTCCAATTGCAAGGCCTTCTTTCTTCTCTAAAACAAAGAAAATGGCTGCCTCTCCTTTGAATGTCCAACCTTCTTTCCATGCTCGCTCAAACAGCTTGCCTTCAAGGCAACACCCCATCACTTCACAAATTGATGAAAATCTGAACCGATTGAGGGCATCTCAATCGGCCTCTACATCATCCATAGGACGTGAACTGACCTGTCTTCAAGATTTGTACGACTATGTGGATATGTTGCTTCAGTTGCCCCTCACTCAACAATCTCTAGCTCAAGAGCAGCAAAGGAAATCGGTTGAACAACTTTTGGACGCATCTCTCGTGCTCCTGGATGTATGCGGAACAGCTAAAGATGCCTTGTTGCGAACCAAGGAATGCACTCAAGAACTCCAATCGGTTTTGCGCCGAAGACGAGGAGGAGTTGAAGGGCTTGGTGATGAGGTTAGAAAATACTTAACCTCCAAGAAGGAAGTGAGAAAGGCAATAAGCAAGGCCTTCAAGAACTTGAAGCATATGGACAATAAACTTATGACCAAAGACAGTGAGACCGGCGCCGTGATTAGCACCTTAAAACAAGTAGTAGCAGCCACCACGGGCGTGTTACAATCCTTGTTGTCCTTTATTTCAGGGCCGGAGGCATCGAGCCGGTGGTCACTAGTTTCAAAGTTAATGCACCAGAAAAGAGTAAAGTGCGAGGAAGAAGAAGAGAAAACAAATGAAATCGCAAATGCTGCAGCTGCATTGCGTTCCTTCATTAAATCTGGAAACGTGAAGCATGTTGAGAATGTACAAAATGAGCTCCAAAACTCGGAGTTGTGCATCCAAGACCTTGAAGAAGGTCTTGATAGCTTCTTCAGGCGTTTGATCAAAGCTAGAGTCACTGTTCTAAACATTGTCAACTGTTGAAATCTTGGCATTGTAAACTTGTACATAATTATAACTTACATGTATACAACTATTGTTAAAACAAAAAAATTATAGTCTTCTTTCCACCAACTCTCTCTTTTCTTATCTTGTCCACCAATATCTGAACTTGCAAGTTGAACTTTTCTTTTTACGAGATTATAGATACTGGAATTCCAACTTCAAACCCAAATTCCAGATTTGATGCGATTCTGCTATGAATGCATGAGCTGTCAGGATTCCTGTTTTGATAAGTTTTAACAATTTGATTACTTTGACTATGACATGGTAGATACATACATATCTCACACGCTTTAAGAAAATAAATCATAGTCTGTCAATCACAATAGTTTCTTCGGTTCTGTGAGGAGAAAAGGGAGCAAAGGATACGAAAGTGGATCTTGTCCTACCCCTTGCCATTATTACTCCAATTATTTTGATTTTGATTTTAATCTGTATTTAATTTTGTGTTTAAAAGGTCCATTATTTAACGAAAACTGTCTCTCAGTTATGCTCACAGCTTAGTCATCCTGCATTGATCATTAAACTCCACCCATTTTTCTATAAGTTGCAAACTATGTACAGGTTGAGATTGCAGATCTTGCCTGCCTCCTGCACGACAAGAAATTAATAAACTCAACCATGTTAATTGCATGCACATGTTCAAGTCGATGTTGATGGAAATGATTAAACAATAATAGTTACATAAATTAGTCTCTTGTCTCCAAATAATAGACAAGTAGCCACTGTCAGTTGAAGCAAGCTTAAAGCCACTCGTGCATAGCCCCATTATATAGTATAGTTTTATTATATCAGGAATTAAGATATACTAATTAAAAGAATCAAGTTATGAGTTGTGGAGCATGTTAGGAGGGAGACATCGCTCAACCATGCTGACATAGTAGTTCAGATTGGTATCAAGTTCATGTTACCTCATTACTTCAATTTGGAAGGGTGAGATTCTTCATGTCTCCTTTCACATAATATATATATATATATATATATATATATATATATTGATGAAGGGAAGAAGGCAAATTGAATTCAGATCACAACTTCCAAGTTTTTATTTCCAGAAGAAATAATGGCTACCACCGGTTATCACACTCGTTCCAATAGCTTTCCCTCTCGAGCCCACCCTCTTACTTTCGAGGTTGATGAGCATTTGAGCAGATTGGCATCGTCTGAGTCGGCATCTTCATTATCGTCCTTAAACCAAAACCTAGGTGGACTTCAAGATTTACATGATTGCACTGAGAAACTGCTTCTGCTACCCTGACTCAACAAATCTTATCCCATGAACGACAAAGGGAATATGTCGATGTGCTGTTGAATGGATCTTTTGGGCTTTTAGATGTATTCACCATTGCCAAGGATGCCTTATTGCAAGTAAAGGAACGCACCGTAGAACTTCAATCTATCTTGCGCCGAAAGAGAGGTGCTAAAAAAGGCTTTGTGAGGGGCTAGAAACTAACTAATATTTCGGAAAAGGCAAGCGCACCTATCGAACAGTAGTATAGCTTTGGTGAGTCCGGAATATTGTATCCTCAAGGACTAAAATTACTAGTAATAACTATCTTTTTATTATCTGGCATAATAATTAAGGGATTTGTTTTTAATCTAAAATTAACTAACTAATTGACTATGAACGCGACAGAGAATGAATGAAATAATCGAATAAACCAATGATAAAGACAATACTCAAGGAAGAATCCACCTAGACTTCACTTATTATTCTAACACTGAATGATTTATTCACTTGACTTGATCCGTAGAAATCCCTAAATTATGTTAATATCTCTTTCGAGACTAAAAACAACTGACTCTAGGTTGATTAATTGAAATCTCTTTCTAATTTAAACCCCTATCATCGCATTAACTCGATCTATGGATTCCCTTATTAGATTTGACTCTAATCCGGCATATTTATGTCGCCCTATTTCTAGGGTTAAAATCAACTCCGCTTAATTATGATGGATCTACTCTTAAACAGGAACTTTTTCTCCACTGAATAAGCACATCAATCTTGAATTAATATTCCTGAGAACATTAAAACAAGGATTAAGAATACATAATTAAGAACAAGAACAAGTATTTATCATGTAATTCAGATTTATTAAATAATAAGATTCATCTAGGTTTCATCCTCCCTAGGTATTTAGAAAGTTTAGTTCATACTGATAGAGGGAAACATCTTAAAATAAGGAAAACTACAGAACATAAGAAAACCCAAAAACTTCAAGAGAAATTGATAGGAGATCTTCAGTCTTGATGGGGATCCTTCTTCCAAGCTGCTCCCAATGGCTGCTGAAACACTCCAAACCCGGCCCACAAGCCCCGACCGAATCTGGTATGCTTCTCGTTTTGTCGTTTTGGAAAACATGTTCATTTCAAAGAAAAATAAATTTGAAGTATGTTCTTATTGAAAACCGTTTTGTGATTTAAATTTGTATCTTATTAAAACATTATCTTTATGATTATATAAATCAAAAGAAGATCCGGATTTAGAAATTATTATTAAGTTGAAAACCATAGGTATTTAGGTGTCAAAACGATTTAATTCGGTTATCGAAAATATTTAATTATTTAGTAGAAGTTGATCGTAGCAGAATAAAAATTTAAAACGTATAAGTAACATAGCTAATGGCGGCCTTATTACAAAAACATAACCCAGAATAAATCTCGAAATAATAAAAGAAAACGTATTAAGTTTAATTAAAAGGAAAACCGAAATACTGAGTTGAGCAATGGCCACCACGTAGTCCTCGCTGACCCGGTCCATCACACTAAGTATCACCTGAAAGAGATATCCCACGAGGGGTGAGTCAACAGACTCAATGTGCAACAGTACACTAAAAACCCAATCAATCATAGCAATAAAGCCCATTTAAAATCACATTTAGCCATAAGCCCATAATATAACAGATCAGATAATAACTGATTAAATTACATGTACATATAAAATGAAATGCAATCCCGAGCCCAACCTAAATATCCATCCGCTACACACCACCCGTACCTGCCAATCACACCGTGGGGATTACTAAATCGACCCTCCATCCGCTACACACCATCGAAGGCAGTTGCTGCAGTCAACTTGCACATCGCCCTTATAAATTGTGGCATGGCCACCTGATAATTGTGACAGAGTCACCGGATTCATAATATGTGACCGAAGTCACCGGATTCATAATATGTGACCGAAGTCACCGGATTCATCATATGTGACCGAAGTCACCAGATTCATAATATGTGACCGAAGTCACCGAATAATGTGGTAAAAACCACCAGAACACTTCCCCTTTATCAATATCACCCTTATGCCCATGCAATAAACATATTATTTCGATATCATGCCATATACCCCCAAAATCATAACGGAATCATACACATTTCATATTCATGCTTATAGCATTATTAACGAAGTATTAGGGGTTTAACGTACCTGAATATCATGTACCACTGAATGGTACCCGAAGCCATAATCATTCATATTACTTATTAACACATGTTTATCAATAATACTATTAATCTATCAGAAATTTAGTGTAGGGCTACACACTTGATAACAGTGAGAACTATACTTTCCCGCTCGTCGATACCTAAATATTTATCACGCTAGGTTAGAACACTAATACTCATAAAACTATACAAATGATAAGTAATCTAAATCCTTACCCTCGGAATCTCGAACAACAACTATATGCGATTTCTCTTCTATTGATGGTTCATAACCCATGAAGAACCACGAACAAACAATGGCTCGGGGGTACGTACGACTTCAAATAATCGATTTCGCTGGCAGAGGGTCCACAACCCGATGGAAAGTCTCGGACTCCCGACACAGCCCTTCGTTTGAAATTTGAGGGTATAGCAGAACCACCCCTCTTCCAAACACTATTTACCGCTCTTTTTGAACCCATTCTTGATTGCCCCAAAATCTAACGTTCACGGAAAAAATAATAATCGAGCGATAGAGTCCCCTAAAACGTAATCGATTAGTAGTCCATCTAAAACGATATAACAAGTAATATAAAAATCCTTACCTTAACACTTCGATTCAATTTCTAACGAGTCACGAAGATTATGAAGAGAAAAAAGTTGAGATTTGATGCGATTAAGCTTTGGTATCCAAAGACAGATTCAGCCTTAACAAATAAGAAGAAAGGAAATGGAGTTTAGGGAGATTCGGCAATAATGGTGTTTTGGGTTGAAGAGGTTGCGGCAATGGTGAACTTTGGGAGAGAGAGGTTCGGCCTAAACACAATAAAAAGAAAAGAAGAGAAGAGAAGAAAGATGGTAGATTCAGCTTAACAAAAGAATAAAAAGGATAATAGTGTGAGGCTTTAGGGGTTACGACAATGGTGAAATAAGGAGAGGGAGATTTCGGCCTTGACAAGGTAAATGAGAAGAGAAGAGAAGAAAATAAAAGGATGAAAGAAGGAGATGATGATGATTCGGTTTTTAAAAGAAAAGAGGTGAGTTTAGAAGCAATGTGCATTCGGCAATGAGGGAAAAAGAGAAGAAAATGGTCTTTGATGTTTTGGTATTTTCGGTCACAAAGAGAAGAGAAAGAAGATATGATTTGGAGAAAAAGGACAACTCAAAACTGAAATGGTAAAAACTCAAATGACCAAAAGAAAAGAAAAAGGTTTACCTTTTGACTAATGTACATTTGGCTAAGAGGAAGAATATTAGAGAGAAATGCTTTGTGACACAAAATGACTAAAAGAAAGATGTGCACAACTAACTCCTAACTCATCCAAAAGCCTTTAAAATTTTGGTCACCCCCCTAATCCATAAAACCGTCCAAGTTCATGGTCAAAATGGCCATGAAATAATTTCCAAAACATCCACCTTGATACATGCCTTGTAATCCTCTACTTTCCCAAAGTTAAAGAAATTCTATCCCCACAATCTAGCAATTCTATCCCTTATTTCATGCTTACCATAACCTTAAGTCTTCTTTCCATAAAAAAAATGTCCATCTTATCCATAAATACCTCTTTGACCGACACTTAAGGAAAGCATGCAAAAATAATCAAAATTCGCACACCAAGTGATTCGAACCTCTTCCCTTCAAGCCCATCATGTGGCATCATAACCTTCCTACCAATTGCTCAATTATGCAAGCTATTTACTCATAAATTTCCATATGTCTTGAAGCTACTTACCATCTCTCCTTAAAGTGCTAAGATACCAAATTTTTCCTAAAGCCCAATTAAACCCGAGTCTTCATAGAAACCTCGTAACCTTCCAAATCCACTTAACTAATAAGTCAAATTTGCAATAACACCATTCTCATATTCTTGAAGATTTTAAACACTCCTAAGCCCAAGGCCCAATCCTACTAGGCCCAATTTCGGGATGTTACAATTCTACCCTCCTAAAAAAATTTCGTCCTCGAAATTTCCAACCAACTACTAACACACTGCTCAAATCACACCACTATGCTTTCGCTGCGCACTCTGCCCTTAAAAACTACAATGTACTTTTTAACGTAATCTTGAATCCTTTTTCACACAACCAAACATCTAACCACAATAGCAAACCGTTATCTACCACTTATACCAAAAATTTTCCTACATTCAATCATCACTTCCAACCAAAACATAACTGACTTGAGGGTGAGGAAACAATCCCGAGCCTTATGCTCCTTAGACCCGCATCTCAAGCATGCTTCTAACCTCCTCCAGCATTCTCCCGAATAACGCCTCTTGCAAAAATCACAAGCCGGATAGTTTGGTCGTGCCTTGACATGTTTTACAGAACGAGATTGTGACCCTAGAGAACCGTGATCTCTTTTCTTCTTACAGTCCACAGACCCAACTCGAAGTGCTTCACCGATTCCTTTAACCTCCTCAAATACTTCCTTAACTATCTGAGTCAGCTCATCAATCCTAACTCGATCATGAGACGCTGTCTCAACCACTAGCGATGCTAACGCCTCCTTTTCAGAAATATGCCTCGGTGCCGAAGACATAGCCCTAGCACCTCGGCCTTTACCCCGTCCACGACGACCATGTCCCCTAGAACTCATGTCTACTTCGCACCTTATCCAATATTATGAAAATTTTATGCATTAGAGTCTTTTCACTTTCTTGTTTAAAGAAAATTTTATGCAACAGAGTTTTAATCAGTGGTTTTTTTTTCCGTAGAAATACACATATACCTAGGGTCCATGTCTCTAAAGTATAGTTTCCTTAGGCTTATCGACTAAAGTATCATACATTAACATACTCACATCAATTTATCAACAAAAGTACTTACCTGGCGGACCTGGGCCGATAACTAGGGTGTCATGCTTCCATAAAAACCAGTTTAACCAAAACTTTTCACAAAAACTCATTTGGGCTTAATTCTGAAAACGTTGTGGACTTCAAAACCCAAGGCCGAGTGTTTAAAACTGGGCCCTGATACCAAGTTGAAACACCTCAAACCCGGCCCACAAGCCCCGACCGGATCTGGTATGCTGCTTGAGAAAAACTCGTTTTGTCGTTTTGGAAAACATGTTGATTTCAAAGAAAAATAAATTTGAAGTATGTTCTTATTGAAAACCTTTTTGTGATTTAAATTTGTATCTTATTAAAACATTATCTTTATGATTATATAAATCAAAAGAAGATCCGGATTTAGAAATTATTATTAAGTTGAAAACCATAGGTATTTAGGTGTCAAAACAATTTAATTCGGTTATCGAAAATATTTAATTATTTAGTAGAAGTTCATCATAGCAGAATAAAAATTTAAAACGTATAAGTAACATAGCTAATGGCGGCCTTATTACAAAAACATAACCCAGAATAAATCCCGAAATAATAAAAGAAAACGTAATAAGTTTAATTAAAAGGAAAACCGAAATACTGAGTTGAGCAATGGCCACCACGTAGTCCTCGCTGACCCGATCCATCACGCTAAGTATCACCTAAAAAAGATATCCCACGAGGGGTGAGTCAACAGACTCAATGTGCAACAGTACACTAAAAACCCAATCGATCATAGCAATAAAGCCCATTTAAAATCACATTTAGCCATAAGCCCATAATATAAAAATCAGATAATAACTGATTAAATCACATGTACATATAAAATGAAATGCAATCCCGAGCCCAACCTAAATATCCATCCGTTACACACCACCCGTACCTGCCAATCACACCGTGGGGATTACTAAATCGACCCTCCATCCGCTACACACCATCGAAGGCAGTTGCTGCAGTCAACTTGCACATCGCCCTTATAAATTGTGGCATGGCCACCTGATAATTGTGACAGAGTCACCGGATTCATAATATGTGACCGAAGTCACCGGATTCATAATATGTGACCGAAGTCACCGGATTCATCATATGTGACCGAAGTCACCAGATTCATAATATGTGACCGAAGTCACCAGATAATGTGGTAAAAACCACCGGAACACTTCCCCTTTATCAATATCACCCTTATGCCCATGCAATAAACATATTATTTCGATATCATGCCATATACCCCCAAAATCATAACGGAATCATACACATTTCATATTCATGCTTATAGCATTATTAACGAAGTATTAGGGGTTTAATGTACCTGAATATCATGTACCACTGAATGGTACCCGAAGCCATAATCATTCATATTACTTATTAACACATGTTTATCAATAATACTATTAATCTATCAGAAATTTAGTGTAGGGCTACACACCTGATAACAGTGAGAACTATACTTTCCCGCTCGTCAATACCTAAATATTTATCACGCTAGGTTAGAACACTAATACTTATAAAACTATACAAATGATAAGTAATCTAAATCCTTACCCTCGGAATCTCGAACAACAACTATATGCGATTTCTCTCCGATTGATGGTTCATAACCCGATGAAGAACCACGAACAAACAATGGCTCGGGGGTACGTACGACTTCAAATAATCGACTTTCGCCGGTAGAGGGTCCACAACCCGATGGAAAGTCTCGGACTCCCGACACAGCCCTTCGTTTGAAATTTGAGGGTATAGCAGAACCACCCCTCTTCCAAACACTATTTACTGCTCTTTTCGAACCCATTCTTGATTGCCCCAAAATCTAACGTTCACGGAAAAAATAATAATCGAGCGATAGAGTCCCCTAAAACGTAATTGATTAGTAGTCCATCTAAAACAATATAACAAGTAATATAAAAATCCTTACCTTAACACATCGATTCAATTTCTAACGAGTCACGAAGATTATGAAGAGAAAAAAGTTGAGATTTGATGCGATTAAGCTTTGGTATCCAAAGAGAGATTTGGCCTTAACAAATAAGAAGAAAAGAAATGGAGTTTAGGGAGATTCGGCAATAATGGTGTTTTGGGTTGAAGAGGTTGCGGCAATGGTGAACTTTGGGAGAGAGAGGTTCGGCCTAAAAACAATAAAAAGAAAAGAAGAGAAGAGAAGAAAGATGGTAGATTCGGCTTAACAAAAGAATAAAAAGAATAATAGTGTGAGGCTTTAGGGGTTACGGCAATGGTGAAATAAGGAGAGGGAGATTTCGGCCTTGACAAGGTAAATGAGAAGAGAAGAGAAGAAAATAAAAGGATGAAAGAAGGAGATGATGATGATTCGGTTTTCAAAAGAAAAGTGGTGAGTTTAGAAACAATGTGCATTCGGCAATGAGGGAAAAAGAGAAAAAAATGGTCTTTGATGTTTTGGTATTTTCGGTCACAAAGAGAAGAGAAAGAAGATATGATTTGGAGAAAAAGGACAACTCAAAACTGAAATGGTAAAAACTCAAATGACCAAAAGAAAAGAAAAAGGTTTACCTTTTGTCTAATGTACATTTGGCTAAGAGGAGGAATATTAGAGAGAAATGCTTTGTGACACAAAATGACTAAAAGAAAGATGTGCACAACTAACTCCTAACTCATCCAAAAGCTTTTAAAATTTTGGCCACCCCCCTAATCCATAAAACCGTCCAAGTTCATGGTCAAAATGGCCATGAAATAATTTCCAAAACATCCACCTTGATACATGCCTTGTAATCCTCTACTTTCCCAAAGTTAAAGAAATTCTATCCCCACAATCTAGCAATTCTATCCCTTATTTCATGCTTACCATAACCTTAAGTCTTCTTGCCATAAAAAAAATGTCCATCTTATCTATAAATACCTCTTTGACCGACACTTAAGGAAAGCATGAAAAAATAATCAAAATTTGCACATCAAGTTATTCGAACCTCTTCCCTTCAAGTCCATCATGTGGCATCATAACCTTCCTACCAATTGCTCAATTATGCAAGCTATTTACTCATAAATTTCCATATGTCTTGAAGCTACTTACCATCTCTCCTTAAAGTGCTAAGATACCAAATTTTTCCTAAAGCCCAATTAAACCCGAGTCTTCATAGAAACCTCGTAACCTTACAAATCCACTTAACTAATAAGTCAAATTTGCAATAACACCATTCTCATATTCTTGAAGATTTTAAACACTCTTAAGCCCAAGGCCCAATCCTACTAGGCCCAATTTCGGGATGTTACAGCTGCCTTCGAGTATTTTCTGCTTTCTACTCTGCGTCTCCTTTAGGTCCTCCCCTAGGGTGTTTATATAGGCTTTGGAGTGCCTTCCTTGGCTCACAAGTAATCTTTTCCGAATAGAATTAGACTTGGGTTCGGTAAGGACACGCCCGTGTGCGATAGCTTAGGCCGTGTTTGATTCTGCCTGTCACACACGACCGTGTGGTCTGCCCGTATGCTATAGTCCAGGCCGTGTTGATTTCTGAGGTACGCCCATTTTGTCCCTTTTTCGCCCGTTTTTCGTTCTTTTTGACTCCCTAAGCTCTCCTGAGTGTAAAACATGAAATTCAAGGATTAGGAGCATCGAATTCATCAAATCTAATGAAAATCCATCTAAAAATAAGCCAAGCATGGGGTCAAAATATGTATAAATTATGGTTTATCAAATATCCACACACTTAAGCCTTTGCTTGTCCTCAAGCAAAATCCTCAACTCACAATTAAAATAAATTCTTCTCAACTTATAATTTTCATCAATAATGTTTTATCGTAATTCTCAGATAATTCGTACATTGATAATTTAACTAAAAGAGTCCTAAAGATTCAAACAATTTAAGTCACAAGTTTTTATATCACAAAAACATAGGTGTTTCCCCTTACCTAAATAATCACCTTTAATTCAAAACCGACATGAATTGACATACTCATTAAAGATTCACTCAAATCACTCAACGTGTTTAAGGTTCAAATTAAGCACTCAAAAGTCAAACATGAAAAGTTAATACTATAGGCTTGCATGAAAATCAAATCTCCACCACTATTAAATGAGATGATACACAAATCAAAAGGTCTTAAAAAAAGTTGTAACGGGGCTTGGGTTAAAGGTGTGGATAAAGGCTGAATTTAGAGGGTTAGAATCTAGATCGAATTGACAATTTACCTAACTAGAAAAATGGACTAATACTGAATAATTACATCAATTAAAAACTAAACAATAATATATTTTTTTCAAGAACAATAATAAGAAAGAATTTAACAATTGAAATAGATAACATAGTTAGGCAACTGCTCAAATCAAATCTTGCCAAAAAGAAGCTAAAATAATAGGGAAAATTCTTAATGAATAAAAAAGAATGAATTTTGGGTTAATATTAAGGGTGTATCAAGAAATGGTTTATTAGGATCAAAGGGGTTCACTAGAAGGTAAGCTTTTTTTTTTTTTTTTGGGTAAGTGGATTAAAACCTAGGTGCCTTTATCATCTCAGTATATCAAATCAAGGGTGTGGTCTCGACATGCATAATCAAAGCAAGTTATAGAATAAAAAAGTCAATATTGACACACTCATAACCAATGGTAAAGTGAGCAAAAAAAGTATATGCTCTAAACGGCTCAAAATCTCACAAAAATTATGGTTTTTGATGTCAACCTTGCGATTTTCAAACTTCAAAGTAATATTAGATTTAGGAAAACAACTTGACACATTTTTAATTCTGAAAATAGACTTATCATGCTTGATCCTCTAATGATTTAAAGTTTAAACCATCAATGCACAATTACCTATGACTTGATCCAAAACATAGCAATAGAAATCATAAATCAATAAAAATTTTATTCTAATAGTAAAATGAGAAAATTACTTAAGAATAAGACATAATTCAGGGATTTTTTGATAACGATATAATTAACCTCCCCACACTTAAGATGTACATTGTCCTCAATATACAAAGATAGGTAATAGCAATGTAAGCAGAAAATCATAAGAGAGGAAAGGAGGTGAAACTTCTTGAATTATGGATGAAATCCTTAGAAATTGAAAATTGTAGAAATAGGTCCAATGAGAAGCATGATGAACTAGGCAGAGGTGAAGGTGGGGGAGAATACTCCAGTAGTTTGTTCGTTCCTTAGTAGCGCCTTGAACCTTTTGAAACTGATGAGTCATCAGTAAAGTTTTAGGGAATTTTATTAATGGACTTCGTTATGGTTACTCGATAATAAACAACCAGAGACATAAAAAAATCAAAATCTACTAATATAAATCAAAGAGAAGAAAGATAAAGAGAAAGAGTTTAAAAATTAAAATGAAAGAAAAAGAAAAAATAAATGGACTCAAAGGTCCTCATCAACAGATGGTTCGCGAGGTGGGGGTGGTGGTGATATGTGGAAGTGCTGACAAATCTGTTGTAGAGTCACCTCGAGGCCGTCGAATCGTCGAGCGTTGTCATTGAATTGTTGAGTGCAGTACTGCTCAAAACAAGTGAGGCACTCAGATATGTCAGTTAATGAAACAACCGCATGAACTGGTCGATGAGGCGGTGGTGGCGTAGAAGGTGGCTACTCATGATGTAAAGGGACATCATCAGTAATTTCCTCTAGGTCGTCTTGATCGGTGGCTTACGATAGATGGTATTGACGAGGATCAAACCCACGACGACACTCAATCATTCTCATATGAAACATTGTCGAGATGCCTTGTGGGGCCATCTGCCCTATAAGCGTGAGCGAGGAGGACTGAGCTGCGATGTTGAAGAGGCCAAAGTATCGAGCTGGGCGCGTCACATATGGGCCAACGGTGAGGACCCCTTTCCTATGTCACTCTGCCTGATGCTGAATGGCGAGGGCGATGAAGTAAGCTAAATCGAACACGTGCCCATGCGCAATGCTTTATAAAAAGTAGGCGTCGTGAGTGTTGACGACGCTAGTGCTCTGTAGCCTACCTGTCAAAGTGTGAGCCAGGATGGCATGTAAATACCTCAAGGATGGGGCGAGAGCTGATGCCTTGGAGTGACTGGGATCGTAGGTAGTCAAGGCAGGAAATAAGGCTCTCCAGTAGGAAGAAGGGGAGTAGTGGATGTTGTGATGAAGGTTCTCGAAGTCGTCGTCCTCCATGAATTCTTCGGTATAAAGTCCCAAAGCAACCCTTAACTCTGGGATACTCAACTCACGTACTAGGCTTTCAAGGCAGAACTGGACTGTACCTGGGTCATCAAAGTTTGTCATGACCGCCTAAAGGTGAAAGGTGGAACAGAGCTCCAAAGTAAGCTCTAAGTAGGTCGGCTCGACATTCTCGAAAAAATTCCCCCATGGGTTAGTAGTCAATAGGGCCCGAACCGTGTCAGCTAGTTGGACCTGCTCTAAGGCGGCCCAATCGATACATCTCCCCACGCCGAGGGGTCGTGCACGAAGTATCTGAAAATGTTCCTCTTGGGGTCCTAGGGGAAACTGTAGAAAAGGATGGCGCACTTCGGCTGATGCACTCGCGGAGGTAGCTTCGGGTCCCTTCCGCTTTTTTGAAGCGAGGACAGCAGTCTTTTTCCCACGTTGAGGAGTCATTATGTGCCTGCAAGATAAATTATTCAACATTAGTGTAGTAATGTAGAAACATCACCGAATACGTTCCCAAATAAATCAGAAATTCGAAATGTAAACTTGTGAACCAGAGTGTCAAAATAGGATTACCTGTGATGAAGTTGTGGTTCCTAGATGCAAAGATTTATCAATGTACGATACTAACTAATAAAGATTAAGTAGCAACGAGCCTAAAAGTGTTATAGTAATGAGACTAATTAACAAGACTAATGGGAATCCTAGAATGCATGGCATTATCAAAATCAGTAAGCTACCAAGAGCAAAATCATTGTCAAGTATCAATTAGTATAGAGAATGAAAATGTAACAAATGCAACCTAATAATTAATATGAGTATACTTAGCAACTCAACCTGAATCTGAAAAATGGAACTTATAAAATGGACTCACAGTAATAAAAGTGAACAATGAACTAAAAACTGAAGGGGGAAGAGTAAACCGATGGAGGTATTAAGGTGGCGCACGGATGTGGTGGTGGCACACGGGCGTGGTGGTCGCGCACTGGCATGGACTACAGGGGGAGGGGGCTGGTGCGCATGGAAAAGAATGGGAGAAGAGTTTTTTTAAAGGAAAAGAAGGAGAGGATATGGGGGATAGTGCAAGCGCTGGTGGGTCATCGAGGTGGTGGCCGGAGTAGGGGAAAAGGAGTAGAGAGGGTGTTTGGGTGAGAGAGCGGCTAGGGTTTTGGGGGGGAATTTGGGGGAGATGGTGAATAGTAGACGGGGGTTTAAATAGGGGTTGGAGCACACGGTCACGACCCACGCTCGTGTGCCCTGCATTTAGCCCGTGTGTTTCGTAAATGTTGGTTTAGGGCCTGTCTGAGTCTTGGCTCACGCCCGTGTTCCCTGGGCGTGTTGGGTCACACGGCCGAATCGCACGGCCGTGTGATGCTTCGTTCATTTCTCCCAAGCCCGTGTAGAGGTTCACACGCCCGTGTTAATTAATTAGTATCGACCACAGTCTTAAGGCACGGGCGTGCCTTGCTCAGTTTCAACCACGGCTTCTGGGCACGGGGGTGTCGCACGCCCATGTCACTTACTCAATATTGCCCACAGTTTTAGGGCACGCTCGTGTGGGTTTATCGCATCTCGTGTTCTTTAGTCAGTTTCGACCACGGCCGCATCACACGACCGTGGCAATTTATCGGAGCCCGTGGTTTGGGGAAAATTTTCGTCCTATTTTCGCACGGTCTCCGCCACACTGATGTACCTACTCGTGGTGTCCACACGGCCATGCCATGCCCTTGTGCAGGGCCGTGTGGGTAGGGAAACCTGTGCCTATTAAATTGGTTAGTTTTTAGTTAGGTGCTAAAATTTGAAAATATAGACATTAATGAGGTTAGTGTTCGGGTTGCCTCCCGAGAAGCGCTTGTTTAAAGTCTTAAGCTAGACTTGCCTTGTTTTCATCACTTTATGAAGGTACATAGAACTGAAGCTCCTCTCTAATATCCCTAAAATCTTCACCATTATATAGTTTAAGTCGTTGACCGTTTATCTTGAATGTGCCATAAGTTGGATGAGTTACCTCAATTGTGCCATAGGGAAAAATGGTTTTGATTACGAATGGACCAGACCATATTGATTCCAACTTCAAATTGCTTAGGTTGCATCAAACGAGCATCATGATGTCGTTTTGTTGCTTTTTTGTATAAACATGAGTTCTCGTAGGCATTTGCTCGCCACTCATCTAGCTCATTTAACTGAATCAATCTTTTCTCACCTGCAAGTTTAAGATCATAGTTTAAGAATTTTATAGCCCAAAATGCTTTGTGCTCTAATTCAAATGGTAGATGACAACTCTTCCCGTAAACAAGTCTGTATGGGGATGTTCCTATGGGAGTTTTAAAAGTGGTTCTATAAGCCCATAAAACGTCGTCTACTTTTAATGTCCAATCTTTCCTGTTTGATTGATCGTTGTTTTATGCGATGTCAAAGTCTTAAAATTTATATAAAGAATGATCGAATCTGGAAACTAACTATGGCAACGATTTGAGGATAGCGCACCTATCGAACAATAGTATAGTTAAAGCAAGACCGGATTGTCGAACCCAAAGGAACCAAAAGTACTAAATACTAACTCTCTTTTTATTATCTAGCCTAATAATTAAGGGAATTGTTTATCTAATCTAAAATTAACTAACTACTAAACTAAAGACTCTAAGACAAAGAAGAATGAAATTGGGGAAATAACTTTGAGGAAAAACCAATTGATTAAGACGATACCCAATGAAGAATCCACCTGGACTTCACTTGTTATCTAACTCTGAACCAGACGATTTATTCATTTGACTTGATCCGTAAGATTCCCTAATGTATATTAATCCCTCTCTCGAGGCGACTAACGTCTAACCGTAGGTTGATTAATTGAAATCTCTTTCTAATTAAAACCCCTAGAATTGCATTAACTCGATCAATGGACTCCCATATTAGGTTTCACCCTAATCCGGCAAAATCTCGTCACCCTATCTCTAGGCGTGCGATCAACTCCGCTTAATTATGCTAGATCTACTCTTGGGCAGGGACTTTTGCTCCTCCACCTAAGTACATCACACTTGAATTAATATTTCGGAAATATCAACACAAGAATTAAGTACACATAATTAAGAACAAGTCAAACATTTATCATGTAGTTTAGAAAACGATAACAAGATTCATCTTAGGTTTCATCCCCCCCGGGTATCTGAGGGTTTAGTTCATAACAATAAAAGAAAACATCCCAGAAGGAAAGATAAAACAAAACATAAGAAATCCCTAAAACCCCCTGAAGGAATTGAAGGAGAGATCTTTTGTCTTGAGTATGATTCCGGCTTCTTGAGATGAATCAACTGGCTATCTTCGAGTAAATCCCCACAAATCTGCCTTCTTTGGCCTAGCTGGACGCCCCCTGACTAAAGCCTTGGGTTCCCCTGACAAAAGCCCTGGCAGAAGGCTTCTGCCGAACCCCCCCTTTAAGTTGCCCTTTTAGGTGTTTATATAGGCTTTGAGGTGCCTTACTTGGTCTCTAAGTATCCTAATCCAAGTGGAATTCCTACTAGGGTGTTTAAATAGACTTTGGAATGTGTTTCTTTGCCTCCAAGTATCCTATTCCGAGTAAAGCTCCACTTGGCCGCGGCAGGGACATGCCCACGGCACACGCCCGTGTGAATCGTGGCCAGGCCATGTTCAAGACGGTTGAATGAGGCACGACTGTGTGATCTTGGGCCCAGGTCGTGTGGATTTCGTGATATGGCCCATTCACTCTGTTTTGGGCCCGTTTTCTGTTCTTTTCATCATCCGGTGCTCTGCTAAGTGTAAAACATGAAAACAAAGGATTAAAAGCACCAAATTACATAATTCAAGGCTTAAATCATCCAAAAGCATGCTAAATGTGGGCTTAAAATATGTTACTTTTACGGTTTATCAAATACCCCCACACTTAAGCTTTTGCTTGTCCTCAAGCAGAATTCTCAACTTACAAATAAAAGGAACTTCCTCGATTCATAATATTCATCAATAATATTTCATCATAATTCAAAGGTAATTCATACATGAATAATTCAACTCAAAAAGTCCTAAAGATTCAAACACTCTAAGTCATACATTTGTAGCACAAAACATAGGTGTTTCCCCTCATCTGAATAATTACCTCTGATTCAAAATCGACAAGAGTTGACATCCTCACTAAAGATTCACTCAAATCACTTGAAGTGTTTAAGGTTCAGAATTAAGCACTCAAAAGTCAAACATGAAGAGCTAATCCCATAGGCTTGCATGAAAATCAAATCTCCACCACTATAATATGAGATGATACACAAATCAAAAAGTCCTTTAAAAAGGGTTGTAACGGGGCTTAGGTTAAGGGTGTGGATAAAGGCTGAATTAAAGGGTTAGAATCGAGATTGAATTGACAATTTACCTAACTAGAAAAATGAACTAATCCAAATAATTACATCAATTGAAAACTAATAAGCTTTTTCTTCAAGATTTGAAATTCAAACATGTAAGTTCACTTAATTATAGAACTAATAATGAATATACTTCATTTTTTTAGAACAAGTCAAATACATAATGAAAGATGAATTTTAACTACTGAAAGTTAGGCAACCGACCAAATCAAATCTCGACAAAAAGGGTAGTCAAGGAATGGTGATAACAAATACAAAGGGTTTTGGGTTAAGATTAGTGGGTGAGTCAATAAAAAGGGTTGTTAGGATCAACGTGGTCCACTAGGGGCTAATTATGAAGGTAGGCTTTTTAGTAGAGTAAGTGGGTTACGTCCTAAGTGCCTTTATCATCTCTGTATATCAAATCAATGGTGTGGTCTTGACATGTATAATCGAAGCAAGTTCTAGAATAACAAATCAATGTTGACACACTCATAATCAAAGAGTGAGCACGAAAGAATGTATGCTCTATAAGGCTCAAAATCTCACAAAAATTTTGGGTTTTTAATGTCAACCTCGTAAGTTTCAAACTTCAAGGTAATAATTAGATTCAGGTAGACAACCTAAAAAAATTTTTAATTCTGAAAAATAGACTTATCAAGCTTGATTCTCTAGTATCCTTCAAATTTAATCATCAATGCATAATTATCAATGGCTTAATCCAAAACATATCAATAAAATTCATAAATCAGGGAAATTTCATTCTAATCATAATATGAGAAACTTACTTTAGAACAAGGCATAATTCAGGGATTTTCAAATAATACTATAGTTAACCCCCCACACTTAAGATGTACATTGCCCTCAATGTACAAAGATAGATAATATCAAAATAATCATAAAATCATAAGATGGGGGGAGAAGTGAAACTTCCTGAATTTTGGATGAAGTCAATGAAAATAAACCGGATAAGATTGGAGGTGAACATGGGGAAGCACCTCGAATCATTTGAAATTGAATCCTCGAAGCAGTCGTCCTGATTTTATTGTATCCTAAGCTAAATCTAAATGACATGAAGAATAAGAAGAAAATAATAAAGAAAATAAAAAAATAAAAAATAAAAGTAAATAATGAAAGAAGAAAGACAACTGGAAAAGAAAAAAGAAGAAGGGGGTTTAAATAGAGATGTAGCTCGTGTTTTGAGACAAATTTTATCCTGTTGCCACACGTCTACGGCCACGCCCTTTTACCTATCTGTGGTGCCCACACGGCCACGGCCACGGCCGTGTGCAAGACCGTGTGCAAGACCGTGTGAGTATGGAAAACCTGCGCCTAAACATTGAAATAAATAAAACTAAACTAATTAGTATGGTTAGTGCTCGGGTTGCCTCCCGAGAAGCGCTCGTTTAAAGTCTTGAGCTAGACTTACCTCTTATTCGAATAATCATGGTGGTTTGAGGAGGTGAAAATCCTTTCTCATACGATCAATTCGGTTATTGATATAAAATTTAAGTCGAGTAGTGCTTACCTTAAAGGTGATGATTTTAGGACTAGTTACCTCGACTGTTCCATCTAGGAGGATTTTGAGTACCTGATCTCCTATCTTAAGCTGGGTTGTCCCATTATTAAGTTCGTCGTGGAGTTGCCTCGTTTTTGCTTCGTGTGTTTTTAGTTTCTCTTAGAAGTGTGTCTTCCACTCGTCTAGTTCATCGATCCAGAGCCTTCTTCCTCATAAATTTCTTCTTTATCGATACGAGGTATAGGAGCTAGCATCTGCGAAAGAGCTTCAAGAAATGGCAAGTTAATATAAAATTTCTTTGGAAGTTTAAGAGACTTACCAACTTGTTCCTCTGTGTGGTCTTTCTTTAACATATTGGGGTATGGCACACGGGGTTCGTACTCTGTAATTACCGGGTTTGGTAAATCCTGGCTTACCTTAACCTTACCTTTACTTACCACAGGCTCTTGTCTCGGGTCAGATTCCACTAACCTTTCGCTGTCATGAGCTGTTACGGCTTGAAGTTGCTCTTTTGGGTTAGTTTTAGTGTTGCTTGGCAAGCTTTCTTGTAGTTGTTCTGAGATCAGCTTAGTAAGCCGACCTAACTGATCCTCGATCCCTTGAATTGATGCTTCTTGATTTTTGAGTGCTATTTCGGTGTTTTGGAAACGTGTTTCTATATTTTGGAAACGTGTTTCTGAGACTGCTATGAATTTTGTCAGCATCTTTTCAAGGTTCGACTCCTCTTCCTATTGGTGAGGTGGTTGTTGAAAATCTGGAGGAAGTTCCGGTCTTTGGCTGCTTTGATCATCCCACGAGAAATTGGGATGGTACCTCCAACCTGCATTATAAGTGTTACCATAAAAATTATTTTGAGGTCTAGGATAGTTACCTATATAGTTCATTTGTTTGGTCTCCATGCCCTGTCCTTAGGGTGGGTACTCAGGATTCGCCACGCCTCCACTTGCGTCGCACTGCATAACTGGATGTGCCTGCGAAGAAATGTATAAACAATCAAATTCTTTATCTAACATCTCTACCTGATTTGATAGCATGGTTACTGCGTCGAGGTTAAAGACACTGGCTGCTTTAGTAAGAATTGTCCTCATGAATTGCCGCTGATAATTATTCAATGCCATCTCCTCTATAAACTAAAATTATCTGCCAAAAGTGAATAAAGGAAAAATTAGCAAAGTAAAAACAAATAAAAAAATAAATTGCAATAAAAAATGGCTAAAGTAATAAAAATTGAGCTTTCTTAATATTTCAGTTCCCCGGCAACGGCGCCAAAAACTTGATCATTGTTTTATGCGATGTCAAAGTCTTAAAATTTAAATAAAGAATGATCGAACCTGGAAACTAACTATGACAATGATTTGAGGGAAGCACACCTATCGAACAATAGTTGTAACACCCCAAACCCGGTCAATACGCCACGACCGAATCTGGCATGCCACGGAGGAAAACGTTTTGAAGAGAATTGTGTTACCGATTAAATTATAGTGAAAAAAAACTCTTTGTTGCTCTATGTTTGAAGAAATCAGGTGTATAATAAGTTAAAAACTGATAATTTACTTTGAAATCCCATAAATAAAACTTTAAAACTTAGTTGTCAATCCATAGATTAGAAAACATTTAAGCCATTTTAAGAAAAACCCGAATTATTACTTTGAAAACCGTTTGCATTTTAGAGTAGAAACTTCAATTTGGAAATCATTTAAGTTGTCGAAAACACTTTAGTTGTAATTTTACTATCAAATGATTTATATTACCCGATGGTAAGATTTTGAAAACTGTTGCGTTTTTATAGTTTAGAAAACTTTGGGCTCAATTATTAAATCAACCATGATATTTATTTAGCCATGTTTAAAACAAGTCCAAAGCATATAAATAATCCAAAAACATAATTAAAGAGGCCTTATTACAGATCCAAATAAAGATGAAAAACCAAATTTAAATAAAATATAGTACCCAAACCACTATCCGTGTAAAATCGAATTTTTATTGCATGGCCTCCTCGAGTCCATCCGGCTCCTCATTCGGGATTTATGAATCACCTGAAAAGATAAGGGAGAAGGTGAGTCACCAAGACTCAGTGCATAAATCCTTCCCCCGGTTAATGCAACATTCTTACACAATTCATAACCAAGCAATATATATATATATAATGCACCCAAACCTAGCCATCTATAACTCCTTTTCTACCCCGTGTGGTACCAAACCACTGGTGGTGCCAAACCACTGGTGACCCAAAGTCACGAATAATCCATCTGTGGGGCCAACCCACGTGTGATACCAAATCACTAGCGACGATCCCGTAATATCAAATGTAGGGCCAACCCACTGTGGTACTAAGCCACTGGGACGAGTCGCTATGAGGTGCCAAACCTCTGGTGTCCCAAAGACACAAAATATCAACGATCCAGGTGTGGGGCCAACCCACGTGTGATACCAAATCACTGGCGACGATCCCGATATATCAACTGTGGGACCAACCCACTGTGGTGCTAAGCCACTGGGATGAGTCGCTATGAGGTGCCAAACCTCTGGTGTCCCAAAGACACGAAATAATCTGTGGTACCAAACCACTGGAGGTGCCAAACCTCTGGTGTCCCAAAGACACGGATATCAAATCCTTCCCCCTCCTCTCATATCACCCACAACAGTGCAATTATTATGCAAATCATGCCATCATGCTTTATTATGAATCATATAGAAATATATCACATATCATGGTAATAAGCATCATATAGCAAAACATATTGAAACGGACTTACCCGAATCCTTGCTCATACCCTTATGGTATCATATCGAGATTTTCACAGTTTTCGGCTTTAAAACATGATCAAGTTATTAATATATTACCAAGTTATAAAGTGTGTAAGTTACACACCTGTCACTAATGCAAGCACTAAATCCCGAAGACCCGATCTACAGCACTCGATCTCCTTGTCCTACATTCGGCCAAACCACAAAACTATAAACAAGGCCATTCAGCCACACCAACACATCCTGAAGGGTTATCGTACGAAATACTAAATCTTACCTATTAACTTACCCAAAACGATTGTCAGAGAATTAAGACTTGAGTGGATTACTTCCAAAATCCCGAGGAGTCTAGAAGAAAAATCGGTTCCTTCGAATAGTTAGAACCTTACAACAAATACCCAAAAATTCGGCCTTTGCCCTCAAGAAAAAAAACGACATAGAAAAGAGAAAAGAAACAAAGGAAATACGGCCATGAATACTTACCCCCTTCCAAAACCGATTGAAGAAAACCAAATGAAGACCTACCCTTGTTGATATTCGGCCAAGACAAATCAAAAAGAGAATGGGAAGTTTCGGCAATATGGTTAAATGGTGAAGGGAATTTCGGCTATGGTTGATTTGTAATAACAAAAAGGATTTGGCTAGAGTGGAGAAAGAGAAAGGAAAAGGAAGAAAAAGAAAGAAATTGCAATGGGAGAGGGATGTTTTCAGTTTTGAGCAAAAGTGGAAGAAAGAAAAAGAGAAATGGGGAGAAGGAAGATTCGGCCAACCACTAAAGATGAAGAAAGAGATGAAGGGAAAAGGGTTGGTTTTAGGCTACAAAGAAAATAAAATATGAGAGAGACTCAAATGAATATTCGGCCAAATGCCTAAGAGAAAATTCGGCAAACCACAATGGTCTTTTTGGCTTTGACACAAAACAAGAAAACAATGCCAAAACTAAAACAAAATTGTACCTAATGCCCAAGACACAATCGGCTAAGGAGGAAGATTTTGGAGAGGAAAAGAAAAAATGCAAAAGATGCACAAAATGCAAGAATTGACCAACTAAACCCCCCAAATTCCTATCAACATTCGGCCAACCCCCTAGACACCCATACTGTCCACATTCATGTCAAACTTTCTACACAAAACTTTCCATAGCATAACACCTTACATCATGCCTTATGTTCTCACATCAACCTTTAATCAAATGATTTCTTTCCCAAACATCAAGCTTTCCTAAACTATTATTCAACTTACCATAAAACTTAAAGTCCAACCTACCATATGAATAGCTTGACCGACACTTAATGTAAGGTGCATAAAAATAAAGTCTTCAAAATGTAATCCATGCTACTCGAACCTCTTCCCTCAAGCAACCCTCCATGCACCATAACCACCTTGTCACTAACTCCTCATGTGCTAGAATTTAACACTTAAATTAACTTAAGTGTGAGGTTCACCTAATCCACTTCACTAAATTTTCAATACTAAGAATTATTCTAGCTTCGCAAATAAATCCAAACCTTCACAAGACTATGCTAAGCGCACAAACAATCCTACCCGAGCAAACACAAGTAACAAGATGATATTCAATTTTTTCCTAAAACCCAATTAATCCCGAGAATTCGTAGAAACCTCGTAACCTTCCAAATCCACTAAAAAAATCCAATTTGCAAAAAAACCATTCTCATATTCTTGAAGATTTTAAACACTCCTAAGCCCAAGCCCAATCGGCCCAATCCTACTAGGCCCAATTTCGGGATGTTACAATTCTACCCTCCTAAAAAAAATTCGTCCTCAAAATTTCCAACCAACTACGAACACACTACTCAAATCACACCACTATGCTTTCGCTGTGCACTCTGCCCTTAACAACCACAATGTACTTTTTAACATAAACTTGAATCCTTTTCCACACAACCAAACATCTAACCACAATAGCAACCGTTATCTACCACTTATACCAAAAATTTTCCTACATTCAATCATCACTTCCAACCATAACATACTTGACTTGAGGGTGAGGAAACAATCCCGAGCATTATGCTTCTAACCTCCTCCAGCATTCTCCCGAATGACGCCTCTTGCAAAAATCACAAACCGGATAGTTTGGTCGTGCCTTGACATGCTTAACAGAACGAGATTGTGACCCTAGAGAACTGTGATCTCTATTCTTCTTACAGTCCACAGACCCAACTCGAAGTGCTTCACCGATTCCTTTAACCTCCTCCAAAACTTCCTTAACTATCTGAGTCAGCTCATCAATCCCAACTCGATCATGAGACCCTGTCTCAGCCACTAGCAATGCTAACGCCTCCTTTTCGGAAATATGCCTCAGTGCCGAAGATTTAGCCCTAGCACCTCAGTTTTTACCACGTCCATGACGACCATAATCTCGAGTGTTCATGTCTAACGTCTCGACTTATCTAATTTAAAAGTTTTATGCTTAGTGATCATTCCACTATCTTTAAAACACAGTTTTATGAATAATTCTTATTAAAGAGTTTTGTTTTCGCGAGTACATCCAACCTAGAGTTTTGGGTCACTAGAGTAGTTCCTACTACTATTCAGTCATTCAAAGTTTATAACATCCAAAAATCACAACCAAAGGCTAGGGGTACTTACCTTGGAGGATTGATGCCGGACACTCGGTGCCATGCCTTTCAAACCATATAATTTCAAACAAAACATTTAAAAATCATACTTTAAAACATTTTGGGCCTCGGGCCCACAGCGAGCTTTTGAACTTAGCTCTGATACCAATTTGTAACACCCTAAACCCGGTCAATACGCCATGACCGAATCTGGCATGCCACGGAGGAAAACATTTTGAAGAGAATTGTGTTACCGATTAAATTATGGTGAAAAAAACTTTTTGTTGCTCTATGTTTGAAGAAATCAGGTGTATAATAAGTTAAAAACTGATAATTTACTTTGAAATCCCATAAATAAAACTTTAAAACTTAGTTGTCAATCCATAGATTAGAAAACATTTAAGCCATTTTAAGAAAAACCCGAATTATTACTTTGAAAACCGTTTGCATTTTAGAGTAGAAACTTCAATTTGGAAATCATTTAAGTTGTCGAAAACACTTTAGTTGTAATTTTACTATCAAACGATTTATATTACCCGATGGTAAGATTTTGAAAACTGTTGCGTTTTTATAGTTTAGAAAACTTTGGGCTCAATTATTAAATCAACCATGATATTTATTTAGCCATGTTTAAAACAAGTCCAAAGCATATAAATAATCCAAAAACATAATTAAAGAGGCCTTATTACAAATCCAAATAAAGATGAAAAACCAAATTTAAATAAAATATAGTACCCAAACCACTATCCGTGTAAAATCGAATTTTTATTGCATGCCCTCCTCGAGTCCATCCGGCTCCTCATCCGGGATTTACGAATCACCTGAAAAGATAAGGGAGAAGGTGAGTCACCAAGACTCAGTGCATAAATCCTTCCCCCGGTTAATGCAACATTCTTACACAATTCATAACTAAGCAATATATATATATATATAATGCACCCAAACCTAGCCATCCATAACTCCTTTTCTACCCCGTGTGGTACCAAACCACTGGTGGTGCCAAACCACTGGTGACCCAAAGTCACGATATCCAATAATAATGTGGTGCCAAACCACTGGTGACCCAAAGTCACGAATAATCCATCTGTGGGGCCAACCCACGTGTGATACCAAATCACTGGCGACGATCCCGATATATCAACTGTGGGGCCAACCCACTGTGGTGCTAAGCCACTGGGACGAGTCGCTATGAGGTGCCAAACCTCTGGTGTCCCAAAGACACGAAATAATCTATGGTACCAAACCACTGGAGGTGCCAAACCTCTGGTGTCCCAAAGACACGGATATCAAATCCTTCCCCCTCCTCTCATATTACCCACAACAGTGCAATTATTATGCAAATCATGCCATCATGCTTTATTATGAATCATATAGAAATATATCACATATCATGGTAATAAGCATCATATAGCAAAACATATTGAAACGGACTTACCCGAATCCTTGCTCATACCCTTATGGTATCATATCGAGATTTTCACAGTTTTCGGCTTTAAAACATGATCAAGTTATTAATATATTACCAAGTTATAAAGTGTGTAAGTTACACACCTGTCACTAACGCAAGCACTAAATCCCGAAGACCCGATCTACAGCACTCGATCTCCTTGTCCTACATTCGGCCAAACCACAAAACTATAAACAAGGCCATTCAGCCACACCAACACATCCCGAAGGGTTATCGTACGAAATACTAAATCTTACCTATTAACTTACCCAAAATGATTGTCAGAGAATTAAGACTTGAGTCGATTACTTCCAAAATCCCGAGGAGTCTAGAAGAAAAATCGGTTCCTTCGAATAGTTATAACCTTACAACAAATACACAAAAATTCGGCCTTTGCCCTCAAGAAAAAATACGACATAGAAAAGAGAAAAGAAACAAAGGAAATACGGCCATGAATACTTACCCCCTTCCAAAACCGATTGAAGAAAACCAAATGAAGACCTACCCTTGTTGATATTCGGCCAAGACAAATCAAAAAGAGAATGGGAAGTTTCGGCAATATGGTTAAATGGTGAAGGGAATTTCGGCTATGGTTGATTTGTAATGACAAAAAGGATTCGGCTAGAGTGGAGAAAGAGAAAGGAAAAGGAAGAAAAAGAAAGAAATTGCAATGGGAGAGGGATGTTTTCAGTTTTGAGCAAAAGTGGAAGAAAGAAAAAGAGAAATGGGGAGAAGGAAGATTCGGCCAACCACTAAAGATGAAGAAAGAGATGAAGGGAAAAGGGTTGGTTTTAGGCTACAAAGAAAATAAAATATGAGAGAGACTCAAATGAATATTCGGCCAAATGCCTAAGAGAAAATTCGGCAAACCACAATGGTCTTTTCGGCTTTGACACAAAACGAGAAAACAATGCCAAAACTAAAACAAAATTGTACCTAATGCCCAAGACACAATCGGCTAAGGAGGAAGATTTTGGAGAGGAAAAGAAAAAATGCAAAAGATGCACAAAATGCAAGAATTGACCAACTAAACCCCCCCAAATTCCTATCAACATATGGCCAACCCCCTAGACACCCATATCGTCCACATTCATGTCAAACTTTCTACACAAAACTTTCCATAGCATAACACCTTACATCATGCCTTATGTTCTCACATCAACCTTTAATCAAATGATTTCTTTCCCAAACATCAAGCTTTCCTAAACTATTATTCAACTTACCATAAAACTTAAAGTCCAACCTACCATATGAATAGTTTGACCGACACTTAATGTAAGGTGCATAAAAATAAAGTCTTCAAAATGTAATCCATGCTACTCGAACCTCTTCCCTCAAGCAACCCTCCATGCACCATAACCACCTTGTCACTAACTCCTCATGTGCTAGAATTTAACACTTAAATTAACTTAAGTGTGAGGTTCACCTAATCCACTTCACTAAATTTTCAATACTAAGAATTATTCTAGCTTTGCAAATAAATCCAAACCTTCACAAGACTATGCTAAGCACACAAACAATCCTACCCGAGCTAACACAAGTAACAAGACGATATTCAAATTTTTCCTAAAACCCAATTAATCCCGAGAATTCATAGAAACCTCGTAACCTTCCAAATCCACTAAAAAAATCCAATTTGTAAAAACACCATTTTCATATTCTTGAAGATTTTAAACACTCCTAAGCCCAAGCCCAATCGGCCCAATCCTACTAGGCCCAATTTCAGGATGTTACAATAGTATAGTTAAGGCAAGACCGAATTGTCGAACCCAAAGGAACCAAAAGTACTAATACTAACTCTCTTTTTTTTATCTAGCCTAGGAATTAAGGGAATTGTTTATCTAGTCTAAAATTAACTAACTACTAAACTAAAGACTCTAAGACAAAGAAGAATGAAATTGGGAAAATAACTTTGAGGAAAAACCAATTGATTAAGATGATACCCAAGGAAGAATCCACCTAGACTTCACTTGTTATCTAACTCTGAACCAGACGATTTATTCATTTAACTTGATCCGTAAGATTCCCTAATGTATATTAATCCCTCTCTCGAGGCGACTAACGTCTAACCCTAGGTTGTTTAATTGAAATCTCTTTCTAATTAAAACCCCTAGAATTGTATTAACTCGATCTATGGACTCCCATATTAGGTTTCACCCTAATCCAGCAAAATCTCGTCACCCTATCTCTAGGCGTGCGATCAACTCCGCTTAATTATGCTAGATCTCCTCTTGGGCAGTGACTTTTGCTCCTCCACTTAAGTACATCACACTTGAATTAATATCCCAAAAATATCAACACAAGAATTAAGAACACATAATTAAGAACAAGTCAAATATTTATCATATAGTTCAGCAAACGATAACAAGATTCATCTTAGGTTTCATCCCCCTCAGGTATTTGAGGGTTTAGTTCATAACAATAAAAGAAAACATCTCAGAAGAAAAGATAAAACAAAACATAAGAAATCCATAAAACCCCCTGAAGGAATTGAAGGAGAGATCCTCCGTCTTGAGTATGATTCTGGCTTCTTGAGATGAATCAACTGGCTATCTTTGAGTAAATCCCCACAAATCTGCCTTCTTTGGCCTAGCTGGACGCCCCCTGACTAAAGCCTTGGGTTCCCCCGACAAAAGCCCTTGCAGAAGGCTTCTGCCGAACTTCTCCTTTAAGTTGCCCCCTTGGGTGTTTATATAGGCTTTGAGGTGCCTTACTTGGTCCCTAAGTATACTAATCCAAGTGGAATTCCTACTAGAGTGTTTAAATAGACTTTGGAATGTGTTTCTTTGCCTCCAAGTATCCTATTCCGAGTAAAACTCCTTTTGGTCGCGGCAAGGACACGCCCATGGCACACGCCTGTGTAAATCGTGACCAGGCCGTGTTCGAGACTGTTGAATGAGGCACGACCATGTGGTCTTGGGCCCAGGCCGTGTGGATTTCGTGATATGGCCCATTTACTCCGTTTTGGGACCATTTTCCATTCTTTTCATCATCCGGTGCTCTCCTAAGTGTAAAACATGAAAAAAAAAGGATTAAGAGCACCAAATTACATAATTCAAGGCTTAAATCATCCAAAAGCATGCTAAATGTGGGCTTAAAATATGTTACTTTTACGGTTTATCATTGATTCTACGGTTTTCTCTAGAATATGCTTAATCTCTCGATTGGTTACTTCAACTTGTCCACTGGTTTGAGGGTGATAAGGGGTAGCTGTTCTGTGGTGCACTCCATATTTCTTTAAGATTTTATCAAATTGAGTATTACAAAAATGAGTACCCGTATCACTAATAGTTGCTCTAAGTGTTCCAAATCAAGAGAAGAGTTTCTTAAGAAATCTCACTACCACTCTAGCATCATTAGTAGGTAAAGCTTAAGCTTCCACCCATTTTGACATATAATCAACTGCTACTAAGATGTATTTATTCCCAAAGGAGCTAGGGAATGGACCCATAAAATCAATACTCCATACATCAAATATTTAACATGATAGCATATATGTTGAGGCATTTTATCGCGTTTAGTGATATTACCTGTTCTCTTACATCTATCACACGAAGTAACATACCTGTTAGCATCCTTGAACAGAGTGGGCCAATAAAAACCTGATTTGAGCATTTTATGTGCTGTCCTAGTCCCACTGTAATGTCCTCCTGTTGGTCCTGAATGGCAATGTTCTAGGATTTTGCTTGCTCTGCCTTTGTAACACATCTCCGAATTACTTGATCTGCACATATACGAAAAAGAAAAGGGTCTTCCCAAAAATAGTTTTTCACATCAACAAAGAATCGCTTCTTTTGATGATGTGTCAACCCTTTTGGTAGGATGTTAGCAGCTAAGTAATTCGCAATATCTGCAAATCAAGGTACCTCAGAGTCGGATAAAGCCAAGAGTTGTTCTTCAGGAAAGGAGTCATTTATCTCACTCTCATCGAATTCTTTGAGAAGTTTAATTACCTCAGCTTTAACAACTTCCTTTATATTGGGATTTAATCGTCTTTGAGTTTGCACACATGGTTTATATTCATCTTCCATTAAAATTTTGTGGGTGTAAAACGATGGGCTTATCCCTTTAATGTCAAAAATCTTCCAAGCTATGGCTCTTTTATGCTCCTTTAGTACCTGTAGTAACTTATCTTTCTCATTAGGTTCCAAGTCTGAAGAAATAATTTCCGGTAGTGTAGAATTATCTCTGAGGAATGCATACTCTAAGTGATTTGGTAACTGTTTCAGTTCCAATTTGGGAGGTTCTTCAATAGAGGGTTTTTTTTAATTCGTCGTTTATTTCAATACCCTCATACTTCTTTTGTCTTGGGGAATAATTATTAGAATTTAACTTAATTTTTATCTCCCCCATCTTAGTGGTATCATTTTCTACCTCCTCACCTTAGACAAGACACAGTTCCAACATGTCTTTATGTATGATTTCCTGAAAAGAATCTTGAATAGAATGATCAATATCGTCGATAAAAAAACAGGAATCATCTTGCTCTCTAGAGTATTGCATAACATCATAAATTTTAAGAATAATTTCCTCGTCACCTACCCTAAGCTCAAGTTTACCATCACCTACATCAATAACAGCCCTAGCAGTAGCTAAAAATGGGCGTCCTAAAATTAAAGGCACCTCAACGTCCTCATCCATGTCAAGCACAACAAAATCAACAGGGAATATGAATTTATCAACTTTTACCAAAACATCTTCAATAATTCCCCTAGAATATTTAACATATCTATTAGCTAATTGGATACTCATCCTAGTGAGTTTTGGTTCCCCAAGACCAAGCTGCTTGAACATTTTATAAGGCATTAAATTAATACTAGCACCTAAATCATCTAATGCTTTTTCAATATTTAAACTACCAATTAAACAGGGAATAGTGAAACTTCTTGGATCTTTCAATTTGGTTGGTAGCTTATTTTGGAGAATAGCTGAACATTCCTCATTAAGCTCCACGGTTGATAGCTCTTCAAACTTTCTTTTTATTTGTTAAAAGCTCTTTTAAGAATTTTGCATACGTAGGCATCTGTGAAGTAGCTTCAACAAAAGGTAAGTTAATATGTAATTGTTTAAAAAGTTCAAGAAATTTACCGAATTGTGCGTCCATGCGGTCTTTCTTCAACTTTGCTGGATATGGGATCAGTGATTTATACTCTTTAAGTGCCGGTGTTACACTCTCATTTACTTCCTCACCCTTCGCCTTATCAGTTTCTTGTGGCATCTTCCTTTCAGCTTCAACCAACACCTTCCCATTCCTTAGTGTAACTACCTTCACATGCTCTTTTGGGTTAGGTTCGGTGTTACTAGGTAAACTACCTAGTTGCCTTTTGGAAACTAACTTAGCCAGCTGTCCAATTTGATTTTCAAGCCCTTGAATCGATGCTTGCTAATTTTTCAACACTGTTTCTGTATTCTGAAAACGAGTATTTGACATCGAAATAAACTTTGCTAGCATATCTTCAAGGTTCGTCTTTTTCTCTTGCTGGTAGGGTGGTTGGAAACCTGGAGGGGGTTGAAGTCTTTGATTCCCTTGATTACCCCATAATAAATTTGGGTGGTTCGTCCATCTTGGATTATATGTATTACTGTAAGGATTATTTTGAGGTTTAGAGTTATTACCCATATAGTTCATCTGTTCGCTTTCTATGCCAGGGTTGTAGGATGGATATTCTGTATTGCCCATTCCTTCTCCATTCGTATCGCAATGCATCACTGGATGTACCTGCGAAGAACCTCACAAACCATCAATCTTTTTATTTAAAAGCTCTACTTGGTTTGATAGCATGGTAACTGCGTCGAGGTTGAAACCGCTAGCGGCTTTTTTTGGCTTCGTTCTCATTACTTGCCATTGATAGCTATTCAGTGACATCTCTTCTATAAAATCATAAGCCGCTTCAGGGGTTTTGTTGTTTAGAGTATCGCCGGTGGCTGCATCTATTAGTTGCCTAGTTGAGGGGTTCAAACCGTTATAAAAGGTTTGAACCTGTAACCATAGAGGTAACCCATAGTGAGGGCATCTTCTCAACAAGTCCTTGTACCTCTCTCATGCATCGTAGAGCGCTTCTAAATCAATCTGCACAAAAGAAGAGATATCATTCCTCAACTTTGCCATTTTAGCCGACGGAAAATATTTTAACAAAAACTTTTCGGTCATCTGTTCCCAAGTAGTGATGGAACCTCGTGGTAACGAGTTCAACCATTGTTTAGCTTTATTTCGCAAGGAAAAGGGGAACAACCGAAGGCAAATGGCATCATCAGAAATGCCATTAATTTTAAAAGTGTCGCAGAATTCTAAGAAATTGGCCAAATGAGTATTTGGGTCCTCATCCTCATCCTACAAACCATCAAACTGAACAAATTGTTAAATCATTTGAATAGTGTTAGGTTTCAGTTCAAAATTATTTTCACCAATAGCAGGTCTAGCAATACTCGATTCAACCCTAGTTAAATTGGGCCTAGCATAATCGTACATAGTACGAGGAGCGGGATTTTGATTCACCAGATTTGCGACAACCACAGGAGGGAGCGAATTATTATCAGCCATCTCCTCGGTAGTATTAGTATCGTTCTCTTGCTCTTCCTCTATGTATTGTAGACTTCACCTTATCTCTCTTCGGTTTCTGTGAGCAGTGCTTTTTATCTCACTGTCAAAAAGTAAAGGTCCTGACGGGTTCCTTCTAGTCATAAACTAAAAATACCTTCCAAGAACAAATAAAAAGAAAAGTTAGTAAATTAAAATAAAATCAGAAAATAAATTGTAGTCAAAATAAAAATGGCTAAAGTAATAAAAGTTAAGTGTTCCTAATATTTTAGTCCCCGGCAACGGCGCCAAAAACTTGATGGGCTCGAAGCTAACTAACATTTCAATAAAGGCAAGCGCACCTATCGAACAGTAGTATAGCTTTGGTGAGTCCGGAATATCATATCCTCAAGGGCTAAAATTACTAGTAATAACTATCTTTTTATTATCTAGCCTAATAGTTAAGGGATTTGTTATTAATCTAAAATTAACTAACTAATTGACTATGAACGCGACAGAGAGTGAAAGAAATAATAGAAAAAACCAATGAGAAAGACAATACCCAAGGAAGAATCCACCTAGACTTCACTTATTGTTCTGACTCTGAATGATTTATTCACTTGACTTGATCCGTAGAAATCCCTAAATTATGTTAATCTCTTTCGAGACTAAAAACAACTGACTCTAGGTTGATTAATTGAACTCTCTTTCTAATTAAAACCCCTATTGTCGCATTAACTCGATCTATGGATTCCCTTATTAGATTTGACTCTATTCCGGCATATTTATGTCGCCCTATTTATAGGGTTGCAATCAACTCTACTTAATTATGATGGATCTACTCTTAAACAAGGACTTTTTCTCTACTGAATAAGCACATCAATCTTGAATTAATATTCCCGAAAACATTAAAACAAGGATTAAGAATACATAATTAAGAACAAGAAAAAGTATTTATCACGTAATTCAGATTTATTAAATAATAAGATTCATCTAGGTTTCATCCTCCCTAGGTATTTAGGAAGTTTAGTTCATACTGATAGAGGGAAACATCTTAAAATAAGGAAAACTACAAAACTAAGAAAGCCCAAAAGCTTCAAGAGAAATTGATAGGAGACCTTCAGTCTTGATGGGGATCTTTCTTCCAAGCTGCTCCCAATGACTGTCTTTGAGTATTTTTTGCTTTCTACTCTGCGCCTCCTTTTGGGTCCTCCCCTAGGGTGTTTATATAGGCTTTGGAGTGCCTTCCTTGGCCCACAAGTAATCTTTTCCGAATAGAATTAGACTTGGGTTCGACAGGGACACGCCCGTGTGCGATAGCTTAGGCCGTGTTCGATTCTGCTTGTCACACACGGCCGTGTAGTCTGCCCGTGTGCTATAGTCTAGGCCATGTTGATTTCTGAGGTAGGCCCATTTTGTCCCTTTTTGGCCCGTTTCTCATTCATTTCGACTCCCTAAGCTCCCCTGAGTGTAAAACATGAAATTCAAGGATTAGGAGCATCGAATTCATCAAATCTAATGAAAATTCATCTAAAAATAAGCCAAGCATGGGGTCAAAATATGTATAAATTATGGTTTATCACTTTGCTAATTAGGTTAGAAAATACTTGAGCTCCAAGAAGGGAGCTAAAAGGGTAATCTTGAAGGCCTTGAAGAATTTGAAGCATAAGGAAAACACCACTTTGAACGAGACCTGTGTTGAGTTAAATCAGCATCCAAAGATCAAGAATAATAAAATTTGTGTTTGAAAGATGAAAAACAGAAGCAAAACAAATCTATTAGAGGAAAAATTAACAACTCTCATTACTTTAATTAGTAGCAATACAATGTGCATAAATAGCTTCATTACAGTAGAAGAAAACAAAACATAACTTGTGCTAGTATCCAAGCAGTAAAATCAGCTTAATGACCGCCTAAGAAGCTACTAAATCATCTAAGTAGCTGACTAACATTAGCAAAACAAAGTACGATCAAACTAAACTTAGTTAACTTGTTACATACACAACTAACTAAGTTATAAAACAAAATTTAAAAAAAAAAGGAACTTCATGTTGCTGCAAATAAAAGGCTTCATGTTGCTGCATTGCAAACCAACTTTCAACACTCTTCCTTGGCTTTTATGCAGCAAACTCCAATAGTTCCCCTCAAATACTAAAACCTTGTGTTAGCTAGTGCTTTTGTTAAAATGTTAGCAAATTGAATCTCTGGACTGCAATGACTCAAATTGACTTCTCTTGATAGCTCAGCTTCTCTAACAAAATGGTACTTGATAAAATGCTTGGTCTTGCCATGAAGCAGAAGATTTTTGGCAATAGCAACAACTGACTGGTTGTCCACCTTAATCTCTGTTGCTTCTTCTTGATTAACATTCAAGTCACTCGAAAGTTTTCTAAGCTGAATGGCTTGATTAACAACAGTAGCAGCTGCAATGTACTCTACCTCTGCAGTGGATTGAGCTACTGTTTGTTGTTTTTTAGAACTCCAACAAAAGACCCTTGAACCTAGAGTGAAAAAATAGCCTAGTGTGCTCTTCATACCATCAACTGAGCCTGCCCAGTCACTATCTGAATAGCTAACCAGTTTTAGCTCCTCAGCCTTCACAAACTTCACCTCATAGTTTATGGTCCCTTTAACATATCTCAAGACTCTTTTAACAGCCTTGAAGTGAGCAACATTGCAGCAATGCATGAACCTTGATGGAAGGTTGACTGCATACATGATGTCTGGCCAGACAACCTACAAGACTTCTATAGCCCTTCTCATCCAATCATTCATGGTCACTCTTGCTGGAAAGTTTTTCTCCTTGTGCCATAAGAGTGCTAGCAGGCTTGCAATTTGTCATGCAAAACTTGCTTAGGATCTTGAATGCAAATTCTTGTTGGTTTATAAAAATGCCATGCTCATTCTGATTCACTTCCATACTAAAAAAGTAAGTCATCAAGCCCAGATCAGTCATCTCAAAAACATATTGCATCTTTTTTTTTTTGAACTCCTTAATCAGTTCACTTTTGCTACTAGTAACCAACAAATTATCCAAATATAAGGATACAATCAATAAGGTCTCATTTTTAGCCTTTTTGACATAGAGAGTAGGTTCACTAACACTTTTCTCAAATTCAAGCTTTGACAGATATGTACCAATTCTGTCATACCAGGCCCTTGGAGCCTATTTTAGGCCATACAAGGCCTTATGTTCTTCACCACATACCTTGAATCCATCTGGCTGCGCAAAAAAGATCTCTTCCTTGAGAAATCCATTCAAGAAAGTGGATTTGACATCTAGCTGGTGCACTTTCCACAACTTTTGAGCAGTTAAGGCAAATAACAGCCTTATGGTATCCAACCTTGCAACTGGTGCAAAGGTTTCTGAAAAATCAATGCCATACTATTTACTATACCCCTTCACAACTAGCCTTGCTTTGTGCTTGTTCAGTGACCCATTTGCATTGTGCTTAGTCCTAAACACCCATTTCACACCAATAATTTTTCTGTGTGCTAGCCTACCAACTAGCTCCCATGTACCATTCTTGTGAATCTTTTCCATTTCTACTTCTATTGCTCCTATCCAGCAGTCCTTTTTTGCAGCCTCGTAAAAGATAGTTCTTGTACCTCTGACAGGTACATCATCATATTCTCCCTCAATTTCAGCTTCATTCTCAACATACTGCAAATCAAGATCCTGTTGGTCTTTCTCAAGTAAACTTGCATATGTTCCATTCCATTTCCAACAACTACCTTCACTAAACTTTACATCTCTGCTCACAACAATTTGTTTTAGTGGATGGATCAAAAACCCTTGATAAAACGTAATATATACATATTTTAATCCCACATTTAGCATATTTTTGGATGATTTATTCCTTGAATTGTGGAATTTGGTGCTCCTAATCCTTTAATTTTATGTTTTATACTTAGGAAAGCATCAGAGGATAAAAAGAATAAGAAACAGGCCTAAAACGGAGTAAATGGGCCAACATAAAATTGACACGGCCTGGGCCCAAGACTACACGGCCGTGCCTCCTTAACAGACCCGAACACGGCCTGGCCACGATTCACACGAGCGTGTACCATGGGCGTGTCCCTGACATGACCTGTTTGAATTTTATTCGGATTAGGGTACTTAGAGGCAAAGAAAGCCATTCCAAAAGCCTATATAAACACCCTAGAGGCCAACCTTTAAGGGGCATCCAGTTAGGCCGAAGAGCCAAGCCAGAGAGGCCAGAATCATGGAATTTACTCGAAGAAAGCTAGTTGATTCATCCCAAGAAGCCGAAGTTATACTCAAGACGGAAGATCTTCCCTTTTCCTTCAGGGGGTTTTAGGTTTTTTCTTATGTTTTGTTTTATATTTTCTTCTGAGATGTATTCTTTTATAATTATGAGCTAAACCCTCAAATACCTGAGGGGGTGAAACCTAAGACAGATCTTGTTATTGTTTTCTGAACTATATGATAAATACTTGATTTGTTCTTAATTATGTGTTCTTAATTCTTGCGTTGATATTTCAGGATATTGATTCAAGTATTGATGTGCTTAGGCAGTGGAGCAAAAGTCCCTGTTTAAGAGTAGATCAAGCATAATTAAGTGGAGTTGATCACAACCTTAGAAATAGGATGATGAAAATCTGCCGGATTAGGGTCAAACCTAATATGGGAGTCCATAGATCGAGTTAATGCAATTCTAGGGGTTTTAATTAGAAAGAGATTTCAATTAATCAACCTAGGGTTAGACGCTAGCAGCCTCGAAAGAGGTATTAATATAAATTAGGGAATCCTACGGATCAAGCCAAGTGAAAAAATCGTCTGGTTCAGAGTTAGATAACAAGTGAAGTCTAGGTGGATTCTTCCTCGAGTATTGTCTTAATCAATTGGTTTTTCCCACAAGTATTTTCCCCAAGTCATTCTCTTTGTCTTAGTATCTTTAGCTTAATAGTTAGTTAATTTTAGATTAAATAAACAATTCACTTTTATTTTAGGTTAAATAATAAAAAGAAAGTTAGTATTAGTACTTTTAATTCCTTTGGGTTCGACAATCCGGTCCTGCCACTAAACTATACTACTGTTCGATAGGTGCGCTTGCCTCAATCGTTGTCATAGTTAGTTTCTAGGCTCGATCATTATTTTTATAAATTTTTAAGACTCTGACACACGATCAACCCTGTACCCTTTCTTTGTGCTACTATAGCCAACAAAAACTCCAGACATAGACCTCTTTTCCAGGTTGATTCTCTTTTCAACTGGCACAAGTGTGTAGCATAAACAGCCAAACACTTTTGAGTGTGAGATAGTAGGCTTGTGTCCAAACCAAGCTTTAAATGGTGTTTTGCCTTTGACTGCATTTGTTGGCAGTCTATTGAGTAAAAACAATGAGGTATTTACTGCCTCATCCCAAAAAATGTTAGGCATTTTCCCTTCAAACAACAAACACCTGGCCATATCAAGAACAGTTCTATTCTTTCTCTCACAAACACCATTCTGCTGTGGTGTGTAGGTGGTGGTTAACTGATGCTGAATTCCAGCTTCATCACAAATCTTCTAAAATTTTTGAGACACATACTCAGCCCCATTGTCTGATCTCAAGACCTTTAGCTTACAACTTGCTTGATTCTCAGCTAAGGCCTTAAACTTACAAAAGACGTCAACCACTTCTGACTTCTATTTCAAAAAATTCACCCAACAAAATCTGGTGCAATCATCAATGAACAACATAAAATACTTGCTACCATTCAATGAAGAGTTCTTTATGGAGTAGTTGAAGCCTCTTTTGAGCTCTCCAAGCTTTGTTAACTGAAAAATGTAGTCTGGTCTAATTGCCAAACTGACAAACCTCACAAACTTCATTTTTAAGCTCAATCTTGGAAATGTCTTCAACCAAACTCATCTTATGCAGCAAACTAAGTGACTTGTAGTTTACATGCCCCAACCTATTGTGCCATAAACATGATTCATTAGTCAGAGTAATGTAATGATAATACTCTAGAACGACATGTTTTTTTTATATTAATTACATATTTATTTTGAGTATGATCCTACTAATTTGAGCTATTTATGGTTTTTTATCTTGTAGGGACTAAATTGAAGGCAAAAGGAATTTTAGGGGCAAAAAGCGTGAATTTAAAGATAAAATGGGCCAGCATGCGGAATAGGAAAGAAGTGG
Organism: Gossypium australe; assembly: GCA_005393395.2. Taxonomy (NCBI): domain Eukaryota; kingdom Viridiplantae; phylum Streptophyta; class Magnoliopsida; order Malvales; family Malvaceae; genus Gossypium; species Gossypium australe. The sequence goes on along the minus strand of CM016614.1, from coordinate 123,661,291 downwards.
TGCTGGAAATGCAAAGTGCGGAAGACTTGGGGGCAAAAGTTCAAAGAAGAGATTTTATAAACATAAGACTCTATTTAATTTTAATTTATATTAGGATTATTGTTAGGTCTATTATTTAGATCTAATTTGAGCTTTTATCTTTATTTATCTTTTAAAATTTAAATAGGAACAAACTAGGTTTTCTAAGTACTATAAATAGGGGATGGAGTGACACAAATTTCACTCATCTTTTCTAAAAAAGCTCCCTCTATCAAAAAGCTTTGGCTTTCGTTCCTTTCATTTATTCAATAAAATTCCATTTTTATTAAGTTTATTTCTTTTTCCCCAAAAAGCATGAGCCACTAAATTCATCTAGCTAAAGGTTGTAGAGATTCCTCAAAAAGGGTTCGTGAGGCTTAGAATCCGCACTTAGCATTCTCAACGAAAATTCATCGTTTCTCCGCACTACGGGATTGATGCTTTCGTCCATATCCTTTCAAAAAGTGATCTTTTCATCTTATGCAAAGGTGGTCGTTTTGTATGTTTTGGGAAGGTTGCACAACCGATTCGTTAGCTTACTGCGTTAGTAGTTGTCGAGTCCAAGAGACAAAATGGTGTGGCATTCACCATTGAGAAGTGATGATCTAGTGTGTAAATCCAGTCCTTCAGGATTTTGAGGAACAAGAATTTGTGCAAATCCAGTCCCTGAGGATTTGACCCTACTTCCCTTATACTATTCTTTTCGTTATTTTATAGGGATAGAATATTTTTGGTGCTCTCACTGACGCATTATGTAAGCCTTTACTTCTAACTGATTCACATCAAAAGTGAAGGATCTGTCATGCATAGCTATTGTCACTAGCTCTTGACCAAAATGATCTTTAGTGTAACACCCCAAACCCGGTCAATACGCCACGACCGAATCTGGTATGTCACTAAGGAAAATATTTTGGAGAAAATCGAATTAAGAATTAAATTTTAGTGAAAAACTCTTTAAAATTCTATATTAAAAAGAAAACAGATGTATAATAAGTTTAAACTGATAATTTACTTTGAAATTTCTTAAATAAAACTTTAAAGCTTAGTTGATAATTCATAGGTTAGAAAACATTTGTATCATTTAAGAAAAACTCGAATTATTACTATGAAAACATTTGCATTTGAATGTGGAAACTTAATATTTGGAAATCATTTAAATTGTAGAAAACACTAAATTTACATTTTACTATCAAACGATTTATATTACCCGATGGTAAGATTTAAAAACCATTGCGTTTTTATTATTTTAGAAAACTTTGGGCTCAATTATTAAATTAACCAAATAATTTATAAGCCATATTTAAAACATATCCAAAGCATATAAATAATCCAAAACAAAATTAAAGAGGCCTTATTACAAACCCAAAATAAAACAAAAACCAAATTCAAATAAATTTAAAGTACCCCAATTCGAAGTTCATGTAAAATCAAATTTTATTGCATGGCCTCCTCGAGTTCATCCGGCTCCTCATCCGCGATCTCACGAATCACCTGAAAAGATAAGGGAGAAGGTGAGTCACCAAGACTCAGTGCATAATCCCTCTCCCGGGTAAATGCCACGTACTTACACAAATTATAACCAAGCAATATATATATATGTAATGCACCCAACCTAGCCATCCGTAACACCTTTTTCTACCCCGTGTGGTACCAAACCACTGGTGGTGCCAAACCACTGGTGACCCAAAGTCACGATATCCATAAGGTGATACCAAATCACTGGTGACCAAAGTCACGAATAATCAAGTTGTGGGGCCAACCCACGTGTGATACCAAATCACTGGCGACAATCCCATATCTCAAAAGTGGGGCCAACCCACTGTGGTGTTAAACCACAGGGACGAGTCGCTATGAGGTGCCAAACCTCTGGTGTCCCAAAGACACAAATGTGATACCAAATCACTGGTGACCAAAGTCACGAATAATCAAGTTGTGGGGCCAGCCCACGTGTGATACCAAATCACTGGCGACGATCCCATATCTCAAAAGTGGGGCCAACCCACGGTGGTGCTAGACCACAGGGACGAGTCGCTATGAGGTGCCAAACCTCTGGTGTCCCAAAGACACAAATGTGATACCAAATCACTGGAGGTGCCAAACCTCTAGTGTCCAAAGACACGGATATCAAATCCTTCCCCCTCCACTCATGTTCCCAAACCAATGTATTAATAATATAATTCATGCCATCATACTTTGATATGATAATATAACATATTTAAATCGTAGATCATGATATCAATCAATCATATATTAACATCATATCGAAACGGACTTACCCGAATCCTTGCACATACCCTTCAAGGTATCAAATCAATATCTCATAGTTTTTCACTTTAATAAAACGAGTAGTATATATATAAATACATATCACTGAACTATAAAGTGTGTAAGATACACACCTGATAATAGTGATAACTAAACTTTCCCGCTCACCGATACCCTCAGAATCTCGAATAACAACTATATGCGATTTCTCTCCAATTGATGGTTCATAACCTGATGAAGAACCACGAATGAACAATGGCTCGGGGGTACAAACGACTTCAAATAACTGATTATTTCCAGTAGAGGGTCCACATCCTGGTGGAAAGTCTCGGACTCTCGACACAGCCCTTCGTTTGAAATTTGAGGGTATAGCAGAACCACCCCTCTTCAAAACACTATTAACTGCTCTCTTCGAACCCATACTTGATTCTCCAAAACTAACGTTTACGGAAAGAAGATAATAATCGAGCGAACAAAATCGATTAGTAGCCCATCTAAAACGATATAACAAGTATAAAAATCCATACCTAACACTTCGATTCAATTCCGAAAATCGTCACTTGCCTATGGAGTTTGTCAAAATCCTTGAATGAGAAATCCTTTTCTCCACACGATCTTTGTATGACTATGTTTGACTATCAATAAAGAAATGATCAATACTCCACTATACCACTACCAAAATAAAAGGTTTGTTGAAAGAGAAGAGATAATGAATTCGGTCAAAAAGATCCTCTCAAGGCAAAACAATTTCGGCAATGTGGTTGAGTGAGACACAATTAGGATTCGACTAGAGTGAAGAAAAAGAAAGGAAAATAAAGTGAAAATAAGATAGGAGAAGGAGATTTCGAAAATAAAAGAAAGAAGAAAATGGAAGAAGAAAATATAATGAAAATGGATGTTTTCAGTTTTGAACAAAAGTGGAAGAAAAGAAAAGAGGAATGGGGAGAAGGAAGATTCAGCCAAGAAAAGCAAAAAGAAAAGTGGTTTTGAACAATATCAAAAGAAAGAAAAGAGCAAAATGGGAGTAAGAGGTTCGGCCAACACCTAATTTACCAAAGATGAAAGGTGCACAAAAATGCAAAATGTGGTTTCGGTTTCAAAAGGGAAAAGAGAGAAAGAAAATTAGAATTTGGTTCAAACACAAATGAGAGCTAAATCAAAAGCAAAATTGCACAAAAATGCCTAAAGTACATTCGGCCAAAGAGGGAGTTTTTGGAGAGAAAGAGAAAAATACCAAATGATGCACAAAATGCTAAAGTTTACCAACTATTCCCCCCTTAACTTCCTATCAACATTCGGCCACCCCCCTAGCCACAGATGCTTTCCACATACAAGCACTAAAGGCCTTGGAATAGTTTCCAAAACATCTTCCTTAAGCCAAGCCTTATGTCCCCCCATCCTTCCATAACCTTAAGATTCCTTTCCCAAAGTACAAACTTTCCTAAACCAATATTCAACTTACCAAAAATTGAAAGTCCAACCTATCATAATTAAAGTTTGACCAACACTTAATACTAGGAAGCATAAAAACAAAGTCTTCAAAATGTTAAACATGCTACTCGAACCTCTAACCTCAAGCTACTCTTCATGCATCCTAACCACCTTGCCACTAACTCCACATGTGTTTAATTTAACACTTAAATTAACTTAAGTGTCAAGTTCACTTAATCCACTTCATTAATTTCTTCAAACTAAAAATTATTCTAGCTTAGCTAATAATTCCAAGCCTTCACAAAACTATACTAAGCACCCAAATATACCCGAGGATTCATAGAAACCTCGTAACCTTCCAAATCCATTTAACTAAAAAATCCAATTTGCAAAAACATCATTCTCAGATTCTTAAAGGTTTTAATCTCTCCTAAACCCAAAGCCCAATCGGCCCAATCCTACTAGGCCCAATTTCGGGATGTTACAGTTCTACCCTCTTAAAAAGAATTTCGTCCTCGAAATTTCCAGCACACTGCTCAAATCACACCACTATGCTTTCGCTGCGCACTCTGCCCTTAAAAACCACAATATACTTTTTAACATAATCTTGAATCCTTTTTCACACAACCAAACATCTAATCCACAATAGCAAACCGTTATCTACCACTTATACCAAAAATTTTCCTACATTCAATCATCACTTCCAACCAAAACATACATGACTTGAGAGTGAGGAAACAATCCCGAGCCTTATGCTCCTTAGTCCCGCATCTCAAGCACACTCCTAACCTCCTCCAATACTTCCTTAACTATCTGAGTCAGCTCATCAATCCCAACTCGATCATGAGACCCCGTCTCAACCACTAGCGATGCTAACACCTCTTCTCGGAAATATGCCTCGGTGCCGAAGATCTAGCCCTAACACCTCAGCCTTTGCCACGTCCATGACGACCACGATCTCGAGTGCTCATGTCTAACGTCTCGACTTATCTAATTTAAAAGTTTTATGCTTAGTCATCGTTCCACTATCTTTAAAACACAATTTTATGCATAATTCTTATTAAAGAGTTTTGTTTTCGCGAGTACTTCCAACCTATAGTTTTGGGTCTCTAGAGTAGTTCCTACTACTATACAATCATACCATCATCATCATCATCAAAATCAACAGTTTTGAAATACTTACCCGGGCGAATCGGTGCTGGAGACTCGGTGCCATGCTTTTCAAACCATATAATTTCAAACAAAAACATTTTTAAAAATCATACTTTAAAACATTTTGGGCCTCGGGCCCACAGCCGAGCTTTTGAACTTAGCTCTGATACCAATTTGTAACACCCCAAACCCGGTCAATACGCCACGACCGAATCTGGTATGTCACTAAGGAAAATATTTTGGAGAAAATCGAATTAAGAATTAAATTTTAGTGAAAAACTCTTTAAAATTCTATATTAAAAAGAAAACAGATGTATAATAAGTTTAAACTGATAATTTACTTTGAAATTTCATAAATAAAACTTTAAAGCTTAGTTGATAATTCATAGGTTAGAAAACATTTGTATCATTTAAGAAAAACTCGAATTATTACTATGAAAACATTTGCATTTGAATGTGGAAACTTAATATTTGGAAATCATTTAAATTGTAGAAAACACTAAATTTACATTTTACTATCAAACGATTTATATTACCCGATTGTAAGATTTAAAAACCATTGCGTTTTTATTATTTTGGAAAACTTTGGGCTCAATTATTAAATTAACCAAATAATTTATAAGCCATATTTAAAACATATCCAAAGCATATAAATAACCCAAAACATAATTAAAGAGGTCTTATTACAAACCCAAAATAAAACAAAAACCAAATTCAAATAAATTTAAAGTACCCCAATTCGAAGTTCATGTAAAATCAAATTTTATTGCACGGCCTCCTCGAGTTCATCCGGCTCCTCATCCGCGATCTCACGAATCACCTGAAAAGATAAGGGAGAAGGTGAGTCACCAAGACTCAGTGCATAATCCCTCTCCCGGGTAAATGCCACGTACTTACACAAATTATAACCAAGCAATATATATATGTAATGCACCCAACCTAGCCATCCGTAACACCTTTTTCTACCCCGTGTGGTACCAAACCACTGGTGGTGCCAAACCACTGGTGACCCAAAGTCACGATATCCATAATGTGATACCAAATCACTGGTGACCAAAGTCACGAATAATCAAGTTGTGGGGCCAACCCACGTGTGATACCAAATCACTGGCGACAATCCCATATCTCAAAAGTGGGGCCAACCCACGGTGGTGTTAAACCAAAGGGATGAGTTGCTATGAGGTGCCAAACCTCTGGTGTCCCAAAGACACAAATGTGATACCAAATCACTGGTGACCAAAGTCACGAATAATCAAGTTGTGGGGCCAACCCACGTGTGATACCAAATCACTGGCGACGATCCCATATCTCAAAAGTGGGGCCAACCCACGGTGGTGCTAGACCACAGAGACGAGTCGCTATGAGGTGCCAAACCTCTGGTGTCCCAAAGACACAAATGTGATACCAAATCACTGGAGGTGCCAAACCTCTGGTGTCCAAAGACACGGATATCAAATCCTTCCCCCTCCACTCATGTTCCCAAACTAATGTATTAATAATATAATTCATGCCATCATACTTTGATATGATAATATAACATATTTAAATCGTAGATCATGATATCAATCAATCATATATTAACATCATATCGAAACGGACTTACCCGAATCCTTGCACATACCCTTCAAGGTATCAAATCAATATCTCATAGTTTTTCACTTTAATAAAACGATTAGTATATATATAAATACATATCACTGAATTATAAAGTGTGTAAGATACACACCTGATAATAGTGATAACTGAACTTTCCCGCTCGCCGATACCCTCGGAATCTCGAATAACAACTATATGCTATTTCTCTCCAATTGATGGTTCATAACCCGGTGAAGAACCACGAATGAACAATGGCTCGGGGGTACATACGACTTCAAATAACCGATTATTGCCAGCAGAGGGTCCACATCTCGGTGGAAAGTCTCGGACTCCCAACACAGCCCTTCGTTTGAAATTTAAGGGTATAGCAGAACCACCCCTCTTCCAAACACTATTAACTGCTCTCTTCGAACCCATACTTGATTCTCCAAAATCTAACGTTCACGGAAAGAAGATAATAATCGAGCGAACAAAATCGATTAGTAGCCCATCTAAAACGATATAACAAGTATAAAAATCCATACCTTAACACTTCGATTCAATTCCGAAAATCGTCACTTGCCTATGGAGTTTGTCAAAATCCTTGAATGATGAAATCCTTTTTTCCACACGATCTTTGTATGACTATGTTCGACTATCAATAAAGAAATGATCAATACTCCACTATACCACTACTAAAATAAAAGGTTTGTTGAAAGAGAAGAGATAATGAATTCGGTCAAAAAGATCCTCTCAAGGCAAAACAATTTCGGCAATATGGTTGAGTGAGACACAATTAGGATTCGACTAGAGTGGAGAAAAAGAAAGGAAAATAAAGTGAAAATAAAATAGGAGAAGGAGATTTCGAAAATAAAAGAAAGAAGAAAATGGAAGAAGAAAATATAATGAAAATGGATGTTTTCAGTTTTGAACAAAAGTGGAAGAAAAGAAAAGAGGAATGGGGAGAAGGAAGATTCGGCCAAGAAAAGCAAAAAGAAAAGTGGTTTTGAACAATATCAAAAGAAAGAAAAGAGCAAAATGGGAGTAAGAGGTTCGGCCAACACCTAATTTACCAAAGATGAAAGGTGCACAAAAATGTAAAATGTGGTTCCGGTTTCAAAAGGGAAAAGAGAGAAAGAAAATTAGAATTTGGTTCAAACACAAATGAGAGCTAAATCAAAAGCAAAATTGCACAAAAATGCCTAAAGTACATTCGGCCAAAGAGGGAGTTTTTGGAGAGAAAGAGAAAAATACCAAATGATGCACAAAATGCTAAAGTTTACCAACTATTCCCCCCTTAACTTCCTATCAACATTCGGCCACCCCCTAGCCACACATGTCGTCCACATACAAGCACTAAAGGCCTTGGAATAGTTTCCAAAACATCTTCCTTAAGCCAAGCCTTATGTCCCCCCATCCTTCCATAACCTTAAGATTCCTTTCCCAAAGTACAAACTTTCCTAAACCAATATTAAACTTACCAAAAATTGAAAGTCCAACCTATCATAATTAAAGTTTGACCAACACTTAATACTAGGAAGCATAAAAAAAAAGTCTTCAAAATGTTAAACATGCTACTCGAACCTCTAACCTCAAGCTACTCTTCATGCATCCTAACCACCTTGCCACTAACTCCACATGTGTTTAATTTAACACTTAAATTAACTTAAGTGTCAAGTTCACTTAATCCACTTCATTAATTTCTTCAAACAAAAAATTATTCTAGCTTAGCTAATAATTCCAAGCCTTCACAAAACTATACTAAGCACCCAAATATACCCGAGAATTCATAGAAACCTCGTAACCTTCCAAATCCATTTAATTAAAAAATCCAATTTGCAAAAACATCATTCTCAGATTCTTAAAGGTTTTAATCTCTCCCAGTTGGTTATGAATGTGTCAACATTGATTAGTTATTCTAGAACTTGCTTCGATTATACATTTCAAGACCACACCCTTGATTTGATATACTGAGATAATAAAGGCACCTAGGATTTAACCCACTCACTCCACAAAAAGCCTACCCTCATAATTAACCCCTAGTGAACCCTTTTTAGCCTAATAAACCGTTTCTTGACTCACCCATTAATATTAACCTAAAACCAATTTTTTACTTCCCCTAATCTTTTGACGTCCCTTTTGTCGAGATTTGATTTGAGCAGTTGTCTAACTATGTTCTCTATTTCAGTTATTAAGTTCTTTCTTATTATTGTTGTTCTTATTCTTAAAAAAATTGAAGATTTATTCATTATTAGTGTTATGAGCTTAAAAAGTTAATTTCATATCTTTAGAAGAAGCTCGTGTTATTAGTGATAAGTTTTCAATCGACATAATTATTCAGTATTAGTTCATCTTTTCTAGTTAGGTAATTTATCAATTCAATCTCGAGTCTAACCTCTTAATTCAGCCTGTATCCACACCTTTAACCCAAGCCGCATTTCAACCCTTTAAGACCTTTTGATTTGTGTATCATGTCATTTTATAGTGATGGAGATTTGATTTTCATGCAAGCTTATGGGATTAACTTTCCATGTTTAACTTTTTGAGTGCTTAATTTGAACCTTAAACATCTTGAGTGATTTGAGTGATTTGAGTGAATCTTTAGTTAGGATGCCAGTTCTTGTCAGTTTTGAATCAGAGGTAAGTATTTAGATAAGTGGAAACACCTATGTTTTCGTGCTATAAAAATTTATGACTTAGATTGTTTGAATCTTTAAGACTCTTTCAGTTAAATTATCAATGTATGAATTATCTATGAATTATGATGAGACATTATTAATAAGGATTATGAATTGAGGAAGTTAATTTTAATTGTGAGTTGAGGATTTTGCTTAAGGACAAGCAAATGCTTAAGTGTCGGGATATTTGATAAACCATAATTTACACATATTTTAACCCCATGCTTGACTTACTTTTGGATGAATTTTTCATTAGATTTGATGAATTCGATGCTCCTAATCCCTTAATTTCATGTTTGATACTCAGGAGAGCTTAGGGAGTTGAAAAGATCGAGAAACAGGCCAAAAAGGGGCAAAATGGGCCTATGATAAACAGTAATTATAACATATTTTAATCCCACATTTAGCTTGTTTTTTAATGATTTATTCCTCAATTTATGTAAAATGGTGCTCTTAATCCTTTCTTTTCATGTCTTATACCCAGGATAGCACCGGGGATAAAAAGAACATAAAACAGGCCCAAAACAGAGTAAATGGGCCATATCACGAAATCGACACTACCTGGCCCAAATAGCACACTGCCGTGCCTTGTCAAGCATCTAGAACACGGTCTTACCCCCGATCTACACAGCCGTGTCTCAACTTAGAAATCCGAACACGGCTTGAAGACAAGTCACACGAGCGTGTGACTTGTCATGCCCCTGTCGTGGCTTTAGACAATTTTAGTCGTAAAAGGATACTTAGGGAGAAAGAATCGCATTCCAAAAGCCTATAAATAACCCCTAAGTACCACCTTTGAAGGGGGCGGTTAGCTAGGCCAATGAGCCAAGCCGAAAAGGTCAGAGTTGTGGGAATCACTCGAAGTTAGCCAGTTGATCCATCCCAAGAAGCCGTAATTCTACTCAAGACGACGGATTTCTCCTTCAATTCCTTCAGGGAGTTTTAGGGATTTCTTATGTTTTGTTTTATCTTTTCTCTTGAGATGTTTTTTTATTTGTTATGAACTAAACCCCTCAGATACCTGAAGGGGGTGAAACATAGATGAATCTTGTTATCGTTTTCTGAATTATGTGATAAATACTTAGTTTGTTCTTAATTATGTGTGCTTAATTCTTGAGTTAATATTTCGCGGATATTGATTCAAGTTTGATGTGCTTAGGTGGAGGTGGAATAGACCCTGCTTAAGAGTAGATCTAGCATAATTAAGCAGAGTTGATTGCACGCCTAGAGATAGGGTGACGAGATTTTGCCGGATTAGGGTGAAACCTAATATGGGAATCCATAGATCGATTTACTGCTATTCTAGGGGGTTATTATAAGAGAACGAGAGTTCCACTAATTAACCTAGGGTTAGACGTTATTCTCCTCGAGAGAGGGTTTAATATATGTTAGGGAGTCCTACGGATCAAACTAAGTGACTAAATTGTATGGTTCAGTGTTAGATAACAAGTGAAGTCTAGGTGGATTCTTCCTGAGGGTATCATCGTGATCAACTGAGTTTTTCTTCTAGTTATTTCCCAATTCGTTCTTTTTGTCTTTTCATTTTTAGCTTAGTAGTCGTTAATTTAGATTAAATTAACTTCACTTTATTTTAGGCTAAATAATAAAAAGAAAGTTAGAATTAGTACTTTTAGTTCCTTTGGGTTCGACAATCCGGTCTTGCTTAAACTATACTACTGTTCGATAGGTACACTTTCCTTTAATCGTTGTCAGAGTTAGTTTCCAGGTTTGATAATTCGTTTTATAAATTTTAAAGCTCTGATTTCAGAGATCAAGTTTTTGGCACCGTTGCCGGGGAACTAAAATATTAAGAAAGCTCTATTTTTATTACTTTAGCCATTATTTTTTTTACTTTTTTTCGTAATTTTATTTTTTAGGTTAAATTTAAATTTTTGCTAAATTTTCTTTCTTTCTTTTCCTAACAGATACTTCTAGTTTATGACTAGAAGGAACCCGAGAGGACCTTTGGTATATGATAGTGAAATTGAAGCTACTGTTCATAGGACTAGCAGAGAAATCAGGCGAGCCCTAAATTACACAGAGGAAGATTAAGAAGGCAGGTCCAATCCTACTGAAGGGATGGACGAGAATAATCCACCACCACATGATGTGGGGGAGAACAATGCTCCACGTACAATATTTGATTATGCTAAACCGCATTTAACAGGAGCGGAATCAAGTATTGTTAGGCCTGCTATAGCTGCTAACAATTTTGAAGTAAAGCCTAACACAATACAAATGATTCAACAGTTTGTTCAATTTGATGGTTTGCAGGACGAAGATCCAAACACTCATATAGCTAACTTTTTAGAGTTCTGCGATACCTTCAAAATAAATGGTGTTTCTGATGATGCCATACGTCTTCGGTTACTCCCTTTTTCATTAAGGAATAAAGCCAAACAGTGGTTAAACTCGTTACCACGAGGGTTGTAACATCCTGAAAATGGGCCTATGCATTTTTGATTTAATTATACGAAATGGCATGTCTTATGTGTTATGAATGTATTATGAACATTTTTGGAAACTTGGAAATGTAAGGAAATGCTTTAGGAATGTTAAGTTTCAAAAGAGGAAAGTGAACATTTTTGGAAACTTAGAAATGTAAGGAAATGATTTAGAAATGTTAAGTTTCAAAAGAGGAAAGTGAACATTTTTGGAAACTTAGAAATGTAAGGAAATGATTTAGAAATGTTAAGTTTGAAAGAGGAAACTAAAACAAGGTGGCCTTAAGAAAATTAGTAGAGGAAACTTGACACACAATTGGGCTTGGAAAAGTGGCTTGGAGGTGCCACATAGGGCCCTGGAAATGACGCCACCAGCATGTGAGGAAGGGCCAAGGATCGAGTCGCGTGGGAAGCAAAATAAAGTTTTATTTTTCAGCATTAAGAGGGAGAAGTGGACAGCATTAAGGCACTAAGGGGAGGTGTTTTATTTTTGTTAAAATTTGGCAAGGAGATGGATAAATGATGGATAATTATTGGTATTTTTTTTTAAGAGATAAGAGATAATTAAAGGATTATTTCTATTAATTTTAATAAAGATAAGAGAAGTGATGGCCAGTAAGGGAGTCTTGGCCTAGTAATTTCAGCAAAAGGAGGAAAATAAGGCCATTCATCAATCTTCTCTTCTCCACTGAAGTCTCTGCTGAAAATTCCCTAGCAACTCTCTCCTTTCTCTTTTATTTTTGCCAAAGCCGAAATCTTCTTCTCCCTAAGTCCACCATGGCTGAATTCCCTAGTGACTCTTTTCTCTTTCTTTTCTTTTGATAAACCGACAACACAGATAACCTCTAGCCGATTTCTTGTTAAGTTCCAAAAGCCGAAAGCTTGCTAAGATTAAGGCCATAGTCGAATAGTTTGAGACTTCAAGCAAGGGGTTGTCGACTTGTGCATTAAGGGTAAGGTTAGTGGTTATCGATTTCCATTCTTTTTCTTCTAAGATTAAAGCCGAAACTAGGAAATCTAACCCCATTATTGTGTTAGTCGAAACTTGGAAAGAAGGCTTCGGGATCTGTCCATAAGTCGACCATAAGGAAGGAATCTTTCAAGATCTAAGGTAAGGATGATATTCGGCCATAGGCCACTTTTACCATGTTTAAATGTTAGAAATTAATCTAACATGTGTCAAAGTGATTTCGACAGATACCAAGGGGTAAATAGAAATTTCGGGATTTCAAATCACAAGGTAGAGTATATATATGCAATCGGCCAAGGCTTATTTTAGCACTAGATCTATTTTCTTACATGATTTAAAAGCTGAAAACTAATCTATGAAGGGATTTAATACCAGCCATTACAAGGAAGGGAGTCTACAACATTCCAGGATTTGATTAGTAAACAAATCGGCAAGGTAAGGATTTAAGTATAATAATCCTATTGGGATTTGGTTTTATGGCCGAATGGTTTTTGTTAAATTTCTAAGTGTTGGCCGAATGTAGGAGTCAAGGATCTAAAGCGTTAGATCGGGTTTTCGGGTTTCAGGAACGTTAATACCAGGTGTGCACCCCACACTATTTCTTAATAAGTTTAAGGCAATGTTTAATATGTATGTATGCTATACGAATGTGAAAATATGGCTAAGTACCATGTTATGGTACACAGTACTAAGGTACGTTTTCCTACTCCTACTATGAGTATGATAAGATTTGTTATGCCATGAATGTGAATATGATAAGAATGTGAATCAAGGCATGATATTGCATAATGTGTATGATATATGGGGGCATATGGGATATTATGAAAAGGGGAAGTGAATGTGGTGACCTAAGACCACGATATCTGAATGTGGTGACCTAAGACCACGATATCTGAATGTGGTAACTCTTGACACAAAATATGTATATGGTGGCTATGCCACGAATTTTATAAGGACGATGAGCACGTTGACTGCAGCGACTGCCTTCGATGGTGTGTAGCGGATGGAGGGTTGACTTAGTAGTCCCCACGGTGTGCAGGATGGTACGGGTGATGTGTAGCGGATGGCATATAGGTTTGGGTTCGGGTTGCATCATTATTTCCTATCTGTTATATGAATATGTATGTGATATGATAATGTATACTTGAATTGTTAAGTTTTAGTGTTGGTTACACATTGAGTCTGTTTGACTCACCCCGTTGGGGAACATTTTTCAGGTGATGATTAGTAATGGACCGGGTCGGCAGGAGCTTAAAGGTGGCCATGCTCAGCAAGGAAATTTTCATGATTTGGACACTTTTATTTTAAGTACTTTAAGTTTATTTGGGATTGTTTTGATGTAATAAGGCCATAGTGATAAACTGTTTATGCATGCATTTTATTTATTTCAATATGTTATGAAATTTATCAAATTAAAGATCAAATGTTTTATTTAAAACTAAACCCTAAATGGTTTAACACTTAAATTCATATGATTTCTAATTAAAGAAGGAATTCGGCAAATCTTCTAACTTAATGTTTTTGAAACTTGACAATGAGATTTCATAAAACTTATATTTCAAAAATAAATTGGTTTTCCGACTTGAGCCCAACCCAAATCGAATTTTTTCGAAATCACTTTTCGATCATTCAAAAGAACCCATGAATTTGAACTGTTTTTACTCAAGGAACATACCAGATCTGGTCGAGACTCGTGGGCTGGGTTTGGGGTGTTTCAAGGGTCAATCATTACATGGGAATAGATGATCGAAAAATTTTTATTGAAATATTTCCCACCGGCCAAAATGGCCAAATTACGGAATGATATATCTTCTTTTATGCAGATGGATCTAGAGACATTATACGACGCATGGGAGAGATACAAGGATCTCTTGAGAAGGTGTCCACACCACGGTCTACCCTTGTGGCTACAAGTCCAAACATTCTATAACGGTGTAAACCCCTCAACGAGACAACTAATCGATTCAGCCGCCGGCGGAACCCTTAACAACAGAACTCCTGAAGTAGCCTACGAATTCACTGAAGAGATGTCACTGAATAATTATCAGTGGTAGGTTACAAGGACGAAGTCGACAAAATCAGCCGGATTTTCCAACCTCGATGCGATAACCACACTATCAACACATGTAAAGATGATGAATAAAAAGATTGATAGTTTGTGTTCTTCGCAGGCACATCCAGTCATGCAGTGCGACACAAGTGGAACTATGGCAAATCATGAGTACCCACCCTACCAACCGGAAACAAAGAGCGAACAGATGAATTACATAGGTAATAATTTCAGATCCAATAATAATCTTTATAGAAATACTTACAATCCAGGTTGGAGGAACCACCCAAATTTTTCATGGGGAGGTCAACGAAATCAAGAAAATCAAAGGCAACAACCTGCTCAAAACTTCCAAAATTAGCCCTATCCGCAAGAGAAAAAGCCAAACCTCGAAGAGATGTTGACAAAATTTATGACAAACACAAAAAACAGTTTCCACGAGACTGAGAGAACAATTAAAGACAACAAGAAACGAGTTGGGGAACTTACTAAGTCAGTCAAGGAAGTCACTAATGCAGTCGAGCAACTCGCAAAACTAATGTCTGAACGACCGCAAGGACGTCTACCAAGTAATACCGAGATTAACCCTAAGGAGCAAATTCAAGCCATCATAGGTCATGATAGCAAAGGGATAGACGAACCAAACCAAAAGGTAGACGAAGGTAAAATAGAGGTAACGCAAGAAAAGACGAAACTGATAATCAAAGAGTACCAACCTCGTATACCTTATCCCGAAGCGATGAAAAGAGACGATTCAGAAGAACAGTTCAGTAAGTTTCTTAAACTTTTAAAGAAATTACATATTAGCTTACCTCTTCTTGAAGCTCTTTTTCAGATGGCAGACTCGAGGAAATTTCTAAGACAGCTCTTGACAAACAAACACAAAATAGATGAAGAGCACCATGTGGAATTAAACGCAGCATGCTCAGCAATGTTACAGAATAAACTACCGTGAAAGCTAAAAGATCCAGGGAGTTTTACAATTCCATGTTTAATTGGTAGTTTTATTATTGATAATGTGTTAGCTGATTTAGGGGTAAGCATAAATGTCATGCCTTATACATTGTTTAAACGACTAGGTCTAGGGAAGCCCAAACAAACTAGGATGAGCATTCAATTAGTAGATAAAATGGCTAGAATTCCTAGGGGCATTATCGAAGATGTTCTTGTCAAAATCGATAAATTTGTTTTCCCAGTAGATTTTGTTGTCTTAGACATGATGAGGATAATTCAATCCCCTTAATTTTAGGAAGACCTTTTTTAGGAACTGCCAAAACTAAGATTGATGTTGGTACAGGAGAACTCATTCTTCGTGTAGGTGACGAATCAATCAGTCTTCAAGCTCTTGACTCGGCCAGGAAAACAATCGATGAAGGTAAGAAAGTCACTTCAACTGATAATCAAATTGTTCAACTTTCATCGCAGGAAACACCACAAGAACAGAACCCTGAGCCGAATCATAAACCCCAAGTAACAAAGAAGGATTACATAAGGAACGAAGCCTAGGGGTTGACAAACTAGAAAAGCAGAAGACACACGTAAAAGAAAAACAGGAACCACACGAAGTAACACCAGAAGAACCACCAGAAGAACTCGTAGGAACATTAAATCACTTCAAAATAGGAGACTAGGTGCTAGACAAAGCCGATCCTGGCATCACCACATCAGACCTGAACGTAAGCAAGAAATTCCTCTAAAGGTACACGATATCCTCCCCCATGGAACAGTCGAGGTAAGCAATCCAACATTCAACACTTTTAAGGTAAACACTTCTCGACTTAAACTTTATGAAGAAAATAGAACTACAAGCATGAGGGAAGATATTCAAACCTTTAAACTTCCCTGATTTTTTTTCAATTTCGAGGAAAGTCTAGCTTAAGACCATAAACGAGCGCTTCTCGGGAGGCAATCCGAGCACTAACACTATTTATTTTCAAATTTTTAAGTTTCTTTTCTTCCCTTCTTTCTTCTAACCAAAAGTGCAGAATTTCAAGGCCACACGGTCTTAAACACGGTTGTGTCCGTGACCGTGTGGACCACCAGAATCTCCGTACTGACTTATCAGAGTCCGTGCGAATCAGTCCCAACCACTTTTCAATGTCACGGATCCAACCACTACCCCATGGGCTCTGTAAAAGTGGCACGCCCGTGTCTCTCGATCGTGTGAAGCTACTGAATTACACACCATGGGCAAAACACGCCCGTATCTTACAACCGTGCGAGGTTACTGGCTAGTCAACCACGGGCAGAATACGCCCGTGCCTCCTAACCGTGATAACATACTAACTTCACATACACGGGCGTGGTTAGCAGAAGAACGGCCAGGGAGATATAGCATGCACAAACACACGGCCGTACGAGACGGTCATGTAAATCGACACGCCCCTGGTCCACGGGCGTGGGAACGTGCCAGATTTGAAATCCTATTTAAACCCCACACCCATTCCCCTTCTCCCCATCTGATTTCTTCATTCTTTTCTTTTCTCCCTTCTCCCTCTCAGACTTTTTCCTCTTTATAACAAATCTCTAGATCCTTGAGTTCATGTCGGCAGCTTCGTCTACTCACCAAGCCAAGAGTCTTTGAGACCAATTAGTTTTTATATTTCTTTTCTCTTTTGCTTCAATTTCCTTCTCTTTGACAATCTTATGCTTAGTTTAGTTTAACTTATTTTAGGTTCTTAGTGTCAGGTTCACCAGGCTGCTAGGGAATCGCGCCACTTTCGCCACCGCTAGCCCCTCCGCAACCCTAGAAGTCACACCCACCTCGCAAACCATCCATTAATAAGGACTCTCCGGTCCATCCACCTTTCCTTTTATTTTTATTTTCCTTCTTAGTCTCCTTTCCTTTTTTTCTTGTTTTAAATTATATATATTTAGGTTATTTTAAATATGTTTTAATAATCCCTGGCTAATCCTCTACGAGCTCCCCAATTTCTTCATCTAGCACAGGTTCATCATCCAGACCGACCTCTTCAAACATACACACCACGACCTCTAGCATCCTCCAATGACACCATCCAAAATTCAGGGAGTATTCTTTCCCCTTCTCTTTTGATTTATCCCATAAATGTTATACCTATCTTTGTACATTGAGGGCAATATATATCTTAAGTGTGGGGGGTAAAAGTGTCAATTTTTTTCATTATTCTCAAATCCCTAAATTTAGTCTTGTTTTTAAGAAAATTCTTCATATAACTAATTAGGATGAAATTTCTGATAATTTATGATTGTTATTGACATGTTTTAGATTAAGGCATTAATAATTGTGCATTGATAATTGAATTTTAAAGATACTAGAGAATCAAGCAAGATAAGTCTATGTTTTGGAATAAAACTTTTTGCTAGGTTGTTAACCTAAATTTGAATATTGCTTTGAAATTTTAAATTTATGAGATTGATGTCAAAACACCCATAAGTTTTGTGAGATTTTGAGCCTTATAGAGCATATATTCTTTTTCGTGCTCACTTTTTGATTTTAAGTGTGTCAACTTTGAACTGTTATTCTAGAACTACCTCGTTTATACATGTTGAGACCACATTCATGATTTGATATACAAAGATGATAAAGGCACCTAGGTTTTAACGCACTCACTCCACTAAAAGCCTACCTCCGTAAATTAACCCTTAGTGAACCCTGTTGATCCTAACAACCCTTTTTATTGACTCACCTATTAATAACCCAAAAACCCCTTTGTATTTGTTATCACCTTCCTTTTGACTACCCTTAATCGAGATATGATTTGATTAGTTACCGAATTATATTATGCTATAAGTTAAATTCATCCTTTATTATTAGTTTGTTCTTAAAAAAAAAGAAAAAAAAAGCTCGTATTGTTAAGATTATTATCAATTGATGTAAATATTATTTCAGTATTCTTAGGTAGGTACTTGTCAATTCAATCTCGATTCTAACCTTCTAATTTCAGCCTTTATCCACACCTTAACCGTAGCCCCGTTACAACCCTAACAAAGACCTTTTGATCTGTTTATCATCTCATCTTATAGTGGTGGAGATTTGATTTTCAGGCAAGCCTATGGATTAACTTTTCAGGTTCGACGTATGAGTGCTTCTTTTTATGAACCTTAAACACTTTGAGTGATTTGAGTGAATCTTTTAGTGAGGATGTCAACTCTTGTCAATTTCAAATTAAAGGTGATTATTTAGATAAGGGGAGACACCTACGTTTTCGAATTACAAATGACTGGCTTATCAATTGTTTGAATCTTTAGGACTCTTTGAATTGAATTATCCATGTATAAATTATCTATGAATTATGATAAGGCATTGTCAGTAGAGATTGTGAATTATGGAAAGTTCATTTTAATTGTAAGTTGAGAATATTGCTTGAGGACAAGCAAAAGCTTAAGTGTGGGGGTATTTGATAAACCGTAATTATAACATATTTTAATCTCACATTTAGCTTGTTTTTTTGATGATTTATTCCTCAATTTATGTAAAAAGGTGCTCTTAATCCTTTCTTTTCATGTCTTATACCCAGGATAGCACCCGAGGATAAAAAAACATAAAACGGGCCCAAAACGGAGTAAATGGGCCATAGCACGAAATCGACACTGCCTGGTCCAAATAGCATACGGCCGTGCTTTATCAAGCATCTAGAACACGGCCTCACCCCCGATCTACACGGCTGTGTCTCAACTTAGAAATCCGAACACGGCTTGAAGACGAGTCACACGAGCGTGTGACATGGCTGTGCCCCTGTCGTGGCTTTAGACAATTTCAGTCGGAAAAGGATACTTAGGGAGAAAGAATCGTATTCCAAGAGCCTATAAATAACCCCTAAGTACCACCTTTGAAGGGGGAAGTTAGCTAGGCCAAGGAGCCAAGCCGAAAAGGTCAGAGTTGTGGGAATCACTCGAAGTTAGCCAGTTGATCCATCCCAAGAAGCCGGAATTCTACTCAAGACGGCGGATTTCTCCTTCAATTCCTTCAGGGAGTTTTAAGGATTTCCTATGTTTTGTTTTATCTTTTCTCTTGAGATGTTTTCTTTATTTGTTATGAACTAAACCCCTCAGATACCTGAAGGGGATGAAACATAGATGAATCTTGTTATCATTTTCTGAATTATATGATAAATACTTAATTTGTTCTTAATTATGTGTGCTTCATTCTTGAATTAATATTTCGCGGATATTGATTCAAGTTTGATTTGCTTAGGTGGAGGAGGAATAGACCCTGCTTAAGAGTAGATCTAGCATAATTAAGCGAAGTTGATCACACACCTAGAGATAAGGTGACGAGATTTTACTGGATTAGGGTGAAACCTAATATGGGAATCCATAGATCGATTTTCTACTATTCTAGGGGGTTATTATAAGAGAACGAGAGTTCCACTAATTAACCTAGGGTTAGACGTTATTCGCCTCGAGAGAGGGTTTAATATACGTTAGGGAGTCCTACGGATCAAACTAAGTGAATAAATCGTATGGTTCAGTGTTAGATAACAAGTGAAGTCTAGGTGGATTCTTCCTGAGGGTATCGTCGTGATCAACTGAGTTTTTCTTCAAGTTATTTCCTAATTCGTTCTTTTTGTCTTTGCGTTTTTAGCTTAGTAGTCGTTAATTTAGATTAGATCAACTTCACTTTATTTTAGGCTAAATAATAAAAAGAAAGTTAGTATTAGTACTTTTAGTTCCTTTGGGTTCGACAATCCGATCTTGCCTAAACTATACTACTGTTCGATAGGTGCACTTGCCTTTAATCGTTGTCAGAGTTAGTTTCCAGGTTTGATCATTCGTTTTATAAATTTTAAAGCTCTGATTTCAGCGATCAGCCTACCTAGGAAATCAACACGGCCTAGACCATTGAACACGGCCGTGTGTTACGAGCAGGATCAAACACGGCCTGAAATGTCGCCCACAGGTAGACCACATGGCCGTGTATGGCGAGCTGAAGTGAGCACGTCTGAAGGCTATCAAACACGGGCGTGTCACACGGGCGTGTCCCTGCCGACCCCAAGTTTAATTTTATTCGGAAAAGGGCTACTTGTGGGCGAAGAAAGGCGTTCCAAAGCCTATATAAACACCCTAGGGGGCAACCTAAGTGAGGACGCCGAGTTGAAGGTAGAAAATACTCGAAGACAGCCGTCGGGAGCAGCTTAGGAGAGGGATCTCCATCAAGACTGAAGATCTCCCATCAAGTTCTTTAGAAGTTTTTGGGTTTTCTTATGTTTTGTTGTTTTCCTTATTTTAATATGTTTCCCTCTATCAGTATGAACTAAATCTCTCAAATACCTGAGGGGATGAAACCTAAGACAGATCTTATTACTATTTGATTTATAAGATAAATACTTGTTCTTATTCTTAATTGTGGTTCTTATTCTTGTTTTGATAATTTAGGTTATTGATTCAAGCCGAATGTGCTTATTCAGTGGAGCAAAAGTCCCTGTTCAAGAGTAGATCAACATAATTAAGCGGAGTTGATTGCAACCCTAGAAATAGGGTGACAAAAATCTACTGGATTAGAGTCAAACCTAATAGGGGAATCCATAGATCGAGTTAATGCAGCAATAGGGGTTTTAATTAGAAAGATATTTCAATTAATCAACCTAGAGTCAGTTGTTTTTAGTCTTGAAAAAGATATTAACATAAATTAGGGATTTCTACGGATTAAGTCAAGTGAATAAATCATATGAATCAAAAGTAATAACTGAAGTCTAGGTGGATTCTACCTTAGGTATTGCCTTTATCATAAAGTTGTCTAAAAGTATTTTCCCAATTCGTTCTTTGTCGTGCTTTTAATTAGTTTTAGTTTAAACAAAATCACCCCAATTCTTAGGTTAGATAATAAGAAGATAGTAATTACTAGTACTCTTGGTCCTTGTGGATATGATATTACCAGTCTTACCATAACTATACTATTGAACGATAGGTGCGCTTGCCTTTATAGTGATCATAGTTAGTTAGAGACACATCAGTGACTCTATTTAATGGGCTTGAGTCTCATCTCTTTTGATATTTTTTTTATCATTGAGTAAGATTTTTTTGTGAAAGGATTGCCAAGATTTCACTTGACCTCACATAATTAATAGTGATCACTTTATTAGAGATTAATCGTCGGAAAAAGCTATGTCTTAATGTCTAGAGTTTTCATTAAATACTTGACTCTATGCCTTTGCTAGAGTAGCATCACTATCACAACAAATAGAAATAGGTGAATGATCATGTGTCAGAGTCTTAAAAATTTATAAGAAGAATGATCGAGCCTAGAAACTAACAATGATAATGATTGAGGCAAGCGCACCTATCGAACAATAGTATAGTTTAGTGGCAAGATCGGATTGTCG
Organism: Gossypium australe; assembly: GCA_005393395.2. NCBI lineage: Eukaryota > Viridiplantae > Streptophyta > Magnoliopsida > Malvales > Malvaceae > Gossypium > Gossypium australe. Next base: position 123,639,404 of record CM016614.1, on the reverse strand, counting down.
AACCCAAAGGAACCAAAAGTACTAATACTAACTTTCTTTTTATTATTTAGCCTAAGAATAAAGGAAATTATTAATTAATCTAAAATTTAACTAACAAGCTAAAGATGCAACAACAAAGAGAAGGAATTGGGGAAAATACTTGTGGGAAAAACCAATTGATTGAGACAAAACCCGAGGAAGAATCCACCTAGACTTCACTTGTTATTTAACTCTAAACCAGACGATTTATTCACTTGACTTGATCCGTAGGATTCCCTAAGTATATTAATACCTCCATCGAGGCTATTAACGTCTAACCCTAGGTTGATTAATTGAAATCCCTTTCTAATAAAAACCCCTAAAATTGCATTAACTCAATCTATGGACTCCCATATTACGTTTGACCCTAATCCGACAGATTTTTGTCATCCTATCTCTAGGGTTGAGATCAACTCCGCTTAATTATGCTAGATCTACTCTTAGACAGGGTTTATTCCTCCTCTGCCTAAGCACATCAATACTTGAATCAATATCCTGAAATATTAAAACAAGAATTAAGAACACATAATTAAGAACAAATCAAATATTTATCATATAGTTCAGAAAATAATAACAAGATCTGTCTTAGGTTTCATCCCCCTCAGGTATTTGAGGGGTTTAGTTCATAATCATAAAAGAATACATCTCAGAAGAAAATATAAAACAAAACATAAGAAAAACCCTAAAACCCCCTGTAGGAAATTGAAGGGAAGATCCTCTGTCTTGAGTATGAATCTGGCTTCATGAGATGAATCAACTGGCTTTCTTCGAGTAAATTCCACAATTCTTGCCTCTCTGGCTCGGCTCTTCGACCTAATTGGACGCCTAACTGGACCCCCTTGAAGGTTGGCCTCTAGGGTGTTTATATAGGCTTTTGGAATGGCTTTCTTTTCCTCTAAGTACCCTAATCCGAATGAAACTCTTCTTTGTCACGACAGGGACACGCCCATCGCACACGCTCGTGTGAATCGTGGCCAGGCCGTGTTCGGGTCTGTTAATGAGGCACGACCGTGTGGCTTGGGCCCAGGCCGTGTTGATTTCGTGATATGGCCCATTTACTCCATTTTAGGTCCGTTTCTTCATTCTTTTCATCCTCTGGTGCTCTCCTAAGTATAAAACATGAAAACAAAGGATTAATGGCACCAATTTCCACAATTCAGGGAATAAATCATCCAAAAGTATGCTAAATGTGGGATTAAAATATGTTTATATTACGGTTTATCAAATACCCCCACACTTAAGCATTTGCTTGTCCTCAAGCAAAATTCTCAACTCACAATTAAAATGAACTTCCTTGATTCATAATATTCATTAGTAATGTTTCATCATAATTCAAAGATAATTCATACATTGATAATTTAAATAGAAAGATCTTAAAGATTCAATTAATCAAAGTCATAGTTTTTGTAGCTCGAAAAATATAAGCGTTTTCCCTTACCTAAATAATCACCTTTAATTCAAAAGTGACAAGAGTTGACATCCTCACTAAAGATTCACTCAAATCACTCAAAGTGTTTAAGGTTCAAAATTAAGCACTCAAAAGTCGAACATGAAAAGTTAATCCCATAGGCTTGCCTGAAAATCAAATCTCCACCACTATACAATGAAATGATACACAGATCAAAAGGTCTTTAAAAAGGGGTGTAATAGGGCTTGGGTTAAAGGTGTGGATAAAGGCTGAATTAGAAGGTTAGAATCAAGATTGAATTGAAAATTTACCTAACTAGAGAAATGAATTACTCCTGAATGATTATATCAATGAAAACTTGTAATACTAATAAAACGAGCTTCTTCTTCAAGATGTAGAATTTAAACATGTAAGCTCACTTAATTATAGAACTAATACTTCGATTTTTTTTTAAGAACAAATCAGGTCAATAATGAGATAGAACTTTAACAACTGAAATATATATCATAGTTAGGAATCTATTCAAAATCAAATCTCGATATAAGGGTAGTCAAGAGGAATGGTGATAACAAATACAAACCGGGTTTTGGGTTAATATTAGTAGGTGAGTTAATAAAAGGTTTGTTAGGATCAAAAGGGTTCACTAGGGGTTAATTGTGAGGGTAAGCTTTTTAGTAGAGTGAGTGGGTTAAATCCTAAGTGCCTTTATCATTTCAGTATATCAAATCAATTAATATGGTCTCGACATGTATAATCGAAGCAAGTTCTAGAATAACAGCTCAATGTTGACACACTCATAATCACAAGGTGAGCACGAAAGAATGTATGCTCTAAAAGGCTCAAAATCTCACACAAATTATGGGTTTTTGATATCACCCTTGTAAATTTCAAACTTCAAGGTAATAATTAGATTCAAGTAGACAACCTAACAAAATTTTAATTTTTGAAAATGGACTTATCATGCTTGATTCTCCAGTCTCCTAAAGTTTAAATCATCACTGCACAATTATCAATGACTTAATTCAAAACATATCAATAAAATCATAAATCAAAAGAAATTCATTCTAATCATAATATGAGAAAATTACTTAAGAACAAGGCATAATTCAGGGATTTGAGAATAATGCAGAAAGTTAGGCACTTTCTTGAAATAAATATTTACCCCCCACACTTAAGATGTACATTGCCCTCAATGTACAAAGATATATATGAAATTTAAGAGAAAGGGAGAGGTGAAACTTCCTGAATTTGGATGGCTTCCTTGAGTTGAGAGTGTCGTGGTATGGTGGCCGTCGATAATCTCTGTGCTATATGAAGAAATTGAGAAGCTCATGGAGAATTAGCCAGGAAATAATGATAATAATTCAAAATATACTAAATATATATTTAAGGACAAGAAAGATAAATAGAAAGAAAATAGAAAGTAAAATAAAATTAAAAGAAAAGATTAATGGACCGGAGAGTCCTTATCATTAGATGGTTAGCACGGTGAGTGTGATTTCTAAGACTATGGTGTCGTGGCTATTCATCTTTCATTTTAATTCTATTTACATTACTATTTTCTTTCTCTTTATCTTTCTTGTATTTAATTATATATTTAGTTTTTTTAAATGTGTCTTAATAATTCCTGGCTAATTCTCTACGAGCTCCCCAATTTCTTTATCTAACGTAGAGCTCGGCAGCAGTCACCACCCCTATCGACTCCCAACTCCAAGAAACCATCCAAATTTAGGAAGCCTCACCTCCTTCTCTCTCTTAAAATGCATATATATCTTTGTACATTGAGGTCAATGTACTTCTTAAGTGTGGGGAGTGAATATTTATCTCAAGAAAGTGCCTAACTTTCTTCATTATTCTCAAATCCCTGAATGATAACTTGTCTCTACGTAAGTTTCTCATATTATGATTAGAATGAAATTTCCTTTGATTTATGATTTTTATCGATATGTTTTAGAGTAAGCCATTGATAATTGTGTATTGATGATTAAATTTGAAGGATACTAGAGAATCAAACATGATAAGTCTATTTTTCAAAATTTAAAATTTTTAGGTTGTCTACCTGAATCTGAATGTTACCTTGAAGTTTGAAATTTACAAGGTTGATATCAAAAACCCATAATTTTCTGTGAGCTTTTGGACCTTATAAGAGCATATATTCTTTTTCGTGCCCACTTTATTGATTATGAGTGTGTTAACATTGATTTGTTATTCTAGAACTTGCATCGATTATACATGTCGAGACCACACCTTTGATTTGATATACAAAGATGATAAAGGCACCTAGGTTTTAACCCACTCACTCCACTAAAAGCCTACCTTCATAATTAACCCCTAGTGAACCCCGTTGATCCTAACAACCCGTTTTATTAACTCACCTACTAATATTAACCCAAAACCCTTTGTATTTGTTATCACCATTCTTTTTAACTACCCTTATATCGAGATTTGATTTGACCGGTTGCCTAATCATATTATTTCAGTAGTTGAATTCATTATTTGACTTGTTCTTAAATAAAAACCAAAGAATAGTTACTATTAGTTTTGTGATTAGGTGAGCTTATACATTAAATTCCAATTACTGAATAAGAAGCTCATATCAGGGTATTATTATTAGTAGTACAAGTTTTCAATTGATGTAATTATTCATTATTAGTCCGTTATTTCTAGTTAGGTAATTTGTCAGGTCAATCTCGATTCTAACCCTTTAATTCAGCCTATATCCATACCCTTGAACTTAAGCCCCGTTACAACCCTGTAAAGACCTTTTGATTTGTGTATCATCTCATATTATAGTGGTGGAGATTTGATTTTCATGCAAGCCTATGGGATTAACTTTTCATGTTCGACTTTTGAGTGCTTAATTTTGAACCTTAAACACTTCGAGTGATTTGAGTGAATCTTTAGTGAGGATGTCAACCCTTGTCAATTTTGAATCAAAGGTATTAGGTAAGGGGAAACACCTAACGTTTTCAGGCTATAAATGTATGACTTTGATTGTTTGAATCTTTAGGACTCTTTGAGTTGAATTATCAATGTATGAATTATCTTTGAATTATAATGACACATTATGAATGAATATTATGAATCGAGGAAGTTTGTTTTAATTATGAGTTGAGAATTTTGCTTGAGGACAAGCAAAAGCTTAAGTGTGGGGGTATTTGATAAACCGTAAAAGTAACATATTTTAAGCCCACATTTAGCATGCTTTTGGATGATTTATCCTTTGATTTATGTAAAAAGGTGCTATTAATCCTTTCTTTTCATGTTTTATACTAAGGAAAGCACCCGAGGATGAAAAGAACGAGAAACGGGCTTAAAACGGACTAAATTGGGCCAAAATAGAAATCGACACGGCCTAGGCCCAAGACCACACGATCGTGCCTCATAAAAAGTCCGAACACAGCTTAAAGACGACTCACACAGGCGTGTGCCATGGCCATGTCCCTGTCGTGGAAAAGAGCAATTTCACTCGGAAAAGGATACTTAGTGGCAAAGAAACCTATCTCAAAAGCCTATATAAACACCCTAAGTATAATCTAGAAGGGGGCGATTAGCTAGGCCAAGGAACCGAGCCAGAAAGGTCAAATTTATGGAGAATCACTTGAAGATAGCCAGTTGATCCATCTCAAGAAGCCGAAATTATACTTAAGACGGAGGATCTCTCTTTCAATTCCTTCAAGGGGTTTTAGGGATTTCTTATGTTTTGTTTTATCTTTTCTTTTGAGATGTTTTCTTTTATTGTTATGAACTAAGCCCTCAGATACCTGAGGGGGATGAAACCTAAGATGAATCTTGTTATCGTTTGCTGAACTATATGATAAATATTTGGCTTGTTCTTAATTATATGTTCTTAATTCTTATGTTGATATTTCCGGGATATTAATTCAAGTATGATGTGCTTAGGTGGAGGAGCAAAAGTCCCTGCCTAAGAGTAGATCTAGCATAATTAAGTGGAGTTGATTGCGCGCCTAGAGATAGGGTGGCGAGATTTTGCCGGATTAGGGTGAAACCTAATATGGGAGTCCATAGATCGAGTTAATGCGATTCTAGGGGTTTTAATTAGAAAGTTATTTCAATTAATCAACCTAGGGTTAGACGTTATTCACTTCGAAAGAGGGTTTAATATACATCAGGGAATCTTACGGATCAAGTCAAATGAACAAATCGTCTGGTTCAGAGTTAGATAACAAGTGAGGTCTAGATGGATTCTTCCTTGGGTGTCGTTTTAATCAATTGGTTTCTCTCAAGTTATTTTCCCAAACTCTTTCTCTTTGTCTTTGCATCTTTAGTTTAGTAGTTAATTAATTTAGATTAGATAAATAAATCCCTTTATTCTTAGGCTAAATAATAAAAAGAGAGTTAGTACTAGTACTTTTGGTTCCTTTGGGTTCGACATTCCGGTCTTGCGTTAACTATACTACTGTTCGATAGGTGCGCTTGCCTCAAAAATTGTTGTCATAGTTAGTTTCTAGGTTCGATCATTCTTTTTATAAATTTTAAGACTCGGACAAGCGATCAACAGTATATTCAATTAGTTATATGAAGAAGATGATACGGAGAAGTCAAGCTTGTGGGTGAGGTGAGAAAGTACTTCACCTCCAAGAAAGTGGTGCAAAAGACTATCCACAAGGCATTGAAGAATGTGAAGGGTGTGGAAACAAAATGCATTTTCTCTTCTTCGAACCACCACGTGACCAAGGCAATGGTTAGCCTTCTAAGGGAGGCTGAAGCAGTCACTTCCTCCATATTTGAGTACTTATTCACCCTCATCTCAGTGCCAAAGGAACGATTGAAGTGCGGCAGCTGGGCGTTAGTGTCCAAGCTATCGCACCACAAACGGATATTGTGTGAACAAGCCAGAAGAAGGGACATTAATGAATTTGAGAAAGTTGATGCTGCTTTAAGATCGGTAATGAGTCAAAAGATGAGCAAATCTGAGAATGTTGAGATGCCAAGACAACTAAAAGAGTTGGAGCTTTGCGTTCAAGATCTTGAAGATGGACTTGAGTGCCTCTTCAAGTGTATGATCAAAGGTAGGGATTCTCTTCTCAACGTACTCAATCATTAGAAAATTTTGTAAACATCAATCTTGTACAGACATGAGATATACATATATACACTCAATGAAATGCAGTTTTGATACTACAATATCATTTTCTAGCATTTATCTGTACCTTTTTTCCCATTTGTCTGGATTAAGCTCCATTCTGTTTTAAACACTAACATAGCAAGAAGCTAAAGACAGATTTTCTAACTTTTGACTTTTTTCTGCCATAAATTCAAATGTTTCTTTGATGCTTGAATTGAGGGAAGGTTGTTAAACCATATTGGACAAAGCTGACTCAATCTAACAATTAAAACATAAATAAAAATAGAGAAATAAGTCTTCAAAAATGATATCTTCTTGACTATCCCTGAACCATCTTCTTCCATGTCAAGAATGCTACTGTCTCATTCCACAAACACATTATTAGACACTAATAAAAAAGTCAATTGACATTCACATGGTTGATTCAGATTATACACGAGCTGCATCATAGAAAATTGTTTTAGTTAAGGGACAATCGAATCTTCAAGAAATGCTTTCCTGCTAAAAATTATAGTATACAAGTCAAGCATGCGGATCTTGCCTCTCTTTTGCCAAACATAAGGTGATAACCAGCAGACAAGTTGAAAGCAATGAGGCATTAATATAAGAGAAGAACGGAAGAGCAAATGGCCATTGCCTATATTTTTTCTCAGCCCCATCGTGTGTATTTGTATATTTTTATATTATTATCATGCTATTGAAGATAAGTTTTGATTGTATTTGTTAAAGGGTAATGAGTTGTTTTGACGGTGGAAAGGAGACAACACATGAACTTTTTTGTAGATCCAAATCAAGTTCATATTACTTGTAATTGATATTTAAAGAGGATGAGATTCCTCTTGTCCACCCTCAGCCTGTAATATATATATATATTCAGCAGATGAGAATGGGAAGACAGCAAATAGGTAGAGTGAGTTGAAACACACAATTCCAATTGTAAGGCCTTCTTTCTTCTCTAAAACAAAGAAAATGGCTGCCTCTCCTTTGAATGTCCAACCTTCTTTCCATGCCCGCTCAAACAGCTTGCCTTCAAGGCAACACCCCATCACTTCACAAATTGATGAAAATCTGAACCGATTGAGGGCATCTCAATCGGCCTGTACATCATCCATAGGACATGAACTGACCTGTCTTCAAGATTTGTATGACTATGTGGATATGTTGCTTCAGTTGCTTCTCACTCAACATGCTCTAGCTCAAGAGCAGTAAAGGAAATCGGTTGAACAACTTTTGGATGCATCTCTCGTGCTCCTGGATGTATGCGGAACCGCTAAAGATGCCTTGTTGCGAACCAAGGAATGCACTCAAGAACTCCAATCGGTTTTGCGCCGAAGACGAGGAGGAGTTGAAGGGCTTGGTGATGAGGTTAGAAAACACTTAACCTCTAAGAAGGAAGTGAGAAAGGCAATAAGCAAGGCCTTCAAGAACTTAAAGCATATGGACAATAAACTTATGACCAAAGACGGTGAGACCGGAGCCGTGATTAGCACCTTAAAACAAGTAGTAGCAACCACCATGGGCGTGTTACAATCCTTGTTGTCTGTTATTTCAGGGCCAGAGGCATCGAGCCGGTGGTCGCTAGTTTCAAAGTTAATGCACCATAAAAGAGTAAGGTGCGAGGAAGAAGAAGAGAAAACAAATGAAATCGTGAATGCTGAAGCTGCATTGCGTTCCTTCATTAAATCTGGAAACGTGAAGCATGTTGAGAATGTACAAAATGAGCTCCAAAACTCAGAGTTGTGCATCCAAGACCTTGAAGAAGGTCTTGAAAGCTTCTTCAGGCATTTGATCAAAGCTAGAGTCACTGTTCTAAACATTGTCAACTGTTGAAATCTTGGCATGTAAACTTGTACATAATTATAACTTACATGTATACAACTATTGTTAAAACAAAAAATTATAGTCTTCTTTCCACCAACTCTCTTTCTTATCTTGTCTACCAATATCTGAACTTGCAAGTTGAACTTTTCTTTTTACGAGATTATAGATACTGGAATTCCAACTCCAAACCCAAATTCCAGATTTGATGCGATTCTGCTATGAATGCATGAGCTGTCAGGATTCCTGTTTTGATAAGTTTTAACAATTTGATTACTTTGACTATGACATGGTAGATACATACATATCTCACACGCTTTAAGAAAATAAATCATAGTCTGTCAATCACAATAGTTTCTTCGGTTCTGTGAGGAGAAAAGGGAGCAAAGGATACGAAAGTGGATCTTATCTTACCCTTTGCCACTATTACTATAATTATTTTGATTTTGATTTTAATCTATATTTAATTTTGTGTTTAAAAGGTCCATTATTTAACGAAAACTGTCTCTCAGTTATGCTCACAGCTTAGTCATCCTGCATTGATCATTAAACTCCACCCATTTTTCTATAAGTTGCAAACTATGTACAGGTTGAGATTGCAGATCTTGCCTGCCTCCTGCACGACAAGAAATTAATAAACTCAACCATGTTAATTGCATGCACATGTTCAAGTCGATGTTGATGGAAATGATTAAACAATAATAGTTACATAAATTAGTCTCTTGTCTCCAAATAATAGACAAGTAGCCACGGTCAGTTGAAGCAAGCTTAAAGCCACTCGTGCATAGCCCATTATATAGTATAGTTTTATTATATCAGGATTAAGATACACTAATTAAAAGAATCAAGTTATGAGTTGTGGAGCATGTTAGGAGGGAGACATCGCTCAACCATGCTAACATAGTAGTTCGGATTGGTGTCAAGTTCATGTTACCTCATGACTTCAATTTGGAAGGATGAGATTTTCATGTCTCCTCTTTCACACAATATATGCATATATATATTGGGTAGATGAAGGGAAGAAGGCAAATTGAGTTCAGATCACAACTTCCAAGTTTTTATTTCCAGAAGAAATAATGGCTACCACTGGTTACCACACTCGTTCAATAGCTTTCCCTTTCGAGCCCATCCTTTACTTCCGAGGTTGATGAGCATTTGAGCAGATTGGCATAGTTCGAGTCGGCATTTACATCATCGTGCTTAAACCAAAACCTCAATAGACTTCAAGATTTACATGATTGCACTAGGAAACTGCTTTGCTACCCTGACTAACAAATCTTATCCCATGAACAACAAGGGGAATATGTCGATGATCTGTTAAATGGATCTCTTGGGCTTTTAGATGTATTCACCACTGCCAAGGATGCCTTATTGATGGAATCGAAACTAATATTTCGACACAGGTAAGAGCACCTATCGAACAGTAGTATAGCTTTGGTGAGTCTGGAATATCGTATCCTCAAGGACTAAAATTACTAGTAATAACTATCCTTTTATTATCTAGCCTAATAATTAAGGGGTTTTGTTTCAATCTAAAATTTAACTAACTAATTAATTAATGATGAACGCGATAGAGAGTGAAGAAATAATCGAATAAACCAATGATAAGGATAATACCTAAGGAAGAATCCAACTAGACTCCACTTATTATTCTGACTTTGAATTAAATGATTTATTCACTTGACTTGATCCGTAGAAATTCCTAAATTATGTTAATATCTCTTTCGAGACTAAAAACAACTAACTCTAGGTTGATTAATTGAAATCTCTTTCTAAATAAAACCCTTATCGTTGCATTAAGTTGATCTATGGATTCCCTTATTAGAATTTACTCTAATCCGACAGATTTATGTTGCCCTATTTCTAGGGTTGCAATCAACTCCGCTTAATTACGGTGGATCTGCTCTTAAACAGGGACTTTTGCTCCACTGAATATGCACATCAATCTTGAAAAAACATTAAAACAAGGATTAAGAACACATACAAGAACAAGTATTTATCACGTAATTCAGATTTATTAAATAATAAGATTCATGGAGGTTTCATCCTCCCTAGGTATTTAGGGAGTTTAGTTCATAACGTAAAAGGAAAACATCTTAGAATTAAGAAAACAACAAGACATAAAGAACCCAAAAACATCTAAAGAACTTGATGGAGATCATCAATCTTGGAGTGAATCCTGCTTCCGAAATGATTTTGACAGCTTCCTTCGAGTAATTTCTTCGATCTACTCTGCGTCCCTCTTTTAGGTCCTCCCCTAGGGTGTTTATATAGGCTTTGGAGCACCTTCCTTTTCCGAATAGAATTAGACTTGGTTTCGGCAGGGACACACCCGCTACGATAGCTTAGGCCGTGTTCGATTCTACTCATAACACACGGCCGTGTGGTCTGCCTATGTGCGATAGTCTAGGCCGTGTTGATTTTTAAGGTAGGCCCATTGTCCCTTTTTGACCCGTTTCTCGTTCTTTTTGACTCCTAAGCTTCCTGAGTGTAAAACATGAAATTAAAGGATTAGAAGCATCGAATTCATCAAATCTAATGAAAATTCATCCAAAAATAAGACAAGCATGGGGTCAAAATATGTATAAATTATAGTTTATCAAATATCTCCACACTTAAGTCTTTGCTTGTCCTCAAGCAAAATCATCAACTCACAATCAAAATAAATTCTTCTCAACTTATAATTTTCATCAATAACATTTTGAAATAATTCACACATAATCATGTATTGAGAATTCTACTTAAAAGAGCATCAAAGTTTCAAATAATCCAAGTCAAACATTTGAATCATAAAATCATAGGTATTCCCCTTCATCTAAGTAATTACCTTTAATTCCAAATCGACAAGAGTTGACATCCTTGATCGCTGTGTCGAGTTTTAAAATTTATAATGAATGAGATCGAACCTAGAAAAGAACTCTGACAACGATTAAAGGCAAGTGTACCTATGGAACAGTAGTATAGCTTAGGCAAGACCGGATTGTCGAACCCAAAGGAACTAAAAGTACTAATACTAACTTTCTTTTTATTATTTAGCCTAAAATAAAGTGAAGTTTCTTTAATCTAAATTAACAACTACTAAGCTAAAGACGCGATGACAAAAAGAACGAATTAAGAAATAACTTGAAGAAAAACTCAGTTGATCACGACGATACCCTCAAGAAGAATCCACCTAGACTTCACTTGTTATCTAACACTGAACCATACGATTTATTCACTTAGTTTGATCCGTAGGACTCCCTAACGTATATTAAACCCTCTCTCGAGGCGAATAACGTCTAACCCTAGGTTAATTAACGGAAATCTCTTTCTCGAATAATAACCCCCTAGAATAGCAGTAAATCGATCTACGGACTCCCATATTAGGTTTCACCCTAATCCGATAAAATCTCGTCACCCTATCTCTAGGCGTGCGATCAACTCCGCTTAATTATGCTAGATCTACTCTTAAGCAAGGTCTATTCCTCCTCCACCTAAGCACATCAAATTTGGATTAAGCTCACATAATTAAGAACAAACTAAGTATTTATCATATAATTCAGAAATCAATAACATGATTCATTTAGGTTTCATCCCCTTCAGGTATCTGAAGGGTTTAGTTCATAACAAATAAAGAAAACATCTCAAGAGAAAATATAAAACAAAACATAAGAAACCCCTAAAACTCGTTGAAGGAATTGAAGGAGAAATCTGCCGTTTTGAGTAGAATTCCAGCTTCTTGGGATGGATCAACTGGCTAACGTTTTGAGTAGAATTCCGGCTTCTCGGATGCTTTCCTGGGTATAAGACATGAAAAGAAAGGATTAAGGGCATCTTTTTACATGATTCAAAGGATAAATCATCCGAAAACATTCTAGATGTGGGATTAAAATATGTTACTATTACGGTTTATCAAATACCCCCACACTTAAGTTTTTGTTTGTCCTCAAGCAAAATTCTCAACTTATAATTAAAACGAACTTTCCATGATTCATAATTCCTAACAACATTGCCTTATCATAATTCATAGATGATTTATACATGGATGATCTAACTCGAAGAGTCCTAAAGATTCAAACAATCGAAGTCATACATTTGTAGCACAAAAACGTAGGTGTCTCCGCTTATCTAAATAATTACCTTTGATTCAAAATCTACAAGGATTGACATCCTCAGTAAAGATTCACTCAAATCACTTGAGGTGTTTAAAGTTCAAAATTAAGCTCTCAGAAGTCGAACCTGAAAAGTTAATCCCATAGGCTTGCCTGAAAATCAAATCTCCACCACTGTAATATGAGATGATACACAAATCATAAGGTCTTTAACAGGGTTGTAACGGGGCTAGGGTTAAAGGTGTGGATAAAGGCTGAATTAGAAGGTTAGAATCGAGGCTGACTTGACAAATTGCCTAACTAACAAAAATTGAACTAATCCTAAATAATTACATCACTTGAAAACTAATAATACGAGCTTTTTCCTCAAGATGTGGAATTTTAACATGTAAGCTCATTTAATTATAGAACTAATAATGAATATATTTCATTTTTTTTTAATTAAGAACAAACTAAATATTACAAGGAATGAATCTATTACTTAAAAATAAAGATAACAGCTAGACAACACATCAAATCAACTCTCGATATAAGGGTAATCAAAAGGAATGGTGATAACAAATACAAAGGGGTTTTGGGTTAATATTAGCTGGTAAGTCAATAAAAAGGGTCGTTAGGATCAACGGGGTTCACTAGGGGTTAGTTGTGAAGGTAGGCTATTTAGTGGGGTGAGTGGGTTAAAACCTAGGTGCCTTTATCATCTCAGTATATCAAATCATAAGTGTGGTCTCAACATGTATAATTGAGGCAAGTTCTAGAATAACAGTTCATAGTTGACACACTCATAATCAATAAAATGAGCATGAAAAAGAATATATGCTCTAATAGGCTCAAAATCTCACAAAAATTATGGGTGTTTTGACATCAACCTTGTAAATTTCAAACTTCAAGATAATATTCAGATTCAACTCAACGACCTAGCAAAGATTTTAATTCTGAAAAATAGACTTATCATGCTTGATTCTCTAATATTCTTCTAATTTAATCATCAATGCACAATAGCTATGACTTAATTTAAAACATATTAATAAAAATCATAAATCATTAGAAATTTCATCCTAATTAGTAATATGAAAAATTTACTTAAAGACAAGACTATATTCAGGGATTTAAGAATAATGAAGGAAGTTAGGCCGGATTTGAGAATAATGTAGAAAGTTAGGCCCTTTCTTTAAATAAATATTCACCCCCTACACTTAAGATGAACAATGCCCTCAATGTACAAAGAGTAACAGTTAATATGAAAAATAAAAAGAGAGGGGAGAAAGTGACACTTCCTGAACTATTGATGATTTCCTTGGAGAATGTGGAAAGTCGTGGTGTCAGGTGACTTATTGAATTTCTCCTAGTTATGTGTTTGTTATGTGGAGTGTGCAATTTATTCTGCAAAGTCACTAGTTAAAAATCTTGGTGGCGTAATTAAATAAATATGTGTTAGGGATACTCGAATAGTTAGATAGCCAATGATAAAAGTTTGCAATATATAAAAAAATTTCAAATTAAAAAAAAAACTAAAGATAAAAACTTAAAGAAAAGAAAATTAAAGATAACAAATTAAGAGGACTCAGAGGTCCTCATCATCGGTCGGGTCCTATGGTGGTGTTGAGGGTGAGATATGGAAGTGATGGCATATCTGCTGGAGGGTGGCCTCAATCCCATCAAAACGTCTAGTACAATATTGCTCGAACTGGTTGAGGCGTGCAGATATATCTGACAATGAGGCTGTTGCATGGGGTGGTCGCTGGCTCGGGTCTAGTGCCTCCTGTGATGGTGGTGGGACATCATCAGTAATGTCCTCGGGCTCCCCCTCGTTTGTGGGGGTCACTAATCGGTTTTGAGGAGGGTCGGTCCCTCGACGATGTTTAATCATCCTTATGTGTAGCATCGTCTGGATACCCTGAGGTACCATATGGCCGATCAGTGTTAGGGAGGTGGTCTGAGCCTCGGTGTCCAGGAGGTCAAAATGCCGAGCCAACCGTGTGATGTATGGCCCCATCGATAAAATCCCCTTCCTATGCGGCTCTGTCTGATGTTGGATTGCACAGGGGATGAAGTATGCCAGGTCGAAAATGTGCCCTTTTGACATGCACGATAGGTAGTAGACATCGTGCTTGTTTACCACACCGGTGCTCTCACGTCGACCTGTGATGGTGTGACCGAGAATGGCGTGAATATACCGTAGGGGTGGGCCAAGGGCTGTCGCCTTCGAGCGACTGGGGTCGTAGACATTCGTGGTGGGTGCTAAGCTGCGCTAGCAGTTAAGGGGAGTGCAATGGAGTTGACGGTTTAACTCGGAGAGTGGATTTTCTACTATAAATTCCTCCGTATAGAGTCTGAGTGCTGTGTCGAATTGCGGTACGCTTAGTCGACGTACTGTGCCCCCTAAACAAAATTGGACTGTGCCCGAGTCGTCATATTGGGCCATCACAGTGGTGCAAAACTCAAGTGCGAGTTCCAAATATGTGGGCTCGATGATAAAGAAAAATTGCACTTACGGGTCAGTCGAGATGAGTGCTCGAATATCGTCTGTTAGCCCAACTTGTTCCACAACGTTCCAGTCAATGCACCTACCAGTGCCAAGAGGTCTTTTTCAGAATGCCTGGTATCGTTCTTCCTGGGCTTCCTGAGAGAATTAGAGGAAGTGGTGTCGTATTTCGGAGGAAGAATTGGCTGAAGACGAGCTGGGTCCTTTTTGTTTTTTCGAGCTCGGGGCTGTTGATCTCTTTCCTCGAGATGACGACATTGTACCTGAAATCAGTGATCAAATATAAAGCAAGTTTTTTTGATCAAGCCTCAACAAAAGATATAGCAAGAATATTCCACACTAAATCAAATGAAAGTAAAGTTTGAAAAGTTAAAATACTAAAACTAGCTTAAGCATGTTAATCATCAGAAATTATTTTGACAGCAGTGATTATTTCAAACAAAGAAATGTATCAATCATATTAGTTCTAAAATGAAAGAATTTATTCCTAAATATTTAAAAGTAGAAAGAAACTAAATCATGAAAATGAAACAATGGTTAGAGCATGATAGAAGTGAATTAATGAAGAGTGACCAGTAGTGTTTTGGGATGGGGTGACGTGAACAGACAGTGCACGGTCGTGGAGTGGTGGCGCACGGTGGTGTCACAATTTTTTTGGTAGATGCACGGCTGTGGCGAGGGCATGGGCTACTGCAGCACGGTGGTGGTGAGGGCGTGGGGTGCGGTTTTTGTACGATTTTATGAGGGACAATGAAGTTTGAGGGATTTTTAGGGGTGAAGAGGATGTGGTTGTGGCCGGATTTGGAAAAGGGGCTGAGAAATCGTTTAGGGTTTATTTTGAAGAAGATGAGCGGTTGAATTTACTTAAGTAGGGGTCGTGCCACAGGCAAGGACCAAGCCCGTGCTTAATTTTAATTGGCCCGTGTTTTTCAGGATTTTGAATTTTAGGAGCGTTCAGGTGGGTTCGCCACGGCCGTGTTGTAGGCCAGTGTTCTTCTTCACACAGTCGGTCAGGACGGGCGTGTTTATCCCTTGTTCGACAAGTCAATAATCTCACACGATTGGAAGGCACGGCTGTGTCTCGCCCGTGCTCAACAAGTCAGTAACCTCACACGAGTAGTCGGTACGGGCGTGGTCTTTTATCGCAGGCCGTGTTGGGAAAACAAATTCTTCTTTGTTGTACACGACTATTGGCCCGCCCGTGGTTTGTCTTCTGGCTTCTACACGGCCACAAGCACGCCCGTGTGTAAGGCCGTGTGGTCTAAAACCTGCACTTTATTAGATTAATTAGTATGAAGTTAGATGCTGAACAGTTTAAAAATATAATGTTAGGGAGTTAGTGCTCGGGTTGCCTCCTTAGAAGCGCTTGTTTATAGTCTTAAGCTAGACTTTCCCTGTTTTTGGTTCTAAAAGAAGGTTCATAGAGCAGAAGCTCCTCTCTCATATCTCCACAATCTGCACCATTATAAATTTTGAGTCAGTGACCATTTACCTTGAATGTGCCCTTAGTGGGGTGACTTACCTCGATTGTGCCGTATGGGAAAATTGTTTTGATCATGAATGGGCCTGACCATCTTGATTTCAGCTTCCCAGGAAATAATTTAAGCCTTGAGTTGTACAGTAGGACCAAGTCCCCTACTTCGAATTGTTTCAACTTCTTTAGAAGAGAATCGTGGCGTCGCTTTGTTGCCTCTTTGTATAGTTTCGAGTTCTCGTAGGCCTCAGCTCTCCATTCGTCTAGCTCGTTCATCTGCATCACTCTTTTCTTTCCTGCAGTTTTAAGATCAAAATTTAAAAACTTTATGGCCTAAAAAGCTTTGTGTTCTAACTCGAATAGTAGATGACAGTTTTTCCCGTATACAAGTTTGTATGGGGATGTCCCTAGAGGGATTTTAAATGATGTTCTATAGGCCCATAAGGCATCATCTACTTTTAATGCCCAATCTTTCCTGTTTGATTCAACCGTTTTTTCTAGAATGCGTTTAAGTTCTCGGTTTGCTACTTCAACTTGCCTACTGGTTTGAGGGTGATACGGGTTAGCTATCCTGTGGTGTACTCCATATTTTTTTAAGACCCTGTCAAATTGAGTATTGCAGAAATGAGTGCCCCTATCACTAATGTTAGCTATAGGTGTTTCGAATCGAGAGAATAGTTTCTTGAGAAACTTAACTACCACTCTAGCATCATTAGTAGGTAAAGCTTCAGCTTCCACCCATTTTGACATGTAGTCGACTGCCATGTAACATCCCGAAATTGGGCCTAGTAGGATTGGGCCCATTGAGCCTTGGGCTTAGGAGTGTTTAAAATTTTGAGAAAAAGAGAATGGCATTATTTCAAGATTGGACTAATTAGGAAGGTGATTTTGGAAAGTTACGAGGTTTCTAGGAAGTTCCGGGTTCAAGTTGGGCCTTAGTATAAATTTTGTGTTTAAGCCTATTAAAGAGAGATAGTAAGTGGCATCAAGGCTTATGGAAATAGGTGGGTAATTTGCTTGCATAAGTGAGCAATTAGTAAAGAGGTTATGGCGCCACATGAAGTACCTTGAGGGAAGAGGTTCAAATCCCATTGTGTGCAAATTTTGACTATTATTTTTGCATTCTTTCCCTAAGTGTCGGCCAAGCATGTAAATAAGGCAAGGTGGACTTTTTATTTTTGGCAAGAGGGCTAAGGAAAATAGGAAAGGATGAAGGTGAGGAAAGAAATCAAAGAAAAGGGGAAAGTAAGGGGAACATGTGGCCTTTTCCAAGGGAAGTGTTATGGAAAGTGTGGTTGGCCAACTTTTGACCATTATGGTCATGTATGTGGACGGTTTTGGGGGGTAAAGAGAGGTAGCCGAATTTTTCTTGGTGTTTTGGTAAAGCCTTAGTGTTTGTTTTGGTCAAAAATACCTTTAGCATCAATAGTGTCATTTTCTCCAAATTTCTACTCTTTGTGAGTTTAGTTTTCTTCTTTTCTTTCTTCTTTGCTGAAACCTCCTAGCACAATTGTGCATTTTTCCTCTCTTTTGTTTGGTCAAAATATTCACCTCTTGTTCATTTCCCTTTGATAGCCGAATCACCTAGCATCCATTCAACCTTCCATCATTTTCTTTTAACCATTCCTCCAACCTTTCATCTTCTCTAAATCGACGCCACCATAAAATCACATTTTCTGGTTTGATTATCCTCCATAGCTGAATATCATTGTTCATTTTCCTTTATAGCCGAACCCTTCATTTCTTCTTTATCTTTTCTTCTCATCCGTATTAATACTCATTCCTCGATAAATCAGTAAGTGGTTCTCTTCAACATTTTATTTTCTTTCTCCTAATGCCGAATTATGCCTTGGTTTGGGATTGTCATATTGACCGAGACAATCATTTTATTCTACTCTCTCAAACGAGATCACTCTCCCTTTTGTAGTATTCTAGTGGGAGGCCGAACATCATTCTAGCCTTAAGTCGAACGGAGAGATCGGATCCAATATTAATAAGGTAAGGAGTTCTTATGGATTATTGATATTATTCAATATTTGATTGGTTGCTAACGGAGTAATAATTTGAAATAATCGACTATATGTTTTAGGGACAAATCACTCGATATATTCTACCTTCGGACATAGTGGTAAGTGATTCAAGTGTAAGTGACACGAAATCTTTTGGAAATCCGAGGCTAACTTTTGGTTGGTATTGTTCTAGGTCATCGACGAGTGGTTTTTTAGGAAATCAAAATCAGGTGTGTAATCCCGTACCTTCCATATACATATCTGAAATGGTGTGTAATCTCACACTTCTCTGAAAGTTTGTATGAAATATTCGGTATCGGTCGAAATACCGAAGAAAACCAAAAACCAGCATACGTGATCACTCGGGCGTGCGTATGATCGTAGTGGTAATTGTATTTTGTAATAAAATAGTTTCAGTTAGAAGCAGGGGTGTGCTTTTGAAAAATCATGAAAAATAGGAGAAAGAGAATTAGAAAGTGAATAAGATATAAAATTACAGCTTACTGTGTCTATTTTAATATGGAAGAAACGGAGAAGGAAAAGGAATTTTATATTCTGAGATATGTAAATTTTAGTGAGACTAGTTCTGAATGACTTCGTGGTTCCCTGATCTGGCTTGGAAAATCGTATAAAATTTTACAAAGTGCGTTATGAGTTATAATTTATATGTATAGATTCCTTAGTGAGCCTAGTTTCAATAGAAACAAGTGGGAGCAACGTATGAAAACTGTACAATGAGATATTTGAATTTTGGGTAAGAGAGATCAGAATCGTTGGATAGTGAAACAAGGAAAACTTTAAGGAATAAACTATACTAAATGGTTAAGCCAAAAATTCTGGAAAAATTGTAGTAAGAAGATATATGAGTCTAGTTTAAAGGAAAATTTACGGATTTAGATTTTGAGATTCCTAACTCAAGTTATAGTCAATTTAGTCAGTATGACGCAGATGGACAGTTTAAATTTTTAAGCCCAAAATTAGTAGTTAAGTCTGGATTGCGAAATTACCGAATTACGAAAATGTCCTTACGGGCCAAATTATGGAAATGCCCCTAATGGGCCGATTTGCAAAAGTGTTAATGGCCGATTTGATATATATTGCCTTTATGGGCCTATTTGATAAATTGTTACAATGTGCCGAATTGAGATATATTGCTTAATGGGCCAATTTGATATTATGGCTAGATGGGCCAATTTGATAAATTGTTATAATGGGTCATACATTTGTAATGAATATCCGAATAAATTACTGTTGTTATATTGTAAAAATCATGAATTGCTATGCATTATATACATGATTTTGCATGGGATGGGATAATACCGAAGAGAAGTTCTGGTGGCTCTGCCACATATTTTGGTGGCTCTGCCACAAATCTGTATAGTGGAAATGCCACGTAAATTCTGTTATTCTGGTGGCTTGTCCACAATTATATTTGTTATAAATGGCTTAATGCCTGCGATTGGTGTGTTGGCGGGGTGGCTTGACTTGATCCCCACAGGTGTGTTGGTTGGTACGACTGGTGTGTAGCGGATGGATTATTAGGATTTGTTTGGGAATTGCATTTCATTAACATTATAAAACTTATACATTATTTTGTAAATGGGCTTCGGCCCAAGATTATGCTTTATGGGCTCAGGCCCAAGTTTTTGCTTTGTGGGTTCAGGCCTAGTGGATGACGGTAGGGAATTTCACACTGAGTTCTTGTAACTCACCCCCCTTTTCTCTTAACCCTTGTAGGTAATGCTCAGGGACGTGGACTTGGGCCATGGATGACTCGGTGGAGGCTATACTTCAGAAATGGTGTTTTTATTTTGGAACTTTAGATTTCTATCTTCGTTCGCTTTACTATTTTGGGTTTTTTATGTTGTAATAAGGCCTTTGGAGTATTTTATTATTTTCTTTATGTTTGATATACTTATTATTTTGCTTAAATTGTTTTAAATGAGAATTTTCTAAAAAATATTAAATAAAGGTTTTCCAAAATCGATTAATAAATGGATTTCAAAATAAACTTTTACAAATATTTTTAACACAGATATTTTCTTTCAAATATCAACGAAATTTTCAAAAGACCCGGATTCTCTTTCGAATTTTCAACGTCGTTTTCAAAAGTCACGGTTTATAAGATCTCTATTTCAAATTATCGATTTATCAATCAACCTTTGAGATTAGTAGTGTCTTATCTTATGTTTCAAATAAAGTTTGTTTTCTTGATAATACCTATTTTAGTACGAATAAAAAGGATTTAACATGTTTTTCTCATGTGACATGTCAGATCCGGTCATAACGCATGGGCTGGGTTTGGGGTGTTACATGCTACTAGGATATATTTATTTCCAAATGAACTAGGGAATGGTCCCAGAAAATCAACACCCATACATCAAATATTTCACATGATAACATATATGTTTGAGGCATCTCATCACGTTTAGAAATATTACATGTTCTTTGGCATTTATCACACGAAGCGACATACCTGTTGGCGTCTTTAAATAGAGTGGGCCAGTAAAACCTGATTCGAGTATTTTATGTGCTGTCTTGATGCCACTGTAGTGTCCTCCTGAAGGTCCTGAATGGCAATGTTCCAGGATTTTGCTTGCTTCTGCCTTTGTAACGCATCTTCAAATTACCTGATCTGTACATATGCGGAAAAGAAAGAGATCTTCCCAAAAATAGTTTTTCGCATCAGCAAGGAATCGCTTCTTTCGGTGATGTGTTAGTCTTTTTGGCAAGATGTTAGCGGCTAAATAATTCGCAATATTTGCAAACCATTGTACCTTAGAATATGTTATAGAAATGAGTTATTCTTTGGGAAGCGAGTCGTTTATTTCACTTTCCTCGAGCTCCTTGATATGTGGATTTTCAAGTCTAGAGAAGTGATCCGCTGCAAGATTCTCAGCTCCCTTCTTATCTTGTATCTCCAAGTCAAATTCCTATAAGAGTAAAATCCATCGTATGAGTCGAGGTTTTGCATCAGATTTAGTTAAAAGATAACGAAGAGCTGAATGGTCAGTGTAAACAACAACTTTAGACAATATTAGATATTGCCTAAACTTGTCAAAAGCAAAAACTATATCTAGTAATTCTTTCTCTGTGGTAGTGTAGTTTTCTTGTGCGGGTGTTAATGTTCTGCTAGCATAATAAATCGGCTGAAAATGCTTGTCTCTTCGTTGTCCCAAAACTGCACCTACTGCAAAATCACTTGCATCACACATTAGTTCAAAGGGTAAATTCCAATCAGGTGCAATTATAATCGGAGCATTTATTAGTTTATCCTTAAAGACATTAAATGCATCTAAACATTCCTGATTGAAATTGAAAGGAACATCTTTTTCTAGTAATTTTGTTAAAGGCTTAGCTATGTTAGAAAAATCTTTAATAAATCTTCTATAGAACCCTGCATGTCCTAAAAAGCTTCTAATGGCCTTAACTCAACTAGGGGGAGGTAATTTTTCTATGGTTTCAACTTTTGCTTTATCTACCTCAATTCCTTTACTAGAAATCTTATGTCCTAACACAATCCCTTCTCTAACCATAAAGTGACATTTTTTCCAATTCAAAACAAGGTTTGTTTCCTCACATCTCATTAGAACTCGTTTTAGATTTTTAAGGCAAAGATGGAAAGAATTACCGAATACCGAGAAGTCATCCATAAATACCTCCATAATGTCTTCCACAAGTTCGTCAAAGATTGCCAACATGCAACGCTGAAAAGTAGTAGGAGCGTTACATAATCCAAAAGGCATTCTACGATAAGCAATCATATTGTATGGGCATGTAAATGTTGTCTTCTCTTGATCTTTTAGAGCTATTGGGATTTGGAAGTAACCGGAAAGTCCGTCCAAGAAGCAGTAGTACATATGCCCGGATAGTTTTTCTAACATTTGATCTATGAAGGGCAGAGGGAAGTGATCTTTTCTGGTGGCATCTTTCAACTTCCTATAGTCTATACAGACTCTCCGGCCTATAACTGTTCTTGTAGGGATTAACTCATTCCTTTCATTGGGCACCACAGTCATACCTCCTTTCTTTGGAACTACCTGCACAGGGCTTACCTAAGTACTGTCAGAAATAGGATAAGTTATTCCTGCATCTAGAAGTTTAATTACCTCGGCTTTGACCACTTCTTTCATGTTGGGGTTTAGCCGTCTCTGGGGCTGCACACATGGCTTGTATTTTTCTTCCATTAGAATTTTGTTGGTGTAAAACGATGGGCTTATACCCTTGATGTCAGAGATTTTCCAAGCTATGGCTTTTTTATGTTCTCTTAGTACCTTTATCAACTCCTCTTTTTCCTTGGGTTCTAGTTCTGAAGAGATAATTACCGGTAGTAGAATTGTCCCCGATGAATGCATATTCTAAGTGTCTCGGTAATTGTTTCAATTCCAGATTGGGCGGCTCATCAATGGAGGTTTTCTGTTTTAATTGGTCATTGTCTTCAATGCTTTCTTCTTTCATTTGTCTAAATGAAGATGTATTCAAGTTCATCTCTTCGCCTTCATCTTCTTCCCCCTCTTCTTGAGTCAGGCACAGTTCCATCGTGTCATTATGTATGATTTCCTGTAATGAATTTTGAATGATATGATCAGTAGTATCAACAAAATAACAGGAATCATCTTGTTCTTTAGAATATTGCATGGCATCATAAATCTGAAAAATAATTTCCTCATCGCCTATTCTTCATGCAAGTTTACCGTCACTTACATCGATAACAGCCCTAGTAGTAGCTAAAAAGGACGTCCTAAAATTAAAGGAACATCAATGTCTTCATCCATGTCTAACACAACAAAATCAACAGGGAAAACCAAGACATCTTCGATAACTCCTCTAGCATTTTTAATTGATCTATCGGCTAACTGAATACTCATCCTAGTGGGTTTTGGTTCCCCAAGATCTAGCTACTTAAACATTTTATAAGGCATTAAATTAATACTGGCGCCTAGGTCAGCTAATGCTTTCTTAATATTTAAGCTACCAATTAAACAAGGAACAGTAAAACTTTCTGGGTCCTTTAATTTGGTTGGTAACTTCTTTTGGAGGATGGCTGAACATTCTTCATTAAGTTTTACCGTTGATATTTCTTCAAGCTTCCTTTTATTTGTCAGGAGTTCCTTTAAGAATTTTGCGTATGTCGGCATCTGTGAAATGGCTTCAACAAAAGGTAAGTTAATATGTATTTGTTTAAAAAGTTCAAGAAACTTACCGTATTGGGCATCTAATCGTTCTTTCTTTAACTTTGCTAGATATGGGATTGGTGGTTTACTTTCTTTGCGTACTGGATTTACGTCCTCAACTCCTTCATCCTTTGTTTTGTTATCTCCGTGTGGTCTCTTTGGTTCGACTAACTCTTTTCCACTTCTTAGCGTAACTGCTTTTACTTATTCTGTTTCTTTAGAAAGAATCTCTGCCCGTATTTTGCAAATCATCTCAATAAGTAGTCCAACTGACTTAGTGAGTTCCCCAATTGAGTCAGTAAGTTCCCTAACTTGGTTCTTTGCCTCTTCAGCTGATGTTTGCTGATTTTAAGTGTTTTCTTGGTATCTTGGAGACGATTTTCTGTGCTTGCCATGAATTTTGTCAGCATCTCTTCGAGGTTTGGCTTCTTCTCTTGTGGATATGGCTGATTTTGGAAATTTTGAGGAGGTTGTTGTCTTTGATTTCCTTGTCCTTCCCATGAAAAATTTGGGTGGTTCCTCCAACCTGGATTGTAAATATTACTATAAGGATTATTATTAAATCTGAAATTATTACCTATATAGTTCATCTATTCGCTCTCTGCGCCCGGTTGGTAGGGTGGGTACTTAGGATTCACCACAGTTCCACTTGCGTCACATTGCATGACTGGGTGTACCTGCGAAGAACACAAACTATCAAGCTTTTTATTTATCATCTCTATCTGTGTTGATAGTGTGGTCACTACATCGAGGTTGTAAACTCCAGCTGATTTTGTCGGTTTTGTCCTTATAACTTGCCAGTGATAGCTATTTAGTGACATTTCTTCAATGAACTCGTAGGCTACTTCTGGAGTTCTGTTGTTCAGGGTTCCACCGGCGGCTGAATCAATTAGTTGTCTTGTTGAGGGGTTTACACCATTATAGAAAGTTTGGACTTGTAGCCACAATGGTAGACCATGGTGTGGACACCTTCTCAGGAGATCTTTGTATCTCTCCCATGCATCTTATAGTGTCTCTAAATCAATCTACACAAAAGAAGAGATATCATTCCGTAATTTGGTTATTTTGGCCGGTGGGAAATATTTTAATAAAAATTTCTCGGTCATTTGTTCCCATGTAGTGATTGATCCTCGTGGTAACGAGTTTAACCACTGTTTGGCTTTATTCCTCAATGAAAAAGGGAATAACCGAAGACGTATGGCATCATCAGAAACGCCATTTATTTTGAAGGTATCACAAAACTCTAAGAAATTAGCTATATGAGTGTTTGGATCTTCGTCCTGCAAACCATCAAATTGAACAAATTGTTGAATCATTTGTATTGTGTTAGGCTTTAATTCAAAATTGTTAGCAGCTATAGCAGGCCTAACAATACTCAATTCTGCTCCTGTTAAATGCGGTTTAGCATAATCAAACATAGTATTTGGAGCATTGTTTTCTCCCACATCATATGGTTGTGGGTTATTCTAGTCCATCCCTTCAGTAGGATTGGATCTGTCTTCTTGGTCTTCCTCTGTGTAATTTAGGGCTCGCCTGATTTCTCTGCGAGTCCTACGAATGATAGCTTCAATTTCACTATCGTATACTAATAGTCCTTTCGGGTTCCTTCTAGTCATAAACTAGAGGTACCTGCTGGGAGAAGAAAGAAAATTTAGCAAAATCAAAATTTAACCTAAAAAAATAAAAATAAAAGTAAATTGAAAAAATAAAATCAATGGCTAAAGTAATAAAAATAGAGCTTTCTTAATATTTTAGTTCCCCGGCAACAGCGCCAAAAACTTGATCGCTGTGTCGAGTTTTAAAATTTATAATGAATGAGATCGAACCTGGAAACTAACTCTGACAACGATTAAAGGCAAGTGTACCTATCGAACAGTAGTATAGCTTAGGCAAGACCAGATTGTCGAACCCAAAGGAACTAAAAGTACTAATACTAACTTTCTTTTTATTATTTATCCTAAAATAAAGTGAAGTTTCTTTAATCTAAATTAACGACTACTAAGCTAAAGACGCGAAGGCAAAAAGAATGAATTGAGAAATAACTTGAAGAAAAATTTAGTTGATCACGACGATACCCTCAGGAAGAATCCACCTAGACTTCACTTGTTATCTAACACTGAACCATGCGATTTATTCACTTAATTTGATCCGTAGGACTCCATAACGTATATTAAACCCTCTTTTGAGGTGAATAACGTCTAACCCTAGGTTAATTAATGGAAATCTGTTTCTCGAATAATAACCCCCTAGAATAGCAGTAAATCGATCTATGGACTCCCATATTAGGTTTCATCCTAATCCGGCAAAATCTCGTCACCCTATCTCTAGGCGTGCGATCAACTCCGCTTAATTATGCTAGATCTACTCTTAAGCAGGGTCTATTCCTCCTCCACCTAAGCACATCAAATTTGGATTAAGCTCACATAATTAAGAACAAACTAAGTATTTATCATATAATTCAGACCCTTCAGGTATTTGAAGGGTTTAGTTCATAACAAATAAAGAAAACATCTCAAAAGAAAAGATAAAACAAAACATAAGAAGTCCCTAAAACTCCCTGAAGGAATTGAAGGAGAAATCCGCCATTTTGAGTAGAATTCCGGCTTCTTGGGATGGATCAACTGGCTAAATTTGAGTGAT
Source organism: Gossypium australe (assembly GCA_005393395.2). Taxonomy (NCBI): domain Eukaryota; kingdom Viridiplantae; phylum Streptophyta; class Magnoliopsida; order Malvales; family Malvaceae; genus Gossypium; species Gossypium australe. Next base: position 123,613,198 of record CM016614.1, on the reverse strand, counting down.
TCCCACAATTCTGACCTTTTCGGCTTAGCCCCTTGGCCTAGCTTGACGCCCTCTCAAAGGTGGTACCTAAGAGGGTATATATAGGCTCTTGGAATGCGATTCTTTCTCCCTAAGTATCCTTTTCTGACTAAAATTATTCATTGCCACGACAGGGACACGGCCATGTCACACGCCCGTGTGACGAATCTTTGAGCCGTGTTCGGATTTTTTAATTGAGGCACGGCCATGTAAATCGGAGGTGAGGCCATGTTGTAGATGCTCAACAAGGCATGACCGTGTGATTTTTGGGCCAGGCCGTGTAGATTTCGTGATGTGGCCCATTTACTCCGTTTTGGGCCTGTTTTATGTTCTTTTCATCCTCGGGTGCTTTCCTGGGTATAAGACATGAAAAGAAAGGATTAAGGGAACCTTTTTACATGAATCAAGGGATAAATCATCCGAAAACATACTAGATGTGGGATTAAAATATGTTACTATTAGGGTTTATCAATCCTCACTAAAGATTCACTCAAATCACTCGAAGTGTTTAAGGTTCAATAATTAAGCACTCAAAAGTCAATAATGAAAAGTTATTACCATACGCTTGCATGAAAGTCAAATCTCCACCACTATAAATGAGATGATACACAAATCAAAAGGTCTTTAGCAAGGTTGTAATGGGGCTTGGGTTAAAGGTGTGGATAAAGGCTGAATAAGATGGTTCGAATCGAGATTAATGTAATAACTTACCAACTAGAAAAATAGTGCTGAATTACAAATAAGTACCCAAAATTAAAACTACTCACACTTTAGAACGTGAGCTTTCCCTTGAAATAATAACTTTAACTTGTACAAGCTCAATAAAGAATGTAATTACATGAATTTTTTTTAAGAACAAGAACAAGTAGGTAGTACCTAAAAAGAAATAATTCAGCAACTAGAATTGACGAACATAGTTAGGTAACAAATCAAATTAAATCTCGATAAAAAGGGAGTCAATAAAAAAGGGAAAAATTCTTAATGAATCAAAAATAGTTAAATTGTGGGTTATCATTAAGGGGGGAAATCAAGAGATGATGGTTAAAGCTCAAAGGGGTTCACTAAGGGTTAATTATGTGGTTAGGCTTTTTTATGGAGTAAGTGGGTTAAATCCTAGGTGTCTTTTTCATCTCAGTATATCAAATCAAAAGTGTGGTCTTGACATGCATAATCGATGCAAGTTCTAGAATAACAATTCAGTGTTGACACACTCATAACCAATAAAAGAAGTGAGCAAGAAAGAATATATGCTCTAAAGGCTCAAAATCTCACAAAAATTATGTGTTTTTGATGTCAATCCTGTAAACTTAAAATTTTAAGATAATACCTCTATTTAGGGAAATATCCTAACAATTTTAATTCTCAAAAGATCAACTTTATCATGCTTGATTCTCTAATTTCTTAAAGTTTAATAATCAATGCACAATTACCTATGATTTAATCCAAAACATATCAATAAAAAATTATAAATCAATCCAAATTCAGTCTAATAGTAATATGAGTAGATTACTTGAGAACAAGATAAAATTCAGGGATTTTTTTGATAATCAATTAAATAACCTCCCCACACTTAAGATGTACATTGTCCTCAATGTACAAAGATAGATAATAGCAATGTAAGTAGAAAATCATAAGAGAGTGAAGGAGGTGAAACTTTCTGAATTATGGATGAAATCCTTAAAAAGTGAAAATTGTAAAAATAGATCAAATGAGAAGCATGATGAACTAGGCTGAGGTGAAGGTAGGGCAGAATACTCCAGTAGTTTGTTCGTTCCTTAGTAGCATCTTGAACCTTTTGAAACTGCAGAGTCATAAGTAAAGTTTTAGGGAGTTTTATTAACAGACTTCGTTATGGTTACTCGATAATAAACAACCAGAGTATATAAAGAAATCAAAATATACTAATATAAATCAAAGACAAGAAAGATAAAGAGAAAGAGTTTAAAAATTAAAATAAAAGAAAAAGAAAAAATAAATGGACTCAAAGGTCCTTATCAATAGATGGTTCGCGAGGTGGGGTGGTGGTGATATGTGGAAGTGCTGAAAAATCTGTTGTAGAGTCACCTCGAGGCCGTCGAATCGTCGAGCATTGTCATTGAATTGTTGAGTGCAGTACTGCTTGAAACGAGTAAAGCTCTCAGATATGTCAGTCAATGAAGCAGCCGCATGAACTGGTTGATGAGGCGGTGGTGGCGCAAAAGGTGGCTCCTCATGATGTAAAGGGACATCATCAGTAATGTCCTCTGGGTCGTCCTGATCGGTGGCTTACGATAGACGGTACTAAGGAGGATCAAACCCACGACGACGCTCAATCATCCTCATATGAAGCATCGTCGAAATGCCTTGTGGGGACATCTGCCCAATAAGCGTGAGTGAGGAGAACTGAGCTGCGGTGTTGAGGAGGCCAAAGTATCGAGCCAGGCGCATCACATATGGGCCAATGGAGAGGACCCCCTTCCTATGTTGCTCTGTCTGATGCCGAATGGCGAGGGCGATGGAGTAAGCTAAATCGAACACGTGCCCATGCGCCATGCTCCATAAAAAGCAGGCGTCGTGAGTGTTGACGACGCCAGTGCTCTGTAGCCTACCTGTCAAAGTGTGAGCCAGGATGGCATGTAAATACCTCAAGGATGGGGCGAAAGTTGATGCCTTGGAGTGACTGGGATCATAGGTAGCCGAGGCAGGAACTAAGGCTCTCCAGCAGGAAGAAGGGGAGTAGTGGATGTGGCGATGAAGGTTCTCGAAGTCGTCGTCCTCCATGAATTCCTCAGTATAAAGTCCGAAAGCGTCCCCAAACTCTTGGATACTCAACTCACGTAGTAGTCCTCCAAGGCGGAACTGGACTGTGCCTGGGTCATCAAAGTTTGTCATGACCGCCTGAAGGTGAAAGGTGGAATAGAGCTCCAAAGTAAGCTCTAAGTAGGTCGGCTTGACAATCTCGAAAAAATGCCCCTATGGGTCAGTAGTCAATAGGGTCCGAACTGCATCAGCTAGTTGGACCTGCTATAAGGTCGCCCGATCGATACATCTCCCCACACCGAGGGGTCGTGCACTAAGTATAAGAAAAATTTCTTCCTGGGGTCCCAGAGGAAACTATAGAAAAGGATGGCGCACTTCAGTAGATGCACTCGCAGAGGTAGCTCCGGGTCCCTTCCGCTTTTCCGAAGCGGGGACAATAGTCTTTTTCCCACGTGGAGGAGTCATTATGTGCCTGCAAGATAAAGTATTCAACATTAGTAAAGTAAGGTTGAAACATAACCGTTTACGTTCCCAAATAAATAAAAAATTCATAATATAAACCAGTGAACCAGAGTGTCAAAATGGGATTACCTGTGATGAAGTTGTGGTTGCTAGATGCAAAGATTTATCAATGTAAGATACTAACTAATAACAATTAAGTAGCAATGAGCCTAAAAGTGTTACAGTAATGAGACTAATTAATAAGACTAATGGGAATCCCAAAATGCATGGCATTATCAAAATCAGTAAGCTACTAAGAGAAAAATCATTGTCAAGTATCAATTAGTATAGAGAATGAAAATGTGACAAATGCAACCTAATAATTAATATGAGTAAACTTAGCAACTCAACTTGAATCTGAAAATGGGTTTTGTAAAATGGACTCACAGTAATAAAAATGAACAATGAACTAAAAAGTGAAGGGGGAAGAGTAAATTGATGGAGGTATTAAGATGGCGCACGGACATGGTGGTGGCGCACGGGCGTGGTGGTCGCATACGGGCGTGGACTGCGGGGGCTGGTGTACGTGGAAAAGAAAAGGGAGAAGAGGAAAGGAACAGAAGAAGAGGGTATGAGGGATAGTTCAGTCACTGGTGGGTCGTCGAGGTGGTGGCCGGAGTAGGGGAGAAGGAGTAGAGAGGGTGTTTGGGTGAGAGAGCGGCTAGGGTTTTGAGGAGGGAAATTTGAGGAAGAAGGTGAACAGTATATGGGGTTTAAATAGGAATTGGGGCACACGGTCGTAGCTCACACCCGTGTGCCCTGTGTTTAGCTCGTGTGTTTCGTAAATGTTGGTTTAGGGCGTGTCCGAGTTTTGGCCCACCCCCGTGTTCCCTGGGCATGTTGGGTCACACAGCCGAATCGCACGGCCGTGTGATGCTTCGTTCATTTCTCCCACGCCCGTGTAGAGGTTCATACGCCCGCATTAATTAATCAGTATCAGCCATGGCCTATAGGCACGGGTGTGTCGCACGCCCGTGTGACTTACTCAGTTTCAACCATGGCTTTTGGGCACGGGCGTGTCGCATGCCCGTGTCACTTACTCAGTATCGTCCACGGTCTTAAGGCACGCCCGTGTGGGTTTATCGAAGCCCGTGTTTTGGGAAAAAAAAATTCTCCTATTTTCGCACGGTCTCCGCCACGCCGATGTGCCTACTCGGGGTGTCCACATGGCCATGGCCACGCCCATGTGCAAGGCCGTGTGGGTAGGGAAACCTGCGCCTATTAATTTGGTTAGTTTTTAGTTAGGTACTAAAATTTGAAAATATGGATATTAATGAGGTTAGTGTTCGGGTTTCCTCCCGAGAAGCACTTGTTTAAAGTCTGAAGCTAGACTTACCTTGTTTTCATCTCTTTATGAAGGTTCACGGAGCTGAAGCTCCTCTCTAATATCCCTAAAATCTTCACCATTATATAGTTTAATTCTTTGACCATTTACCTTGAATGTGCCATAAGTCGAATGAGTTACCTCAATTGTGCCATAGGGAAATATGGTTTTGATTACGAATGGACCTGACCATCTTGATTTCAGCTTTCCAGGGAACAATTTGAGCTTCGAATTGTATAGTAGAACAAGATCTCCAACTTCAAATTGCTTAGGTTGCTTCAAACAAGAATCATGGCATCGCTTTGTTGCTTCTTTGTATAAACGTGAGTTCTCATAGGCATTCGCTCGCCATTCATCTAGCTCGTTCAACTGTATCAATCTTTTCTCACCTGCAAGTTTAAGAACATAGTTTAAGAATTTTATAGCCCAAAATGCTTTGTGCTCTAATTCAAATGGTAGATGACAATTCTTTCCATAAACAAGTCTGTATGGGGATGTTCCTATGGGAGTTTTAAAAGCGGTTCTATAGGCCCATAAAGCTTCGTCTACTTTTAATGCCCAATCGTTCCTGTTTGATTCTATGGTTTTCTCTAGAATACGCTTAAGCTCTCGATTGTTTACTTCAACTTGTCCACTGGTTTGAGGGTGATAAGGGGTACTGTTCTGTGGTGAACTCCATATTTCTGTAAAATTTTATCAAATTGAGTATTACAAAAATGAGTACCCCTATCACTAATAATTGCTCTAGGTGTTCCAAATCGAGAGAAGAGTTTCTTAAGAAATCTCACTACCACTCTAGCATCATTAGTAGGTAAAGCTTGAGCTTCTACTCATTTTGACATATAATCAACCGCTACTAAGATGTATTTGTTCCCAAATGAGCTAGGGAATGGACCCATAAAATCAATACCCCATACATCAAATATTTCACATGATAGCATATATGTTTGAGGCATTTCATCGCGTTTAGAGATATTACCTGTTCTCTGACATCTATCACACGAAGTAACATACCTGTTAACGTCCTTGAACAGAGTGGGCCAATAAAAACCTGATTCGAGCGTTTTATGTGCTGTCCTAGTCCCACTGTAATGTCCTTCTGTTGGTCCTGAATGGCAATGTTCTAGGATTTTGCTTGCTTCTGCCTTTGTAACACATCTCCGAATTACTTGATCTGCACTTTCGTAGAAAAGGGTCCTCCCAAAAATATTTTTTCACATCAGCAAAGAATCGCTTCTTTTGTTGATGTGTCAACCCTTTTGGTAGGATGCTAACAGCTAAGTAATTAGAAATATCTACAAACCAAGGTACCTTAGAGTCGAATAAAGCCAAGAGTTGTTCTTTAGGAAACGAGTCATTTATCTCACTCTCATCGAATTCTTTGAGATGTGGATTTTCAAGCCTAGAAAGATGGTCTGCCGCAAGATTTTCAGCTCCTTTCTTATCCTGAATTTCCAAATCAAATTCCTGTAAGAGTAAGATCCATCTTATTAGTCTAGGTTTTGCATCGGATTTAGTTAAAAGATAACGAAGAGTTGAATGGTCAGTGTAAACGACAACTTTAGATAATGTCAAATACTGTCTAAATTTATCAAATGCAAAAACCACAACTAGCAACTCTTTTTCTGTGGTGGTGTAATTTTCTTGTGCGGCCTTCAATGTCTTGCTAGAGTAATAAATCGGCTGTCCCAAAACTGCTCCTACTACAAAATCACTCGCATCACACATTAGCTCAAAGGGCAAATTCCAATCAGGTGCAATTATAATTGGAGCATTTATTAATTTATTTTTGAGGGTATTAAATGCATCTAAACATTCCTGATTAAAATTGAAAGGCACATCTTTTTCTAGTAATTTCGTTAAAGGCTTAGCTATTTTAGAAAAATCCTTGATAAACCTTCTATAAAATCCAGCATGTCCTAAAAAACTTCTAATAGCCTTAACTGAACTAGGAGGAGATAATTTCAATTTTTTCTTTATCAACCTCGATCCCTTTATTAGAAATTTTATGACCTAACACAATCCCTTCTCGAACCATGAAGTGACACTTTTCCAAATTAAGCACAAGGCTCGTTTCCTCACATCTCATTAGAACTTGTTTTAAATTTTTAAGACAAAGATGGAAAGAATTACCGAATACCGAAAAGTCATCCATAAATACCTCCATAATGTCTTCCACAAGTTCATCAAAGATGGCTACCATGCAGCGCTGAAAAGTGGCAGGAGCATTACATAATCCAAAAGGCATTCTACGATAAGAAAACGTACCATATGGACATGTAAATGTTCTCTTTTCTTGATCCTCAGGAGGTATTAGGATTTGGAAGTAGCCAGAGAGTCCGTCTAGGAAGCAATAGTACATATGCCCGGATAACCTTTCTAACATCTGATCAATGAAGGGTAAGGGAAAGTGATATTTTCTCGTGGGATCGTTCAACTTCCTATAGTCAATGCAAACTCTCCAACCTATGAATTTTTTTGTTGGAATTAATTCATTCTTCTCGTTGGCTGCAACAGTCATGCCTCCCTTGTTTGGAACAACCTGCACAGGACTTACCCAAGTACTGTCAGAAATAGGATAAATAACTCCAGCATCTAGAAGTTTAATTACCTCAGCTTTAACAACTTCTTTCCTATTGGGATTTAATCGTCTTTGAGTTTGCACACATGGTTTATATTCATATTCCATTAAAATTTTGTGGGTGCAAAATGATGGGCTTATCCCTTTAATGTCATAAATCTTCCAAGCTATGGCTCTTTTATGCTCCTTTAGTACCTGTAATAACTCATCTTTCTCATTGGGTTCCAAGTCTGAAGAAATAATTACCGGTAGTGTAGAATTATCTCTGAGGAATACATACTCTAAGTGATTTGGTAACTGTTTCAATTCCAATTTGGGAGGTTCTTCAATAGAGGGTTTTTGTTTTAATTCATCGTTTATTTCAATACCCTCATACTTCTTTTCTCTTAGGGAATAATTATTAGAATTTAACTCAAATTTTATCTCCCCCATCTCAGTGGTATCATCTTCTTCCTCCTCACCTTGGACAAGACACAGTTCCAACCTGTCCTTATGTATGATTTCCTGAAAAGAATCTTGGATAGAATGATAAATAGTGTCGATAAAATAACAGGAATCATCTTGCTCTCTAGAGTATCGCATAACATCATAATTTTTAAAAATAATTTCCTCATCACCTACCCTAAGCACAAGTTTACCATCACCTACATCAATAACAGCCCTAGCAGTAGCTAAAAATGGGCGTCCTAAAATTAAGGGCACCTCAATGTCCTCATCTATGTCAAGCACAATAAAATCAATAGGGAATATGAATTTGTCAACTTTTACCAAAACATCTTCAATAATTCCCCTAGGATATTTAACAGATCTATCAGCTAATTGGATACTCATCCTAGTGGGTTTTGCTTCCCCAAGACCAAGCTGTTTGAACATTTTATAAGGATTTAAATTAATACTGGCACCTAAATCAGCTAATGCTTTCTCAATATTTAAACTACTGATTGCGTCCAAACTAACTATGACAATGAATAAGGCAAGCGCACCTATCTTTTGGTAGTATACTATGGCAAGACCGGAAATATCGTATCCTCAAGGATCAAGAGTACTAGTAATTACTTTCTTTTTATTATTTAGCCTAAGAATTAAGGGAATTGATGTTTACTCTAAAACTAACTAATTACTAAGCTAAAGATACTAAGACACAGAGAATGAATTGGGGAAATACTTTTGGGAAAACCAATTGATTAAGACAATACTTGAGGAAGAATCCACCTAGACTTCACTTGTTATTTAACTCTGAACCAGGCGATTTATTCACTTGACTTGATCCGTAGGATTCATCGTTGTTTTATGCGATGTCAAAGTCTTAAAATTTATATAAAGAATGATCAAACCTGGAAACTAACTATGACAATGATTTGAGGCAAGCGTACCTATCGAACAATAGTATAGTTAAGGCAAGACCGGAGTGTCGAACCCAAAAGAACCAAAAGTACTAATACTAACTCTCTTTTTATTATTTAGCCTAAGAATTAAAGTGATTTTTATTTAATCTAAAATTAACTAACTACTAAACTAAAGACTCTAAGACAAAGAAGAATGAAATTGGGAAAAATACTTTGAGGAAAAACCAATTGATTAAGACGACACCCAAGGAAGAATCCACCTAGACTTCACTTGTTATCTAACTCTAAACCAGACAATTTATTCATTTGACTTGATCTGTAAGATTCCCTAAGTTATATTAATCCCTCTCTCGAGGCGACTAACGTCTAACCCTAGGTTGATTAATTGAAATATTTTTCTAATTAAAACCCCTAGAATTGCATTAACTCGATCTATGGACTCCCATATTGGGTTTCACCCTAATCCAGCAAAATCTCGTCACCTTATCTCTAGGCGTGCGATCAATTCCGCTTAATTATGCTAGATCTACTCTTAGGCAGGGACTTTTGCTTCACCACCTAAGCACATCACACTTCAATTAATATCTCGGAAATATCAACACAAGAATTAAGAACACATAATTAAGAACAAGTCAAATATTTATCATATAGTTCAGCAAACGATAACAAGATTCATCTTAGGTTTCATCCCCCACAGGTATCTGAGGGTTTAGTTCATAACAATAAAAGAAAACATCTCAGAAGAAAAGATAAAACAAAACATAAGAAATCCCTAAAACCCCTTGAAGGAATTGAAGGAGAGATCCTCCGTCTTGAGTATAATTCTGGCTTCTTGAGATGAATCAACTGGCTATCTTTGAGTAAATCCCCACAATCTGCCTTCTTTGGCCTATGTAACATCCCCAAACCCGGCCCATTCGCTACGACCGAATCTGGTTATGTCACTGGGGAAAGTCGGATGAAAATCTTTATTAACTTAGCATAAAGCATGAAAGAATTCAATTTTTGAAAACCATGTTCATTTAAAGCAATATGCAAACTTTAGAAGTTACAAATTGTCTGAAAATACTTTATTAAACATACTTTTATAAATAGGGTACTGGAATTAAAACCATTTTCACATAGAAATCCAAATCAGATAAACCATGGTTAAAGTAATACCAAAATAATAAAATGGCCTTTATTACAACCCAATAATTCAAATAAAGTACTTATATCAAAACCAAGCATAAAATATTAAATCATCATCTTCGGCATGGGCCACCTTGTCCTCTCCGATCCCGGTCCAGCTTTATGCAATACCTGAAATGTTTAAAGGAAAAAGGTGAGTCACCAAGACTCAGTGTGCAACCCTTTTTCCCGGATTAGCAAAACATCATATGCAAACATAACATAATCATCATGCATCCAATTAATATGCACCCACTCCTAACCATCCATTCACCTTTTCTACCCCATGTGGTACCAAACCACTGGTGGTGCCAAACCACTGGTGACATATAGTCACAATGTGTTACCAAAACACTGGTGTCCCAAAGACACAATATCCGTCAATGTGGTGCCAAACCACTGGTGTCCCAAAGACACGTTTGTGCTACCAAAGCACTGGTGACCGAAGTCACAAATCCAATGATGGGGCCAACCCATCGTGTGATACCAAATCACTAGCAGACGATCCCATATCTCAAGTGGGGCCAACCCACGGTGGTGTTAACCACAGGGACGAGTCGCAATGAGGTGCCAAACCTCTGGTGTCCCAAAGACACAAATGTGGTACCAAACCACTGGTGACCGTAGTCACAATAATCGAGTGATGGGGCCAACCCATCGTGTGATACCAAATCACTGGCGTCAATCCCTCAATACCGCCTTGTGGGGCCAACCCACTGTGGTGCGAAACCACGGGGACGAGACGCTGAGGTGCCAAACCTCTGGAGGTGCCAAACCTCTGGTGACCCAAAGTCACAAAGTTGTGTTACCAAAACACTGGTGCTCGTCAGCACAAAATATCACTGCCCCCTCCTCTCATATCACCCATCATCATACCAACTCATGTATAGTATTCAAAATCATGCAAACATGTTTAACGTTGCATCTCATAGCACATACATCATAAATCATGACATCATGTATCAATAACAGTACTCATAATGAAACGGACTTACCTGAATCCGTGCACATACCCCATAGGGTATCATATCACTCAACCATACTGTTTCGGTTTTACCAATCAATCAGTTTATCAAACATATACAAAGCAAGAAGTATGTTAGTTTACACACCTGGTTACTAATGCGACTATCAAATACTTTGTGAAGGATGATTTCATTTTAAACAGCATGCTTATATGCTAAAGTTTAATTTTGGGTTTTTATAATATTTTATAACGACAAAAGATTTACTTATACTTTTCCCAATAAACACTATACTCAAAAGTTAGAATATTTCCATGTTTATTCCAAGGCAAAAGTTTTTCAACCGTCTTTTCGCACTAACATAACCAGATTCGGTCGTAGTGAATGGGCCGGGTTTGGGGATGTTACAGTTTGGTATCAGAGCTCGGTTCAAAACTCGACTTTGAGGGTTTTGGGCCCAAAAACGTTTCCAAAATGGGCTTTTCAAAATGTGGGCTTTTATAAAAAGTTTTCAGGTTATTCTGGCATGGCACCTGTACCTCCGACCCGAAGTCCACCAGGTAAGTACTTTAGACTTTCTTGAAGTGATGTGTTGATATGAATTGATTTGGGCTTAGTTTGGGCTCGTAGAATAGAATACTAGGATCTGTTGGACCCTAGGATTAGACTACTCAAACATTTTGCATAAAACTTAAAGCTCTTAAACAAACCTATGAAGTAAGTCGCCGAGTTAAGGGGTGGTAACCTTGGTGCGCATGTCTAGGATTGGATCCGGAAGAGCTAGGTATTTAAGTAGTCCTCGTGACTCACCTCCTCTTCGCAGGAATCCTACCTGGTGCGTAGCTACGGTTCACCTTAACCAAGAGGACTTGTTCATAGGCTAAACCGATTATTAAAACCCAAAAGGGAATTAGCCTTGCTGTTTTCTAAAATTCCCTGTTTTAAAATTTTCAAATTTACCCCTTTGGTTTGTGAAACCTTAAATCTGATTTGAAGGACGTTTTTCTTTCGATTTACAAAATTACCAAAATACCCTTAGTGGCAAAATTACCAAAATGCCCTTGTATTGCAAAATTACCGTACTACCCTCAACTTTTGCTAAAATGATTTTCACTTTACAAAATACCAAAATTTTGAGGTTTTGAAATATTAAGATACCTTGGTTTGTGGAAATTTATGAAAATACCCCTGGTTGATAAAACTACCAAAATGCCCTTGGTTTCTAAATTTTTAGATCTCTCTTGACTTTTACTAAAATATTCCCATTTTACCAAATATCAGAAAACCCTATTTTATGAGATACAGTGGTATTCCGATTTGGAGAATTTATGAAAATGCCCTGATTTCCAAAATTACAAAAATAACCCTGTTTTCTGAAATTTTGTGATACTTCCGGTTTGAAAAACGAAATCTTCAAGATGACCCCGAGATTTTGTAAATTTTGGAATATCTTTAAGCTGGAAAATTATTTTCAGAATTGACCCTGAGTTATTACCGAAATACCCCTATAGGAAAATGACGGATTTACCCCTGGGTAGGGAATGGAACTTGATTGCTCGAAAGAACTACTCTCGGAAACTTCATTGCATAAATTGCTCGTGGATAAAACAGTGAAACAATAATTTCTAATGCATAAAACTTTCGAAACAGACTGAAACGAGGCGCTAGGTATGAGTTCTAGGGGGCGTGGTCGCAGTACTCGTGGACGTGGTAGAGGCAGGATGTCAGTATTGGAACCTTAAGTATGTTAGCTCTTTAAGATCAGAGTGCGCAGCTATAGTGTAGTGGGAGAAATTGGATGGTTAGTCTAGACAAGTAATTTCGAGGACGAAATTATTTTAAGGAGGGTAGAATTGTAACACCCTGGTTTTAGGGGTTAAATTTTTGGTGCTTAGTTCGGGTGTTGGCACACTTCAGTGTGTGGTTGGGTGAGTTTTAGGGGTCCTGAGAACCCTAGAAGGTGGGGCAATGCCTTAGAAAATTTTTGGTTTTTAGTGTTGAAAGGGGGGAGCTTGGCAAAGAGGGGACTTAAGAGAATTATTTGGGAGTTATGTCACAAGAAAGGAGCTGGTGGAGTGGCAGGATGGGCGCCACTAAGGCCTTGTGTGTATGACGCCATTTGCAGGGGGAAGGGGCTCAGGTTCGAATCGCAAGGGCAGCATTTGGGGCTTTGTTTTTGCGTCGTCTTGGTGGGGGTGGATGGACGGTTTGAAAGGCTTAAAAGGTGGAGAAGACTTGGTCAATTTTTTTTTAAATTTTGGCTAGAAGGTTTGACCCATTCAAACTATTTTGAATGGATGGTGGGGAGGTATTTTAGGAGAATTTTAGGGATTATTTTTGGGAGGTTGGAGCTTGGCTTTTTAGTATAAATAGTGGGGGAGGTGCTCATTATTCATTCATCATTTTGGCTTTCTCTCCCTTGCCGAATTTTAGCCTTTCCTTTTAGCCTCCATTTTCATTTCCTCCTCATACCTCAACCTCACCAAAACGCCTCTCTCTCTCACTTATTCATCTGAGCCGAAACTTCAAGTCCCTTTCTCTTTCCATTTTTCTTATCCATTTCACTCGTTGGTAGACCATAAACTCTCCTCATTTCTCTGATTGCCGCAACACCTTTTGGAAGCACCTTAGCATCTACTTCTTGGTCTTATAGCTTTGCAAAGCCGAACCTACACCTTACCTCTGAGCCAAAATCCCTTTTCTATTTAGCGCACCTTTTCCGAATATTGGAAGTATCTCTTCGGGCCTCGGTTTGCAATCGGTTAGTGAAGGCACTTTGGGGATTTGTTGTATTCAGTCAAGTTTCCGCAATCGAACTCGGTAAGAAGGTGGTAAGGATAATGTTCGGCCAAGGGCCTCAAGTGTTATGTTTCTAAGTTTTGGGCCAATTCTAATATGGTATTATTATGGGTTGGTTAAGGTGGTGTTTCGGCAGAGAGTTAGTCAAGCAGCATTTCGGGATTGGATCGGTTGTATTTCTAAGGTGCGTAATCATCGCACTATTTCTGTGGTTTTGGTTGCTAACTTGTTACATGTGTATTATGTGTGGAAGCCGTTTATAATGGCATAAGTGATGAGAACTGGTGATGGTAAGTTTATTTGTGATGTATTTCTGTATGTATAAATATTTATATACTTATGTGATATGATGGCTTAACATTGCATATATATATAGTTGCATGGGGTTTGGGCTTGATTCGATGAAGAAGGAAGTGTACACAAGGTGTACGTGGTCTAATGATAGCTTCGGCTACATTAGCGCTTGGGGATTTGCTGTGTGCTACCTCAAGGGAGGTGTTGGCTCGGTGCCCATCTCGGCGGTTGATTGCTATGTGCATCACCGTAGACAGATTATGATATTGGATCACTTGGGTTGATCGGTGGCTCAGCCACGGCCTTAAGCAGCGAGCTTGCCAAGGTAAGATGTTATGGATCACAATGTGATCGGTGGATTAGCCACGGCCTTGGGCGGGGAGTCCGCTAAGGTTGGTGTACGGTTGGACAATGGGTTGGGCTGAGATGCATTCTTGCATGATTTGTTTCGATGGCTGTGTGGGTATGGGCCAAGCCCATACGGATGGAAATATGTGTTGTGGTTATGCACTGAGTCAGTGGACTCACTCTTTCATTAACCATTTCAGGTGACGCGTAGTTGGATCGGGTTCGGAGAGGACACGAGGTGGCCCATGCAGAAAGAAGAATTCAAATATATATTTTTTTTAGTTTATTTATACTAAGTATTTGATCTATTAAATATTGGTGTAATAAGGCCTTTTTGTTGTTCATTTATTTTAGGAATTACTTTATTATTAATTTTAATATGGTTTGTTTAAATCAAATACTTTGTGAAGGATGATTTCATTTTAAACAGCATGCTTATATGCTAAAGTTTAATTTTGGGTTTTTATAATATTTTATGACGACAAAAGATTTACTTATACTTTTCCCAATAAACACTATACTCAAAAGTTAGAATATTTCCATGTTTATTCCAAGGCAAAATTTTTTCAACCGTCTTTTCGCACTAACATAACCAGATTCGGTCGTAGTGAATGGGCCGGGTTTGGGGATGTTACAGCCTAGCTGGACGCCCCCTAAATAAAGCCTTCGATTTTCCCCTTTCTGGTCATACATAAGGTGTTTATATAGGCTTTTGAATATGTTTCTTTGCCCTTAAGTATCCAAATCTGATTGAAACTCTTCTTTCCCACGACAGGGACACGCCCATGGCACACGCCCGTGTAAGTCGTGGCCAGGCCGTGTTCGAGCCTGTTGAATGAGGCACGGCTGTGTGGTCTTGGGCCCAGGCCGTGTGGATCTCGTGATATGGCCCATTTACTCCGTTTTGGGCCCATTTTCTGTTCTTTTCGTCATCCGGTGCTCTCCTGAGCATAAAACATGAAGACAAAGGATTAAGATCACCAAATTACATAATTCAAGGCTTAAATCATCCAAAAGCATGCTAAATGTGGGCTTAAAATATGTTACTTTTACGGTTTATCAAATACCCCCACACTTAAGCTTTTCCTTGTCCTCAAGCAAAATTCTCAACTCACAATTAAAACTAACTTCCCTGATTCATAATATTCATCAATAGTGTTTCATCATAATTCGTAGATAATTTATACATGGATAATTCAACTCAAAGGGTCCTAAAGATTCAAACAATCAAAGTCATATTTATAGTCCTGAAAACGTTAGGTGTTTCCCCTTACCGAAATAATTATCTCTGATTCAAAATCGTCAAGAGTTGACATCCTCACTAAAGATTCACTCAAACCACTCGAAGTGTTTAAGGTTCAGAATTAAGCACTGAAAAGTCGAACATAAAAAGTTAATCCCATAGGTTTGCATGAAAATCAAATCTCCACCAATAAAATATGAGATGATACACAAATCAAAAAGTCTTTACAGGGTTGTAACGGGGCTTAGGTTCAAGGGTATGGATATAGGCTGAATTAGAAGGTTAGAATCGAGATTGACTTGACAAATTACCCAACTAGAAATAACGAACTAATAATGAATAATTACATCAATTGAAAACTTGTCATACTAATAATAATACCCTAATACGAGCTTTCTTCTTCAATAATTGACATTCAAACATATAAGCTCATTCAATCACACAACTAATAATGAATAATTCAATTTTTTTAAGAACAAATCAAATGTGTAATAAAGGATAAATTCAACTACTTGAAATAAAGATCATAGTCAGGCAACTAATCAAATCAAATCTCGTCATAAGGGTAGTCAAAAGGAATAGTGATAACAAATACAAAGGGTTTTGGGTTAATATTAGTGGGTGAGTCAATAAAAAGGGGTTGTCAGGATCAACGGGTTCACTAGGGGTTAATTATGATGGTAGGCTTTTAGTAGAGTAAGTGGGTTAAAACCTAGGTGCCTTTATCATCTCTGTATATCAAATCAAAGGTGTGGTCTCGATATGTATCATCAATGCGAGTTCTAGAATAACAAATCGATGTTGAC